>CM072514.1:22685823-22708323 GCA_036898135.1 Oncomelania hupensis
ACTGGCACTGATACCCATGAACTGTGTTTTCAGGTTGATGCTGTCGCTTTTCCAGCGTTGACTCAAACAAACATCTACTACCATCGGAAGTGCAAGTGATGTCATGTTTCTAAAATTAGACTCGATAATCAACACACTTCTTTATTTGTCAGCACACAGCGCAGGTCTGGATAACATGTGTGTATGTGTGTGTGTGTGTGTTTCCACATTCCTTAAATAAAAATGTAGGAATGCTTCCCAACCCATAATAAGCAGATACAAAAGAAAATGTAGGTATCTGGTAAACAAGATGGTCTGACCCATCTGCATTGCAGGTTTAGTAAGCTTTACAATATTTCCAGTAAACTTACGTTTTAAAATAAAATCTATTTACAGTCATACCTGCATAGTGTTTCATATGCATCATTTCGGTAATAAGATGGAGGCGGGAGGGGGGGGGGGGAGAATTGGTACCCAGTTTGTTTGTCAGACACATATTATTTGTGTAAGACTTCAAAATAATTGGGGATGGAAGGAGGGAAAGTCTTTGTGTCTAAAAGAATGTGCTTGGCAGAAACCGTTATTCGTGTATAGCTTGAATGAACATTGAGGTTTAACGTCTTCACCGCTATATGGCAGACGGGAATAACCATCCCAGAGAACAAAGGGTAGGGACCTAAATCAGCACAGAGCCAAAAGAGCAATCATACTGCTGAAATGGTCAGTGAAAAATTTACACTTTTTATTTCGCCCACCTGTAATTGTAGATTATAGTCACACGACACCGAAGCGTATAGGCGACTACTGGTCACATTATTCTGACACCAGCGAACCAGTTGAAGGTAAGGGAAAAATAATATGGTCACACATTGGCCAATCCGGGATTCGAACCAGGTACCTTTCGGTTACTAGTAAGACGCTCTACCAACTGAGCTACCCGGCACCACGCTTCGCCCACCTCGGTATTCAAACTTGGGTCATCGGGGTGCCATGCGAACGCTCTACCTCTTGAGCTACGGTAATGGGACGTGTATGTGGGGCCGGGTAGCTCAGTTGGTAAGAGCGTCTTGCTAGTAACCGAAAGGTCGCTGGTTCGAATCCCGGATTGGTCATCGTGTGATCATATTATTTTCCCCTTTACCAACAACTGGCCCGCTGGTGTCCGTATAAATCGGTCCAGTAGTCACCTATATGCGAAAGTGTCGTGTGACTATAATCTACAAACAACAACAACGGGACGTGTATATCTTCAAAACACATATAGTTTGGTCTTTGCTTCCACACAATAGGCTTAAATAATTCGGTTGCACGGATGTGCAAGAAACTCAAGCATGCGTGAAGTGTTAATAAAGTATTCGTTCATTGAGGAACATTCAAAAGTAAGACAGTCCCGTGTCGAATGAATGTTTAGGTAGGTGGCATACCTATTTTCAAAAGTCAAGAACATATAATTATGCATGTTGTTCATGCGTCGATGTTGGGCCCGCACCGAGGAAGGCTGCTAATTCAATAATGTGAAAATATTGAACTGTCGTATGAAGGGACCGTGAAAGTTATGAGGAGAAGAAGAAGAAGAAGAAGAAGAATGAGGAGGAGAAGGAAGTTGAGAAGGAATTGAGTTAGATCCTGTATAGGTCAACGCCTTTAATAATAATAATAATAATAATAATAATAATAATAATAATAATAATAATAATAATAATAATAATATTAATAATAATAATAATAATAATAATAATAATAATAATAATAATAATAATACAGGATGCTACCACACGCCTTTTTTCAGAACTCAAAGCGCGGCGATCCTGAACTGGAAAAAGCACTAAAAAAGAACAATATTATGAACATACACGTTCAGTATCTGCCATTTTGTTAAAACGCTGGGAAAACAGTTGTAGCCTACGCAGTTTAAATTTATTCAAGACCTCCACCCCTCACACCGCTACCATCCATCCCCCCAACCCTCTACTGCTCTTAATATCAATTGGAATATATTACAGCTAACAGTAAGTTTCATTGATGTCATTGGCTGCGGATCTCATATAAACGGCAAAAATCCAGTATTACTGTGCGACTGAGCGCTCACTGCTGCGCAAAGTTGTTTACGCCGAATGCTCCAAATACCAGATGTCATATTAACAATAACTACAAATAAATAGGGTATAATATTATGCAATATTTGAATGCGTGGAATTTCGTTTTATCTTGCTACCAAATGACAGTGCGGTCTACAAGTTGTGTATCTTAACACGCTGTCTTCGAAACTGAGTAACTGACCGGATGTAGGGCTATGCTAACATAAACAATCATGACCCAGAGTTCTCTGAGTGGCCAAAGTTGACAATAACATTACACTACATGGTTATTGCTTTAGGTCCAGCGGACTCTTCCGAGCCAAATCAGAACCGAAAGTTGACAAAGACAAAGACACCGGCTAATGTTGCTGACCAGAAGAGATGTTTGAGCCAGTTATAAATACTATAATCTAACCAGTTGAGACAAGCTAGTTCTAACTCCTCTTGACAATCTTTACCGCTAGTTTCAAAGGCCCCATTTCAAGAATAATAATAATAATAATAATAATAATAATAATAATAATAATAATAATAATAATAATAATAATAATAATAATAATAATAATAATAATAATAAAATATTTTTTTTAAAAAGATTTTATTTTAACAACTTTATTATTACCAAGTTGAAATTCGGGCGCTTTAATTTTTTGAAAAGTACAGCAGCTCCAAGTGAAGCGCTTTACCCAAGGTACATGCTGGGTGTGTTGCACTCACCCGTCTAGGACATGAGCGTCAGGATCTTTAAAGTCCGTTATAATGGAATGCATGCGACACAGACTAGACCTCGGTTTATACTCTCATCGCAAAGGAGTGGGAACGTAAAGTGTGACTTTCCCAAGGACACAACACAATGCCCGGCCTGGGTCACTCGGGACGTTCAGATCCGCAAGCCAACGCTCTAACCACTCGGCCTTATAATAACAACAGCATGCCATTCATTAGAGATCAAAACGCAGTCTAAAAATATCGCTATTTCAGAAGGCGGAATAGAAATCGAATTTTACTATTTGACATTTTAGATTGGCTGCAATCCATACTCTATTAATGGAGGTAGGGAGAAAACTTGAGTACCCGGAGAAAACCCTCGATGTCCTGAAAAAGAAAGTTTCGTACCTATATTACTCTTAAGTTCCATATGCGGGGTTCGAAGACCCGCGACCGTGGCCATAAAAAACCAGCATCCTATCAACTGCGCTAGCAAGGACCACCACGGGCTAACCAGGCCAACATTCTTCAACTTAAAAAAAACAAAATAACACACTCTCTTTTCAAATCTGTGACAATAGCGTCGTAACCGACTTCCAAACAATTGAGAAGTTATAATGGCTGTAATAGAGACATTGATGCATGGAAGAACTGCAACGAACGATTTTAGCTGTCCAAGCACAAGAGACATTATTAAAATATATTTTTTTAAAACTTCAGAGGTTGAAGGAGATTTAAAAAAAAACGTTAGATTACAAGATTGTCCATATAATTATGTATTTCCCTAAAACGTTTCGTCGGGAGTAGGCTAGGATATAATACAGGGTGGCCCAAAAGTTGCTGTTTCTGCCTGAGCTCAGAGTACTGCAGGCGACTGAAAGTACAGGCATTCACAGTAGGTTTACAGTTATGACGTGGACTATTTATTTGAAAATTCAACACTGGAGCAGCGGGAAATTTGTAAAAAGTTAGCTTTACATAATAAAATAAATTACAATCAGCAAGAAAAAAGCTGTTTATGTAAGTTAGATTTATACTGTGAGGAATGTTTTATATTGGTAGTACTAAGCATGTCACTTCAACCATATAAAAGGTAGTTTAATAACTGTACACCTACTTTTGGGGCCACCCTATATTTTCAATAATGTCTCTTGTGCTTGGACAACTAAAATCATTCGTTGCAGTTCTCCCAAGCATCAATGTCTCTATTACAGCCATTATAACTTCTCAATTGTTAGGAAGTTGGTTACGACGCTATTGTCACAGATTTGACAAAAGGGTGGGTTTTTTGGGGTGGGGGTTGAAGTCTACGGGCGGGGTACGTAACAGCTGTGCACGCCGCATTCACACTCTGTTCATTCATCAACAACATGATCTCAACAAGACCATCTGAGAATAACCGCGAGAAGAAACTATAAATAACTGCTGAAAATAAACTCTAAAAGAACTGCAGGAGGGAGGGAAGGGGTTGGGGTGGGGTGGGTGGGTGAGGGTAGGGGGGGTAGGGGGGGGGGTAAGAACGGCAAGAAATAAACTGTAAATTAAAAATGAACAGCGAAAATAAACTCAATAGAAGTGCAAAATAAACACTAAAGAACAGAAGAAATAAATTCGAATTAAACAACTGCAAAATATAGCTGTAAAGGACTGTCGACCTAAACCATAAAGAACTGCCTAAATTAACTATAAAGAACTATATGAAAAATTGCAACAATAAACCCTAAACAACGGCGAAAATTTAAAGGACAGAAAGTACTAAGCTATATAGTAAGAAACGTTTTTTTTAAATTATTAACTTAAATACATAAATGTCTGTGTTTGCGTGTGTATGTTTATTAAGTATGTGGATGCATATGTTGGTAAAAGTCTAAAATAATTTTATCCTAACCTATCCTATCCTATCCCGTAACTCGGAGGTTGTTGGGGCACCACAGATGATCGTTTAACAAGCGTACTCCATCTTTCTCTGTCCTCAGCAACCCTCATGGCTTCGCTCTATGCCAAGCCAGTCCATTCTCGAATGTTGTTTTCCCACCTCTTTTTCGGTCTCCCTCTTCTTCTACCTCCTTGCACTGTGCATTCAGGATGGTCTTTGCAAGGCCTGATGATCAGATGACGTGGCCATACCATCGGAATTTCCGTTTTTTCACCACTGTGAGCAGGTCATCGTGTTGTCCAATGGCTTGTGTGATGGTCTGTCGGGCGTCGTCATTGGTGATGTGCTCGATATAAGAAATGCCCATAAGTCATCTATAGCACCTCATCTCCATGCTTTGTATTCTTCGTTGGAGATCTGCTGTGAGGGCCCATGTCTCGCAAGCATATAGGAAGATGGAGATGACAAGGGAGGGCAGCAACCTTACCTTGGAATGTAGACTGATGGTCTTGTCTTTCCAAATGGGCTTCAACCTTGTCAGGGCAGCAGTTGTTTGTGCGATCCTGGAGAGGACTTCCTATCGGGACCCATTGTCTGATACAATGGCTCCTAACTATTTGAAGCTATGCACTGTGTTGAGGGATTGGCCTTGGACTTTGATATCCGTGTTGATGCCATTTTATTAATTAGTTGTAATTACATAAACTTACTGGTTTTTAATTAAATGGAAACTGCAATACTATAGTTTTAATTTTCGTGCACTGAAAAATGTTTCAAAACGTTTTATTGTAGTGCAAGCCATTTAAACATGTTTCTCTCGTGTTAATACTCGATTTTGCGGCAGGGATAGCTCAGTCGTCAGAGCGCTCGACTTGTGTACGCGCATCTCGGGCGACGTGGGTTCGAATCCTGACTTCAGCAAACTATTTTGTGATTGCTGGATAGTAGTGGCCAGCGCTTTGAGAAGCTCTCTGAGCTTATAAGTGCGCTATATAAGAGTAATCTCTTTCTTTATTTTAAAGTATTTCCAGTTTGTTTCACAATGCTCACCTCTGTATAAATATAATGATAATCATGTTGCTCGGCATGATGGAAAACAGATTAATCAAATAGAACACTTATCAGATATTATTGAAATACCCCCCCCCTCCCTTCCTTCCTCCCTCCCCCCTCTCTCCCGCTCTCCACTCCTCTCCCTCCACCCCCCCCCCCAATTTTTTTGTAATGATTACAAAATGTTGGACTTGAGTGAAAATGCGTTACTTTTCAGTCTGTCGTGATTATAACACCTTTCTGCGCCTATAACCCCCCTACCCCCTCACCCCTAATCCCTCACTCACACTCCATCCCACTCCCCACACACGTCGTTATCACCCCCAAGCTCTCTCTCTCTTCTACAACTCCTCCAACACGTCTCTCGCTAACCCCCACCCCACTCCACTCCGTTCTTCTACGGATGGTCGAACTGTTTTTACACATTTTAAACCCCAGTGCCAGTGAACACCTTTACTTCTAATTGCGACGCGACCTTTGACCCGAATGCCAGTTTCAGTGAGAAAGTCGGTCAATAGCATGCAACCAGCAAGTGCTGTCCCTTGGTGTATACAGGCATTGACACCCGAAACGTCAATAACGTCGTCCACATATTATAGGCCTAGGCTGTCAATCTCTCACCCACCAACCCTCATGGCAAAAATTGCGGTTTAGTGTTATGCATATGAAAATATGTTTAAAGCTTATACGCACGTGTCAAGCGATTGTTTATTCATTTAAAACATCATAATAATAATTATGCACCAGCTGAATAATTATGTAGACTTAGGAATTGCAAAATGAATAGATTATTATAATGTCTACATTTATGCAGTGAAATAATATAAATATATGATTATAGGCTATATATAAACATATTTGGAGCGTTTCCCACATAAATGTTGAAATAATGTCACACATATTTAGAAACTATGTCACATAAATTTAAGAAATTCTGTCACATACTTTTGGAAGTAATAATATTATTGGGGATGAAATGAATATCATTATGAATGTGAAAGAACAGAAAATGAACTACTGGCGCTTACAGCGTGATAATTATGCCTTTTACATGAAATAGTAAGCATGTTGGAACAGCTTATTTTGTATCTTAGTAAGCAAAATAACTATTATTATAGATGTAAGCCACGCACCCTGATTTTTGTTTGTTTGTAAGTTTGTAGGGTGGTATTGAGGAAGCATTTACACAGTGGAAAAATCGGTGAGGCCGTACAGGAATGACCTACTGTTTCGCGGATTTATGCACTGGGTTAATGCTTTCTGAAGACACCCTTGTTCGTGAGCTTTTAATACAATTGAAAACTTCGTGCGTGCGCGCGCATAACCACACGCTCACACACATACACAAACACCCGTACACATACACACCACGACACGCGCACACACACAAACACACACCACGCCATATGCACACTCACACACTCACACACACTGCCATTTTTCTATGAGATAATAAAGCATTTGCATCCTCAAACACATATGAACATTAAAAACATCCTCGTCGTCGTCATCATCATCATCATCATCATCATCATCATCATCATCATCATCATCATCATCATCATCATCATCATCATCTTCTTCTTCTTCTTCTTCTTCATCATCATCATCATCATCATCATCATCATCATCATCATCATCATCATCATCTTCTTCTTCTTCTTCTTCTTCTTCTTCTTCTTCTTCTACTTCTTCTTCTTCTTCTTTCTTTTTCTTTTTCTTCTTCTTCTTCTTCTTCTTCTTCTTCTTCTTCTTCTTCTTCTTCTTCTTCTTCTTCTTCTTCTTCTTCTTCTTCTCCTCCTCCTCCTTCTTCTTCTTCTTCTTCTTCTGCTCCTGCTCCTCCTCCTCATCATCACCCTTTTCCTCCTCATCACGTTTTGTGTTGCCATCGTAACTGACTGCACATTTTGATTACTACACCGACGGACGGTATCGTCAAACTTACAGTGAACAGTAAAACCTGATTACCCTAACCTGCCCTTATTGAAGGACAAAACCTGCAGTCCCTATAACCTGCCCCTATTACAGGACAAGCATGCCCTCCCCAGCCTCTCGTACTCCTACCCCTCCCCCCCTCCTTCCATCCACCCGCCCGCAACCCTCACTACCAACACTACCACCCGTCCCCATAGTCTTGTACTACTTCCTAGGCACCGCCCATTAAATTATTTGCTAACACACTTGACCGCGAATGGGAACAAGCGAAGTATCGTAATTCATCTTCAGTGTCATTTGACGGCACAGAGTGAACGGCAAAACAAGTTTTAATAATTTATTTTTAAGTATGCACCACCACTACTATCGACCTAACTTGGGCACTATTGTATTTTAAAACTTTACCTTGTCAGCACTTGTCGAGTTATTGCTAAAATATATAGTTCTTCAGTCACACTACACAGAACAAACACAAAAAATTATATTTAAATGTACAATGAAATATGAAATATGAGTATATACGAGGTTAAAAAGACATAATATAAAAAAAGTGTGTTTTGATTAGGAGATATTTGTATGTGTGTATGTGTGGGTAGGTGGGTGGGTGTGAGTGTGTGTGTGTGTAAGATAAAGGTAAAGGTAGTCCCATAGCCTTGTGGCCGTAGGGGAGCGTGATGTTGGAGATCACACTTATCTTGGACCAGCGTAATGAGGGTGATGCCCATCTCTCTCCCTCGCTGCTTTACCTTCCCCACCCTTAAGAGAGTAGGTACTCAGTCACAGTTGAGTCAACTGGGGGCGTTGCTATTTTGCGTTTTGCGGTCACCCATCCAAGTGCTAACTGCACTGGACGGCGCTTAACTTGCGACACAGTGTAAGATAAAAGAAACACAGGAAAAGAAAATTTATTAGCGTCACTGTCAGTGGTGGTCCTTCTCTTCAGGTTAGTGTAAAGTATTCCAGACAAAATCACATATGTCATCCAATCCACGCCAATGTCCACGTCATGCAATTTGTATAGCGTAACACTTTATGTCGCAGAGACGTGCATAAAGCAACGCGATAACGGAAATGACACTGTTTCTTGAGGCACTGATAAAAGTTACTGGTTATATTATAATTTGATAGTTACTGAACATTATAATAATGTCGTTGTATTATGGTTTGGTCGCCTAAGTCTGGTGTTTAGTAAACAGTGTTCACTTACCCTGTTCTTGCTGTCACGCTGTTTGCCTGTATTTTTGAACTTGGCTCTTTTGTGAAAATAGTAAATAACTCTTTTAACATTGAAACAAAATTGCCTGATGCGAATGGTTTTCTAGTGTTATCGATACTATTTATTTTGGAAGGTGTGCAACAAAATCAAAAATAATAATTGTACTACTTTTTGCGTTTTTCTTATATTTTCAGCACAAAATTGTTCAGAGTATACCGGATCTATTCGACCTTTTAGGAATGCCTATGATTTTGTCTGAAGCAATAATTTGTTATTGTTTGTTACATGCACTTTACTTAGGCCTGTTATGTAACACTGATTATGAATCGGGGGTATATAAGTGAGCAAATGTAGCATTCAAAATGGAGTGTTCCCTGGAACTGTATAGCATCCCTTGCCGTCCCTGGCCAGGACTTGGGCAGGGATGGCGAGGGTTTTGTAATCCAGGCGAACTCTCCCCAGATTTCCCGCTTGCGACACATCACTACTCCCTAAACCGGACACTCGTACTACCTCCCTGACCCCCGGATCAGTGTTGCGGGACGTCGCAACACCCGGTAGTCGGTGGGTGTTGCGGCTGCCCGTAGCATTGAGACACGAGGGTCAGGGAGGGGTGCGAGTGCCTCGGTGGGGAGTCGTATGGTCCAAGTCGGAAAATCTGGCAAAATTTTTTCTTTATCAACTTTTAATACTCTATCCAGTGCCACATTTTGGAGAATTTATTTTGATTAACAACAAAGTTCTATGAGCTTTAAAAATAGTTTTCATTATGTAACATCATGTTTTTCAGTTATGTTTTTCGCGATTTGTACGTTATTTTGTAGCATTTGTTATTGCCATTATTTGTAGTGTTTCTTATTGCTATATAGAATATTTCTTAAAACAAAACAACTTTCACTCTGTTTTACGGCCTTATTTTAAAACACTTCCTGTGAATGTGAAAAGGATACGTGAAATGTTTTTTTTTTGTGTTATCTAAATTAGCGGTCAATGTAAATTCCAATTATGGAGCAGCTTTGCGGTCAGTTTACATTGTAGCATTGGGTCAATGAAGCGAATGTCAGGGGTGCGATTGCCTCGGTAGGGAGTCGTCTGATCCAAGTCGGGAAATATGTCACATCAATTGTTTATCCTCTGTAGCTTAATTTCAAAACAACACATCTGAAATGATGTTATCTTAAAGAAAATGTTTTGATAACTTTTGGTATTGTGTGTTTATATGTGTGTATTTCTAGGGCTTTATATGTGTGTATTTTTTTAGTACTTCATTTATACTTCATAAATACAATTGTTCTGTCAAAGCGCATGATGATGAGAAATGGTGACAACGATGATGACGATGATGATGATGAAGTTGCTGTTCATAATGATGATAATAAATGATGATGTTGATCATGATGACGATAATAATGATGATGAAGATGTTTTTGTTGATGATGATGATGACGACGACGATGTTGTTGATCATGATAATGATTATGATGATGACTATGATGATCACAATAACGATGATGATCACAATGACTATGATGATCACGATGATGAATGATGATTGTGGGCTTTTATAGTCATTGTGCTATATTGAAAGTAAAACAACTGTGCACACAGATTATCTGGATGGGGATAACGGTTTAATGTGATCGGTATCTGTTGGCGTCATCGAATCTTTTAACCACAATCGCTCTCCAGGGAAGTTGAGCAAAGCTTATTTTGATGTTTTTGGATTGTGGACGATAAAATAAATAACAAGGTACCTGTTGTTGTTGTGATTCCAATCCTATTCATTTTACAAATAGCATTTACAGTTAGCATGTCCATGCCTATCTCCCATGAGACGTACGACCGCCTTCAATTTAACATATAGTCTTCCTCTTCTTTATTCTTCCATACTCTTTCTTTCTTCCTCTTCTTCCACCTTCATCTTTTTTCGTCTTTTTCTTCCTCTTTGTTCTTCTTCCTCATTTTGTTCCTTCGTCCTATTTTCTTATAACCTTCTTTCTTCCCAATTCTCTCCCTCTTTCTTCTCCTCCTTTCTCCTTCCTTCTTCTTTCACCTCTTTTTTCATTGTCTTCCTTGTTTTTCCTCTTCCTCTCTTCATTATTCTTTTCTTCCTTTTTCTTCTGCCTCATTTGTTCTTTCCTCTTGTTCTTTTTTTTTCTTTTTTTAATCTTTCTTCTTCCTCATTTTTGTACCTGTTAAACGCCTTATTTATTTATTTTATTTTATTTTATTTTAAAGTGAAACGCTAATTGATGGAACTAATTTTTTTTAATATTCTCTCTCTCTCTCTCTCTCTCTCTCTCTCTCTCTCTCTCTCTCTCTCTCTCTCTCTCTCTCTCTCCCGCGTCTTAAATAAAATGAATGAATATGGATGAAATCTTGCATAAGCTGTGCGCTTTAACAGCCCTTGATTGAGACAAAAATTTTATTATGATGTTGATCATTGAACTTGAACTTGCAGATCTTGGAAATTCTGTTTTTGCATTGTGGGTGGAGGATGGGGGAAGATGCCAGTGTTACTGCATCTGAGATGTGTGTGTGTGTGTGAGATAGAACGAGAACAGAGAGAGGGGAATAATAGAAAATAAAACATAAAATATAATACAATATAAAAAAAAAACATAAAAATAAAAACAGACAGATAGAAAGACGCTCCAATCAAGAGAAATGGAGAGGCAGTGACAGAGAGGGTGAGAGACAGTTGCAAAGTGCATAATAAATCCGAGAGATATTTGCATTTTTTGATTATTTAAAAATATTGTTTAACATCAACAACAACAATAATAATCCTATCCTATCCCGTAACTCGAAAGTCGCAGATGATCTCTATCTCTATCTATCTTATTATAATTATTATTATTATTATATCATTATCAATATAGAAACGCATGTGTCTGTCTAAGAGCGAGTGAGGGTGTGTGTATGCGTTCGTGCGCGCGTTGGTTCAGAGATATCTGATTCTTGCTTGGTTTTTTATGTTCATATTAAAGGTTCTTTATGTTAATTTGTTAAGGGGCAGATTAGACTTTATAATTAGTCTAAAATCTTTATCCCTAATATTAAAAAAAGTTTTAAGCTTCAAAAAGTTTAGTCTTTCTCTCTCTCTCTCTCTCTCTCTCTCTCTCTCTCTCTCTCTCTCTGTCTCTCTCTCTCTCTCGCTGGACCTAAAGCAATAATCATGTAATGTAATGTACTCTCTCACTTGATTTTCTCTCTATCGTAAGGATTGGTCCTGATTTGGCTCGGAAGAGTCCGCTGGACCTAAAGCAATACCCCTGTCTCGTAAGGTTACAATATAAATGAACGGTATGAACTGTCTAATCTGTTTGCAAATTTATATCATGATTGCATAAATGTAAGTGTGGTAAAATGAGGTACCAGGCCCCTATTCCATTCCCTCTCCTGTATTTGTGTGTGTGTGAGTGTGAGAGTGTGTGTGTGTGTGTGGGGGGGGGGGGGGTGCGTGTGGGTGGAGTATGCGAGGTGACTAAAAATGTTTGCACAGGAGTTGGGTTCAATTTGCGAAGAAGAAAACGTCTTTAACAAAGAGTGTGCGGGGGAGGGGGGGGGTAAGGGTGAGTAGGAGAAGGTAGGAGCGGGTTGGGGGGTAATAATTCTCTCAAGGAGTCGACTGTCTCCAATTACTCTTTAAACAACCTTTCACGTCCCCATGTTCACTTCTAGAAACCGATCATTCTGACAAGCGTATACACCCAACTCGGTTAATTGACACCACCGCGTTGATCGGGAGGAGTTAGTGAGTGGTACGTGACGGAGTGCATTAAATGAGCGCAGCAAGTGGGCGTCTTTGGCGAGAGGGGTTTGGAGTTCCACAATCCTGGTTTCAGCCAGCGCCGTGTGCAGCTCGTTGATCTGGTTGGTGAGCACTATATTAAGAACAATTAATGTCTACTTTCCTAGAAAAGGTTTGCCTTTCCACAAGGAGGAGGGTCATGTAGAACAGGAATGAATCACTCAGTGCGGTCCCAGTGAAGATTTCCCGTCACAGTTGACAGTATCAGACACTGTCTTATACTTCGAAGGTTAGGTTTTCTCCAGGCCCAGTATTCAGAAAGACCCGCTTGCAAACCCTTCGATAGGGTGTTTATCTCAAGGTATAGATAGACCTAGCGGTAATTTTTTTCTTACCTTAGGGTTGGAGAAAAATTCCGGTAAACTTATCTCGGTAACCCTACCTGACGCATGGTCCCTAACTCGAGCTAAATTTGAATCCCCCTCTATTATGCATGCGCTCTTTGATGACAACGACACAACAGCTTCAATGGCAGACGAAGGACTACACCAAGGAAAAAGCAACTTTTCCCATCAAAAATATTTCGTTTAATTACAAATGAAGAAGGAAATCAAAAACATTTTACTTTCGTACTTCACCTTGGTCAGTAACCTATCATCAAAAAGAAAGTATTTTACGGCAATTTTACTGGCACAAGGATAAACAGAACTGGAAAGCTAGTGCTAAACACAGTTGCAGTGAAGGAAGAAGTGACGATGCCGGTTTGCATGTTGCAACTCCTCTCCTACTTCACCCACAATTCGCACGATGTCGATTCTTCAAAATGTGAATTTCCTGTAATGTTCTACATCATCAAGTATATTTAGAGGATTTCATCTGTCCCGAAAGACGCTGTTACTTCGTCTCCGATGCAAAATCATTGCGAAAACAATTTGCCATGTTTACCTCAGCAAGGGTACGAATTACCGGAGGGGATTGGCTTCGGTAAAATTATTGGCCGTTTGGCCGAGTGGCAGGGCAGTTTCAACTTCTCTCAATACCAGACAAGTCCGAACAAGCGGAAGGTAAAGATTTTACCCCTCATCATGGTAAAGTACCAGCGGGTATTGCCTTTTCTGAATACTTGCACCTTACCTGTAAAATTTAAGTCAGAGTGAGATTGTTACACGTTATTTATCAATCGTTGTATCAGCCCCAATCCCTCAACACAGTGCATGCTTCAAATATTTAGGAGCCATTGTATCAGACAATGGGTCCCGACAGGAAGTCCTCTCCAGGATCGCACAAACAACTGCTGCCCTGGCGAGGTTGAAGCCAATTTGGAAATAATAATAAGAATATTTATATAGCGCTTTTTCCCAATGAACAATATCAGTTCAAAGCGCAGGAAAGACAAGACCATCAGTTTACATTCCAAAAAAAAAAAAAGGCTGCTGCGCTCCCTTGTCATCTTCATTTTCCTATATGCTTGCGAAACATGGACCCTCACAGCAGATCTCCAATGAAGAATACAAAGCATGGAGATGATGTGCTACAGAAGACTTCTGGGCATTTCCTATACCCAGCACATCAACGACGACGCCCGACAGACCATCACACAAGCCATTGGACAACACGATGACCTGCTTACAGTGGTGAAAAAACGGAAACTCCGATGGTATGGCCACCACACCAGATCATCAGGTCTTGCAAAGACCATCCTGCAAGGCACAGTGCAAGGAGGTAGAAGAAGAGGGAGACCGAAAAAGAAGTGGGAGGACAACATTCGAGAATGGACTGGTTTGACACTGAGCGAAACAATCAGGGTTGCTGAGGACAGGGAAAGATGGAGTACGCTGGTTAAACGATCATCTATGGTGCCCTTTCGACCTCCGAGTTACGGGATAGGATAGGATAGGATATGATAGGATACGTATCAGCCCCGATGCTTGAGTCTTGATATGTTTAACTCGAATTCGTGTATCCATGCAGCCTGTTCACCCAGCAACAAGGCAGGAGTCGTAGTATACAGTTGTCCAACTTTATTCAGCAAACACTAACAACTGCATACAAGATCGCTTTCCGAAAATCACTACTCGCAAGCACACAATGCATTATAATTATATTACTTATATAGCCTCTCTCCAATCGAGAAAAAGTTCGGACAGTCCAGCAAGACGCAATAACACCCGATCAAAATAAAACTCGTCACCGGAACTACGCACTGTCTTACATCATAGAACATTCTTTATGTTAGAAGAATCGCTTAGCTATTACGAGAACTATCTGGAAGCTTCAGTCGATGATAAACAAGTAATCCTAGAAAATTTTGAACAATACCGACCGACGAAAATTATTAGCATTATACAAAGCTTCTACTAGCAACAGCGCAAAATCAAATCAAACCCCTTGGGGTCATGAGCAATCTTGCCACTGTAGATTGTTCTAACCTATAAAGGGAAAAGTGAAAGCCCCAGTTGAAAACCTGTCTTGCCTTTGTAGGCATGACTGATTCACTGCGGCAACAGTACTCCCGTTGGAGTGCCGGGGGTTTCAGTATAAATAGTATCCCCACTTTCTGGAAATTTAGTGCTTTAAATTCCCACTGTCGCTGTCTTCCTTATTTGCTCTTTCCCATTCCTGATCTGTCCTATCACTCTGCTATACTATCTTCTTCTTCGCTAGATCAATGACCTACCTTTTTTCTTGAAAACTCTTCCTGGACAAGACTCCTTGTTTGTGTATGAGGTCAGCTTGGGAGTGTTGGACGCTTTCTGCCGGGTGGTATGATGT
This sequence comes from Oncomelania hupensis, assembly GCA_036898135.1. Lineage (NCBI taxonomy): Eukaryota > Metazoa > Mollusca > Gastropoda > Littorinimorpha > Pomatiopsidae > Oncomelania > Oncomelania hupensis. The sequence continues at coordinate 22,701,195 of CM072514.1, forward strand.
TATTATTTAGCACTATAGGCATTTTATATGTATGTGTTTTGTTGATGATTTATAATGATGTTTGTATTCTATTTTGTTTTTTTAACCGGGGGTTCGAGTAGTTGGGGTAAAGCCTCAGCCGTCCCCTGCGTGGGATGTCTTTATTGTAAAGTGACTGGCCGGTGGAGGGCATTCAATTTTCCCTCTAGGGTTGTCTCTGCAGATCTTTTATGCGGATTGGGGGTTGTCCGGTCCTGATTTGGCTCGGAAGAGTCCGCTGGACCTAAAGCAACAATCAATCAATCAATCAATCAAATCAAATCAAATCAAAGGTAACTACACGCTATCACTGCATGCTTTGCAAAATAAAACGATCGGAATCACCGTGTGCGTCTCAATCGTAACAGTAATACTGTTAAATTTGACTGGCAATCTTCATTTGGAACACACTGAGTGATTAGTTTCTTGTTAAAATATTACTTTCACAATTTCTTTACGTTCGTGCTTGAAGAGAATACACTCTATAGAATTAGTGCGTTAAGCATCGTCCAGCCCAGACACCTGTCTATACTTGGACGGAGACGCGATTAATGTAGTAGATTTCATTAGATGCCAATTCCCAATATTATACCGAACGCTACACAAAGAAACGAAAACAGCGCGCAAAAGATACACCTTAATTTACACAATTATGAATGCAGGTTCCTGGCTCTCGTCTAAAATTGGAGGAAGACAAGTGAAGAGATGGAAAGGAAAATTGCCTCACCGCGTTCATTGAGCTGGCTCTGAAAAAAGGGAGGTCCCCTATTAGCTAGCTAACTAATCGTTCCTCTAACAATCTAAATGGTTACGGGAACAATATCCTTTACCTTTCCTTTTTTTTCAAGGACTGTACTGACAAGGTAGTGTAAATTAAAATAAAGCATGAAAGGAGAGCAGTTGCTGTTTAAATGGGGATTATAAATACGGTAAATGGTTAACAAGTATCTGATTAAAAATATCTACGTGCGAGGCTATTAATAGACCATGAATAGGCGGACGGCCGTGTGTAGACACAAAAAGCATATGTGGAAGGTCGAGCACCAAACAGCTGATTCCATGACTCAGGTGTCGCAAAGAATTTTCTTCCACCTTTTTTTTCTCCCGCGGCCTTTCTGTTCGGTCGGTCACGCCGTTAAAGTGTGCTAGGCCTAGCGGAGGAAGAAGATGGAGATGACACGTGCCTATTACGCTGTGTGGGTAATAGCTTGGGAAAAACAACTGCGATGTTAATCACTAGAAAACAAGTTTAATTCTCACTGTGATATTGTTTTCCACGCATTGTCTGCAACAAAAATATAATTTCTGATGAATAATGATGTCAGCACTGCATAAGGAAAGGAGTCCATTCCATGTCATTAGTGTTGGGAGAATATACGATCGACATAATGCTGATAAAGATGATATCATTAGCAAACGACTTTGTTGCTTATGTACTTAATATGATAATGACGACGACGACAATGATGATGGCGATGACGACGAGGATGATGATGATGATGATGATGATGATGATGGTAAAGAAGAAAAAGAAGAAGAAGAGGAGGAGGAGGAAGAGGAAGAGGAGGAGGATGAGGACTATGATGATAATGATGATGATTACGATGATGATGATGATGATGATTATTATTATTACTATTATTATTATTATTATTATTATTATTATTATTATTATTATTATTATTATTATTATTATTATTATTAAGTTTACTATTATTATTATTATTATTATTAGTAGTAGTAGTAGTAGTAGTAGTAGTAGTAGTAGTAGTAGTAGTAGTAGTAGTAGTAGTATGATAATGATGATGATGATGATGATGATGATGATGATGATGATGATGATGATGATGATGATGATGATGATGATGATGATGATGATGCCTGTTTTGCCCGAGCTAACCATAGTAAGTTATTTGTTAAAATTATCAACTTGGAGAGAATAGAAAATTTTCAACTAAATAACTTATGATGGGTCTACTACGTCTCCTTGTTGCTATTCCTAGTCATCTGTGTTGTTCTGAGCCGTGCTGCGACTGCCGTGCTTTCACTAAAAAAAGCAATTTTAATTTTGCTGAATTCGGTGACCATTATCATTAATTCTGTTACTTGTTTAAATTTTATTTAATAAGTTATTTTATATCGCATAAAGTTACATAAAACTATAAAATGCAAAGGTGTGTTTATTATGAGGGAGGCAAAATCTAACTGAACACCGCCGATATTCTGACCTTGCAAAAGAGAAAATTGGTGTACACAACAACTTCAGTATAATAGGCTGTGATCCGACCGGCATGCACTTTCAATGGCATACAGATTTTATTGTATAATTATGTTCTTGCACGCAAAGGTCTGGAAGAAAACTATATTGTCCTCGTTTTATGTTCTGAATGCAGCCATTTTTATGCATGTCTTCTCAAGGACAACTCAAAGCTGGATCAAATCTGCACTATATTAATCACTCCCAAAATGAGTCGAGGCAACGTGTTGTTATTGTGTGAGTGTGTGTGTGTGTGTGTGTGTGTGTGTGTGTGTGTGTGTGTGTGTGGGTGTGGGTGTGTGTGTTTATAAATAATAAATGTTCGTTATTTTACAAGTAATGTCCTTTTAGTCAAAGCGAAATTCCTTTTTTTAAGGAATGTACTATTTATGTTAATTTGTACAACCTTATAAAGAATATAATCCGTAATTTCCTATTGGATAGAATTTCAATTTTTAATGTAACAAAACAGGATCAAGTTTGCAGTTTTGTATCGATGAGCGCACAATGTGACATGGGGGGGGGGAGGGGGGGAAACAGCTCATCAGTATCACTTATTGTGCACGCGGAGTGCCCGTGCGTCACCGAGAAAACCGCTTTCCTATTGACCAATCAGAAGTTAACATGGTCAGCAACGCTCTTAGCCATGATTTTTTAACATGAACTTTGGTCAAAACGGGCTAAAAGGTTCAGGACCACCCATGCCGATAATAACGACAAACAGAGGGAATTTCACATATATAAAACATAATAATAGATTTACCTGGCAAGGCAGTCAATGATTACGCTGTGCGATAACGTGGTTGTATTCTCGGTAATCCAAATAAAACCTAAAAAAAAAGAAAAGACATTGCATAGCTAGGAGACAACCTGTTTTACGTCATAGATACATCAAAGGCTTTGTCATAAACTAAAATTACCAACGATATTTGTGCATGTAAACTGAAGATACGGATATTTTGTTTTATGTGTTTGTTTATTAGCTTTCTTTTCTTTTCTTTCTTTCTTTCTTTCTAGTATTTCCGTCCGCCTTTCTTTATTTTTCAGCTATAATTATAGTGTTGTATGAGGGTTTTTTTGTGTTTTTTTAAAATGTCATTTTAAGAAAACTAATGATACCGACAACTGGTGAAGAAAGGCAAAACTAATAGTGGAAGAAAAGCGAATCAAACCATTCCACCTAGTAACCCAAATGAAAATAATTTGTGTATTTCCAGATAAAATCGGAAAACCATTTTAAAATAGACGGGAATCAGAACGAGAAAAATGTCGGTCTGTCAGTCTGTCAGTCATTCCGTCGCGCCCGCGCGCCGTATCTCCAAGAACCTGTGAACTGGTTTTGGACTAAACTTCATAGGAATATTACCTACGTTAGTGACCATCCTCCCGTGCCAACTTTTTCATTAAAAAATGTATTTCTTGGTTTGTTTGTTTGTTTGTTGATGTTAGACGGATGACATTGATGGATTGGCTGGAGAAGAACAAGAACTTGAACAGCTGGTACAGAGGCTTGACGCCACTTTCAGAGCCTATGGAATGGAAATAAGTGCAGAGAAGACCAAAATGATGATCAACAACACCAATGGTATCAACACGGATATCAAAGTCCTAGGCCAATCCCTCAACACGGTGCTTAGCTTCAAATATTTAGGAGTCATTGTATCAAACATTGGATCCCGACAGGAAGTTCTATCCAGAATTGCACAAATAACTGCTGCCCTGACAAGTTTGAAGCCCATTTGGAAAGACAGGACTATCAGTCTATACTCCAAGGTAAGGCTGCTGCGCTCCCTTGTCATCTCCATCTCCCTAAATGCTTGCGAAACATGGACCCTCACAGCAGATCTCCAACGAAGAATACAAAGCATGGAGATGAGTTGCTACAGAAGACTTCTGAACATTTCCCATACCCAGCACATTACCAACGACGAAGTCCGACACACCATCACACAAGCCATTGGACAACACAATGGCATGCTCACAGTAGTGAAGAAACGAAACTCCGATGGTATGGCTACGTCACCAGAACATCAGGCCTTGCAAAGACTATCCTGCAAGGCACGATGCAAGGAGGCAGAAGACGAGGGAGACAGAAAAAGAGGTGGGAGGACAACATTCGAAAATGGACTGCCTTGACACGGAGAGAATCCATGCGTGTTGCTGAGGACAGAGAAAGAGTGAGTACGCTGGTTAAACGATCATCTGTGGTGCCCCAACGACTTTTGAGTTACGGGATAGGATAATGTTATACGGCGTTTAATTTCATTTCACTCCGTGTCTTAATTCTCAACGGCTCGTTAACGAACCAGATCATTGCTGTCAACGAACCGGCATGCATCAAGTAAGCTTACAATTGCACAGACTCGCATAAAATTATGAGTTCAAAATACAAGATACATAATTATATATACAAGGGTGAGTCATTGTCTCCATTTAACACAAGGAAATCTGACTTGCATGCAGTTCGATCGGAATGGCTTTAGCGGTTCGCAGCATTAGATAAGGCACATGCAGCTGTTACCAAGCTTTTGTCCCCTATACGCTATGTGTCCGGGGACGTTAATTTACTAACGCTACCAAGCTTCCTCTTAACGAGCGGTTCGCGTTTGCCTCCAACATAACTTCTGAAAGCGCCTTAAGCATTTCTATGAGCTGGTAATTATGGAATTCCCTTTGTAAAATATTTATTTTTACTACTTTCAGCTAAATAGCCTAATCATGATTTAAAAGCACATTTTCTAATTAATCATTTGTTTACAAACAATGTAAGGTTTCTATAAATAATAGATTTTCTCCGTAAATAACTTATTATTTACCTAAGTATTATATTGTTTGGTTTAAACAATGGTTTATTCAGTTAAATTTCTGAGCTGACAAATACATAAATACAGTAACAGGAATACACAAAAGGTAAAGCTTAAGTGAGTGCATACCTGGATAAGTTACAATAATCTGTGTCAGTTTAGGCGGAATAATTACATCATTGAGATACAAATACATTGCCATCAACACAAGAACAATAACCATGATAAGGAAAACATAATCATAAGCAACATACAAATAAATTAAAAAAGATATACACAAATGTAAAAACAAATAAAAACAAAAACAATTAGAAAAAGATAATGAACTCATAACAAAATAATAGCGAGAGATTCACTAGGAAACAGTTGCAGCAAGGAGTTTGCGGAAGGTAGGTAGGTACCACGGAAGAAACAAACAAAACAAAACAAAAACTATCTTTAATATACCAGACAAAAAGGCAAGTTAGCTAGTTACTATTAGTGAAAACGGCCTGACAGTCGCAGAAATTCGTGGACAACAGCCACTATAATACTATTCTCCTGCACGGACAAACATTCGTTGCCATAAAGTAATATTATAACATCTTGAGATTCAAGATTCAGAGTATGTATTGTCTGTGTTCTTGCATTAATAAATAGTGGACATTATATTGTTTAGGTACATATATCCAGATGTAGTCCAGTAACTAGTGCATTGTTGCTAAATAAGGAATTATTTACCTATGTAATGCATTATTTAGCAGATTGTATTAAATAATGTATTATTTAGAAATATTTCTGAATAATGATTTGTTGACTTATATAATGCATTATTTCACAGAATTTTTCTAAATAATGTATTATTTAGTTGTTGTTTTTTGTTGTATCAAATTTTATTCATCAGATTAACATAAGTTGTATTATTTAGAAGATGTTGCTAAATAAAGCATTATTTAAATAAACAATTAATTGTTTAGGGACTCCAAATTTTCATTATTTAGGGGGTTCCAGAATTCGCATGAAAACTTGGTATTTATAATTTGACTGTTTCTAGAATTAAATACAAGGCCTTTCCAAATACTGTGTATCCAAACTTTGAATTAATTATTTTCACAAATTCCAAGATAATACGTCTGTAACGTCCTGAATACAAACGAAAGGTCTAGGTCAGTTTTGTGCGGGGGTGTTCAGTGTTTTCTGTATATCGGTCAGAAGAGAAAAAAAGTATACTTTATTTTTTTTTATTTACACCAAAACGCAGAGATAGGTGTAGAAAAGGTGACAGTAGCAGGAGTATTGAATTGTTAAAAAAACTGGAATCAACATGTCTCTTTTTGTTTCATAAGATCGCCATTAACTTGCGAGTTCTCCATGTTTATTTACTCTGAATGCAATCCCGCCAATTTAGAAATAATGATGGATACCTCTTTTCCGGAGCCGTTACCGTTGCAGTTTCGTATATTAATACTGTTGCGAACATAAAAAAATAGAGTGAAATAAAGCTGTTGCTTCATTATAAACCTCAAAACTTAACAGCGGAAAATCACAATATTCCAATTATCTTTATCACTACACACAACCTCACAGTAATAGGACTTGTATCTGCGAACCTCCTAAATAATTAAAATTGCAGTCCCTGAACAATGAACTCTTCACGTAATTAATGCATTATTTAGCAACCTCTTCTAAATACTATATTATATAGCAAATTCAGCTAAATAATGCATTCTATAGGTAAAGAAATCATTATTTAGAAACATTTCTACATAATACATTATTTCACACGATCTGCTAAAAAAATGCATTATATAGGTAAATAATTCCTTATTTAGCAACAATTCCTTATTTACCTATTTCACAATATATTGTTTATGTAAATAATAAGCTATTTACCGACAAAATAATATAATTTAGAGAAATTTTACAGTGTTTGTAAACAAAAGATTATTTAGAAAATATGTTTTTAAATAAAGGTAATGTAGCTGAAAGTGGTGAAATAAATTTTTTATAACGGGAATTCCATAAACTAAGATTTGCATTCCAAGGAAATGGTATTGGAAGCATCAGTCTG
>CM072514.1:22713323-22725823 GCA_036898135.1 Oncomelania hupensis
TATTATTATTATTATTATTATTATTATTATTATTATTATTATTATTATTATTATTATTATTATTATTATTATTATTATTATTTTAATGTTTTCTTTACTTCGTCTTTTCTTTCTAAATTAATTCTGCCAGTATATTTTGTCTTTCATTCTCTTTCTTTATCTGCTGATTTTCTTTGAAAATGTCTTTTCCAATATTTGTCTGTCTATCTTGCTTTCTATATTTATTTTTATTTTCTTGTCTTATCTTGTATTTTCTGTAGTTTTTCTTCTCTTTCTTTTTTTTTCACTTCAAAAACGTTGCCTGCGTACAAAGTAAGCTAAGTGACTCGAAGTAACAGGTAGAACCTACATGTATCTGTCACGTGTTACAAGCATGAGAGTCTGGGATGCTTATTCATAAGTCAGTCTACGCGTTGCTGTGCAGCATCCCATTCAAAGTCATTTGTTCTGATATCGATTCCGCCCAGTATTCACGTTAGGACGCATCAGATTGATATTAACAGTAAGATGGCCAGTGCACCTGAGTTGATATCGTTTAAGGGTAATCAAAGATCGAACCCATGATACTTTAAAACGGTGTTATAACTCTGCTGCTTGATCGGTCGCGTGCACAGTGACGGCAAGGACGTATTCAGATTCGGAATTAGATGTGTTTTTTTTTTAAAAACTGGATCTGGATCTGGATCTGAATCTGAAGAACAAAGTTTAACGTCCTATTGTATGACCTTTAAGGACGAATTGAATGGTTATACCCTGCCTATGGAATACCCATTAAATATGGGCACGTCACTTTCTGACGCTGTCATACTATACAGGCGCTAAATGAATGGTGCAAGCAAAGCACAATAATTATATTACATTATAATCAAATAGGCTTACTTGTTGATATTTTAAAAGAAAGACAACTATAGTCTTAGTATATTAAAAATTAATTTTAAATATATGCAAAGGAGATTTTCACCACAACAACAACGACAACAACAACAACAACACACACAACTTTGGAGACATATAGCATTGATTATACAAGTAAATATTAAGTGTGAAACAGCTGGTGTTTTCAATGAAATTACTCAAGGGATCCAATACCTGTATTAAAGGTTTGGGCAGGGCAACAGTTGTGTCATTTTACAGATTTTCTGCAGCAGTTGTGCAATTTTTTCTGGACGTCAGGAGATGCGCATGTGGGAGCAAGTTAGCGCCTCTGAGTGGGAGTATGGATAAAGATTGATGGGAGGGGGGGCGAGGAGGGGAGAAGGCTTGAGTTAGATCCTGTATCGGTCAGAGCCTTGAGCAGCTCTTGAACTGGAATCGCGCTATGTAAGAATGATTAAAAATAGTGTTTTAGCGTAAGATTTTTTTGTGGTTATTCCTAACAAGTGATAGACGGTACGAGGGCAAAACTGTTGTTGACAGGTGAACAGGGTGGTTCTGGGGACGTACTATTGCACACTCTAGCCCAGCAAATCACCCCAAGCCTTTGTATGAATGTGTTTGCGAGTGTGCACCAACAGGGCATCGGGTATTGTGCAATAAAGGGGTGCGTGTGTTTGCTTTTCTTTGTCCCACCTGGTGGAATAAATTCTGCACCCCCAGCTATATTCACCCACGAGTCGTCCTTGAGCTGAAATCTTTTTTTTTTTTGGGAACATGACACGCTATAAAAGCGTTTTTTGTTTGTTTCATATTAATATTGTCCTTTAAATCTCCATACCATCACATATCACGTATTGCCGTGTATGTACTAACATTGAAAAAAAAAAAAGAGAGAGAGAGAGAGAGAGAGAGAGAGAGAGAGAGAGAGAGAGAGAGAGTGGTTACAATAAAATTAAATAACTGTTTCTGATCACCGAGTTCTGCTCATCTTATTAGGACATGAATGATGGACGTTAAGAAGTGTACACCCTTCAGCCAATATTACACTAACACTATATGCCGGTTAAAAAAAAAAAAAGGCTTTTGGAGTAAGCTTACTCTGCTGACTCAAGAACATCAAGACGTTATGAACTGAACACTTAAGCAAGTATTATGTTGTATCCATTTTAATGGTGTTTAAGTGTCCATGTATCTGTAACTACATTTGTATTTTTTTTGGAGAAAGATCACAGTTAATGAATGAAAATTAATTTTTGTCTTACGACATATCGTTCAGCTTTCGACATAAACCAATTCCTCTGTTTCAAACAAATAACCGAAGAAGTTAGAAGAGATTTTTCTGTTATTAGGTTCATTAATTTTTTTTTTTTAAAGTCTAATATCAATTGAATCTGTTGAATGAAATATTGATCAGAAGAGAGAGAGAGAGAGAGAGAGAGAGAGAGAGAGAGAGAGAGGAGAAGAGTGGAAAGTGTGGGTGTGTGCGTGTGTGTGTGCGCGCTTTTGTAATATGTCTGTGTGTGTGCGCGCTTGTGTATGTGTTGTGTGTAAGCGCGCTTGTGTTTGTGTATGTATGTGAGTGTGTGAGTGTGTGGGTGCGTGCGTGCTTGCCGTGTGTCTGTGTGTGTGTGTGTGTGTGTGTGTGTGTGTGTGTGTGTGTGTGTGTGTGGTGAACTGTACATCAATACCCGCAAACAATGAGCTTGTTTCCGTAAATAAACCAACACCGTTTTACTTCTAAAATCAGCTGACATGAGGTGTTGCTCGACTGTTGTTTGTGCCAGAAAACACTCAGTTTTCCCTACAGTGACAGAGTTCCGCTCTGTAATGGTCGGTTCATCATTGCACGTGCTACCTCTGTGGCCTTGCGCGTGGTGGACTTTGGATCCTTGACCCCAGTCAGAGCACAATCACGCACGCGCTGACGGTACCAGCGAGTCACGTTGACTAGATTTTCTTTGTTCCTGCGATCACCGAGTCCTTGCGATGCCCAGCCCCACTCCACCCCTCCCCACTATTCTCTTTATACCCCCACCCAAACGTAGTTTGGGATGGTGAAGGGAAAAAAAGGGGGGGGGGGAGAAGGGGTATACTGGAATCACCTTTTTAAAGTACTTTGTTCCCTTTCTTTTCTCTTCTATGAAAAAAAAGAAAAAAAAAAAAGAAGAAGAAATTGTATTTTTCAACTGGATTAATAAATGGGCAAGAAATTATAACATCGCCGAATTTAAATCATTGTGTGCGCGAGAGTTTAGACTTAAATAAATTCTACCGAGTATTTGCACACTTCATTTAATGACATACTAATGTTTTGTATTATTTTGCAGCAGTTTTAACCATTCTTTATATTATTATTCTTTACACCACCTCGACATCAGCTGATAAGGCGTGGCGTCGTACGTGTCATCCATTGAATTATTCTGCAATTGTTCCCTGGGAATTCTAGCCCTACTCCTCCCTCTCCCCCCCCCAAACCATACACCACCCCCCTTTCCTCCTTATACTGCCCTATTCCCAAGGATACGATACACGAGAAGTTCACGTGTACACGTTCCGAACAAGATTGTCAATGTCCGTCATGCGATGACGAACAGAGGCATATTATTCCTGCGAAATCTTGTGTGTGGGTGTGTGTGGGTGTGTGTGGGTGTGTGTGTGTGGGTGTGTGTGGGTGTGTGTGCGTATGTGTGTGTGTGTGCGTGTAAATGAACTGCACCCATCACATCACGCTAAGATACACAAGAATAATTGCATATACGTGTGCTGTTTGAATGCATAATGAAAGTGACGAAACTCCTTCGACAGATGAATATTTCAAATATTGTATTCAACTTAAATATTTCGGAGGGGGGGTGAGGAAGGGGGGGGGAGTACGACACACATTAATCATTTACGTGTACAAGAAGCATACTAGCGCTAACATAATCTTTTTTTTAAATTTAAAGTCGGGCATTGGTTTGCATGATAAAGGTAAAGGTTTATGGTGTGCCCGTAACCTTTCGGTACGGTCGTTGGGAGGGGAGAGTTTGAGACCTCCCCTTTCTCTAGGCCAGCTTAATGATGGCCATGCTATGTCCTCTCCCTCGCTGCTTTACCTTCTCGGCTGTAAACAGGCCCAGGTAGTCTACCCATTCACAGCTGGGTGGACAGGGGGTGTGTCGTGCGCTTGTTTCAATCTTTGTGTGTCGTTGGGTAGTTAACCTTCCAGGTATGGTCACCTATCCAAGGACTAACCCTTCCCGACGTTGCTTAACATAAACATTGCTAGCTTGTGCCCTAACCACCACACCACCGCGCCGCCCTGGATTGCATTGAGATTTTATGACTCTGCTCGACCGTTGCTATTTTAAAACGGTGAAATGTTATTTCATAAGAGGCACGGTGGTCTAATGGTAGTGCTTTGGCTTGCGGATCTGAAGGTCCCGGGTTCGAGCCCTGTCCGGGTCATTGTGCTGTGTCCCTGGGAAAGACACTTTACTCCCGTTTGCTACTCCTTCGGATGAGAGTATAAACCGAGGTCTAGTCTGCGTGTCGCATGCATTCCATCATAACGGACTTTAAAGATCCTGACGCTCATGTCCTAGACGGGTGAGTGCCGGTAACAAGAACACACCCAGCATGCACTTGGTCCTTCTCCCCCCATCCCTGGCTGGCCAGGATAGTGCTCATTTGTCCGGGCGTCAGACCATGTGCCCAAAGGCTGCGGGTGGGCGTCTCGGGCGGTTTGAGTTAGATCCTGTATTGGCCAGCCCCTAGAGTCTGGTCAAGTAATGCGAGATAAGTGCGCTATAAAAATCCTCAATACTACTACTACTACTACTACTACTACTACTACTACTACTACTACTACTACTACTACTAAAGTATAGACCGACAAAAGGTAAATCTAAGCAAAACCGCCAGAATGATTTTCGTCAGCTGTGGAATGAAGAAGGAAGAAAAAAAAGAAAGTGTACTTTGTACCTTAAATGTAAATTACCACTTAATCCTAGCTCAGATTCCAATCGTCAAAGTAGACCGCAACTACGCCGTGGGTATCTTGTGTTTTAAATAAACTTTTAAGGAACCCGCACGCTGATTTGTTTAATTTTAGTTGTGATAGTGATATGGGCTAGGTTAAAATATATAAACAAATAAACACATTAACGTAAATAAGTCAAATACATACATAACTTACATACATACATACATACATACATACATACATAGAAGCAACAAAATAAATAAACAAAGCAAAAAGTTCAATAAACGAACGCAAACTATTAACTCAAGAAAAAGAAACCCGAAAAGAGCAAAAGAGCGAGGTGCAAGTTGTGTAATAGTAACGCATCGCGACATACTTCTGACAGCATGTGCCTTTTCACTTATCAGCTGTTCGGTAAAGGTCGTCAGATGCTGGTTTTTTTTTAGCAACAAGCATAAGTGCGCGCTTACGCATAGCACGGTATAAATAACTGCTGGGTCTTGCCGTCGCTTTACGCTACCAGCTGACGATAGTAGGACAGCAGCTCAGGGGAAAAAAAGACGAGTTTGTAGGTCACCACCGGTAACAAGTCTGGTCGGGTTCCCTTTCTTATCAGGGGAGGGGGTCTCTATCCCGGACATTCTGCCCCAGCTAGGAGTGGATTAGTTTCAAGTGCTCTGTTGCCTGAGGAGCTTCATAATAATAACAAACGGGGATTTTTTGGTTTGTGTCTAGACTGCCATAATGGGATTTCAAATTTCAGGATTTGAAGATATGTGCATTGTCCCCTTCATAAATTACAAGGTAATGCAGTGTATGGTTTGACAATTCCCAACACAAATACAAGATAATAATGCATGCACAAAAAAACCTACATTAATAGACTGTTTGTCATGGCTGACATAATTGTATTTCAAGATTCAATATATTTGTATTGTCCCCCATAAATAACTACGAAATGTAGTGTGTGCATGGTTGTGACGATTTTTATTCAACAACAAAAACACATTTTTTATAAAAATATTTTTTTTTAAAAACGTATGCACATATGCAATAAAACATGTGCATAAATTACATCACTTGAACACAAAATGTATCACAGCATTGGACTCTATAAACAATGACTAACTAACTAACTAACTAACTAACTAATCACAGCATTACAGTAAAATCACAATTATTGATTCTTAACTAACTAATCACAGCAATTACAGTAAAATCACGATTATTGATTGTTGTTTTGTTGAGGTGGCAGCTGGTTTTAATACTTGGACTTCTTAAAATCAGTTTTAACTAAAGCAATTGACTAATTCTAAAACTGTATTTTAGTGATGTATTTATTTTCACCACCCTCCCAACCCAATCCTCCACCCCTCTTACCCCGTCCCCGCCCACCCACACCCAACTGTACTTGATATAAAATATACTATTTTAATATTGCATTACCGATGCTAATAACTTGCATTTTATAATAACTGTCTTGATTTTTTTTTCATCATCTTTACATGAAGTTTAACTAACAGATTTGCAAGCATTTTTAAAGAATGAGAACTGAAAGCTAAGAGAATCGGAATTTCGCAGGCAAGAATTAATAGCAGTTCTAGATTCTTGTGCTTGTTTTATTTTTATTTTGTTCTATTTGTTGCTTTGTTGATGTTGTTGTTGTTGTTGTTGTTGTTGTTGTTGTTGTTGTTGTTGTTGTTGTTGTTCTTCTTCTTCTTCTACTTCTTCTTCTTCTTCTTCTTTTCACTTCTTTTCTTACTAATGGACACGTAGACGGGGCGAGCATGTGTAAGGGCAACAAGCACTGAAAACCAGCCAAATCCGACATCATAATTCGTCCTTTATTATATTACACAACCAAGATTGATAATTTAAAATAACTGTGTTATCATCACCCGGCGAGACTGTTTACACCGACCTAAGCACCTGTTTGTGATAATACGGTTAAGATATAGGCCCTACCTGTGCCTTTTTATCTCATGGAAGATCTACACATTTTGTTATCAAGTTGTGTGAAATACAGATCCGTCTAGACTGTTGATCCATAATTATAGTGAAGATGTTACACTTACACTATTTATTAAGGTATTACCATGAGTATCATCATCATCATCATCATCATCATCATCATCATCATCATCATCATCATCATCATCATCATCATCATCATCATCATCTTTTTCTTCTTCTTCTTCTTCTTCTTCTTCTTCTTCTTCTTCTTCTTCTTCTTCTTCTTCTTCTTCTTCATCTTCATCCTTATCCTCATCTTCATCCTCATCCTCATCTTCATCCTCATCATCCTCATTAGCAGCAGCAGCAACAACCACAATAAAAGCATCATCATCATCATCATCATCATCATCATCATCATCATCATCATCATCATCATCATCATCATCTGCAGCAGCAGCAGCAATAGCAACCGTTTCAGGAACAAAGCAACAACAATAATAACACCATCACCTCCATCATCAGCAGCAGCAGCAGCACCACCACCACCATCATCATCAATATCATCATCATCATCATCATCATCATCATCATCATCATCATCATTGCTTTTAAGACAACATAGAAAACTTTGCCTCCTGGAAACAAACAGTTATTTTCAACATCGGCTGACCTCGCTTCAACACCATATTACAAAAAAAGTACATTCGCAGTTGCACAGTAATGTCATAAACAGTACGGCTGTAAACAACTATTTTAACTGTGAAGACAACTTCCAGAAGCACAAACACGCAGGAAACAAATACTAAGCCACTATACGCACTTTTGAGTTGATATGTCAGACACTGACAATGATTTATTGTGTTGCACTTTTTACCTTGTCTAGGGACAGATAAACAGTAATCAACGTTAATTAACGTGTTGCATGCGTTGTCCATGTGGTGCTGTTGTTGCCAATGTTGTTTTGTTGTGTTGAAGGTGTTTATTGTCAGTGTGATTGTGTGCGCGTGTGTGTATGGTTGTATGTGCATGATTGTATGTGTGTGTGAGCGCGCGCGCGTGTATGTGTTTCGTTGTATGTGTGTGTATGATTGTTCGTGTGTGCGTGCATGTAAGTGAGTATATATGTGTGTGTAGGCTAGTGTGTGTATGTATGTTTGTACGTGAGAGACAGAGAGAGAGAGAGAGAGAGAGAGTGTTGTGTGTATGTGCGTGTATATGTAGGTGTGTGTGTGCTTATGCCTGTGTTCGTGTATGTGTGTGTGTCTGTGTGTGGGTGCGAGCGCGTGTGTGCAAGCGTGCGGGCGTTTGTCTGCTAACAGGTAGCCATATTTTGTCCCTATTTAAAGAACTTTAAATGTCAGTTGAAAGAGCAAGCTGGTTGGGTTTAAAAAAATATATTTTAGTGAAAAAATTGGAAAAGTGATTCATTTTACAGTGATTCAATAACTTGTAATGCCAATAGAAATGGAAAGCTGGTGGGTGTTATTTTAGAAAGAAAAAAAAAACATATACTAAACAAAAATCATTGTAAAGGTATGAAGAACTTTCAAATGCCAATAGAAAGTGCCAGATGGTTGTGGATTACTGTAGAAAAATATCATAAGTGAAAAAAATTAAAAAGTTATTCATTTTACAGGTATTCAAGAACTTCAAATGCCATTAGCAAGAGCCAGATGGTTGGGGGTTGTTTTAGAAGGGAGAAAAAGCGTAAGTGAAAAAGTGGAAAAGTGATTCATTTTAAAGGTATTCAGGAACTTTCAATGCCAGTAGATGGAGTCAGTTAAAGTTATGTTAAAGAGAAAAAAGTCATTAAATAAATTTCGGTTTGTGCTGCCCACCTGTGAGATTTGAAGAAATTTCCAACCTCAATTATTTTATCGAACATGTTATCTTTCTAACCTTGAAACTATTGAGGTTAAACAAAAGATTAGTAAATTAATAAACACAGAACGATCAAGAAAGATATAAGTTTGCTCATTGGTAATGAGATGAATTCGACTGTAGTCGTGCATGTTTTTATAGTTTCTTATTAATTTTTTTTTAAATTATCTCTTGTATTTAATGTAAATATTTTTACAGGAGTAAAGGGGTTTTGTCCTTCAACTGTTTCTAACAAAAAATGCGACATATTTCTTACTAGAAAGCAAGAGAAATACTTCGTTTTGGCACACAACGACCCAAAATAACCAAGCGTGCTTTTAGTCATTCAGTGTCATCCGCACAACAATTCGGTTCCTGGCCTTCGGCGTCCTTCTGGCCAATCAGAACTAAGCGTTACGGTAAAGCTGGTCTGTGATTGGCTGACATCATTGTCAACGTCCCTTTAGCCGGTACCACGGGGGTGTGGCGTGAACACGGAGTGGAGTGGCGACCGCTTTTTTTTAATTTAGATCCTTTATTGTTAGAAACAGCGAAGAAGGAGATCGAGTGAGAGGGAGGTGGTGGAAAGCCGGTCGTAAAAAGACAGAGAACGAGAGGGAATGAGGAAGAGGGAATAGGCCCTACCTTGTTAGTCCAGAGAGAGAGAGAGAGAGAGAGAGAGAGAGAGAGAGAGAGAGAGAGAGAGAGAGAGAGAGAGAGAGAGAGAGGAGTCAAAGTCCAACCCTGTGATATAATTAAAACGGCCAACGGGAAAATGCGGTTGCACGTTTGTGACCTATATGCAATCAGCTGAGCGACCATCTTGAGGTTCAGGGTGACACGCATAGTAGGCCATTATTGGGCAACGCCTATTTCCAGTTAAACAGTAGGCCTATTTTCGTGTCTATCTTTATATATTAATGTATAATTCATCATTTGTAGGCCTATGAGTCGTGAGCAAGCTCGACATACGCATTTTGCACATTCTTTTGCATTGCATGACTATACAGTGTACTGACAACCGACTATAACGTGAGCCCGGCATACCGGCTCTTGGTAATTCAACTCACACTGGTAAATAGTAATGGTAAATGGTTTGTGCAGGCTTAAACAAACTGAGCGAGTTCACAATTGCAATAGAAAGCTCGCATATGCGCAGGGATGCACATGTGTATGGAACGCGGAAAGCGTCAAATGCGCGTGTAATAGCACGCAAAAAAGCACTCGCCATTGCACGCCCATCTAGTAGCTGAATGGGCGAAAACTTATACGCCAAACTACGCATGCGCAAATGCACAAGCACTTGCACGCCCAACTGCACGCCGCATGGTAATGAAGAGGAATTACAACCAAAAAAAAAAGGAGCTGAAAAAGCATAGTATAGAACGCGGAAAGCGTCAAAAATGCAAAACCAATTGAAAGCCCATCTGGTAGCCGATTGGTCGAAAACTTACAAGCCAAAGCTACGCATGGGCAAATGCACACGCAATTGTGCGCCCAGCTGCACGTCGCATGGTAGCTTAATGAAGGGGAATCACAAAACATGGAATGGGAAAAGCATCGGAAAACAATGCCCGATTAGCTATGGTTGTGGCGCAAAAGTTTGATGGCAGAGATTGCGGCTATGTATAAATGTACAGATTTGTAGCGTTTTTGTAGACATCCTTATTGTAGCCTTCATCTTGTTATATCTTAAATGTTCTGAAAATACTAATTGAGAAGCGGAGTAGGTTTATTTATCATTTTAGACCACGTTTGATCAATATTCTAAGTCCCCCGTTGGGGTGCCGGGGGTTTCAGTTTAAATAGTATCCCCACTTTCTGGAAATCTAGTGCTTTAAATTCCCACTGTCGCTGTCTTTCTCATTTGTTCTTTCTCATTCCTGCTCTGTTCTATCAATCTGCTTACTATCTTCTTCTTCGCTAGACCAGTCACCTACCTTTTTTCTTGAAAACTCTTCCGGGACAAGACTCCTTATTTGTGTGTGAGGTCTGTTGGATCAGCTTGGGAATATTGGACGCTTTCTGCCAGGTGGTCACTAGGGCTTCCTATGATGTTATTATTTAGCATTGTAGGCATTTTATATGTATGTGTTTTGTTGATAATTTATAATGATGTTTGCATTCTATTTTGTTTGTATAAACGGGGGTTCGATAAATTAGAGTACAGCCTCAGCGTCCCCTGCGTGGAGAGCTTTCAGTTTTAGCAATAGGGTTGTTTCAGCAGATCTTTTATGCGGATCGGGGGTTGTCCGATCCTGATTTGGCTCGGAAGAGTCCGCTGGACCTAAAGCAATAATCATGTAATGTAATGTAATATTCTAAGGAAAATGTAGTTCGGACTGCGCTTTTTTAAGACTAACAAAATTCATAGCGGACTTACGTCATGGCTGACTTTCGTCATCTAGAATTCTCCATGACTATAGCTTCACTACAGCTTTGTTTTGTTTATTTTCCAGCTTTTCCACCGCTATGTTTTTCATCGCTACGCTACTCTATAAGTTCTCACACCTACGCGAAGTTTTAATCACTGCGAATAAAACGTTTGGTGCCACTATCTGGATACTTCTTCTATTGGACACAAAGTAAAGACAGAATAGTAACTATCAATTATTATAACATTTAATTGGAGGGTTGGAGCCAGGGGAGGGTGTGGGTGGTAAGAGTTACATTATAAATTGTTTGTCAATTTATAGTAAATTATTTGTGTACTTAGAACGTAGATCCGTACATTTCCCATTCCTAGTTTCAATGTCACTTGTAAGTAAATGCGCGCGCAGTTGGGCGTGCAATTGCGTGCGCATTTGCGCTTGTGTAGTTTGGGGTGTAAATTTTCGTCCAGTCAGCTATTAGATGGGCGTGCGATTGCGTGTGCATTTTCGCGTCCATCTGCATGCGCTATTGACGCTTTCTGTGTTCCAAACATGTGCGCGCCCACACGCGCACAGACACACACACACATGCACACACACATGCACAAACACACATACGCACACGCACCTACACAAATGGGTACGGGTACATTCAAACAAATATTTGAGAGGTGCCTAATGGCTCAGTGGATAGAGAGCTGGTTTCCTATGCCGAAGGTCGCGGGTTCGAACCACGCAAGGGACGAACTTAGGACTGGTGACTTAGGTTAGAGACTTTCATGTCACCCATGAGGGTTTTCTCCGGGTACTCCGGTTTCCTGCCTCCCTTCAACAAATGTATTGGATGCCTATCCTATCCTATCCTATCCTCCTATCCTATCCCGTAACCCGAAGGTCGTAGGGGCACCACAGATGATCGTTTAACCAGCATACTCCATCTTTCTCTGTCCTCAGCAGCCCTGATGGCTTCGCTCAGTGTCAAACCAGTCCATTCTCGAATGTTGTCCTCCCACCTCTTTTTCGGTCTCCCTCTTCTTCTACCTCCTTGCACTGTGCCTTGCAGAATAGTCTTTGCAAGGCCTGATGATCTGGTGACGTGGCCATACCATTGGAGTTTCCGTTTCTTCACCACTGTTAGCAGGTCATCGTGTTGTCCAATGGCTTGTTTGATGGTCTGTCGGACTTCGTCGTTGGTGATGTGTTGGGTATAAGAAATGCCCAGAAGTCTTCTGTAGCACCTCATCTCCATGCTTTGTATTCTTCGTTGGAGATCTGCTGTGAGGGTCCATGCTTCGCAAGCGTATAGGAAGATGGAGATGACAAGGGAGCGCAGCAGTCTTACTTTGGAATGTAGACTGATGGTACTGTCTTTCCAAATGGGCTTCAACCTTGTCAAGGCAGCAGTTGTTTGTGCGATCCTGGAGAGGACTTCCTGTCGGGACCCATTGTCTGATACAATGGCTCCTAAATAT
>CM072514.1:22730823-22798323 GCA_036898135.1 Oncomelania hupensis
ACTTTTTCCATGTTTAAATCCTGTTCGAGATGTAAAGCCTTTTTTGCGATAGGTAGACTGGTCGACTTCTTATTCTAGCTGCATCGCAGCACCATCAAACAGCATCGATCGATTTTACTATTATACCTATGTTTGATATGCTAAGCGTTATACTCTGAGGAGGCCCTTCAATTAAAGGTGACAATTTGGAAATTTTATACGACTTTTTTGGGTTAATGATCCTTTTCTTCTGCTATTTGCTAGCATGTGCATACAAAATTAAAAGAAGACTATATAGGTCTATATACTTATAGGGCCTAACAGGTTGTTTCTGGGAGCTGTGTCACCACACAGGTTTTGGGGAACATGTATTTCTACTGCTTGCAGAAAGTTTATATTTGGAAATAAAATAAATGTGCAATATATTTATATGGAGAGAGAGAGAGAGAGATACACACACACACACCCACACCCTTTAATTGTTATTAGCATGCAGTAATATAAATTAAAAAAAATAAAAATGTATTCCAAACTCCTAAATCTGCTTTTTTGTATTTTAACAATTCATTATTTTCTTAAGTCATTTAGGTGAACATGGACAATAAAAGAGTATAGTTATAATAGCGTCATTATCCCTTTTGTTTTATTTTGTTGCGGTCACCTAATCCCTTTGATGGTACTGAACTCACCGAGATTAAGATAGGCACTAAACATAGAACGGGGAATTTCCGAACAACTCAACCAAATTCTCGGTCAAGGTTCTTCTCGTCCTTGCAAAGAACTCATGTCCGCAAGCTATCTACATTTTATAAGAACTTCAGTATGCACTGGTCAGTTGCAGTCCAGACGAGTCAACGCAAGGCATGCAAACCCGTCAAGGTCATAGTTTTAAAAAAAAAACAACAACACACATTTCGTAAAAATCTAACATTAGTCATGATGGTGGATTAAGCATTTCACAGGTTGTTAAAAGGTCTGACTTGTACGTCAAGGACACAAAACCCAGACCTCATTTTAAGAAATAAAACAAAAAAGACTGATGATGATGGTGATGATGATGATGATGATGATGATGATGATGATGATGATGATGATGATGATGATGATGATGATGATGATGATGATGTCCACTTAAGGCAAAAATCGTCCATGCTAGTGGAGTTGGGAGGGGGTAGGGGAGGTGAGAAGGGCAACAAAACTCGTGTAAGGGTGCATCGAGCAACCATAAATTTGGTGTACATAACAAAACATAATTTAAGGATAGAAAACAATCATAATTTAAGATACAAAATTCAAACAACAAACATAATTTAATGATACAAAAGGACGTTAATATTTTAAGGCCCTTTAAAACCTCAATTTTGGATACAAAGTACAGAAAACACGATTTTGAGGAAATGCATTCATTTTGTGGCTTAGGGAATAGGCTGACTTCCGGAGACAATTAACACTGCACCAATTTACAACACTCTAGTTCTTACAACAAGGTCATCGTCAACCAGGCACGCTTACATAGTTTGCGACCGACTATATTATAGTAGCCTACATATAGGATTCTGTACAATAGAGTAGGATGCACTTTCCCCACAAGCCTAGGCCAGTCTCAGCTATGCAGTGTGCGTTCTACGAGGACGGTGCTTGCATTTTCACAAACATACACGTACTGTGCTCACAAAAAACTCGGTCAGCGAGAGAGACAAAAAAGAAGGAGCATATGACATGTGAAAGTATGCGGGCACTGTCTCGTTAGTCTTCTTCTTCTTCTTCTTCTTCTTCTTCTTCTTCTTCTTCTTCTTCTTCTTCTCCTGCTTCTTCTTCTTCTTCTTCTTCTTCTTCTTCTTCTTCTTCTTCTTCTTCTTCTTCTTCTTCTTCTTCTTCTTCTTCTTCTTCTTCTCCTCCTCCTCCTCCTCCTCCTCCTCCTCCTCCTCCTTCTTCTTCTTCTTCTTCTTCTTCTTCTTCTTCTTCTTCTTCTTCTTCTTCTTCTTCTTCTTCTTCTTCTTCTTCTTCTCCTCCTCCTCCTCCTTCTTCTTCTCCTCCTCTTCCTCCTCCTCCTCCTACTCCTCCTTCTTCTTCTTCTTCTTCTTCTTCTTCTTCTTCTTCTTCTTCTTCTTCTTCTTCTTCTTCTTCTTCTTCTTCTTCTTTCCTTGTTCCGAAGTTAGTTATTTAATTGTGTTCCCCTTTAATTTTAAATCTGTGCTTGTCAATGCAAGAGTGCGGATGTTTGATTAAACTAAATCTTTGAGTGACTGAAAGAAGGACTGATTGTAAGATTAGCACATTAATGCTAAAATCATTTTCTTCTCGTAATAAAATATTGAATCTTCTTCAACCTATGCACTCTAACCTTTGAAGCAGGAGTGTAATAAGATGATAATGAAGATAATGTCTGCAAAGTTTCAAACCATCTTGATTACCTTTTTTACCTTTTATGTAAACTTTTGTGTTGCCCCAAAATTGATAGTTTTGACTAAGATGTAAATTGAATGTAACCTCTTTAGATCAAAATTTAGCCTGCGACCTATGTTCATTTTTTGTGTGAATAACAATATGATAATAGTGATTATGCCTGCAAAGGTTCACAAAATTCTATCTACTATTTCATGATTTATTGTAATTTTAGTCTCTGACTGGAGTCAAAATTTAAAAGCATTTAATCTTAAAAAGTGTTTCTGTTTCACTGAAATTAAAATTGTAATCATAAAAATGTTCGAAATGTACTTTATACACAAAGCATACTTCTACCTTGCTTGTGGTTGTCGTGCTCAAATAAGATAAGATAAGATAAGATAAGATAAGATATTACTTTATTAATCCAAAGGCATGGAAATGACAAAACATGTCCATTCATTCTTCTTTTACACACACATAAAGACGCATGTTTCTCACAAGTGATAAATAAAAAGAAAAGTATTGAAACAAAGGAATTAAAATATTTATACACATTCCTTCAAACACTTGGACATATTTTCATAATGCAAATATTTTAAATAAGCAGTATTTTTTATTTTTTTTTATTTCCATTTGTGCAGATGTTTAGTATTATACAGCAGCGGCGGATTATGGAGGCTGTAGGGTGGGGGATCCGTTTTCCCTCCTTCCCCTTCCCCCATCCCTCGGGGAAAAAACACAAAACAATAAGGAAACAACAAACAAAACCACAACGAACCACACACACACACACACACACACACGTTTCCCTCTCACCACCTCCCCTCAAACCTCCCATGCCATTATGGTGTACACCTTTTAAATTAATGTTTTATTGGCCGGAGTTCTCATGTTTTGAACAAGATTGAGGTAAAACATCAGGATATTAGGGTTATATCCCTTGCACATTTTTATGGGTTCAATGACGCCATATTCCAGAAATTCTATATTACTTTGGATTTTGAATGAAAAGTTTAGCTTAGTTTTGGTATCCAGTTAGCCTGTCTGACCAGTGACGTAGGCTTGCAATGACTGACATGACAGATCTTTTAACTCTCTGATGACGTAATCGTACATCACCCACCATGCCCTCTTCCATCCCTTGTTATTAGATTGTATCCTTACCCCCCCTCCCCTTCCCCTTCCATGTCATCTTTCATCCCACGTTATTAGATTTTATCTCTTTGCGTTTAGGACGAGTGAGGAATGACCGACAATGTTTAGGCTTGAATTAGCAAACTGTAAACGTGACTGTAGAGGTAATAATGGTTTATCCCATTGTTAAGAGCCAATAGAAGCAGAATTTGGACTTGCTTGATTTCACAATGCATACAGCGCCGTAAGCCTGCCAGTAATTTATTTTATTTATTTATTTTTTTAAATCACAGTTTAGTACAAGCCTGGTCAGCTAACGGCTGTCCTATTTTGCCGTTTAGTGGACAGCAGAAATCGGCTAAAATAAGATCAAAAGCTGTAGATAATTTTACAAACCATGATCTTTTTGTGAGATTTCATAGTGAGTTTCCTAAAAGAGCAAGACCCATTAGAAGCATCAAAGCAACGTACACACAAGATCTTTTTCAAGTGTGCCAAGTGCCAAATTACTCATGAAATTTTTGCTAAACGTGTAATAACACCTCCTATCCCACCTTGGGAGTTAAAAAAAGGCGAATTATGATAATGATTATAGTTCTGTATCAAAACATTCAAATAGGAATAGGGTAGCCAAAGATTCTCGCATACATTTAAATGAAAAATATAAAAAAATAGTTTTAAAATTGTCACTTATGGATCTGTACTAGAATCATAAATTGCGGGGTCTGTTTTAATCATTCCCGATGTGAAAATATGCGAGTCATTTCATTTAGGAAAAAGGTTTTCAATTTTTACACCAGAATTTATAGCTATTTTAATAGCTTAAAACAAAAATTGCTAGCTTGCCTACTGTTTTATATAATATAATAATATGTATGGATTCACAGTCTGTTTTACAGGCTTTGAATACTTCAAGTGGCAAGTGGTACTTCTTTTATAATACTATCACATAACGTAATCAGGACCCCCCGACCCTCATCCCCTCATGCTTACCAAGAGCATAATCCACACCTGTACTACATAACTCCCAAGCTAGCCACCCTTCGATTCAGAAAGTTTGCTTTACCTTAAAAAGTAGCACGGCGTGACATACTCCTTTTTTTTTCTTTTCTTCATTTTATGTATGCTTAGGATGTTTGCTTTAAAATAAACCTCATTTCAGGAAATTTTATCCACTTTGATTTCGACGTACCCAACTATCTTAACTCGTTATATTAAATAAAACCGGAGATATGATTTTAAAAAAAGAAAAAGGTTTTATTAAAAAGAAAACCCCACCTCATTTGAGTGCACATTTTCGAATGACATTTTACAAACTATGAAGATCTGTATTCTTCATGAGGTAAGTCACTGATAACTGATTTATTAATTATACCGGAGACCGTTTGTAAAATCTGTGATTATACTGACCATAGATAAGTATAACTAGTTAGTTATTCTTACCACAGTTATGGGTCAGATCAATCTATCCGCGCACAACGCAACTGCTATTATAAGCACTGGTACTTTCCATTAATAATAATAATAATAATAATAATAATAATAATAATAATAATAATAATAATAATAATAATAATAATAATAATAATAAGCGATTTCTCAAAAATCACAAGTCAGGCTCATAAACACATGTTTCGCTTACTCTCACATTATTTTCGGAGAAAACGACGACGGAGGCGATGATGGTGATGATGATGATGATGATGATGATGATTATGTTGTGATGATGAAGATTATAATGATGATGAGGAGGAGGAGGATAATGATGATGATAGATGATGATGATGATACATGATGATGATGATGATGATGATGATGATGATGATGATGATGATGATGATAATAATAATGTTTGTGATGATAGTTGTCTCTTTCAGTCCAATAAGTAGACCAACACTATTTAATATCGTAAACTGTTGATAAAAAAAGGTCGAGAAATCAACTAGGTAAAAAGGTCAATTTGGGGTCAGTGGGTTTGGGGGGAAAAAAAAGTACAGATCTCGAAGAACTATACATGAACCGCAGGGAAAAATAAGGCCTCAAGCACTTACAAACTCATCTTCTGTTGGTTCAGCAAGCTCGAGAAAGAGAATGTATGGAGATTAAAGAAAGAAAGAATGAAAGAAAGAAGTAGAAAGAATGAAAGAAAAAAGGAGAAAGAAAGAAGTAGCAGAATCAAGCAAGTAAAGAAAAAAAGGAAAGGAAAAAAGAAAAAAATCAAGCAAAGAAGGAAAGAAAGTGAGAATAAGCAGAAGAATAAATCAACAACAGCAGCAGAAATAGCATCCACAACAACAACGAACGAAAGAAAGAAAAAGAATGAAGAAGTAGAAGAATTAAGCAACAGCAGCAGTTTCCAGGTAAACCTACCAGAGAATTCATTTATACACTGACTGGCTTCTGGCATTATACTGTCTAGAGAATCTGGCATTGGGTGGTTTTGGGTGCATGATAATTATATTCTCCGAAAGTATCTGAGATATAGTGCATCCCGCTCTCTGCTCCTCCATCTACCCTACACAGTGTGACTGAGATCAGACAAGGCCATCTCTCTCTCTCTCTCTCTCTCTCTCTCTCTCTCTCTCTTGATTGGTCTAGTTTCAGCTATAGGCTGTATGTATGTCATGTAATCTAAAAAAAACATCGTGAAAATGTTAAAATGCCTCAGTTGACTTTTGAAGAATCTGTAATTATAATTATAAGACCTAACACGCTAGCAAGTTTTCCTCTATTGGATTTTGTTGGTTTGTTTGTTTTTCCCGTCTCAACGATTTTACTGTTTTCATCCAAGTTTCACTTTTGGTTGATTTTCTTATTTAAAATCCCTCAACTAGATAACTATTATAGTCTGTAATCTTGCTGTGTAATTTTAGCTCTCCGTTTCAGTTTTAGTTCCTCAATGTTATAATTCCCCTCCCCTCCCCTCCATCCCCTCCCCCCCCACTCCCTACCCCTAGCGTTGTGATCATGCTATTTGCTCAAAACGCTGATGGATTGTATTTTTAAAGCTTTACAATCCGTTCTTCAAAATTAAAGATATATTAAAGAATGTTAATTTTATACTTTCCCGTTCAAAAATGTAATGATATTGACGTTGAAACTAAAATTTCTGAATGTTGAAAAGAATGAACTTTTTAAAACCCTGTTTAATATTGATAAACGCAGCCTGTATAAATCCTAAAATTCAAACTAATAATAATAATAATAATAATAATAATAATAATAATAATAATAATAATAATAATAATATATCGATCTATAACAATTTAAGAAATTGTCGTTTAAGATATATAATATAGAGGGCTTGCACTTGGATCATGACAGTATCCTAAGAGTATCATAAGTCCGAAAACATCTCGTCCACTCAACCACGCGTGAAAATTTATTTAATTTATTATCTTAAATCACTCACAAAACGCATGCACAAACCCGCCAATTTGACAGGAGCATATTTTTCGCGTTCGACTTTTTTCACCGTGACTGTAATATATGCAAAAAGTCCTTGAAAATGTTGATCAGCAGTTTTTATGTGCATGCGGTTCTTTCGAGGTCAGGAACATTAAAAATAGGGTGAACGATTGTATAAGATAAGGTAAGCGTGTGTCACCGATAATTTTACCATCACCGACTTTCCCCGAAGTCAGCTAGCGAAGAAGGTCGTAGTCAGCAACGAAACTGGAGTAGAGTAGTCTCCCCAAGCAGCTGGTAAACAAGCCCGACCCTTCCTGACCTTTGTCCTTTGTCTGCTGACTTTGTTATCAGCCAATCAGCGCGTACTAGTTGAAGATGTATCAAACAGTTTTTCCTTATAAATAGAGATAGGACACGCTATTAAAATCAGAAACTTATTTGCACCCCGACTTCAGCCTTTGAGGAAGAAGAGAACAGTCTTCAGTAATATTTGCATCTTAAATCTGCAGCTTTTGTGTACTTTGAAGAATCTGAACAATTTATTGTCAACTTGTGTTATATCAGTGAAATATATCTGTGAATACTTTAAACTTCAAACATGCGTCCTCAGAACAGCAACATTAACGGCAGTTTTGACGAATCTGATGGATATTCTTCAGGTTAGTTTTTATTATAATTAGGAAAACATGAAAAAAAAATCTCAGAGGGAAGTTCTGTTCATATTACAGAGATGCCCCCCGGTTTCTTAATTCTGCACAAGTCGAATAGCTTCTTTTATTCCTTCTTCGTTTTTTTTGTTTGTTCAATATTTTAAAAACTTGTTTAAAATCATTTTTTATCGTTATTTTATTTTTTCTCAATCCTGCTCTCGTTTCCTTTTTTTTTCATTTTCCATTTTTTCACCATTCTTTTTTATTTATTCATTTATTTTTATTTTAATATAATTTTTTCATTGTTTTTAATATTGACTATTCGAGTTTCTAGACAATACATCACGTATTTGATTTGTCCTTTATCTGTGTTACAGACAATTCTGACTTCTCTATGGGAGAGTTGGAACATGCTTTGAATGAGGTAAGCTTGTGTTATTATTACTATTTTATTTTTATTCCTGTATTGCGAATAACGGTAAGATTTCTGTCGTTAAAAATCGACCAGTCGGCGGGGCTCGTCAAACAGCTTTGGGAAACACGTGGAGATTGTTTATATCACGTGATATGTTATTTGGTAGCCGCACGCGGTATCCTTGACCTTTGCATCCTCGGATGCTCGAAGTTTGGTTCGTACTATACCACAGACTAGCAAATTTATATCTTTGTAAAATTGGCGACCTAGAAATTTAGCGCTTTGTTCAGTATGTATTTCGGGCGAATGTTGTTTATATTCCGTCGAAGTGCATCGGTGGGAGGAATGAAATTGAAGGCGACAAAACTGTCGTCTGCTCTGTCAACATGGCAGCCTCCATGGCCTCCTAAACAGGTCGCGTTTTCTAGATGTTCTAATGAATTTTTACCTAACGTAGATCGATTTGCCTTGTGCCATTGTATATAAAAGTTCTAACTGTTGATTCTGCTTGGTGCGTGAGTGTCTTTTTATTTGGAATTTGTTAATATTTGCAATATAAGAAACAAAGTTGCTCAACGAGTTCGATGGTTCTGCTTTCAGCCTGACTTCGGAATCCTGTTTGATGTGGATGGAGTGTTGGCAAGAGGAAGCACGCCTTTGGAGCCTGCCAAGAAGGCGATGGAGAAACTAAAGGATGCCAATGGCAACCTGAGAGTGCCTTGTGCTTTTGTCACCAACGCCTGCAACCGTTCTCAAGACAAAGCTAGACAGATCAGCAGCTGGTTTAACATCCATGTAAGTTTTCCATACCATTTTTAACTCATTAAGAAGTTATTTGAAAGTGGTAGAGAGACGAAGGTGTTAAAAAAAGAATTCAACTTTGTTTTGGAGGGGTTCATGAGGTGGTGTTTAAACATCGATAAAATTTATTTTAAAGTTTTACTTTCCATTTCACAATCTAATAAGTATGTTAATTCACTGTTGTTCACCAAATGTTACTATTTGTGTGTAGGTGTCGCCAGACCAGGTGATCCACTCCCCTACTCCCGTAAAGCTTCTGAAAGAGCTGCATGACAAACACACACTGGTCATCGGCCAGGAGCACAGACTAGAGATTGCAGCAGAGTATCCTTTCCACAAAAATGGAAAATGTTGTCAATTTTAGAGAGAGAGAGAGAGAGACTTGAATGGTGGAATAGTACCTACAGGAGATCTTTTACTCTCAGAAGTAAAAATAATATGTTTCAGAAGACAAAAATGAAACACAAGAATAGTATTTTTTTCATAAGTGTCAATTAAGAAGTCAGAGACAAAGAATAAAGAGGGAAAGAGATTATTTCTGATAATAGTTGGTCATCAGTGCATGAGTGGGAGTTATAATCTGAAAAGAAATGGAATAGAATGAACATTGCAGAGTTCATATATTTATATCGCATTGTTTGTCCACCCTATATATATGGTTTGATCTAATTCGATGCCTAGAGGAGCAGAAAGCTGCATTTCAAGACATTTTTTTTAACCCGGGGATTCATACTGTCGACCGATATTGGTCGCACTTGACTAAAGCGCCATTTTTGAGAATTTCCATTGTTTGGTCACCATATCATATGTCAGATATGAACTGTTTTATACTTGTATGTATGTATGCGTGTGTATGTATAAAGCACTTTTGGAAGCTACATAAAAATAATTAGTGAATACATGTATTCGCCTTAACCTTGGTTTAGACTTGGGTTTGAAAATCTGTGCACTATTGAGGACATTGCTGAAGCCTACCCCCTGCTGGATATGGTGGACCATGAGAACAGAGCCAAAGTGGTAAGCCATGGATTCATTTTCATTACAGGAACACATGGTAATGTTTTTTTAAAGACAGAAAAAGAAGGAAAAATGGTGTTAATATGATGGTATTATTATGTCTAGCCATGTTCAATGGATTTGATTTTCATCTCACTATGAAGGGGGCATAAAATTGTAGTGAAATAAATAAATGAATACATTAAAATTAAATAAAATGTAACAAATTAAATACTTAAAATGAGTGAATCAATGAAATAAACCAAAGGAAAATTTCTTTCTCGATTTATAATACTGACTGATAATGTTATTTTTTAAAACCAACACATTTTATTTTAAAAAACCAACCCATCCTGATCTTTCTTGTAATAACTTGTCTATAATTCTAATTTTTTTTTCAATCTGGTGTTGTGCAGGCAAAAGGCTACACAGAAAACCCCAACTTCCCTCGAGTGGAGGCTATCCTGCTAATCGGCGAGCCCGCAAAATGGGAATCAAACCTGCAGCTGCTTATTGACTTGCTCCTGACCCAGGGCAAGCCCACAGAGGCACCCAAGGACCCGAACAATGTTCCCCAAATTCCTGTCATCGCCTGCAACATGGATCTCGTCTTCATGGCGGAAGCCTGCATGCCAAGGTAAGGGAATATTATTTTTAAAATATAAATTGTGAATTTCTTGTTCAAAATGGTGTATACATAATCCATTTTTGAAATAGCCTAGAGGGAATATAAAGATAGAAGAAAAAAACACAATAACTAATAAACAGTCCATAATCCTCCACGCACCCAGTTGAATGCTGGTTATATAGTGCTTTTCCAGCTTGAGGGAACGGCTCAAGGCACTGGCCTGAACCAGGATTTAACTCGAGCTGTTCAAGGAGCTGGCCCCAAACCTGGATCTTTGAAGGTGCTAACTTGTTGCTTGTTGCGCACTGTGCTACCGCAATATATAATTAAATGTGCTTTGGTCTTTCGTCTGTTGCAGATTTGGCCACGGCGCTTTCCTGGTGTGTCTGGAAGCCCTGTACAAGAAGCTGACTGGCCACGAAATGCAGTACACTTCCCTGGTGGGCAAGCCATGCGAGATCACTTACCGCTTTGCCGAGCACACCATCTCTAAAGTGGCCAAGAGCATGGGCATCACCAAGCCCATCAAGCGCCTGTACTTCTTTGGGTGAGCAGAGAAATTGTGAAGTGTGTGTGTGTGCGTGTGTTTGAGAGAGAGAGAGAGAGATGTATGCGAGAGAGAGAGAGAGAGAGAGAGTTTGAGATGGAACGAGAGAGGGAGGGAATGGACTAGAGAGGGAGACCACGCAGAACAAAGACAGAGATACTATGGGAAGAGTATTCAAATTAGTTTTTATGTTGGTAGCTTTTATCAAAATAAAAGTTGGTTTTCATCACTATACGATCTACGACATTAGATTGGAAATTATAGTTGGATGTGAGTAAGCGCTAGTGTTATTCAAGAGTTTATTATTTATTGCTGTAAAATTGCAAGTTGTAGTTTGACAGAGACTTCTGTTGGACTTTATGGGAAGTTAGAATTTGAAACAAGAAATCTTAATGGTTTGAGTTTGTGTGTACTGTAACCACTTTGGCGGCAGACATAGCTCAGTGGTCAGAGCGCACGACTTGTGTAAGTGCATCTTGGGCGACGTGGGTTCGAATCCTGACTTCAGCAAACTATTTTGTGATTGCTGGATATTACGGGCCAGCGCCTTGAGAAGCTCTCTGAGCTTGTAAGTGCGCTATATAAGAGAAATCTCTTCTCTTTTTTTTTTCTTCTTTTTTTTGTAGTTCAGAGATTTGTAAGTTCACAGGGAATTAGAATTTCAAAAATAAGAAAATGTAATATTCATTTTGTTTGTGTGTGTGCAGTGACAACCCTCACGTAGACATTGTGGGCGCCAACCTGTATGACCGCTACATCAAGCGCAACTCCATCCAGGTCCAGAACTCCAATGCCCTCGAGACGGCCTCCACCTCTTCCGACAGCGGCAACAGCGATGATGGCAACAATGGCAACCCCCCTGCCGTGAACACCCCTACCCCAGAAATCCCCTCCTCCCGCCTCATCCCCACCAATGCCGAACTCAACGACCAGACGGTGGAGCACTGCCTCAGCATGCTGGTGGGAACCGGAGTGTACAAAGCTGGCACGGAGGTGAACAAGACCGGAGCCGACGGAAAGGTGGTGTACCATGGCCACAGAGACATTGCCCACGAGCCCAACCTCACCAAGCCCCACAAGTTTGTTCACGACGTCCAAATAGGCATTGACTACATCTTCGAACGTGAGGCCATGCTTGCCGTTTGATCTGCTTTTGGAGCGAGTGACTTTTTGGAGTGCTGAGCGACTGTGATACAGAAACATTCTTGCTTGGTGGTATGGCGAGTGATGATGGTATGACATGTAATGATAGTATGACAAGTGTTGATAGTATAACAAGTGTGGATGGTATGACAAAATAATGTTGATGGCATGACTGTGACATTGAAACGAACATTCTTGTTTGTTTTAAGCTTGATAGAGTGACTGTGTTGATGGTGTACGATGGTGTGGTTGGGGTGGTACTGCTCGTAACAGATGTTCTTGTGTGCAAGATAGCTGCTAGAATACACAATGGACCTACTAAAATGTTGAATAACTTGAGTTTGTATAAACATGCGGAATAAAATGTTAAATATAAACATGTTAAGAAGTGTATGCTTGTACAGTATGTACGATTTTGTGAGCATATCGAATCGATAAGTATATTTATTTGTATACTTGCGTCAGTATATTAGTTCATAGAAACAAATGACTGTAAAAACTTGCCATAGTTCCCCCCACCCTACCCTTCCTCCACCTCCCACCCAAAAAAAAAGAAAAAAAAAAGAAAAAAAGAAATAAAGGGAGGTAATAATTATTTGACCAAGCTTTTAATTTTGGGAAGTGAGAAATAATTTTTTTTATTTGAATTGAAGGTAGGAATGAATAGTAGAGGAAGAGTAGTTTTTAAAATGAACATGGAAGAATATAGCTGTGTAGAATGAAAATCGAAAGGATTCCTGATGCTGTGAGACAGAGAGATTGAATGTTTTTATAATCTGCAACTTAATACATATGGAATATCGGATCTCAAAATGTTTTACATATTGTAAACATGATGTGTAAAAACTACGAAAAAGGGCCATTCTGTGATGATTGTACATTTTAGCAATTTAGAATTGTACACGGGTTTGATTTTAAATCGCTTGAAATGAAATCATTGCATTCTTGTATGTTGAACAGATTCATTACTTGCATTGTGAATTATTTAGAGAACAAAACTCGTCTTCAGTGTAAATGAAAGAAAAAAATATTATGAAAATGTAGACCTCAGTGTTGAAAGAATAATTACCAACCTGAATAGGGCATGTTGTTGAATTGACGAATTTGTATTTTTGTAAATGTTTAGGATTTTGTGGTTCAAGACTTGGTTAATGTTGTATTTTTGAAAGTTGTTGAAGTTCCAAGAGATAAAATAAAGAGAAGATGTTTGTTTTAATTCTAATAAATGTCAATTTTATATTATAAAAATAAGAGGCTCGAGATTTGACTTTTAGTAAGCAGTTTTTATAAATTGAAAATGGAATTTAAAAGATCCTTTTCTTGAATTGTCAACGAAAAATGTTTACTGTTTAGATTGAAATGTTTTTGTACATTCCATTTTATAAAAAACGCACATTAAATACTCTGTGATATTTCTTTTTCAGTTTTTTTTATGGTACATAATGTTATGTTGTCTATTGTGCTTGTTTTTTTTTAAAAACTGTGACCAGATCTTCATTGAAGTAGAAAGTATTCCTTGAACTTTTCTTTGGATTGACTTGTGTCCTGTTCAGAAAAATCAAAGATTTTAAGTAAGAGAAATTCAACAGATTTTTTTGTCAAAATATTTTGTTTGATTTATTTATTGGTAGACAGGTATATGTATGTGTAAACTTTCAGAAGTGCCAAAGTGTATTAAATAATGTTCCATGTAAGTCTGGCATGCCTCTGGGGAAATATATCATGGTGTGTAACTGTATTCTTTTGACTGCCGAGTGATTGCATGGATAGATTAAGTATGTATAACCAAGAAATAGTATAATTAAGCTAGAGTATTTGACTGTAGTTGAGCTGGGGTTGTTTTTATTTTTTTTTTTTTTTAGATCTGTTTTTAGTTTTAATAATTTTGGAACCACAAAATGCCTCTTAAAATTGTTAATGCTGAAGTTTTGTCATTCATGGATTTGTCCTAATGTGCTGCATTGATGACTTTAGAAAATGTATTTCTACTTGGCCTGGTTGAAGAAGAGAGAAAACTGAAAAATCTGCCTAAAAAATACAAAAGCATTTTAATATACTAGTTGATTGTTTGTATGTGTATACACGTATGTGAGAAACATGAGTGTCCTTCTCTGTCTGTCTATCTGTCTCTCTCTCTCTCTCTCTTTCTCTCTCTGTCTTGCACACACTTACTTTTAAGAAACTAATATTTATCATTTAGCCGTAATGTAAATTCCGAGACACATTTTTGTAGCCCGAAAATGAATTCTGACAATTTGGGACAGAAAGGTTCAACGACCACGTGCTCAGAGCCAAGGCGAGCCACACTGTATTCGTGGATTTTGGCTGTGGTCAACAGCCTGGAGAGGATTGGGCACCGCCAGGTCTTTTTTGCCCAAGGCACACTACATGATGAAGCTATCCACTAATTCCATACCGGATCGGTCGTCGCCCGGCACAAGGACCGCGCCTTCCGTTGGCCACCAGGACGGAGGTGATAAGTATGCTACTGATGGACAAATTAGCAAGATCCGCACGAGAAACAACATCGTCATAGGAACCTGGAATGTCAGGACCCTAACTGCGGAAGGAAAATTAGAAGAACTGGCCCACGAGCTGGACCACTATCGATGGAACGTTCTAGGTATCAGCGAACATCGCTGGAAAGGCCTAGTTGAAACAACGACCGACAAAGGCCACAAGCTCTATTTCAGCGGTAGAGGTGACAGGCACGAACACGGCGTTGGATTCTTGGTCCACAAGAACATTCTAGCCACTGTCATGGGTTGCCGCCCAGTCTCCAGTAGACTCATTACCATCCGTCTGAGAGCAGCCCCTTTCAACATCACCATCATCCAGGCCTATGCCCCAACATCAGACTATGACGACAGCGAAGTGGAGGATTTTTATGAAAATCTACGGGCGGTCCTTGACCAAGTGCCGAAGAAGGACATAGTCATAGTGCAAAGCGACTGGAATGCCAAGGTTGGCCAAGATGCGCACCACAACTGGGGAGACACATGTGGACCCCACTGCAACAACGAGACAAATGACAGGGGTCTGAGACTCTTGGAGTTTGCCAGATACAACAATCTGGTACTGGCAAACACGCTTGGTCTCCACAAAAACTCCAGACGATGGACATGGCACAGTCCCGGCGGGGAGCATCACAACCAGATCGACTACATCATGGTCAAGAAATGCTTCAGATCAAGCATCAACATTGGCAGGACACGCACTTTTCCAGGAGCAGACATCGGAAGTGACCACGATCTCGTGAAGATGTCTTTCCGGCTCCACTTGAAGAGAGTAAATACAGCAAAGTGCACTAGACTGAAGTTCGACCTGGACAAACTGCAAAACCCGGAGGTGGCAGAACTATTTCAGGCCACAATTGGAGAGAAATTTGCACCACTGCTCATTTTGGTGAAGTAGATGTCAACACCATGACCACCACCTTCAACTCAGCTGTGACAGATGCCGCCACTGAGATCGTTGGCAAGCACCGACCAAAGAAGAAGCCGTGGATCACACCTGAACTTTGGGATCTGTGTGATAAACGAAGAGAGATAAAAAAGAAAAAGAACACCTCACAGGGAGCTGATGTCTACCGAAAAATCAACATTGACATCCGAAAAGGCATGCGCACAGCAAAGGAGAACTGGATAGAAGATCAATGCCAGGAAATAGATAACAGTCTGAACAAGAACAACAGCAAGAAGGCCTACCAGACTGTGAAGCGGCTGACAAGTGTTAAACAGCTCAAAGTCTCCACGATCCAAAGCAAGTCTGGCATAATGCCTTACAGAAGAACAAGAAGTCTTGGACAGATGGACATAGTACTGCTCTGACCTTTACAACCATACACCAAATGGAGACCCATCAGTAACTTCTAGCATGTCCCGAGAACAGAGAAGACGAAGAAATCCTCCCAATTCTCCGGGAAGAAGTTGAGGCAGCAGTGCAATCGCTGAAGAAAGGGAAGTCAGCGGGAGTGGACAACATACCCGCGGAACTGCTACAAGCAGGAGGAGAAGCGATGATTGATGCCCTCACCATTATCTGTAACAAGATCTGGCAGAGTGGGGAGTGGCCTACACCATGGACCCAGTCGCTTGTCATCACTCTTCCCAAAAAAGGTAACCTTCAGGAGTGTGAAAATTACCGCACCATCAGCCTCATCAGCCATCCCAG
Organism: Oncomelania hupensis; assembly: GCA_036898135.1. Classification (NCBI taxonomy): domain Eukaryota; kingdom Metazoa; phylum Mollusca; class Gastropoda; order Littorinimorpha; family Pomatiopsidae; genus Oncomelania; species Oncomelania hupensis. Next base: position 22,747,089 of record CM072514.1, read on the forward strand.
CAAGGTCCTCCTGAAAATAATACTCAACAGGTTGAAACCCCAAGCTGGACAAATCATAGCTGAAGAACAAGCAGGATTCAGGGCAGGGCGAAGTACCACTGAACAGATTTTCAACCTCAGAATAATCTGTGAGAAATACCTACAGCACCAACAACATCTATATCATGTGTTCATAGACTTCAAGAAGGCGTTTGACCGAGTCTGGCATGCAGCTCTATGGGCAACAATGAAAGTGTACAACATCAGCCCTAAAATTATTGAAGTCATCAAAAGCCTGTATGACAAAGCTACCAGTGAAGTCCTCCATAATAGCGTAATCGGGAACTGGTTCAGAACAACAATCGGTGTGCGTCAGGGATGCCTACTCTCTCCAACACTCTTCAACATCTTCCTAGAGCGCATCATGTCAGATGCTCTTGCAGATCATGAAGGCACAGTTATGCTAGGTGGTAGAGCATTCTCGAATCTTCGTTTTGCGGATGACATTAATGGATTGGCTGGAGAGGAACAAGAACTTGAACAGCTGGTACAGAGGCTTGACACCACCTCCAGAGCTTATGGAATGGAAATAAGTGCAGAGAAGACCAAAATGATGACCAACAACACTAATGGCATCAACATGGACATCAAAGTCCAATGCCAATCCCTCAACACAGTGCATAGCTTCAAATATTTAGGAGCCATTGTTTCAGACAATGGGTCCCGACAGGAAGTCCTCTCCAGGATCGCACAAACAACCGCTGCCCTGACAAGGTTGAAGCCCATTTGGAAAGACAGGACCATCAGTCTACATTCCAAAGTAAGACTGCTGCGCTCCCTTGACATCTCCATCTTCCTATATGCTTGCGAAGCATGGACCCTCACAGCAGATCTACAACGAAGAATACAAAGCATGGAGATGAGGTGCTACAGAAGACTTCTGGGCATTTCCTATACCCAACACATCACCAACGACGAAGTCCGACAGACCATCACACAAGCCATTGGACAACACGATGACCTGCTCACAGTGGTGAAGAAACGGAAACTCCGATGGTATGGCCACGTCACCAGATCATCAGGCCTTGCAAAGACCATTCTGCAAGGCACTAGTGCAAAGAGGTAGAAGAATAGGGAGACCGAAAAAGAGGTGGGATGACAACATTCGAGAATGGACTGGTTTGACACTGAAGGAAGCCATCAGGGCTGCTGAGGACAGAGAAAGATGGAGTATGCTGGTTAAACAATCATATGTGCTGCCCCTACGACCTCCGGGTTACGGGACAGGATAGGATAGGATAGGGACAGAAAGCAATAATATAAACTGTAGAACGGAGCTTAAGTTCACAAGAATATGACTAGACACTAGATAGTGAACAATCTCTATGCATATTCTTATGAACTTAAGTACTGTCCTACGATCTTCTTCTTTCCAAGGGGCTACTGCCTTCAACATCTTGGAAGATGCTGCAACCATACAGTAGGGAGGTTTGCACATAGCGATTTGCTTTACAAAACCAATGCGGCCCAGATGATCAGCCAGGAAGGCTTTGTAAGGGGATTGGGTTTGGAGGGAGGGATTTAAGAAACGTAGGATGGGGGGGGGGGGGGGGGGAGTTGAGGGAAGAGAGGGGAGGGTTATATCTGGGATTGGAAACCTTTTATGTCGGCTTCAGAACCACCTAGGCTGGAAGGCTGTCTGGAACGCTGTTCCACTCGCTGATGCCCCTCGTGGGGATGCGGGGGTTTCAGTATAAATAGTATCCACACTTTTGGGAAATTTAGTGCTTTAAATTCCCAATGTCGCTGTCTTTCTCATTTGTTCTTTCTTATTCCTACTCTTTTTTTTATCAATCTACTATACTATCTTCTTCTTCGCTAGACCAGTCACCTATTTTTTTTTCTTGAAAACTCTTCCGGGACAAAACTCCTCATTTGTGTGTGAGGTCTGTTGTATCAGCTTGGGAATATTGGACGTTTTCTGCCAAATGGTCTTTGGGGCTTCCTATGATATTATTATTTGGCAATGTAGGCATTTTATATGTATGTGTTTTGTTGATATTTTATAATGATGTTTTATTTTGTTTTTGTAAACGGGGGAGGGGGAGGGGGGTTCGATAAATTAGAGTATAGCCTCAGCGTACTATGCGTGGGATGGCTTTATTGTACAGTGACCGGCTGGCGGAGTGCCTTCAGCATTACCACTGGTGTTGTTTCAGCAGATCTTTTATGCGGATCAGGGGTGAGTCCTCTTTCAGCCAAGTTGTGGTCTTGATTTTGTGGTCCTGATTCGGCTCTTTGCAGTCCGCTGGACCCTGTAAGCAATGAATAACTAACTAACTAACTCGCTGATGGTTCGAGGCAAGAAGGACTGCTGTCTGATGATGTACGGCAAGAAGGGCGTTGGAAAGTAAGAAGTTGGGTGTTTCTTGTGGCTCTCTTGTGGGACGATGGGAAAGGCTCTCTACTGGTGTTGATGATGATAAGTTTGTTGACGTACTTGTACATCATTACAAGCCGCGCTTTGCGTCGTTGCTGTGTAATTAGTGTATTTTCGATTTATTTCCCAAATTGTCAAATTCATTTTCGTCCGAAATTAACATGCAAGTGTTGAGTTATTTGTACGCATGTGTGTGGTTGACATTGCGTGCTTTTATTTATTCAAATGTGACACAGCTGGCTGTACGTAATTTCTTTGTTGGTAATAAAGATTTGTTGCGAAATATGGACACTCACAGCAGACCTAAAACGAAGAATACAAAGCATGGAGATGAGGTGCTACAGAAGACTTCTGGGCATTTCCTATACCCAGCACATCACCAACGACGAAGTCCGTTATTTGCACGCATGTGCATCACATCACACAAGCCATTGGGCAACACGATGACATGCTGACGGTGGTGAAGAAACGGAAACACCAGAGTATCAGACCTTGTAAAGACCATCCTGCAAGGCACGGTGCAAGGAGGCAGAAGAAGAAGGAGACAGAAAAAGAGCTGAGAGGACAACATTCGAGAATATTCGAGAATGGACTGGCTTGACACTCAGCGAAGCCATGAGGGTTGCTGATGACAGAGAAAGATGGAGTACGCTGGTTAAACGATCATCTGTGGTGCCCTAACGACCTTCGAGTTACGGGATAGGATAGGAGAGGAAAGATGTGTTGAATTGAATTGAATCAATAGGACAGATTTATTACCTACATGAGAATTTCCAGTGTGGCATACATGTTTGTAGGTCTATGTGAATCATTGTTAGAGAACGCTTTTCCAGTTCAAAGAGCTACATATGCTTAGGGCACATGATCTAGCCTAAAGAATCACAAGGCACAATAACATTAACAGCCAAAACACCACAAGGAAGCTCAAATTAAATGTTGGAATCATAATAACTTTCATGTCGGTGAAAGGCGTGGTATGGAATATCACAGTGTAGATCAATATTCTTATGAATTAATGGTAAATCTCAGTTAATTATTATAAATTATTATTATACATTGCCCTTATAAAGTAAAAGTAAGAAAGTATTTTAGGAAAGAATACTTCCTTACATCTACTTTGTTTTGTTCGCTTATATTATTATTCATCTATACATTAATTAATTAATTAATTAATTAGTTTTATTTTATTTTTAATTGTTTTATTTCATCCGTTTAAAAAAAACAAAAAAACACTTTTATATAGTGAATAAATGTAATTTAACGAACTGTGATGTTAATTGCTCTCAACCGGTACAATCACTGAAAACTTAGAAAAAACAAGAAAAAGCAACCACCAAATTAATAAATAATAATAAAAATTAATAAATTCGATTTTATAAAAAAAATTAATGTATACAATACAATAAAAAATGCGAAATCGAATTTTGCTAACCTAAGCTGAGGGAAGCAATCCAACACATTCAAACGGATGCATTCACAGTTCTTCAGAACAGAAGTTGTTTCCCTTACCTCCATTCGCAACGCGTGCTGTTTTATTTTATTTTATTTTTATTTTTACTTTTTTATTATGCGAAGATATCCCTCAAATAAAGAAAGTAGAGAAAAATTTCCAAGTTATTAGCAAATAATTATTTGAAAGTACACAACTCTGTATTAGAACTAAGGAAGGTAACGTAAGTACATATTGCATTATGATGCAATATTTTGTGACGCTGCTTTTACTTCAGAAATTGCACTTTTTTAGAACTGTGTAAGCTTATGTGTATATAAATGCGACTGGGAGAACATTTATGTTGTTTTAAACAGAATTGTATTATTATGCACGAGACAAGCAAACAAAACATACAGAACATGTAGAACATAAAAGGCACACAAAAGCAAAGCTTAAAATAAATAAGTGCTACTCTTTGACAAATTATGACAACGTTTATGTTGATGGCTGAAGAACCTGTGCATAGGAAGTAAAAAAGCTAGTTCTGTTTTTATTTTTTAAATGTATTGTATTATTTTATGTGTGAGAGAGACAGACAGACAGAGATAGACAGACAGAGACAGAAAGACTCAAGACATAGACAGATTGAGAGAGACGCACATGAGAGATACAGAGAGAGAGAGAGAGAGAGAGAGAGAGAGAGAGAGAGAGAGAGAGAGAGAGAGAGAGAGAGAGAGAGAGAGACAGAGAGAGAGAGAGAGAGAGAGAGAGAGAGAGAGAGAGGGAGAGAGTGAGATACACACATGGGCATCTCTTTTAAATATCCGTACTTTAAAGAAATAATCAAAATAATTATTTGCTAATAAATTGTAAAGTTTACTGTTATATATTTTGTTGTACTAAAACTACGAGAGAGAAGAGATCTTCACATCTCTTACAAAAACTTGCCGTGAGTATGGTGGGCTGCAACCTGGGCACAAGTCGAATTAGTCCTCGTCGTATTTTCTCCTACAGAAAAAAAAACCCCAACAACCTTCGATGTCTGAAAATCTGCACGGAGGAGATGATCGGGATCTCTTCAGCAAAATGTAAACATTAGGCTATTTGTATATCCTACATTTGAAAACAATGGCTGTATCAACAGAGGGGAGGAATCTTTCCAGTCAATGTATCATTCCTTAGTTTTCTAGGCAGTATTGTAGCTACCATTAACACGATCATCGTCATCGTCGTTGACGTCATCGTCGTTTCATCATCATCATCATCATCATCATCATCATCATCATCATCATCATCATCATCATCATCATCATCATCATCGTCGTCGTCGTCGTCGTCGTCGTCATCATCATTTTGATCACCATCATCATCATCATCATCATCATCATCATCATCATCATCATCATCATCATCATCATCATCATCAGCTGCAGCAGCTGCAGCAGCAGCATCGTCGTCGTACGTCGTCGTCTTCATTGTCGTCGTCGTCATCAACATCAACACCACCACCACAATCATCTTCATTATCATCATCATTGTGCCGCACCACTCCTCCTCCTCCTCCTCCTTCCCCTCTTCCTCCTCCTCATCATCATCATCGTCGTCGAGGCGCACATTGTGCAGCACTATCATCACCACCAGCGTCATCCTCATACCTACTAGTGCCGAGTCCTATGAAGTACATCCGTCCATTATCGATTGCAGAGAGGGAACAACTCCCGTCCTAGCACAATTCTGCACTGCCAGCAGTATGCCCGGCCCGCTGTAAGATGTACGTAACTCCACAAAATGACTCCCCTCCTGCAGATCGGGCTGCTTTCTCAGCGAGAAGTGCCAAATAAAGTACGAAATACTATAGCAGCAGCGCGCTTCCGCAACTTATGAACCAAGACTATAAAAGGAATTACTCAAGTACTGACTGCTTCACAGTGCTTGTGTGTGTGTGTGTGTGTGTGTTTGTGTGCGTGCGTGCGTGTTTGTATGTGCTCAATATTTCAATTCAAAAGAGAGAGAGAGAAAGAAAGAGCATGCAACCCTTTTTTATATGAACTTAGTACCTCCAGATTTACGAACCTGGATGATGTTGAAACTGTCAACTCGCTCTGCACAGTCCACAATGTATATATATACATACAGTGGTGAAGAAACGGAAACTCCGATGGTATGGCCACGTCACCAGATCATCAGGCCTTGCAAAGACCATTCTGCAAGGCACAGTGCAAGGAGGTAGAAGAAGGGGGAGACCGAAAAAGAGGTGGGAGGACAACATTCGAGAATGGACTGGTTTGACACTGAGCGAAGCCATGAGGGCTGCTGAGGACAGAGAAAGATGGAGTATGCTGGTTAAGCGATCATCTGTGGTGCCCCTACGACCTTCGAGTTATGGGACAGGATAGGATATATATATATATATATATATATATATATATATATATATATATATATATATATATAGGCTTATATATATATATATATATAGAGAGAGAGAGAGAGAGAGAGAGAGAGAGAGAGAGAGAGAGAGACCTCTATACGCTTTGGTACTTTCTACATTAGGATACGGTACCTGTGCTGCCAACCAGACCTGCTGTGCCCTAATTTTTATGTTGCCAGATCTATCTGGGAATATTTTGTTTTGTCGAAAGGGAAACAGGAGTAATCCATTGAAATTTCGGTCGGTTCTTTGGACGCCATGTCCTAAGAACCACTTGTATTTTGTACAGATTTTGTGTAAAGTGTCTTCGCGACATTGCCAAATTTCGTGGCTAGCATCTCGTGTCATCTGTATTTGCTCTATCTCAAAATGTCTTAATGTTGTTGGGCCCTGAATTCTGACAAATTCTTTGCTAGCATGTTCCAAAACACAAAAGTGGGAAATATTTAGAGAGAGTGGAGTCAGTTTAGACCGTTTTGACTAGAACCAGCCTACAGGCTCAGTTCAAAATACACATTAAAGCGTGGCATGCAGCGCAAAACGCATACACCGTTTGCCGCTATTTAAGGTTATGAAAGGAGTTGGTCCGAAAAATATGCTAATCCCAATCTGAGTGTCAGAGTGTCAGAAGCGGTGGAGGGCATTTGCCTACACCCAGTCTATTCTTGATATACCTTTGACACTCAACTAGCGTCAAGATCGCTTAAAATTTGAGTGGAAACTGACCTAATTTCCGAACATGGAGCCATTCTGGAACGTTCCTACCCCGAGCTTACACTGGATCCACCGCCACAGTAGCTGTGTGACGCTGTCCCTGCCACTGTTGCTGCTCCTGCCGCCTCTGTGGCCCAGTCACTGGGTCTGCGACACCAAACAACACAGGCTGGCTGCTGCCGTGCCGCGCTGTGCTGTGTGTGCTTGTCTTCGATCTGTGCTTAGAGGACAAGAAGAGCGATGCCAGCATCCAATATGGCGGCGACCAGGCTGCCGTTGCAGCAGCAGTTCTATATGGCAGTGGAGTAACGTTGACAGCGCGTACAAAACGGTATTACCTACTTTACTGCAGGCTTCTGTCCCAAGGACTTGTTATGTACGTATTGTCATTATTTCTATAACTTGGCCTCATGCGTTATTACGCTTGTGGTGTACAACGACAAACAAGCTTGTGGTTTACGTTGGAACTGTGTAGTTTCGTACTATACAACAAGTTTTGGAAATTCTCTTTTTTCTTTTTGAAGCATCAGCAATGTTGCGCGACGATCAGGCATTTTAGTAAACCTCCATACATTCTTGTGAACTGTCATGTCATATTCCCCTCACTTTTGTGAGTGTGTGAAAGTCCGTGTAGAATAGAAAATACGCTAGTTTCTGATATTTAATATTTGATATATTTCCACTGTGCCGTTTAGTACTAGAAAAACAAAACAACCTAAACTTCGTAGCATCCGCAATGTTTACGCTAGGGCTTATCGTGATGCAATATGCATGCGAAATAATTGTTACATCGATCGGTTGCTATCATAAGCATACAGGGAAGGTAGGCTATTATTCAGGAGAGTTGTTGATTTTGTTTTGTATTATTGAAGGAATACAGTAGTATTGTGGTATTATCTGGTTTTATGGCATATACAATACAATAGGCCTACAATACACGACACGACACGACACATCTTTATTACCCCAAAGAAAGAATGAACACAAGCGTAGATCATTATAATATTATAAACCCAAAAATACAGTTTACGGACATATTTGTGTTAAATCAACATACACTACAATCATTCTTTAGTAATCATTTTGTATTATCGGCTACTGTGATGAAAGCGACTGCGCCTGTGTTGAAATTCATGACGGAATTGTAAACACCGTAGAGTAATTCAAAACACGTCAGAAAACGAAACAAAATTACTAAGAAGATGTACGCAGTAGGTGCAGTCCGCGCAATGTAATACGGTAGTCGTAGCACTCGGGTTAAATGCTTGCAGAACACGAGATTTCTCGACCACCGTTTTGTATCAAAACAACCGACGTTTCTTTTCATACGAGCTGATCTTAACCTTGAATGCTAATTTTACGTACTTGAAAGCGACCCACAGACCTTTATAGGTTTGCTTTGAATGTATGCCAATTTATAAAGCGCATACAATTATTTAAAAACAAAAACAAAACAACAAGAAAACCTTTATACCTGAAAGCGTTCTAGTAACATTGCTAGGAATTGCTCAATTTTTAATATAACCAAACAACAAAGTCATTAAATGTTTCTTTCTTCCTTCCTTTTAAAAAACAAACGAAAAAAGAAATGAGAAAGGTGTGCAAAAGAGTAATTTTGTTTCTAGAATACGTGGATTCTGATTGGTGGATGCTTACAAACAAATAAACCTATTATCACTCAAACATGTAGTGTAAAACGAAAGGAGATCAAAGAGTTTTTACACATTCTTGTCTCCTCCAAATCCTAGCATATAATATCATAGACCTGATGAGACCTACTGTTGAATTAATAAAGTGATAGGGCCGTGTAACGTTCTAATACTCAGCACGATACACTTACAAATGGTGTGCCTGCGTCAGTGGGTATGTGAGGCAGAACAATTAGCGCCTTTGTGTTCATGGTCGTTATCGTCAATTAGCAGCCAAAGTCTTTCGCTAGGGTTGCTAATGAGTATTGACCCACATCGTGATTAACAGCTTATTAGTAGCCTACAACAATAGGTCAAATACCCGAATGTCACCAAAGGTTTTCTCCGGATACTCCGGTTTTCTCCCTCGCGTCAATAATGGTATTAGATGCAATCTATCTAAAATTTGCAAAAGCCTTGCAAAGACCATCCTGCAAGGCACGGTACAAGGAGGCAGAAGAAGAGGGAGACAGAAAAGGAGGTGGGAGGACAATATTCGAGAATGGACTAGCTTGACACTGACCGAAGCCATGAGGGTTGCTGAGGACAGAGAAAGATGGAGTACGCTGGTTAAACGATCATCTGAGCCCCAACGGCCTTCGGATTACGGGATGGGATAGAATAGGAAAGGATATCCAAATTTCAGAAATAAAATCCGATTTCTTTTCCAACTTCTAATATAGCGACTTGCTTTTTACACTACAGCGTTTGAGTTAGTTAGTTAGTTAGTTAGTTAGTCATTGTTTATAGAGTCCAGCGGACAGCAAAGAGCCGAATCAAGACCACAACTTAGTTGAAAGAGGACTCACCCCCGATCCGTATAAAAGATCTGCTGAAACAACCCTAATGGTAACACTGAAGGCACTCCACCAGCCGGTCACTTTACAACAAGCTGAGGTTATACTCTAATTTATCGAATCCCCGTTCACAAAAACAAAACAGAATAATAAACATTATTATAGAATATTAACAAAACACGTACATATACAATGTCTAAAAAGCTAAAATAATACCATAGAAAGCCCTGATGACTATTTGGCAGAAAGCGTCCACTATTCCCAAGCTGACCCCCAACAGACCCCAGGTACAGATGAGGAGTTTTGGGAGAGTTTTCAAGGAAAAATGGTAGATGACTGGTCTAGCGAAGAAGATTAATAGAACAGATAAGCAACGAGAAAGAACAAATGAGAATGACAGAAACTGATAATTTAAAGCACTAAATTTCCACAAAATAGGGATAGGCCTACTATCTATACAGAAAACCCCGGCATCCCAGTGATGAATGTTTTATTTGTTGTGTGTGTATGGGAGGAGTCTCTATTATAAGCGTGCATGCTGGTTATAGAACGTCCTGCTTTGAGTCTGATTTAAGTATACTATTAAGGCGCATATAGCAATCATTATTATTATTATTATTATTATTATTATTATTATTATTATTATTATTATTATTATTATTATTCATGAGAATTAGTTTTGGTTTGTAGAGGAAAGAGACGTAATAAATGCACATCTGCTTTTCTCTGGACCAGCATCATAAGAGCGGTGCTCTCTTACTCTTGCTCGCTTCTTCAACCTTCCCCAGCTCTAAACAGAGCCAGGCACAGATTGGCCGTTGGGTGCGCTACCCTAGGTGCGGCTTGCTCTGATTAGTTCATGATGCCGTTACAGTGGATCCCACATTATATTTGTGAAGCAAATTTAACCGTGTTCACGTTTGTGGTACCTGTTCGTGAAAGTTAATTTTTTAAATTTTTTTATAACGGTTATGACAGCCGACAACCCTCTCTATAATGCGAGACCCGAATATGAGCGCCTGTGGTGAAACGCTGGATCGGAAGTCAAACGGCGAAACGGGCTTTCCCGTTTGTGACGTAGAGAAGGATTACAAGGCGAGTGGAATGTGTGCTGTTTGTGGGTGTGGAATGTCATCCAGTCACAAGATACGGTGTTAGCATGCGCTGACAGCTAGTACAAAAGTCAATGGAACAATTCCTATCAAGACCACCAGCGATTTTCACGGTTTGTGACCTAAGACTGGAGATTCCGTTTTTGTTGCGTTTTTCGTTGCGTTTTTAATCGCACCACACCTCGTCAAGCCCCGGATGCATGAACTTTGCTTGGGGGTACAAGGTGGCTCGAGTACGGTTCTTGAGAAAACGGGTACGTGTATAGACTTTAGTTTGGCTATACACTTGAATCCACAAAGGGTTTTTCTGACGGGTCATATCCCCATTATAGTAGATCTCTAAGTTCGAGGTGAAAATTGGACAAATAACGTAAAAAAATCCTAAATGTGTACGCTTTGAGGTGACATTTGCTTACAAGTTATATAATCATGCATTATTGTATGTGTCTAATTTTTTTTTCGAAAGTTGACTCTTAACTTTCGTGTTCGACCGTTCTGAAAAGGTCGTCTGCTAAATGTGTATCAGGCGCTAAGTGAGGCTCCCGCATCATAGAGTGCGTGATCCAATGCTATCAGCGTGTGTGGGATGGGAGCTTTGTTGTGGCTGTTTCCAAGTGACCGGTTCTGGGCCAACTGGATCAGGTGATGCGCGATTTTATCAAATGGACTCCGAAGGTGACGTTATTGAGGAACCGAATTGTCTTTTTTAAGCTACACGCTTATGTCAGAGCTTTCACGTCCATAATGTGGACACATCTGTAGAGGACAAATAGTTCGGTGACAGGAAAAATAGGTGACAAGACAAATAGTAAGGGTGACAGGACAAATAGTTAGGTGACAGGACAAATAGTAAGGTCACAGGACAAATAGTAAGGGTGACAGGACAAATAGTTAGGTGACAGGAAAAATAGGGTGACCGGACAAATAGGTGACAGTAAAAATAGTTAGGCCACAGGACAAATAGTAAGAGTGACAGGACAAATAGTTTGGTGACAAGACAAAGAGCAAGATGACAGGACAAATAGTTAGAGTGACAGGACAAATAGTTAGGTGAAAGGACAAATAGTTATAATGGACAAATACAGCAGCTATAGGAAGATGGATTGCTGTCGTTATACAACAGTTATAAAAAAAAATTTCAAAAGCATAATTTTAATGCGCGTCCGTGAATGTCCGGATCTCTTTTGACTTTTAACGATAACATATTTACAAGTCAAGTTACTTTCGCGCTGCGTTCTTGTTGTGGTATTAATATTTTTGAAAGTATTTTACAGCGGAACGACAAGAGTGAGAGGGGGGGGAGCAGAGAGAGAGAGAGAGAGAGAGAGAGAGAGAGGGAGAGGGAGAGAGAGAGAGAGAGCGAGAGGAAGAGGAGGGATGGAAGGGAGAGCAGCGCGAGCAGGTTATAGAGTTATTTGAACCTTCGACAGCTGCATGATACATACAGAATTCATATATTACAACTCACGATCTGCAAGACTATAAAACAATCATTACACACAATGCTTAGAATGTAAAACCATCAATACGCCTAATGCTAAAAATATTAAACAGTCATTACGCAGAAAGCAAGAACATAAAATAAACATTATGCATGATGCCAAGAATAGAAACTAAACATTAGGCATAATGCAATGACATTAAATAAACACCAGGCATAAAACACGATCCTAAAAAAAATCGGGATAATGCTAAGGATATAAAGTAAACATTGCGCATAAATACCTGAAATAAACATTACGTATAACCCCAAGAATATAAAATAAACATTAGGCATAATGCATACAACACACATAATAAAAACATTTATTTATACGCATAATGATAAAAATATAACATAATCATTACGCATAATGCTAAGAATATAAAACAACCATTACGCATAATGCTAATAATATAAACCATCATTACTCATAATGCTTAGAATCTAAAATTAAAAGTACGCATAAACCCAGAACATAAAATAAATATTAAGACAATAAACTAAACATTAGGCATAAAGCAAGAGGATTAAATAAACATTAGACCTAAGTAAAAAAAATTGCATTGTGACGTAAAAAGCATAATGAACATTAGACAAACCAAAAACATAAAACACAAACTAGTTATATACCCAAGTACCTAAAACAAACATTATGCCTAAAAACAATTACGAAACTAACTTTAGGTATAACGCCAGAACATTTAACAAACATTAGAAAATTAATTCAAATTTATTCGGGAGATTTAAGTTAGATCCTATATCGGGCAGCGCCTTGAGCAGCTTTTGAGCTGGAAAAGCGCTATATAAGAACGATTTAATAAACATTAAATAAACCAATACAAACATTAGACAATAAATCAAGCACAGAAAGCCACCTTACTTTAGGCGTGATATGGCAAACTACATAAAACATTAGATATCATTATAAACTTGCACATAAACCTAACTTTAGACATAAATCAATCACTTAAACAAACATTTCATCAAACAAGGCATAAAACATTATACACGTTTGAGCAAGAATTTGAAACAAACCTTCGGCGTAAATCAAGACCAGAAAGAAGACAAAATTGAACGTAGTATAGGATGAATATCAAACAAACATTAACACCAAACAATAACATAAAACAAACACTACATAAAACAATAACGTAACGCAAGCTATACACATAATGCATGGATATAAAATCAACGTTCAACTTAACGACTAACATAAAACACTCAATAAACAGAGTAAGACCATAAAATAAACATTAGACCGACAGAGCAAGAACATCAAACATCATTAGGCTTTGTAGAGCACGCATATAAAAAGAACATTAACCATGACATTAAACTATGCAACGATCATGGACAACAAAGATGGCTCATTCTTTCTGTTACACGTTTTTTTCATTAATCGATTCAGCCTCTATGCTTGAATCCTAAAATGTGCAACTCGAATTCGTTTATCCACGCAGCCTGTTCACTCAGCAACAAAGCAGGAGTCGTCGTATAGTTTTCTAACTTTATTCAGCAAACATCAACAACTGCAAATAAGATTGTTTTCCGAAAAATCACTACAAAAATCATTTTTTTTCGCAAACAGTGCATTGCTTATATAGTTTGCCAAGAATCCAGAAAAAAACTTCGAACATTCCAGAATGACACAATAACACTCCAAAAAAATAAAATTCGTCAACAGAACTACGCAGTCTTACGTCATATAACATTCCTCAGTTTAGAAGAATCGCTTAGCTGTTACGAGACAGATCTGGAAACTTCGATCGATAATAAAGAAGTACTTCCAGAAAATTCTCAAAGAAACTACAACATTATCGACCGACGAAAATTATCAACATTGTACAAAGCTTCTTCTTTTAGCAACAGCGCAAAATCAAATCAAATCAAAGGTAAATGCACCCTATCACTGCATGCTTTGCAAAATAACATGATCGGAACTATAGCGCGTGTCTCAATCGTAACACTTGCTGAGAATACAACTTTCGGTAACATTAACAAACATTTTCATTGATGGTCGCTGCAATTGAATGTGTCTAGAATAGCTGTGAGTATTTGATAGGCTTATTACTGAAATCTTTCTGTATAATAATGCCATAACGATCATCATCATCATCATCATCATCATCATCATCATCATCATCATCATCATCATCATCATCATCATCATCATCATCATCATCATCTTCTTCTTCTTCTTCTTCTTCTTCTTCTTCTTCTTCTTCTTCTTCTTCTTTCTTCTTCTTCTTCTTTGTCGTCGTCGTCGTTGTCAGGGTGGCAGTTGATCATCATCATCATCATCATCATCATCATCATCATCATCATCATCATCATCATCATCATCATCATCATCATCATCATCATTATCACATCCACCGCCACTACTAACACCACCATCATCATCTTCATCGCCGTCATCGTCATCCCCATCATCATCATCATTTCATCATCATCTTCTTCATCACATCCACCATCCGCCACCATCATCACCACCAACCACCGCCCCCACACCATCATCATCATCACCTCATCATTATCTTCTTCATCACATCCAACGCCACTACCACCACCATCAACCACCACCACCTCCATCACCATCACCATCACCATCATCATCATCACCATCATCACCATCATCACCATCATCACCATCATCATCATCATCATCATCATCATCATCATCATCATCATCATCATCATCATCATCATCATCATCGTGAATTACAACACGGGAATAAGGCAGCAGATAAGGCAAAACCGCTAGTTTTACGTTCATAACCCTTTATCTCAATGGACATTGACATTTACCTCCCCTCCCCTCCCCTCCCTCCCTTCTCTCTCTCACTTTCTCCGCAAACCCCTACCCCCATCCCATTCACATCTACTATCCCCCACCCACACACACCAAAACCACCACACACTTCTTCTCGTACCCGCCGCCCACCCCCCACCCCCACCCCACCCCATCCGCCCCTCACGATGCGCTTCCCAACGGTCAAAATAACATTAATAATAAAACAGGAGGCTATCACGCGCGTTTTCTTCAATAGAACTAAAGTCGCGGCGATCTGAAGAGATGGCTGTTAAAGAATTTGTAAGAAAAAGTCACTGTTTATTTAAAAAAAAAAAGATTTGACTGCATCCAATACTATTATTGAAGGTAGGGTGGAAACCGGAGTCCTATCCTATCCTATCCTATCCTATCCTATCCTATCCTATCCTATCCTATCCTATCCTATCCTATCCCGTAACTCGAAGGTCAAAGGGGCACCACGGATGATCGTTTAACCAGCGTACTCCATCTTTCTCTGAAACCGGTGTCACATCCTTCAAGTTCCGGGTCTCCTAGTTTATCCGAGCGCATTTGCGCATGCGCCAGGTCATGTCGGGCCGGCTTTTTCACGAAGTTCTTAGGCGTCATAACCCTAACCCTAACCCAAACCCTAACCCTAACCCTAAACTCTTAACTCTAACCCAAACTTTAACCCTAAACCTTACGAAGACTATGATAGCACTGTGCGCATGCGTCGAATTTTGTAACGCGTCGACCAATCAGAATGCTCCCATTCGCTCCCAGCCCAGCTAAGATACTAGGAACTGTGAGGATGTCACACCGGACTACTCGGGAAAAATAACACAAACTCGGTGTCTTGAGTGCAAAGCAAGTTTTCTCAACGACGACAACGAAAAAACCTGCACCTGGAAACTTCAGGAATATTGCTCGTACTAAACAAAAAAAAAGGGTGCTTATGAATTTAAAAAAAAAGAAAAGAAAAGAAGTTTGTTGAAAAAAGAAAAAGAACTATAACTCAGTGTTTTTAAATGAATATTTCCTGAGTTATCGTTCCTTTTTTTTTTTTTTTTTTTTTTTAACAAGATTCCCCAGAGTGTTCGGAATCGGGAAACGTTGCTACAAAACTAAATGCCTCTCTCTTCACTGTACTGTAAGTAAGTAACCTTTCGATCCAAGGTTACTTAGGGGAATGAAAGGAGAGAGAAAAACACACACCACACAATGGTAAACTAAAGTCGATGTAGGTCCTACACTTACCTACAACTTTTCGTAGATTTATCACAAGATGGTTCTCACGAATTTATTTATTATTTATGTCAGTTGATTCAAGTTCATAGTATAATTTCTATATATATATATAGCGTTAGAGCTGGCCTTTCAGTCATCAAGCTTAATTGTGATCACGGCAACACTGACGCTATTCCAGAACTCGAGGTTTATGATGACTGTCAAAGCGTTACATAAGAGTTCTGCTAGGCTCGGTCGAAATAGCTCAGTTGCTAGAGCGATGAGCGATGGTGGTTTCGGGTGGTGGCAGTCCAGACATTAACATATTAGCTGTGAGCAAGTGGGACATCTTATTGCTGCTATCAGTGTGGTGGGGGCTCATTCAGTACATAGTGGGTGGGTTTAAATGTGGGTTTCTGGTAGGATGGGTTTGTTGGTGGGTCTTATCTCTCCCTTGTCCTGGGTGGCGATGAGCTCTGGTTGCTGGGCGTTCGTTGAGAAGAAAACTAGAATTTTACCGGCTTGAGTGACATTGTATTCTCTCTCTCTCTCTCTCTCTCTCTCTCTCTCTCTCTCTCTCTCTCTCTCTCTCTCTCTCTCTCTCTCTCTCTCTCTCTCTCTCTCTCTCTCTCTCTCTCTCTCTCTCTCTCTCTCTCTCTCTCTCTTTTGTGTGTTGTTTTGTTGCGTTTTCTTGCCCTATCTGGGATTCGACCCAGGAGCCGACCGCAGCTGAAGCACGCGATTGAACTGAAGCGTGCTTTATTAACAGAGAGAGAGAGAGAGAGAGAGAGAGAGAGAGAGAGAGAGAGAGAGAGAGGGAGGGAGGGAGACAGAGAGAGAGAGAGAGTCTTCCTGATTAGTGGATAACATTCATGTCATTAGAGTGATTGTTTCCTGTTCAATGGTCTCATTCAGAGGCGTCTATTTCCCTTATCCACGATGAAGGGCACCTGGTTCTGTTTACCGATGTATTATGGATGAAAAAGCGGAATGTATGTGTTTGTATGTGTGTGTGTCTGTGTGTGTGTGTGTCTGTGTGTGTGAATAACATTTTTATGACGTTACTACCATTTGAAATCTTCCCGTTTGCTACAGTGTGTATGCTGAAAGAAAGAGGAGAGTGAATTAGAGAATTGATGACGCGAGTGCGGCTATGTCTGCAATACGGTCTTTGTACAATCATGATCAAGTTTGAATATTGTCTTTGACGTCTCAACTTCTCTAAATGCATATATTCATGGGGTTTATGGAGAATAAAATCTTGAAATGTGTGTGTCTGTATGTGTGTGTCTGTCTGTGTGTTTGCGTGCGTCTCTCTGTAGGTGTGTGTGTGTGTGTGTGTGTGTGTGTGTGTCTGTGTGTTAGTTAATTTGTGATTTCTGCGTGTGTGTTTGAGTTCTCAATAGAAATCCACAATTTTGGTTCTCATCGTCAACAAATTTGCCACGACCATAGGTTGTGCCTCAAAGGAATCTCCAAACGGCTTTCCTTCACCCCCTCCCACTACCAACTTCCCGCCCACCCACCCCCAGCACCCCATCAACTGTCCGTAGATAGCAAGTTAGCATACACGCTTTATCTCTTTCAAACGTAAACCTGTGTATCTATGGGTGTACGCGCGCGCGCGTGTGTGTGTGTGTTTATGTTTAGACGATGTTTTTTTTTGTGTGCTTGTAGCTGACAATTTCCAACAAAAATTTACGCCTTTGTTTTTGTTGACAGACCTTGTTATGTTGACTTCAAAAGAGTGTTCCGTTAGAGTTAGTGTTAGGGTAAGTATGTTAATGGTAGTGTAAGGGTTAAGGCTAGGGTTAGCGTTAGAAGACTTTAAAGTACTTTTTAAACAGAGAGAAAAAATCAAGAGTCTCCTCTCTGAAAATCCTTGGAGGGAAGAGAGGGGACTATAAACTGATTAAATAAATAAATAAATAATATTAAACAGAGACCAAATATCTCTAAATGTCAAAAGAACTTAGGTTTGTTTTTCATGAAAGTCATAACAATGCCCCCCCCCCTCCCCTACCCTCATATTACCTTGTGCATAACAACGGGCTTTTAATAAGTACATGTGTGTGAGTGTGTGTTATTTACCGCTTTGGTATCTAGGATCAGCTACAAGCACCCAACTTATGACGCTCCTTGTAGCTGGACGGACAACCCCGATTATGCGTGGAGGCGAGCCAACGAACTGCGAATCCCTCGAATTGCCAGCATCGATCACTGCTGTAGCAGCAACACTGATTATACACCTCTCTTCTTGTCTCATTGCTCCAGCACCGCGAACTCCAAAATTGTATAACGGTCGCCTGAGTGAGGTCCAAGGTTATTCCGAGAATATTAGGCTGATGAGCCATATGACTGAGCCAACATGGACTTAGATGACCCTGACTTAGACCTATCCTGGAGCCACGGCCTTTGGCTCTGTGGTAGAGGGCTTCGCCTCCCACACCCATGACCCGGGTTCGAATGCCGCACTAGTGGGCAAAATAAAAGTGGGGATTTTTTTCCCCGCTGTCCGTCTCAACAATATGATGGTTGTTCTGGAGGTTTAGTATTGATTTAGGTCCGTCCCTATCTCTTCCTGCCTGAGATGGTTACCCCCCCCCTTTTCCCTCCATGTTTCCAAATAGAAAACAAGCGCACCCCAAGACAGTTCAAAAACGACATTAAACTAGAAGTGCAAGCAAATGTTAATTTTAATCTGAAATCTTAATTTCTAGAGCAGGCTCGTTTGAGTCGATGTTGGTTGGCGTGTGCTCGCCTCCTCCTCCTCGACAGGCCCAGATAACGCGGAGCATCCAAGATGTGTTCCTCCGAGGATCCGAAACCGCTCGAGTTCTCCCATTGCTTTAATCAGCATCGATTGAAACGTAGTAGACCTGATGGATCGGACACTCGGTGGACCTTTCTCGTTGTCTGATTTGCACTACGAGGTCTTCCGGGTTGGAATGAGTGTTAACAGTCACAAAGTCCCGGCGGAGGGGTTGATACAAGGTAGCTGCGCTTCCTCGGGCCTTGACTGCACACTACTTAGCTGAGATTAGCAGAGGCTTACGCTCGCTTTCTATAGTCTATGCTTATAGTCCATGGTCTAAGGGCAAATTAGAAGCTGTCGTTTGGGGGGGGGGGAAGGGGGGGGGGTTCATGTGCACGAGAGTCAGATTCCAGTGAAATACATTCTTCTAAATGCATTTTTCTGCTCTTCCTAAAACATGTCATGTCCTCTTACCTACGAGCACAGGCTCAGAGATTCTAGCAGAGCTGAGTAAGCGACATTATTAGTACTGTATCCCACAAAATTAATCGCCTGTATATATTTGTGTGAACCTTGATGGTGGTAGAGTGCATGAGCAGTTAGCCAACAACAGTATATGTGGTAGATCTATACCAAGAATAAAAAGCAACTCCAACGTAATACTAACAACGATCAGACCGTTGATCCTGAGTGTCTACTGGAAGAAGAAGAAGAAGAAGAAGAAGAAGAAGAAGAAGAAGAAGAAGAGGAAGAAGAAGAAGAAGAAGAAGAAGAAGAAGAAGAAGATGATGATGATGATGATGATGATGATGATGATGATGATGATGATGATGATGATGAACAAGAACAAGAAGAAATAGTAGTAGTAGTAGTAGTAGTAGTAGTAGTAGTAGTAGCAGGAGAAGAAGACATTACATTACATTATTATTGCTTTAGGTCCAGCGGACTCTTCCGAGCCAAATCAGGACCAGACAACCCCCGATCCGCATAAAAGATCTGCTGAAACAACCCTAGTGGTAAAACCGAAAGCTCTCCACCAGCCAGTCACTTTACAATAAAGACATCCCTCGCAGGGGACGGCTGAGGCTTCACCCCAACTTATCGAACCCCCGTTTACAAAAACAAAATAGAATACAAACCTCATTATAAATTATCAACAAAACACATACATATAAAATGCCTACATTGCTAAATAATAACATCATAGGAAGCCCTAGTGACCACCTGGCAGAAAGCGTCCAATATTCCCAAGCTGATCCAACAGACCTCATACAACAAACAAGGAGTCTTGTCCCGGAAGAGTTTTCAAGAAAAAAGGTAGGAGACTGGTCTAGCGAAGAAGACGATAGTATAGCAGATTGATAGAAAAGAGCAGGAATGAGAAAGAGCAAATGAGAAAGACAGTGACAGTGGGAATTTAAAGCACTAAATTTCCAGAAAGTGGGGATACTATTTATACTGAAACCCCGGCACCCCAACGGGGGTAGTAGTAGAAGAAGAAGAAGAAGAAGAAGAAGAAGAAGTAGTAGTAGTAGTAGTAGTAGTAGTAGTAGTAGTAGTAGTAGTAGTAGTAGTAGTAGTAGTAGTAGTAGTAGTAGTAGTAGTAGTAGTAGTAAGAAGAAGAAGAAGAAGAAGAAGGCGCCTTAACCAAAAAGAATGGAAATAATGCATACTGCTGTTCCCCCTTTGCTAACGAGAACCCACTAATTCTTTCCGCTACCCCTATGCTATGGAGGATCCATTCTTCTTGGTTACTGCGCATGTGCTACGAGGTATGCGGAGAGTATTGGCCACTTCGGTCTGTCTGCAGCTGAGCTGCTGTCCAGCGATAGGATAGAAGACCAAAAAAAAAAAAAAAAAAAAAAAAGAAAGTGTGGAAAGCGAAATTGAGAAAAACATGTTAATACGCACTGGATGGGGGAGAAAAAAAAAAGCCCTACATCTCACCAAGAAGTTTCGTCCTGTGTAGGAGGGAAAAAAACAGCTTTACACACACATAAAAACACCACCATCACTAGGAGTGTTTTACTTCCAGGAAAAAACCACTCCTCTCTCTCTCTCTCTCTCTCTCTCTCTCTCTCTCTCTTTCTCTCTCTCTCCCTCTCTCTCTCTCCCTCTATCCCTCGATAGATAGATAGATAGATAGATAGATAGATAGATAGATAGATAGATAGATAGATAGATAGATAGATAGATAGATAGATAGATAGATAGATAGATAGATAGATAGATAGATAGATAGATAGATAGATAGATAGTTTAGGTAGGTAGATAGCTAGATATATTAAATATATTCTCAAATAAATACAGCACTGTCTTATGTCTTACGTTTGTTTGTTGCAGATTACTAAGATTACAATGAGATGCTGCTGAAAAAGAAAAAAAAAGTTTCAAACAATCTGGACGTTTCGCCCCCAAAAATGGTTGACCAAACAACTGCCTAGTTCCTCTGACGTACTAAGATTCGTGTACTTTGATAATTAATGACTGTGAAAAGGAAAGTAGGCATAATAATAATTATACAAGTGTAAGGTTTCATATATAGGATAGCATGTGCCTGTGATAACGTAAGCATTGCATACAGGTGTAAGATTCTGCGTGTGCCTGTGACTGAAAACAGCAGCTCTTAAACATTAACCTATAAGTAATGGTTCTTCATGTATTATTGGCATGTGCCTGTGAATTTGATGACAATTTGATTATGCCAAAGGGATCGAATTAGTGAGGAAAACATCAAGACATGTCAGACTGCAAAGAAGCAATACAAACTGAATTCTTCCTGCTCGTGACACGACTTTGAATCTAAATGTGAGCGATTGCGAAAAACGAAAGAGAGAGAGAAAAAAAAACACGAAGAAGAAAAAGGATAATCAAAAGAAGAAGACGACAGAAGAAAGAGAGAAAAACGAAGCAAAGTGGCAGTACTTTTACTTGATTGAGCGTATGCTAGATTCTTTTTTTAACCTTGGAGATACACACCTCAATTTGCCTTCAATGCTCTGCTGGCCACAAGCCCTATCAGTAGTATAACATGACACCTTGAGCAGCCGGCACTCATGGAATAACACCATGCCGATCTGGAAACTGCGTCTTTGATCTAGCAACATGGACAAATTGGTTCTGACCACACGCTTGCAGCAAGTTAGTAAACAGGATAAGGTCTTAAGCGTCTTATTACTCCGACGAAATCATTCATATTAGAGAATGAATGACGTGTACGAATCTAGGGAATTACAGGATTTTAAAAAAAAAGTATTACTCTGATAAAAATAATGCAAGAATTAACACAATGATATCTTAATAGTGCTCGGAGATCTTTTTGTTGTGACCATGCCAACAAATCGTCTGATTCAATATCGAAGAAACGGAGCCTTAAGACCAAAACCTGAACCTATCCATCACATGACTGCGTGCAGCCGACCCATCCTGCACCCACGTAGCTATTGGGGACGACATTACTTCCGACGGAACCGGAAACCTCCCCTATGCTAGCGCCATTTCTCCTTTTTTGGAATGAGAATCTTGTTTGTGCATTTTCGACAAATACTTGTTTCACGTTGCTAAGAAAGACATCACCCGTCGGGGCAAGAACGCTTGTGGATATTTGGTCCACTGTTTGTTTACTTGCTAAGCTCTTGAGAAAGTTTTTGTTAACGGTCTGAATCTCTGTGACAGAAATTACAGCGGTAGTTTGTACATAAATATATAAAATACCCACAACGGGAAGAGAAAGTGACCTTATAAATACAAGTGTATTGAGGTTCCACAGAACATTTCAGCAGTACAGTGTATTTCATTAGAATTGCTGCACTTCAGAACAAAAACTTAACTGGTGTTACGATACTTCAGCACCATGTTTGACATGGAGTTGCACTACTTCAGGGCAACGACATCACTGGAGTAATCAACCTTGAGCAGTGTCTTTTGCTGGAGTTGCATTACTTCTACACTACGTTATTATTGGAGTTGCTACACTTCAGTAGCTTATTTCATTGGAATTGAAAAATAAAATTCCTCCGGATCATATTTCCACTAGAAGTAGATCGCCTTGCTTCAATGACAATTATATTTCTCATTGGAGTTCCATTATTTCAGTTCTGCATTTTATCACTGGAGTGATCGATCATACATTCTTCAACACGATCTTTTATCGGATTTGCATCGTTTCGTAGGAGTACTTCAGCACTATATTGTTTCCACTGGAGTGATCATACGTACTTCAACAGTACCTTTCATCGGATTTGCATCACTTCAGCGGAGTGATTGCACTGTATTTTGGGTTTCCTCCGCTGGAAGTACTACCGACAATTCTATTTTCATTGGAGTGTGCATTTCTTCAGGACTGAGTTGTCAGTGGTTGGGTGTATGGTCGTACTTTACCACTGTACCATTTTTACTGGAAGTAATAGCGATAATTGTACTGCTCCTTGGTGTGACGATGGGTAACGAGGGCAGCGTGGCCTCAGGAAGCGAGTCCAGCACGCCGTTATCGGAGTACGCCAACTCCCTGTACTCCATGGGCTCCAAAGTCCGGTCCTCCGTGGAGAGCACCCGTGCCCCATCCCCCATGGAACCTCCAGAACCCGACCTCAGCCACCTGACGGAAGAGGAGGTGGCGCAAATCAAGGCGGTGATGGACAGGGCCAAAGCTATGCAAGAGGAGGAGCAGCAACGTGTCAGGTGAGTCCTTGAACTGATGATGTGGAGAAGAAAAACAAAAGAGGAGAAAGGTGTGGAGGGTATTGGTGGTGATAGCGGCGATGATGATGTTGATGTCTACAGGAGAAGGGGGTGGAGGGTATTGGTGGTGATATAGCGGCGATGATGATGTTGATGTCTGCAGGAGAAGGAGGTGCACATGGAGGAAAACGTGATAATGGTGGGTAGTGGTGATGATGATGATGATTTGATGATAACGATGATGATGACGACGACGTGCAAAAGGTAGAGGATGTGGTGGTAGTGATGATGATGGTGATTGGTGATGATGATGGTGATGTGGAAAAGGATGGTGTGATGATGATGATGATAATGTTGATGGTGATGTGGGAAAGGGGAGAATGGTGTGATGGTACTGGTGGTGGTGATGATGGAGGTGATGATGATGATGATGATGATGATGATGATGATGATGATGATGATGATGATGATGATGATGGTAGTGATGAAGAAGAAGAAGATGATGAAGATGATGATGATGATGATGACGACGACGACGACGACGATGATGATGATGATGATGATGATGATGATGATGATGATGATGATGATGATGATGATGATGGTGATCTATTTCTTCAAGATACAGGCGCATGTCAACGTTTATAAAATGCACAAGAAAGAGCAGAGGTGCACAAAGTATAGCTCCTTAGTTTCCTGGCGACTCACACCTCTCCTTAGCTATCTCACCCCGCCCCATCATTTCTCTGTCTGTCCGCCCCTCTCTGTCTGTCTGTCTGTCTGTCTATCTATCCCTTAATTCCGTATCCTGTCTTTCCAACTATAGTAGATCCCATTGAGCTCCTCATGCCTTTGACTCTATTACAGCACGTGCCCGTTAAAAGCGCGTGTATCTACAGTGCTCCATATTAATTTGTCATTACCGATGACAGGAATCGCGTGGCAAAGTACTAGATACCTAGTAATTTAAAAATAAAAAAGAGCGGGGACCGTGGAGTCGCCCTGTTGCGTGCCGGAGTCCAACCCCACTTGAATCATTGGCCGCACGAAGATCACAAACCCAATTACTTGTGTATTACCCACAGTACCGTGGGTCTATGTTGTTTGAATAATGCAGTTACTGATTCCCGATGGACTATTTTGTGTTGTATTTTGTATAAACAAAGGTCACGTGTACGAAAAGAATGGTGTACATCATCTTGGTAGTGCAGTATCGCATTTTTGTATTGTTCGCACTAAGGCCAAATAAACAAAATGCTTTAGAACGCGAAGTCCGTCGGGCACCGCATTATTCAAGAAAGGGTTAACGACGATCAAGGTTGGCCTACTGTGTAATAGTTTGCAGTAAGTGGTCTTCAGGTCGATGAAGGCTGGCTTACTGTGTAAAGGTTTGCAGTAAGTGGTCTTCAGGACGAAGACTGCTGCACTTATTAAAAATAATGTTGTAATTTTTCTTTTGATTTGCACTATTACATTTTTATGTTGCACTTTTGTGCAGATAGTTTCCTAAACAATGGTCTCATTTGTTTTGAAGAACGTTAGTAGAAAGTGATCTTGTTTTAGTTTTTTGTAGTTGTACAGTTTTGTACTGAATTTGGTTCGCGCGCGATACAAATATAACATTATTATTTATTGTTTTATCGTTTTGCTGCGTCACGGACACAGACATTTCAAGAAAATCAGCAAGGTTTTTGTTCATACAGGTAACCTGTACTAGGAGAAAATAGGCTATGTTCGAAATATTTCTACACATGACAAAATGGCGCTGTTTGTGACGCCTCTGATTGGGATTTTTGTTGGGGAAATATTTGTTCGTTGTTCTTGTTAAGGTTGGGCTTTGTCTGGCTTTCTGTCAACAGTCATTTTCTCTCCGTCACTGAATAATCGATTCAGTGACCTACTGCATGACTGAATTGTCCAGTTTTTGTCTCTCTTTCTCTCTTTCTTCTTTCTTCTCTCTCTTTCTCTGTTTATCTGTCTCTGACTCTCTCCGTCACTCTCTCTGTGCCTGTGTCTGTTTGTCAGTCTTTCACACACACACACGCACCCGCACACACAAAACACACACAAACACGCACACAAAATATTGTGCAATTTAATTCATGTGTGTTGTTAATGAAGAAACTCTGATCTAATTCATGATTAATATATGCTGTATATAGTGTCCAACACGCCGACCCCCCGCCGTAGCTCAATTGGTAGAGCGTTCGCCTGGCACACCGATGACCCAGGTTGGAATCTCGTGGTGGGCGATATCAAATGTGGTCATTTTCACTGTCCATTTTAGCAGTATGATTGCTCTTGTGGTTCAGTGTTGATTTAGGTCCTTACCCTTCTTTCCCTGGGATGGTTATCCCCGTCTGCCATATCGCCAATGGTAGGTGTAGACATTAAACCTCAATGTTCATTCAACGTTCCAACACGCTACTATGATTTTAACGCACATTATACTTAATCTGTATGAGTGTGTCATATAACCTACAGGTTTAAAATGGCAATTTCAATTTCGGTTGGGCTCTGCTCACACACACTCATACACATAATATCCAGTAGTGGGGATAAATGGTAATTGTAGATTATAGTCACACGACACCGGAGCGTATAGGCGACTACTGGTCACATTATTCTGACACCAGCGAACCAGTTGATGGTAAGGGGAAAATAATATGGTCACACATTGGCCAATCCGGGATTCTTTATACATACTAGTTTAGTTAAAGTATCTGTTGTAGTTGAGTCCGCAGTCCCGTTTAATGTTGTGATTGATTGTCTTTTCATTGTATTTTACTGTTGTTTAAGAAATGTTTACAATCAATGTTAGATTTAGAAGGTGTGTACGTTTTTAGTTGTATTGCTTTGTTAAATGATGTGATAATGAATGCTTTTATTGTGGACATGTACTTTGCCAGCCCTCGTGCGTCAGTGTGTGTGGGGTGTGTGTGTGTCTGTTGTGGTGTACTGTTAATTAATTTACATACTTTTTTTTTGTTTGACATTATTTTATTTTGTTTTGGTTTACTACTATTGCTTTTGTTTTTTTTACATTGCAAATGTAAAGCGTGGCGAGCCCTGTTTTGTTGGTACCCACGCTATAATAAATCTACCGTATTATGATATTATGATTATTATTATTATTTTATTATTATTATTATTATTATTATTAGGATTATTATTAATTATTATTATTATTATTATTATTAAAAAATACCACCTAGCTGTTAAGATGAAAATAAACTCTAAAAGAGAGAGAGAGAGAGAACCCTTGGGAAATCATATAAACAGCTGAGAAGTCGAGTCTGAAATAGTCAAACTATATTACTTCTAACCTGGCCCTCATTTGGCTCGGAAGAGTCCGCTGGACCGAAAGCAGTAATCATGTAATGTAATTACTTCTAACGCCCTTCTCTCTCTCTCTCTCTCTCCCTCTCTCTCTCTCATTATTTTTCTCTCCTCGTCGTTCTGTCGTTCCTCTTTGTCGCTGCCGCCCCTTCCCCTGTTCTAAACAAGAACCAGGTACCCCCATTCACAGCTTGGTAGACTGAAATGTGCTGTGAGCTAGTTTCGTTCTTTTTGGGCCGTTCAATGGTTTGCATTACCCCCGTTGGGGTGCCGGGGGTTTCAGTATAAATAGTATCCCCACTTTCTGGAAATTTAGTGCTTTAAATTCCCACTGTCGCTGTCTTTCTCATTTGCTCTTTCTCATTCCTGCTCTGTTCTATCAATCTGCTATACTATCTTCTTTTTCGCTAGACCAGCCACCTACCTTTTTTCTTGAAAACTCTTCCGGGACAAGACTCCTTATTTTGTGTATGAGGTCTGTTGGATCTGCTTGGGAATATTGGACGCTTTCTGCCAGGTGGTCACTAGGGCTTCCTATGATGTTATTATTTAGCAATGTAGGCATTTTATTTTATGTATGTGTTTTGTTAATAATTTATAATGATGTTTGTATTCTATTTTGTTTTTGTAAACGGGGGTTCGATAAATTAGAGTACAGCCTCAGCGTCCCATGCGTGGGATGTCTTTATTGTAAAGTGACCGGCTGGCGGAGTGCCTTCAGCATTACCACTGGGGTTGTTTCAGCAGATCTTTTATGCGGATCTGGGGTTGTCCGGTCCTGATTTGGCTCGGAAGAGTCCGCTGGACCTAAAGCAATAATCATGTAATGTAATGTAATAGTTTGCATCCAACCACCATCAACTTCACGCTATAGAGATCGAAATTGCGGTAGCCCTTTTTTGGAAGGGGCGGGGTGGTGTGGGGCGGGGTGGTGTGAGTGGAGGGTCGGTTGGGGAGGTGTGTGATGTGTGTGTTGGGGTGGATGGAGGATCGGTGTGCTAATAAGTGCCACGCAGCGTAGCTGAGAACGCCGAGAGCTCAGGTACGCGGTGTGATAAAGTGCATGACTTCATAGTCAGGCGGAATCCTGTAAAGAGTACTAGAACTTGAAACGGCTCTGATGCTTGCTCTATATCCAGAAGCGTGGTAAAAAAAAAAAAAAAAAAAAAAAAAAACTTAAGCATACTCTTCATAACATTTATTTTCTTATATAGCGCAACTTACCCGCTCAAAGAGCTGCCCAAGGCGCATCTGCTCATAAGATAATGATAAAAGTTATCTTTTTTTTTTAAATTATTATTTTTTTGTGTGGCGCAGTTGTTTCGTTGTGCCACTTCATGATTACACTACAGACCTGAAATCAGATTTCATTGGAATCGCCTTTGCTGCTCGTATGTCACGCCGTGCCGTGGTATGTTCTTGTCCTCGTCTTGTAACTGCATCCATTTATCATGCAACTTCTGAATTCTTTCCATCTGCCTTGCAACAGGCTCTTTGTTATCTCCTTTCCCTACTCTGTTTGTGTCTATCTGTCTGTCTGTCTCGAATTCGTTCGATCGGCCCCCCCTCCCTCTCCTATTTGCACCCCACCCCACTCCACCCCCCGAACCAACCTCTTCTTCCCCACTCCCATCTCTCTCTGTCTCTCTGTCTCTGTGTCTCTGTCTCTCTCTCTGTCTCTCTGTCTGTCTGTCTGTCTGTCTCTCTCTCTCTGTCTCTGTCTCTCTCTCTCTCTCTTGGATTGAGACGTTTGGGACATTGGTGCTGTTGCTATGATTGATGGTGTTTTGAATACGACTAGTTTTTACCCCCCCCCCCCCCCCCCCCCCCCCCCCCCCCACAAGTGCAATGAACATGGACAGGTTTATTCAGTAAAGTGTTAGTTGTGCACGTAGATAAACAAAATTAATTTTAACAATTTTAAAAACTTATGGCAGGAATGGATAAACGAGTATGATGTATTGACAGGATGAACAGATGTAGCCAAAAGTCTAGTACGAGTTGTTTAAAAAAAATGATTGGAAGGAATTGTTTAGTGGCTAGAACTATATAAGCAACGGGTACACGAGCTTGTAAGGGGGGGGGAGGGAGGGGAGAGGGGAGCGGAGTAAAAAGCATGCGTTTATGCGTGAAGAGAAACGTAATTCTTGTTGCAATCATGTTTTTTCCACGGTATGTTTTGCTCAGCTCATCGCTCGTGCAGCAAGGTGTTCATTGATTGCTCCGCTGAGCGCGTTGTTCGCCGTTTGCCTGCATACATTGTTTGTGATGGCTCGTTTCCGCTATCGTCGTCCGATGACGGAAACTGCTATAATACACCCGCTTGATGATGCGAGGAAACTGGGCGAGAATGTCGAGAATGCTCCACCGCCATATGGCTCAGCAGTAAAGCGCGTTGGACTGGCACACCGATGACCCATTTTCGAATCCTGCTACTGGGAGTGGGCGAGATAAAACTGGCCATGTTCACTGTCCGTCTTAGCAATATGATTGCTCTGGTGGTTCAGTGTTGATGTAGATCCCTACCTCTTCTTACTTTGGATGTTGGTTATCCCCCGTCTGCCATATCGCCAATGGTGGATGTGGACGTTAAACTTCACTATTCATTCGTTCATGTCGAGAAATGATGACATATACATGTATAGCTCAAGCAAATGCTCAAGCTGGACAAACAAAAATAAAAGTTTATTCAGCGTGACTCATGTTTATATATAACTCAGCAGATGTTGGTGCGGAGCCGCAAGCTTTCGAACCCCGAATGTGCTATAATGAGCAGTGTGCTTTACTCCTTCGTTGGAAATCGGACTTTTTAAAGGTTTTGTTTAGGGGATGAGGGGGAGGGGGGCGGGAATGTGGGAAGGTATGTAAAACAAGCTAAGCAATTTTAAAATTATTCATCTATCTACAATCACAAAAACAAGCGCTGTTTAAAAGTACGCCAACGAATCCGATACCTATAGGATAAGGTAATACATAATACAGGTTAGGGTAAAACAACTTTAGCGTAAAGTTGAAGATGCATACTACCCATGCACACTTACATTTAAAGCTACTCTCCTACTATGCTAGTAGCAGCACAGGCGTGCAAATGATTTTTAAAATGACCTCTATTTATTGTCTGTAGCCATCTTGACCAAGACCTTCCTATCCTATCCCGTAACTCAAAGGTCGTTGGGGCACCACAGATGATCGTTTAACAAGCGTACTCCATCTTTCTCTGTCCTCAGCAACCCTCATGGCTTCGTTCAGTGTCTAGCCAGTCCATTCTCGAATGTTGTTCTCTCACCTCTTTTTCGGTCTCCCTCTTCTTCTGCCTCCTTGCACCGTGCCTTGCAGGATGGTCTTTGCAAGGCCTGGTGCTCTGGTGACGTGGCCATACCATCGGAGTTTCCGTTTCTTCACCTCTTTGAGCATGTCATCGTGTTGTCCAATGGCATGTGTGATGGTCTGTCGGACTTCGTTGTTGGTGATGTGCTGGGTATAGAAAATACCCAGAAGTCTTCTGTACAAAGCTGACCAAGATACACTGGGAGCGTCTTAATGGTCGCGGGTACTGGTTATTGTTATTTATGTGTTTTTTTTTGTTTTTTTTGTTTTTTTTTTTAGTTTGTTTTTGTTTTATTTTGTTATTAAGAAAGCCATCTCGACCGTTTGTCAGAAAGAAGAAAAATTGGTTCTCGCGCTTCGATAAAAGCTATCTCGATCGTCTGCCACGAAGAATTAATGTCTCCATGTGTCTTTTTGGGGTCGTTACAGCTGATGCCAAGTTGCGATAGAATGAATGGTTTTATGGAGACGGGAGCAGGGAGGGAGCGGGAGGGTGGTGAGGGAGGGAGGGTTCGGGGCGGGGGAAGGGGGTATGCTGACTATGCATAATATGTATACTTCCAAAATGTTAGACAAATGTGTCCGATGGCTAGAACTGACACTTTATGCTGCTGTCCAGTTTTCTCTGATGTATTGTATTGTATTGTATTGTATTGTATTGTATTGTCCCCACCCCCTCCCTCCCCCCAGATTGTCTGGGTGTCAGACCATGCAACTAAGGCAGCTAGTGGTCACCTCGGGCGGCTTGAGTTAGGTCCTGTATAGGCCAGCGCCTTGAGCAGCTCTTGAGCTGAGAAGCGCTATATTGGAACGAAGAACTAAGTAGTCTTGTATTGTATTGTATTGTATTGTATTGTATTGTATTGAACCCACCTCATGCAGGGTGTAGATAAAAATCTTTTTTGGAATCCTTGCCATATAAGATGTAAATTCCTTACTGATGTCAGTTAAGTAATGCATTGCATTGCTTTGCATTGTAATGTATTGTACTGCCGAGCCAAAATTCCTGATGTGCGTGGGGTGGGAAGAATTCAGAAAAAATGGTGATGTAGGATTGAGAAAGAAGTTATTTTGGCATGTTGACGGTCTACAGGATTACACGGCTATAAATAATACGTGCGAAGGAGGTGGGAGTGGATTGAAAAAGGAATCAGATACAAAGTCCAGAGTTCCGATTGAGGATCGAGCGACAGAAGGGTTGTGCTGACATTCCTGGAATAATCTAATTGCATGCAAGCTGTTGTGATATTATTTCTATATATTCTACACACCGATGCCAAGCCAAGATTGGGGTGATGTGAAGTCTTGTCTGAATGCCTGTGCACATTTGTCTGATGGCCACCAACCGAATCCAACCCAAGATGTCGGATGTTAAGCCTTGTCTGACGTCTGTGCATGGAAACGTCATGAATATGCATGAAGCCAGCAACGGCCGTTTCGCTCTTCTCCCTTTAGGCCTCTTGCGGCGTCAGCAGTTCTGGACATTCAGCCTCCATCCATGGCCCGGTCCGAGCGGAAATGACCGCTCACCCCTCCCCCTTACTCCCGACCCGCCGCGGAGATTTCCGTCACAAGCATGTACATCACCAGTCATCTCCCCTCCCACCCAGCCTCACCCCCACCCTTCTGATTGAGTGTATGGTCCGAACAGAAATGACGTATCAGTTTCTATCCCTCCCTCCCTCCCCCAACATTCTCCACTCCTGCTCTAACTCACTTCACGTTTCGCATCCTCCACAGTCTTGCTTCATGACCAATCCTAATCATATAGCTACGACAGTCATCTCGCACTGGAAGACTCAATACTCACATACTACTTCATGTTGTTGTTGTTGTTGTTGGTGTTGCTGCAGTTTATTATCCCTTTCTATCGGGATTTCTGGGCCGCCTCCCCCCGGGAAAGGCGTAGTCGCAGCCAGTGGCGCGCCCAAACCCAACCTACCTAACATTATTTGTGAATTTTTGAAATTTTTGCTACTACTACTACTACTACTACTACTACTACTACTACTACTACTACTACTACTACTACTACTACTACTATACTACTACTACTACTACAACTACTACTACAACTACTACTACTACTACTACTACTATAAATTACTACTACTACTACTACTACTACAACAACTGCTACTACCACTACTACGACTACGACTACAACAACAACTACTACTACTACTAGTATTACTA
The DNA here is from genome assembly GCA_036898135.1 of Oncomelania hupensis. Taxonomy (NCBI): domain Eukaryota; kingdom Metazoa; phylum Mollusca; class Gastropoda; order Littorinimorpha; family Pomatiopsidae; genus Oncomelania; species Oncomelania hupensis. The sequence goes on from CM072514.1 coordinate 22,779,483, forward strand.
CTACTACAACAACTACTACTACAACTACTACTACTACAACTACCACTACTACTACAACTACCACTACTACTACAACTATTACAATTACTACTACTACACCTACTACTAAGGGTACTTAATTATTCTGTTCAAAGCGCAATTCTTCACGCTTTCACACACACACCAATACAGAAAATGATTACGATAAAACATGAACAAACAAAAAGGAAACCTCAAAGAGAAAAATATGGACAACAAAATATATACAGGCTTTATACAAGAGGCAGTTGTTTGGCGGAGACCATGCGGAACACACCATTGTTGTGGAAGATAGTTAATGCGCAAAAGAAGATTAGAAGAGATGAGTTGTTTTAGGTTCTGTTTGAAGGAGGAGATAGAAGATTTGCTGCGGAGAGACAGTGGCAGTTGATTCTCAAGAAGACGGTCCAACAGCAGAGAAAGAGCAGGATCCGGCAGAAACAAGTTTCACTTGCAGTGTCTTTGCTACTAAATCCCCTCACTGATCTTCTTTTTCTTTGTTGTTGATGTTGTGGCGTCCTGAGCGCGTCTCTATGCCATGGAATTGTGCGCCTAACAAGTGGAAATTAGATGGGATTTGGATCGGATTGGGGTAGAAGGTCTGTGCCAACCTAGCTGACCCCTTGCCTTGAGAATCAATGGACCGTTTGTGCGTACTTGGAAGACTGGAAGACTGGAGTTTGATCCTGAATCACCAAAATGCTTTAGCGCGGGGCGTGCACATTATTTTTTAGTCGGCAGATCCTGTAGAAAAGTTTTGAAAATGGCCATGGCACAGAGCGATCGTAGAAGAAAAAGAAGAAGAAGAAGAAGAAGAAAAAGAAGAAGAAGAAGAGAAACAACAACAACAACAAGATTGATGATGATGATGATGATGATGATGATGATGATGATGATGATGATGATGATGATGATGATGATGATGATGATGATGATGATGACGAAGAAGAAGAAGGAGGAGAAGGAGAAGGAGAAAGAAAAAAAAACCTCCCTTAATGTGTAAAGCGCGCAAGATGAGATCAACATAGCAATGAGCTTCTGTTCTTGGTTTTTCTCTCCTTGCTTATTTCTTTTTCTTACTTCCCCCCTGTCACGAAGAGAGGGGTTGGGGGATGGGGGTAAGCTATTAATCTCTAGCGCGTTATTACCTCCTTTGATTAGGCTAATGGTGCGATGACATTCAAGAGATTAATGCTGGGCCAACTTAATAGACAGACAGGGTAAAGACGAGATGGAGAGTAAGGCTACACTAGTTAAGAAATGCACATTCAAAGGCCAGTCAGGGTAATTGCAATTTCTATAACTATTCACTTTATTTAATTTGGAATGGGGACTGTAGGTCAAATACTTCTAACGTGAGTCATTGGCATAGCGTCTTTTAGTAAGGAGTAGTCTGGTGATTTTCTGGGTAGTCAATATTTGGGATACTAGAGCGAATGTAGACTGATCTCATCACAGGGCGAGAGTGTATCTGTATGGTCTTCAGAGTCTCTCTGATAATCTGGCGAGGGGGGATTCTCGTAGGCTTAGGCACTTAGCTCTGTACTGCAGTGCGGCGATTTGTCCAGGATACTCTGGTTGGCTTGTTAGCGTGGGCAGTAGCGTGGGTGCCAAAGATGCAGGTCAGTGGTCACGCGATGATGACGCATGGATCACGAGTGCTTGTCTTGTGAGGGAGTACAGGCATAGAAATCGGCTTTCGTGGCTAGCCGTCTGGAAAATGGCGAAGTCCCAAGTCTCGCTTCTCATTGACCTCCTGGGTTGACAGGGGCCTGCGGCGGGTCAGTGACTGGGAGTTGATACGATGCCGGGGTGATACGCCCGGTACAGGAACCCGTCTGCAATGTATACAGACGCTGTATCAGCGGGGGATAGGGATAGTGTGGATTCAGGGCCTGTGGTATAATAGCCCTTCTCAGAATTCAAATTGGCCTGACCGGTCATGGGTTGAGCCGGTGCACATACCAACAGTCAAACAATGCAACTAGCCTTACTGGGCCAAAGTGGAGTTTATTGGCAGCCACTAGTATAAGATACATTCGGCGCATTAGGATGGGGTTGGCAACAGGGCAAATATTTATACATTGGGAGCATGGGGGAAAGCAAATGGAAGGGTACAGGGCAAAGGGGTTGTAGGTCTGGGCTGTACTGGGGACTTTAATCTATATGTAGGGACAACATGGCATGGGGTATTTACACATGGGGCAAACGGAGCATACAAGCATAAATCCAAACATGTCATGGGTCATATACAAGGTAGAAAATATGTGCAAGGGATAAATACAAGTCATAGCAACGCATCAAGGCAAAATTATAAACATGAAATACATATTGACAGGACGCATGAACATGATGGGCGAACGACGGGTGATGGGTCTGCTATATGACAAAGAGTAAGTTCCCTCTCTTACCTTGACTTAGAAGGGTGGAAGCACAAGGGTACTGTCGAAACTCAGAGGTCACTCGGTGATGGAGACGTGTTTTCGGACAGGTTGTGACTTCGAGGCAGGAATGCTTGGGTCTGACACTATGTCAAGGTTTGTGCCGGGCTTTAAGGAGATGTCCCGGGGGGCGGGGCTTAGGCGACTGGGCGAGCGGGCCTGCTAGTGATGGCTGGGTAGGGAGAAATGATGGCTGGCTGAGCGTGGTGCTGGAACGCTCGCGGCCGAGCTCAGAGTTGCAATTGCACGCCTTGTCACAGAGGCCCCCCCAAGGAAAAAGGCGAGGACGTAGGACTCGACGAAGACGCGGCCAATCAGCTCTGAGGTCGGCTGCCGGGTGAGACGATGGTTTGCGATGATCCGGGTGATGCGGGGCGATGCAGGGTTCCGGGTAGTCGATGGCGGATGCCCAAGGCTGGGGTCCGCGGAGCTGCCGGGTTTCGGCTACGGTTAGTGGGCGGCGGCAGGAATGAAGGCTGGGGCGTCGGCCCTCAGGGGCGACTCGCTGGAGTCGGTTGCGGGGTGACGGCTGAGGAAGTCTGCGCCGTGGTTGTCTTTCCCTGGGATGTGCTCCAGCTGGAAAGAGTATGCTTGGAGCAGCAGAGCCCACCTCATCAGCCGGGCGTTGAGCGATTTTGAGGTCGCCAAGAAGGAAAGCGGCTGATGATCCACTTGGACGGTAAAGTGCGAGCCGTAGAGATACAGTTGGAACTTCTGGACTGCCCAGACGAGGGCGAGACACTCCTTCTCCGACGTGGCGTAATTCTGTTCGGCCGGCTTAAGTTTCCGGCTGGCGTACGCGACGGGGAAGAGCGTCGGGGCGTCCGCGGAGTCCCGTTGAAGTAGAACGGCTCCGAGGCCTACGTCGCTGGCGTCTGTGCGCGGACGAAGGGCTGTCCGTGGTTGGGGAGTCGCAGGACTGGCTGGGACGTCAGCTTGTCCTTGAGCTCCTGGAAGGCAGCTTCACATTGCGGGGTCCAGAGGACTCGGTCAGGTGCGGTCTTCCGGGTTAGGCTGGATAGTGGCGCGGCGATCCCGTTGTAACCGGGTACAAACTTCTGATAGAAGCCACTCAGTCCCAGGAAGGACTGGACATCTTTCTTGGTCTTGGGGCGTGGCGCGTCTCGAAGGCGCTGGACGGTCTTTTCTAGAGGCCGGAGCTGTCCATGGCTGATGGTGTGGCCAAGAAATTCCAGCTCCTGATAGCCGAACTGGCATTTGGTCGGCCGGGCAGTGAGGCCAGCTTCTCTGAGGCGGCGCAAGAGTTGGCGCACCACTCGCAGGTGCTCCTCCCATGTCTCCGTTGCGACGAGTATGTCGTCCATGAAAGAGTGTATGAACGGACAGTGGAGGGGGTCCAACAGCTTCCGCATCATCGTGCTGAAAATACTTGGGGCATTGTGCAGACCAAACGGCAGAACGTTAAACTCATAGTGGCCGTCCATCGTGCTGAAGGCCAGGTACTGGCGGGATGAAGGGTGCACGGGAATCTGGTAAAAGCCTTTGCTCAGATCCACTCGGGAGAAGTATCGGGCGGATTGTAGCTTTGCAAACAAGTCTGTTGGGTCGGATAGGGGTCCGGGCACGAACTGGGTTACAAGGTTCAACTGCCGGAAGTCGATACAGAGGCGATGTTCTCCGCTGGGCTTCCGTGATAGAACTATTCCTGCGCTGTAGGGGGAACGGGAGGGAGCGATGACTCCGGCTTGTAGCAGAGCCTCTACTTCCGTTCTTACTACTTGCTGCTGGGAAAGTGGGACGGGGTAAGGTTTCTGGCGGACGGGAGTGGGGTCCGTCAGGGTTAGTCGAACTTCTTCCAGGTCCGTCCTCCCAGGAATGTCGGTGAGGACTTCCCTGTATTCGGCTACGATGGCGCGTAGTTGGCGTTGCTGGCCGGCGGGGAGTGAGGGGTCCAGAGAGACGTCCCGGAAGGATTCCTTCCCTTTTAGCGGAAATTCGGCGACGCCGGTCTCTGTGCCATCCACTTCGACGGCCAGCGCGACCGTGAGTAGCGAGTGGGAGTCTGGGGCGGGTGCAGGTTGCTCCAGGTACCGCTTGAGCAGATTGATGTGGTGGGTCCTGGGCTTTCCGCCTACCTCGATGCGATAAGTGGTACGGGAGAGCTTCTCAAGCACCGGGTAGGGTCCCTGCCAAGCTATGTCTAGCTTGTTTGTGCCGCTGGGGAGAAGCAGTAGGACTTGGTCTCCTACCTGTAGTTCTCGGTCCCGGGCGCGGCGGTTGTGGTAGCGGGCTTGCCTTTCTCTCGCCTTCTTCAGGTTGGCGGAGGCGGCTTTCCATGTAGCCTTGAGGGTTTCTTGGAGCTTCGTGACGTATTTCGTGGCGTCGACCGGTGCCTCGTCCAGTTTGGCGTCGGTCCAGCTACGTCGCAAGGCGGCTAGAGGTCCGGAAAGGGGTCTTCCAAAAAGCAGCGTGGAAGGCGTGTATCCGGTGGAGGTGTGCGGGGTCTCTCGATACGCGAAGAGCGCTGACGCGACGTATGTGTCCCACGCTTCCGGCTGTTCGTCGGCGATCTTGCGGATAATCGAGATGAGTGTCCCGTTTAGGCGCTCGACCTGTCCGTTGCTAGCGGGGTGGTAGGGTGGAGTCCGGATATGGCGAATGCGGAGTAGCTGAAAAACTTCTTGCATGAGTTTCCCGGTGAACTGGGACCCGTTGTCGGTCAAGATGTTGTCCGGGAATCCGACTCAAGTGAATATGGTGACGAGCGCGTCGGCGACTCGGGCGGCGTCGATCTTCGGTAGAGGAACGGCTTCACACCACATCGAGCAAGCGTCGACAAGGGTTAGTAGGTACTGGTTCCGCTTCTTGGTCCGCGGGAGGGGTCCTACGATGTCGACAGCCACTCGCTGGAAGGGCGTTCCGACGACGGTGGGGCTGATAGTGACCGGGACGGTGTGATGGCGGGGCGAGTATCGTTGGCACTGGCGACAGGACTTGACGTAGCGCTTCACGTCTTCGGTCATCCCGGGCCAGTGGTACTGAGCGCTGATGCGTAGAGTGGTCGCTCCTATGCCCATATGTCCGCTTAGGGGCATGCTATGGCCAAGTTCCAGGACTTGGGGGCGAAGTGTCGCAGGCACGACGAGTTGAGAATGGTCGTCCTTCTGACGGAAGAGGAGTCCGTCTTCGACGAAAAAGTCCCCGGACTTGGGTGGAGTGCGTGCGGCGGGAAGTTTTCCGTAGCACTTGCGGAGGGTGACGTCGTTTTCTTGGGCCTTCCGGATCTGTTCCGGCATCTGGTTGGGTATCGGGGGTGGTGTCGCGGCTGTTTTCGCCTGGGCGCGCGTCTGGACGGCGGCCATCGACTCCACAGGCTGGGGCGGCATCCCCAAGAACACGTATCGGCATCCTAAAATCAGGTCGTACAGGGGCTGGTCCATCACGGCAGCTTGAATGGTCCCCGTTACGTATCGGCTGGTGACTTGGATCCGGGCTATAGGGAGCGTGGTGCTGGGTTGGGACGCGTCGGCCAACTTCAGGGTGATAGTCTCGCCGGTCAGGTCTTGTTCCCTGATGAGCGAGCGGCGGACGACGGCGTCGAAGGTAAGTCCAGTGTCGTATAGACAGTGGGCTGGGCGATTGTTGACAGTCACTTGCTCGGTGACGGCCGGTCGATCGGCGGGAGTGACGACGGGGGTTACCGGTTTCCCGTCGGGGGTAACTTGGCGTAGGGCTAGTACGGTACCTTGTTTGCGACGCTGGTCGCTGATGCGTCGAAAACATTTCTCCCGGGTGTGTCCTCGGCGCTGGCAGTAGCCGCAGTAGAGCTCGGTGCTCCGCTTCCCTGGCTCTGCTCCGGGGTTCGGGCGTCCTTTGGGCGGTGGTGGACGGTGGTTCGCTGGCGGGACTGGCCGGCGAGGCTGGTGGCGGGTATCTGGCGACGAGGGCGCGGGGGGATCACGGCGAGGCTGTCTGTCGTCGGGATGGGCGGTGAGGTAGCGGTCCGCGACGATGATCAGATCTTCAAGGCGAGCGGCGCCCTGTTCGGCGGCGAAAGTCCGAAGTTCCGCTGGCATTGTCCCTCGGAGTTGCTCGGCTAGCATCAACTCTAGCAATCCGTCGTATGTCTTGGGTTCGTCAGTTTGCTCAATCCATTTGTCCCGTAGCGTAGCTAGACGGTCGGCAAACTGCGTGAACTTCTCCCCTTTCTCTCTCCGGGAGTTCCGGAAATTCTTGCGGTAGTGCTCACCTGAGAGCTCAAAACCATGCAGCAGGGCTCTCTTGAGGGCGGGGTAGTCTCCCTCCTCGGAAGTCGGTGTCTTGGCCAGAATCTCATAGGCCTTCCCCTTAAGGCCATGACTGAGCTTGCGATACCAGTGCTGGGGGTCAAGACCGTTTTCTCTCGCGACCCGTTCGAATCGGCCGAGATAGACTTCAATCGATTCGTCTCGTTCGACGAATGGGTCCAGGGGAAAGTTCATCCCCGGAATCGGCGGGGGGGGGGGGGGGGGGGGGGGGGGGTGCGGGTATTCCGGTGCTGGTGGCGAAACTGGGGGCGATGAGCGAATAGTCTTCGCTAGCGGGCGATGCGATCCCTAAATCGCGGCGGTCGCGCTCAAGCTGGAGGAGTGCTTGGCGCCGTTCGAGCTCCTTGTCCTTCCTCTTCTCTTCCAGTGCCGCTATCCTCTCGTCCTCCTCCTTTCTCCTTGCGGCGGCTCTCTCCTCCTCTGCTATCCTCTCTTTCGCCTCCTCCCTTCTCCGCTCGGCGGCTCTCTCCTCCTCTGCAAGCTTCCGGGCGGCGGCCCGTTCCTCCGCGGCGATGCGCTCTTTCTCCTCCTCTCTCTTCCGGGCGGCGGCCCGTTCTTCCGCGGCGATGCGCTCTTTCTCCTCCTCTTTCTTCAGTGCCGCTGCTCTTTCTTCCTCCTGCCTCTTCGCATCTCGCTCTTTTGCCCTCTCCTCCCTCTTCAACTTTTCCTCTGCCACGTCAGCATCTACGTTAGCCAGGACGTAGTCTTTGAGTTCGGTGCCGGCGAGCCCTAAGCTCTCGCCAATACTCTTGTACTTAAGCGCAAGCTCTCCTCGGTCGGCCATGGTAAGGGAGGTAACTTACCCTGAAAAAGGTCCTAACCGGAATGAGGGGCGCACACAAGGGGGTACACAGACGGAAAACAAGGGGGGTGGGCTGGATGAGCTACGATGAACCTGCAAAGGGGCGAATACAACACAACCACAAGACAAAATGCAATCAATCAAAAATACAAAAATGAATGCAAGAAAAAGCCTTTTGAGATATCACCACTCGGGAAAACCAGTAAGGGACCTAAGGGGCTATGCTATAACTACTAGGCTTAGAGGGCTGGGTCCTACCTATACTGGGCTGGGGTGGAAATTACGCTAAGTCCTATGTCTAGTCAAGTTGGGGTGGGAACCTAAGTCTTTTGTCTCGTTGGGTTGGAAGGGGAAACCTAAGTCTTTAGTCTCGTCGGGTTGGAGGGGGAAACCTAAGTCTTTAGTCTCGTCGGGGTCGCCAAAGTTAATGTCACGAAGAGAGGGGTTGGGGGATGGGGGTAAGCTATTAATCTCTAGCGCGTTATTACCTCCTTTGATTAGGCTAATGGTGCGATGACATTCAAGAGATTAATGCTGGGCCAACTTAATAGACAGACAGGGTAAAGACGAGATGGAGAGTAAGGCTACACTAGTTAAGAAATGCACATTCAAAGGCCAGTCAGGGTAATTGCAATTTCTATAACTATTCACTTTATTTAATTTGGAATGGGGACTGTAGGTCAAATACTTCTAACGTGAGTCATTGGCATAGCGTCTTTTAGTAAGGAGTAGTCTGGTGATTTTCTGGGTAGTCAATATTTGGGATACTAGAGCGAATGCAGACTGATCTCATCACAGGGCGAGAGTGTATCTGTTATGGTCTTCAGAGTCTCTCTGATAATCTGGCGAGGGGGATTCTCGTAGGCTTAGGCACTTAGCTCTGTACTGCAGTGCGGCGATTTGTCCAGGATACTCTGGTTGGCTTGTTAGCGTGGGCAGTAGCGTGGGTGCCAAAGATGCAGGTCAGTGGTCACGCGATGATGACGCATGGATCACGAGTGCTTGTCTTGTGAGGGAGTACAGGCATAGAAATCGGCTTTCGTGGCTAGCCGTCTGGAAAATGGCGAAGTCCCAAGTCTCGCTTCTCATTGACCTCCTGGGTTGACAGGGGCCTGCGGCGGGTCAGTGACTGGGAGTTGATACGATGCCGGGGTGATACGCCCGGTACAGGAACCCGTCTGCAATGTATACAGACGCTGTATCAGCGGGGGATAGGGATAGTGTGGATTCAGGGCCTGTGGTATAATAGCCCTTCTCAGAATTCAAATTGGCCTGACCGGTCATGGGTTGAGCCGGTGCACATACCAACAGTCAAACAATGCAACTAGCCTTACTGGGCCAAAGTGGAGTTTATTGGCAGCCACTAGTATAAGATACATTCGGCGCATTAGGATGGGGTTGGCAACAGGGCAAATATTTATACATTGGGAGCATGGGGGAAAGCAAATGGAAGGGTACAGGGCAAAGGGGTTGTAGGTCTGGGCTGTACTGGGGACTTTAATCTATATGTAGGGACAACATGGCATGGGGTATTTACACATGGGGCAAACGGAGCATACAAGCATAAATCCAAACATGTCATGGGTCATATACAAGGTAGAAAATATGTGCAAGGGATAAATACAAGTCATAGCAACGCATCAAGGCAAAATTATAAACATGAACATACATATTGACAGGACGCATGAACATGATGGGCGAACGACGGGTGATGGGTCTGCTATATGACAAAGAGTAAGTTCCCTCTCTTACCTTGACTTAGACGGGTGGAAGCACAAGGGTACTGTCGAAACTCAGAGGTCACTCGGTGATGGAGACGTGTTTTCGGACAGGTTGTGACTTCGAGGCAGGAATGCTTGGGTCTGACACTATGTCAAGGTTTGTGCCGGGCTTTAAGGAGATGTCCCGGGGGGCGGGGCTTAGGCGACTGGGCGAGCGGGCCTGCTAGTGATGGCTGGGTAGGGAGAAATGATGGCTGGCTGAGCGTGGTGCTGGAACGCTCGCGGCCGAGCTCAGAGTTGCAATTGCACGCCTTGTCACACCCCCCCCCCCTCCTTTCCTTCGTTCTTTCTCTCTTTCTTTAATCCCTTCGCCCTCCCCCACACCACCCCCCACCCCCACTTCTTTCTCTAAGCCAAAAATACGAATTCGTCTCTAACAAAGCTACATTATTTTCAATTTTATTTGTTTCTCTGTCCGTGTTTTTTTCTTTCTTTTCTTTTGTTCACTTTCTATGCCAACACAATAACTCTTATTTTCTCTGTTCCGAGTTCAATTGTAATCAATGAGCTTTTTCTTTTTTTTTTCTCTCCATGTCCTTTTTTTCTTAGTTTCATTTGGTTTTTCTTTTTGCTTGTCTTAATTTCTTTTTTTTCCTTCTCTTTTATTTTTATTTTTTTTCCATTTTCTTTATATTTTCTTTTTTTTTCTTTTCTAAGGCCAAATAAGATTTCTTCCGTTATAGACAAATTAAGATTTTCAAGTCACGAATCTTGAAAGCAAAGCCCAAATTCGGCTCTGTTTGGTTTTTCCGTTGCCTGAGCACTTTCTAAGAACTAAACATGGGATCTTGTCCACGGCGTAGAGGATCCCCGCGATAGGTCAGAGAGTCTGCGGGCAGCACAGTGGTGCGAGCGAGTTGTGATAGGCTATCGATCTATCGATTTGCTCATGCAGGGAGGCGGATGGGAGAGGGAGGGTGGTAGCGGGGAGGGAGGGGAGGGAGTTCTGGCATTGGGTACGTCACTGCACATGTGTGGCGTGTCCCAGACAAAAGATTACCCGACGTTTATGAGAGGTTCCGGGTAGGGACGTGTTGTTGTGGGGATTTTACGTTGGGATAGAGGAGGGGGGGGGGGTTTCATTAATGGATGGGGAGGAGTGGTGTGGGTGGGGGTGTGGGGAAGGAAGCAACGTTAACTGCATGAATAGCGTTAAACGTCCGGGAAAGCATATTTCGCGCCGCTTATTGGAGTGAAGGAAGGAGATTATCGTGTGGTGGTGGGGATGGTGGTTGCGATGAGGATGATGGGAATGTGGAGTTGGGGGTGGGGTGGTAGATTTCTGGGTGATTTTAGGTTTTATATAAAACTACAACGTCGGCAATGAGCATTCCATAATCGTAACGACACTCTCCAAAAAAAGATGATGATGATGATGATGATGATGATGATGATGATGATGATGATGATGATGATGATGATGATGATGATTGTTACACTCCGTTTGATGTTGGTGTTTTCTATCAGTATCTGATTCAGCCCCGATGCTTGAATTCCTGATAGGGTGTAACTCAGATTCGTTTATTCACACAGCCCGTCCAAACAGCGTACAAGTCACAAAGTCGACGTATGAAGTTTTCCACTTTTATTCAGCACACATCAACAGCTGCATACAATTCTCAATTCAACTCAACAACTTTCACAGCAACTCTCCAGCTTCACTATCAACAACTTTTCTCTCCCAACAACAATTCGGCACACGATTAAATAACCTCTCTCTTTTCCGGAAAGATTTCGAATACCGTAGAAATGACGTACTGCTACCAATCGAACTAAAGATCGTCATCACTGACTTACGTCATTACACATTTCTTCTCCTTCCGGATCGTTCCTTCAAATTTCTACAATTATCCCGAATCTTCGATCGATAGTAAACAAGCCGATCCAGAAGATTCTACAACAATATCGACTAACGGAAATTATCAACGTTATACAAAGCCTTTCCTAACAACAATGCAAACTCAAATCAAAGGTAAATAAACTCCATTATTTATTGAATACTTTGCAAATCGAAACGATTAGATCTATCGTACACGCTTCAGCCATACTATCATTCGCGTTTCAACGTAACATAACCCCCCACTCAAGAAGAAATTTACCTAATTTCTTTCAACAACGTTGAAACGTAATGCACAAACAAAGTTCAGAATTAAAACTTATTTCAGACTGTCTGAACACTGTCAATGTTCTCAGCTCATTCACACAGAGTCAATGGTTTTCATCTTCAAATCTGTCTGGATATTGTCAATGTTCACAGTTTATCTACACGGTTAATGTTTTTTATTTTCAAGTCTGTCATTACCAATATTCTTAGTTCGTCCACACAGTCAATGTTCTTTCGTTCGCAAGGAATCGACGCCCTCGTCAGTTGCGGTCGTCATCGGCCCAGGGTCAAAGACGATGATCACGTGGGCTTCCCCGGAATCAGTGCGTCCTCCGTTGTCTCCTTCTTCCATCGGATGTCCGACGCAGTCGACGTTGTCAGCTCCCAGAATGCATTCGCTGGGTCTCACGGTCAGGTTGGCTTCTGCGGGACGGTGGAACAGCTCCCTCAAGGTCTGCAGATTCTCCTTCCAGGTCTGGGTGTGGACTTCATGTTCGACCAAAGTCGTAGAGCCTGGGACATCATTGAAGTTATGGGGAATCTCGCCCATAAGGTCCTTGAGCTCCAACTTTTGACCTTCCGTCAAGCTCGGTCCTAGCTTAACATCATCGATGCCTTCTTTGCTGTGGAAGTCTCTCAGTTCCAACAGTTCTTCGCTGTCAAAGCTGTCGTCGGTCACAGCTGCTGTTGCTGCATGTACAGTCTCTGGCGGCCTCTCCACGTACAGCTTAAGGAGGTTGGCGTGGTATATCTTGGAATGCTGGCCGACCTTCACCTTGTAGTCGTTGATCCCCACCACAGTCTCCACTTCGTACGGGCCTTTCCACTGCATCAGCAACTTATTATGATCAGTAGGTAGCAGCACCAGCACTTTGTTGCCAGGTTTAAACTTCCTGCTCACAGCCCTACGATCATAGTAGTGCTTTCCACAGTCCTGGGACTCTTCAGGTTTTCTCTGGCTATCTCGAGAGTCTGCTCCAGCTTCTCCCGTAGCTCAAACACGTACTGGTAACTGTTCTTCACCTCTGGGGTGTCTACTTCTTTCGTCCACAGTTCTTTTAGGATGTGCATCGGCCCTCGGATGGTTCTTCCGTACAGCAGCTCGAACGGAGAAAAGCCGGTGGACTCCTGCGGTACTTCTCTGTAGGCGAAAAGTAAGGCGTTGATGTAGCGATGCCATTGTCTGGGCTGCTCGCTGCACAGTTTCTTCAGGGTGGACTTCAGCGTAGCATTGAACTTCTCGACAAGCCCGTTGCACATCGGATGGTAGGGTGTCGTAGTCAAATGCCGGATGCTCAGCAGTCTGTTGACCTCCTTCATGCAGTCAGAGACGAACTGCGTCCCGAGGTCTGTCAGAATTTCTTCAGGCACTCCAAGTCTACTGAACATGTCCACCAGTGCCTCTGCTACAGTTTCAGTGTCAATCTTCTTCAGTGGCACTGGCTTCTGGGTACCGAGTCGCATAGTCTACTAAAGTCAGTACCCACCGATGACCTTCTTCACTCGGAGGTCTTATTTCGCCGATTAAGTCTAAGGCCACCCTCTTGAAAGGTCGGTCGATCAGAGGCATCCTCTGCATAGGCACTTTCGGGACCCTTCCTCGAGGTATGGTCTTCTGGCAAATATCACATGATCGGCAGAAACGGCTGACGTCCGCATGAAGCCCTGGCCAGTAGAACACCGCCTGGATTCTGTCTGACGTCTTTCTGATGCCTAGGTGACCTCCCATGATAGAGTCATGAGCTACTTCCATCACTTGGCGCCTTAGAGGTAACGGTACCAAGACTTGACGTAGTGGTTTCCCTCCGTTGACCCTCGGGTGCTGGAAGATTCGGTACAGGATCTTGGCCTTCACCTCAAAATAGACCGTGCCACTGCGTTTGGTCACGTGATCTTGGCGGTTCCTGTACTTGTTTAAAGTGCTATCAGCTTCCTGGAGCTGATCAGCTTATCTCTGTCCACGATGGCAGCTTTGGAGTTGTCGGCGACCTTCAGTGGCGTAGACGTCTTGTCTCTCTTGGCCTGGGCCCTGGTAGTAACAGCACCGACGATCTCTGGTCGGCAGGGCTGAGCCGGAGTAACCACATTGTCCCGTAGCAGCTCTGTAAGGTCTCCATCGGGAAATGGCAATGGATCCTCCTCCACAACTTCGACGTGTTGAGTTGAGGCAGGACTCCACTCTGGATCGGGGTCGTCGGGTCGTCTCGCGCCGTCGATATTCCCGATCATCAAATCATACAGCGGCTTCTTCAGGCAAACCGCTTCGACTTCGCCTATGTAGAAAGGGGTGTTGACATGAATTTTCGCAACTGGCGCTTTCAAACATTTGCTGTCGGCCATGAGTGTCCATTTTGAATCGCCAGTGAACTGTTCTTTAGCGATTAGGTCTTCTCTGACGATGACCCCACTGCAGCCAGAGTCTCTTAAAACAGTCACTTCATGATTTCCGACGCGTCCCTTTGAAACAGGCATGTTCTGTACGGTCACAGCTGCGCTGGCGACGACGGGGATGGATTTCCCGTTGGCAAGGAGGAGTTGGCCATCAGTCATGCACTCTTGCACGTCCGCAGGGGTAGCTGTGCGCTCGGTCTCACTCGGAAGAATGACGCTCCCGCCGCACACTTGATGGTCAGATCTACTGGTTTGCCGTTGATTGGAGAACCGCCTCTGCCGGTTGCCCGCCGCTGAATTGTCCGTACTGCTCCGCTGTCCGCTACTTTTGTTTTGAGGACAGTTAGCCGCTCTGTGGTCTGTAGCGTTGCAAGTGAAACAGCCTCTTGAATGCCCTTCCCTGGGAGGAGGCGTGGAGTCCGTCTGTCTCTGGTTCGTCTGGCTCCCCTGGATCTGGTTCACATGGTTTCCAGTCTTCTGAAAATGTTTCGTCGCGCTGGGTGGCCCCAGGGTCTTCCCATGAGCGATGAGATATCTTTCAGCAGCCTCAGAGTCACATCTTTAAGCGTCTGCAGCTTTTGTTCTTCTAAGTGGGTCGCTAGGTCCTTGTGACAGGCATTGAGAAATTGTTCCTTCACGATCAGGTCATGGAGACTGTCGTAAGACTTCGTTTCGCCTGATAACTCCACCCACTTGTGTAGATATGACGACAGGCGCTCCACAAACTGCTTTGGCGTCTCGTCTGACTTAGGCCGGCATTCACGGAAGCGTTTACGGTAGCCCTTCTCTGTAAAGTTATAGCACTGCAATAGGGCCTCTTTCAAGACGTCGTAGTTTTTGGCGTCATCGTTCGACAGTCTGGTGTAAACTTCGAGCGCTTGCCCTGTCAGAAGTGCACTTAGTCGAATCGCCCAGTCTCGAGGTTGCCAATTGGAGCTTTCGGCGACCCTTTCGAATCTCGCCAGATAGCTGTCGATCTGGTCCTTCCCGTCGACGAATGCTGGCAATTTTGGAGCTTTGTTGTCACTGATAACTTGTGGCGCATTCTGCTGTTGCTGGATACGCGCCATTTCTAGCTGGAACTCAAGACGCTTCAGCTCGAATTCTCTGTCTTTTTCTTGCCGCTGCTGTTCAATTTCTAGACGCTTCTGTTCTAATTCTCTTTCTTCACGGCGACGCTGCTCTTCTAATTCTCGTTCTTCACGGCGACGCTGCTCTTCTAATTCTCGTTCTTCACGGCGACGCTGCTCTTCTACTTCTAGACGCTTCTGTTCTAGTTCTATTTCTTTTTCTAGACGCTTCTCTTCCAATTCTCTTTCTTCGCGCCTTCGCTGTTCTTCTCTTTCTTCACGCAATATTCTCTCCTGGCATTTGACGTACTCCGTCAGCTGTTTGCCTTTTAGATTTAGTTCAACCCCTTTCTGCCAGAAGTCAGCCATCTTGATGCTTCTGGAAAGTTCTTTTCTGGAAAGTTCTTTTCTAGAAGGTTCTTGACTGTAGAGTTCTTTTTTCTGGAAGGTTCTTGACTGTGCTGTACCTTTCTAGACTGTTCTAGAACAGCACGTTTTCTGCAGTAGCGCTGATGCTTGTCACTAGTCGCCTTCGCTGACGCAGGCCCCGCTGTCCTCGTCGTATGCGACGCTGCACCACGCTGGTGTTGATGTATACGCTCCTGTGCTGAAGTAGACGCGACGTCCGCTCGCCGCTCTCTGTAACACTGGCGATGTAGCTCCGAGACTGACCCTCGACGTAGTCTTACGGCAGCCACGTAGTCCCGACTGTTGTTCGCTCACGAAGCAACTCTTCAGCGACTACACGCCCTTGCAGTCAACCCGAACCTATCGGATGTAGTCCCAGTATGTTGGCCCCTCTCGACGCAACTCGTTGGCGGCTACCCTCGATGACTGCCTCTCGTAACGTTGACTCGCTTGTTGTAGCAGTTGAACCCTTGGCTATGGCGTGAATCGCGGCTTGACCCCCAAAATGTTACACTCCGTTTGATGTTGGTGTTTTCTATCAGTATCTGATTCAGCCCCGATGCTTGAATTCCTGATAGGGTGTAACTCAGATTCGTTTATTCACACAGCCCGTCCAAACAGCGTACAAGTCACAAAGTCGACGTATGAAGTTTTCCACTTTTATTCAGCACACATCAACAGCTGCATACAATTCTCAATTCAACTCAACAACTTTCACAGCAACTCTCCAGCTTCACTATCAACAACTTTTCTCTCCCAACAACAATTCGGCACACGATTAAATAACCTCTCTCTTTTCCGGAAAGATTTCGAATACCGTAGAAATGACGTACTGCTACCAATCGAACTAAAGATCGTCATCACTGACTTACGTCATTACACATTTCTTCTCCTTCCGGATCGTTCCTTCAAATTTCTACAATTATCCCGAATCTTCGATCGATAGTAAACAAGCCGATCCAGAAGATTCTACAACAATATCGACTAACGGAAATTATCAACGTTATACAAAGCCTTTCCTAACAACAATGCAAACTCAAATCAAAGGTAAATAAACTCCATTATTGAATACTTTGCAAATCGAAATGATTAGATCTATCGTACACGCTTCAGCCATACTATCATTCGCGTTTCAACGTAACAATGATGATGATGATGATGATATCCTATCCTATCCCATAACTCGGAGGTCGTTGGGGCTTCACAGATGATCGTTTAAGCAGCGTACTCCATCTTTCTCTGTCCTCAGCAACCTTCATGGCTTCGATCAGTTTCAAGCGGTCCATTCTCGTATGTTGTCCTCCCACCTCTTTTTCGGTCTCCCTCTTCTTCTGCCTCCTTACACCGTGCCTTGCACAATGGCCTTTGCAAGGCTTAATGATCTGGTGACGTGGCCATACCACCGGAGTTTCCGTTTCTTCACCACTGAGAGCAGGTCGTGTTGTCCAATGGCTTGTGTGATGGTCTGTCGAACTTCGTTGTTAGTGATGTGCTGGGTATAGAAAATGCCCAGAAATCTTCTGTAGCACCTCATCTCCATGCTTTGTATTCTTCGTTGTAGATCTGCTGTGAGGGTCCATGCTTCGCAAGCGTATAGGAAGATGTTCGCTAGTAGAAGATGGTAAAGAAAATCGATTTTTACGTTTAAATTTTAGATTGACTGCATCCGGTACCATTATTGAAGAGAGGGAGGAAACCGAAGTACCCGGAGAAAACCTTCTGTAACCTAAATAGTCTCCTACCTAAGTCACATAAGTTTCGACCTTTGCGGGAATTCCAACCCGCGACCTTCTGCTTAGGAAACCGGTGATGAACATCAAGCTTGGAAGGAGTCCATGTCTTTAATTCATCTCCGCTGTAAGTGCATTGTTTCGCTTCAAAGCGACTTCCATTTTATTCTTACTGACTGGGAGGAAGAACCCATTCTCTCCCGTTAATAGGATTTGAGTGTAACGGTCGGATGGATTTTTCTGCGTCATTCATCTTTTGAGTATTGACGTCAGAGGCGTGCATAGGTCAGCGAAATAGTGCCAGCCAGTGATTCTTTTCGCTGGCTTACATTGGTTCAGTGCGCAAAATGTGTCGTCAAGAGGTGCAGTTTGCGTAAGAACACCAAACTCGACCGTATCAACGGTCAGCCGGGGATCGACAGGCGAGCAATCTCTTTTAATAACATTGTCGCGCGTGGAACCCTTTCCTCAAATGTGTGGGCATCATTGCTTCTATTTATTTTCCTTTCAAAAATGTCTTCCACCGTTTTAAAAAATCCCTTTATCGTTGATTGACTCATTTCATATTTGCGCCCAATAGCTTTGACAAGTGTGCGTTGAGCTTAACGACTGTTACTCTAATCCTCAACAACAGGATACATTAATCAAGTAGAACGGATCAGCGATAGCAAACGGAAAGCGGATCCTCCATAGCATAGCGGTACAGTAGTAGCGGACAGTCCATGTATCTATTTATAACACAAATGGCTGTTGTGTTATCTTACCGCTGCGCAATCGGCGATCCACTTTCTTTCTGCCCCTGTGCTTCAATGATGGAGCGACGTTTAGAGGGGAGGTAATCCTGTCAAAATTCGACTCTAATGTAATTGTGGTAGGTAAACAAAGCGCAAAAGCGTCACAACTGCAGCTAAGTGGACCAATAGGGAGCGACCTAATGGCAGATTATCCTGTCTGTTCCATCCTGTTGTAGGCACGGTCAAGGAGGTAGAAGAAGAAGGAGGCAAAGAAAGAGATGGGAGGACAACATTTGAGAATGGATTGGCTTCACACTGAGCGAAGCCCAGAGGACTATCCTATCCTATCCTATCCCGTAACTCGGAAGTCGCTGGGGCACCACAGATGATCGTTTAACCAGCGTATTCCATCTTTCTCTGTCCTCAGCAACCCTCATGGCTTCGCTCAGTGTCAAGCCAGTCCTCGGTCTCCCTCTTCTTCTACCTCCTTTCACTGTGTCTTGCAGGGTCTGATGATCTGGTGACGTGGCCTTACCATCAGAGTTTCCGTTTCTTCACCACTGTGAGCATGTCATCGTGTTGTCCAATGGCTTGTGTGATGGTCTGTAAGACTTCGTCATTGGTGATGTGCTGGGTATAGAAAATGCCCAGAAGTCTTCTGTAGCACTTCATCTACATGCTTTGTATTCTTCGTTGTAGATCTGCTGTGAGGGTCCATTGTTGGCAAGCGTATAGGAAAATGGAGATGACCATGAGGACTGCTGAGGACGATTACCAGTCACTTCCTCCCCGGCTACCTTCCCCCCCCCACCCCACCCCCGACGACTTCCCTCATGCGGTCACTTCCTCCCTGTGTTAATCTCCCCCCTGGTCACTCCCCCGTCCTCCCCCCTCCGCTCTGTATCCTTCCCTCTCCCCCTCCCCTTTTCCAACCTCGCCACACCCGACCCACTCCCCGGGCATAGTTGTAATCTTTAATTTCAGTTTTCTATTATTGTGTTTTTTAATGAAAAACTATACCTATGAACAAACTCATATATTAGAACACTTGAAGCAAGAAAATATACCACTGATGTTTGATTTATGATTACGTA
>CM072514.1:22803323-22855823 GCA_036898135.1 Oncomelania hupensis
CAGAAAGTGAAACAGGACCTGAAGACTCTTGTAGTTTTCCATAGCTTCGCCGTCGCAACCTTCACAAAACACGAAGTAGTTGACTATGTTAGGCGAGCGTTGTGGCCAAGTGGGCTAAGGCGGGACTAACTTGCCTTGTCCACGAGCCAGAAACCAATGGCGCCTGACAGGTGTGGGTTCGAGCCAGCATCTGGGAGTTATGTTTTTCCGAATATTTTTCAAAAATTCACAAATAATGTTAGGTAGGTAGGGTTTCGGCACGCCACTGGCGATAGAAAGGGATAATAAACTGCAGCAAAAAAAAATATGTGAGGGTACCATACTGGTGGCCAGTGACACATGTTACTATTCTTGAATATTTGGAAATAACTCACTAAAACACACGGAGAAAGAAACCGGAAGTATGTTTCATTGAGGGGATTCCCGTTGGTGCATAGGATAGCAGAAAAGTGTGAATACCTCTGTTAGTCTCAGCTAAGCAGTGTGCTTGAACACGTGGCCGGGGTGACAATCCATATAATTAGCGTATTGTATTTCACGTTCCAAAACTTGTAAAAGTAAACTTTACCACCTGTATTGATCAAAGGTACAGTTTGAACAGATGACATAGCTTTAAAAAAAAAAAAGGGGGCGGGGGTGGGAATTAGAAATAGGCGAAACGTGGCTTTGGGGTCTACAGTTTCAACAGTATTTCCCGAGAGCTTGAAAAAAAAAAGAATTAGCATAGTAATAAAATTGATTTAGTAGTTTTCGAAAGCTTGGATAAATCAATGGATGTGGCATTATGAAATGGGAAAAAAATGTCTTCTGGTATCTTTTCGATCAATGGGGAGAGAAGAGTTAAAGACAGTCTTTTTTTCTCACTGCCTTAACTCCAGGTTGTCGTTGTTGTTGTTATGTTGTTGTTGTTAGTGATTGTAGTTTAACAGCACATGGTACTAAGCAGAGAACGTAAACGTTCTGCTACTTTCTCTGCTAACACCAACCGAAGTGGAGCATTGCTTAGCTCTGCATTGTTGTTACTAACAGCCATTGTAATGCAGGCTGTGGATGGGATTTTTATATTATTTTCCACAGGGCGTTAACTTGTGAGAGATAAACTAACTAGAATGATGAACTATCTGTACGGGGACTGGGCCATGAAACGTCATAATCTGTAGAACGCACAACACACAACGGATCTCAAATGCCATCTGAAGACACTAACATTTAAACAAAGAAACAAAAAGTCAAGTCCATAATTTGTTCCTTTTGACTATCTTTTACTAATAACCCAGATCTAATATACAACAATCATCAAATATACAAAAAACACTGTATGCACATAAAAACAAAATATAAAAGTAGTAATAAAATTTGCTCCTGCTTACTTCATCTTCGAAATCTCCGTTCACTTCACTTCTCAATCTTGAAGAATCTACCTTACTCTATATTTTAGAATAAAGCTAAGAAGTAGAATTAGATTCAGAACAAGACCTCTGGCAGACCATTGGCTTCCAGCTTCCCGGGCTCTTTTATAACTCTCAGCTATATTACCCAGCTCCATGATCCAATCATATGCACGATGTGGTTCTTCCCTACTACGGAAAAGACTTATTGGAACCGTAGGTACTGCCTATCCGCATTCCTTTTTAGGTTTTCCGGTACCATCCGTTTCAGCTGGCGGTAAATACTTGAGGCATTGCCTCCCCCCCCTCCCCTCCCCCCGACCTCATCGAATTTAACAGTACGTGGTACTAAGTACTATAACAGTTCTGTTACTTTCTCTGCTAATCCTATCCTATCCTGTCCTATCCTAGCCTATCCCGTAACTCAGTGGTCGTTGGGGCACCACAGATGATCGTCCAACCAACTCTGCTAACACCAACCGAAATCGAGCATTGCTTAGCTCAGCATTTTTGTGACCAACAGCCAAAGGTTACACTATTCTAAAAATATTCCAGTTTCGTATAGGGTGAGATGAGAAAAAATTTGAAGCATTATTTTGCTATCTTCCGTGCTGAACCTGGTTAAATTCCAGGGATTTTAGTGGCCCCAAATGTCGGCCAGTTTCTGATCTTGTGACCCTTGTAAAAGCGATCCAGTGGCAGATGGGTATGCCTCTAAACTTCATAAAGCTGATACAGTTCACCTGTACATTTCTTAATATTATTGTAGTGGAGAAAAGGAAAATGACCCCCTTCTTAAGCTAGATTATCTACTCAAAGTTTATCCTCAGAAGGTTTAGCACCCTGCTATTCCAGAAGGATTTGGTGGCACAGAAATTGTCTGCCGTCTTCTGTATTTTAAGCCTTGTGAATCGATCCAGTGGCGTTGGATGCTGTAGAACTTGTAAAATTCCTAATTTCCTTTTGGTGTACTGGATTAAAAAAAAAAAACAACAACAACAACTTAGTTTTAAGTTATCTGGAAATACATTAAAATAATCGGGTCAAAACAGAACAAGACAAACGTCGGTCTTACTGTCCGTCCGTCGGTCTGTTGTTCTCCATATCTCAAACGAAACCCCTGAACAGATTTTGACCAAAACTTAAGAATTAAGAATAGTTTCCATAGGAACATATGGAAGAATGTTTATTACCGTCACTGTAAAAAGCGGTCCTCCTATTCAGGGTGAGGTAAAGTATTTCAGTGCCAATTACCTAGGCCTTCCAGTCCAATACAATTCAATCCAATGTCCACTTAATTCAATTTGTAATGGCGCAGCACCCGATTTTCGCAGCGAAAGCATACGGCGACGTGATATTGGCAATCCTAGTTCTTTCGTAAGACGATACTATAAGTAACTAGGTATTATAATGTCTCTGCAGTATGAAGTGGTTGCCCAAGATTACTACTATAGGTGCTGGCGTCTGGTGAACAGTGTTCACTTACATGTACTCCCTTCTTACCCCTGGTCACATACCACACTGTTTGACACTTTTTTTTTAAACTTTGCTCCGTTGTGGATATGGTAAAAGAACTCTTTAAACATTACAATAAACTTGATATATGGGGATTGTTTTGCTATTATTATGGATACTTGTTAATTTTAAAAGGTTGCAACAAAATGAGAAATGACAACTTTACTTCTTTTTGCTTTTATCTGATTTATTTAGCACAACACTGGGCTATGTATACAGGATCTATTCGAATTTTTATGAATGTCTATGATTTTGCCTGAAACAATCATTTGTTATTTGTTTAATACATGCACAGCACCCAGATCTGTTATGTAGTACTAATTACGAATAGTGGATTCATAAGCAAGCAAATGCGGGACACAAAGCTGAATGTTCCCTGGGACCTGTAGTTAATCCCCATGCCGTTCCTGGCCAGGATGACAGGAACCGGACGGCGAGGGTTTTTGTTCCCAGGTGAACTTTCTTAATTTCTCGCTTGCGATCCATCACTACTCCCTAATGCGGACACTCGTCCCACCCTCCTGACCCTCAGTGGCAACACCCGGTTGTCGGTGGGTGTTGCGGCTGCCCGTGGCATTGGGACGGAGGGTCAGGAAGAAGTGGAAACGCCTCAATAGGGAGTCGTATGGTCCAAGACGAGAAATTTGACGCATTTGTGTAAATGTAGAGTATAGTCACACGACACCGAAGCGTATAGGCGACTACTGGTCACATTATTCTGACACCAGCGAACCAGCTGATGGTAAGGGGAAAATAATATGTTCACACATTGGCCAATCCGGGATTCGAACCAGGTACCTTTCGTTACTAGTAAGACGCTCTACCAACTGAGCTACCCGGCCCCACTTGCCGCATTTGTTTCATTGACAACTTTTTATCCTCTCTCCAGTGGCAAATTTGGGAAGATTTAGATTTTATTTTACGACGAAGTTCTGTGGTTATCAACATTATTTAGTTATTATGAAGTCTTCTATTTATTATGTTCTCCATGTATGTTTTTCGCGCGGTTTTTTTATGAGTTATTCTGTAGAATTTCCTATTAAAATATTTCTTAAAATATAATGTCTATGTGCAGTTTTATGAAGTTACCTTTTTATAAATTGCGCTGTTTGTGTTCGTGCGTGTGTGCGTATGTATGTGTGTGTGTGTGTGTGTGTGTGTGTGTGTGTGTGTGTGTGTGTGTGTGTGTGTGTGTAAATAATGTGCACACTGCAGTTCTTGCACTTTTTGCTTATTCTTTCTCTAAAGTCCACACCCCATACCCAACGTCTCTTAAACAGGTGTATACTTATGCTAATCAGCGGCGTACATGTATAGGCAATGCAATGCAATATTAATAATAATACCATCACGTCTGCCGTGCAAAAGGCTGTCAAATAGTAAAACCAGTTCTATGCTGCGCAGATAATGGGTGGAATCGTGCCGGAATTAATTATACTATGTCTAATTTGGCTCTAAGACTGACAAATGATATTTTAAACCCCGCCTAGTCAGCTGTGACTATTGACTTGGTTGCACACTTTTACTAGTTAAATGGACAGAGAGAAAGTCACGTGGGAAAACGTTTTCTAAACGGAGGAAACAGACCCAGGTGAACGTCAAACCAATATGGCGTTTTATATTGACTAAGCGTTCAGTTTTAGGGTCAAAACTACTTTGAGCTCGCGGTAAGCACATTCAGAGTTGTTTCCCTTTGATTTCCTAGTAGTAGTAGTAGTAGTAGTAGTAGTAGTAGTAGTAGTAGTAGTAGTAGTAGTAGTAGTAGTAGTAGTAGTAGAAGTAGTAGTAGTAGTAGTAGTAGTTGTTGTTGTTGTTCCTCTTCTTCTTCTTCTTCTTCTTCTTCTTCTTCTTCTTCTTCTTCTTCTTCTTCTTCTTTCTTTCTTTCTTTCTTTCTTTCTTTCTTTCTTTCTTCTTCCTTTCTTTCTTTCTTCTTCTTCTTCTTTTCTTTCTTTCTTTCTTTCTTTCTTTCTTTCTTTCTTTCTTTCTTTCTTTCTTTCTTTCTTCTTCCTTTCTTTCTTTCTTTCTTCTTCTTCTTCTTCTTCTTCTTCTTCTTCTTCTTCTTCTTCTTCTTCTTCTTCTTCTTCTTCTTCTTCTTCTTCTTCTTCTTCTTCTTCTTCTTCTTCTTCTTCTTCTTCTTCTTGTTCTTTTTCTTCTTCTTCTTCTTCTTCTTCTTCTTCTTCTTCTTCTTCTTCTTCTTCTTCTTCTTCTTCTTCTTCTTCTTCTTCTTCTTTTCTTTTCTTTTCTTTTCTTTTCTTTTCTTTTCTTCTTCTTCTTCTTCTTCTTCTTCTTCTTTTTCTTCTTCTTCTTCTTCTTCTTCTTCTTCTTCTTTATTGCCTTTTTCACTGTCTTTCTTTTTTTCGTTCTTTCATCTTCTTATTAATTGTCTTTCTTTCTTCCTTCCTTTCTTCTTCTTCTTCTTCTTCTTCTTCTTCTTCTTCTTCTTCTTCTTCTTCTTCTTCTCTTTGTCTTCTTCTTGCTGTTAATTTTATGTGTTACAACACGGTCTTGCCTTTTTGGATTTTACGTGATGATGGACATGTCATGTCCGTTTACGTTATAGTGTGGGTACAGACTAAACTTCCAACTTTTCATGTTAGTGTTTTACGTTTGCAACTATAGTAGCCGTCGCAAACGGCTCCCGTTAATTAACAAAAGTTTAACGCACTTGTTTTTTTTTTTTTTTACTTGATTTGGTTGACGTTATCGACCAGCAAAATACCTTTTTTCAAGAAGAATGGGAAATTGGAGCCACGTTTAAGATTTCACTGTTGAAGTTAAACTTGAATTAAATCTCGGATTTGAGACGTCGTAAAATGCTATTTGTTTGTGTATTTATATACGGGTATTTTAAACCTGAAAAATTCTGTAGTTACTAGTGTTAATTCTCACTCTATATAAGAACAAAAGGCCTTTGAAGAATGTAATTTACAAGGATACACAAGGATGGATGGATACAAATCTTTATTGCCAAGTGACCATACACAAGAAATACGCGTGGTCAATGCGGCAGCACACTAAGAAAGATAAAACTGGTGGCCAACTTGACAACACAAACCAAGTTAAACAAAACCTAACAGATATATGAGGGCATTCCTGGATTCCGTCTTATGCCTTGAGTCATCGGAGGATTTGTGTGAAGAATCCTGTTTATCTAGAGGAATTGTCATACCATTATTTATGTTGTTTAGTTTATCACGTTTATATATTGTGGGGCCGGGTAGCTCAGTTGGTAAGAGCGTCTTGCTAGTAACCGAAAGGTCGCTGGTTCGAATCCCGGATTGGTCAATGTGTGATCATATTATTTTGCCCTTTACCAACAACTGGCCCGCTGGTGTCAGTATAAATCGGTCCAGTAGTCACCTATATGCGAAAGTGTCGTGTGACTATAATCTACAAACAACAACGTTTATATAGCGCGTTTCCATCTCATGAGCTGCTCAAGGCGCTGGCCGATACAAGATCTAACTCAAGCCGCTCGAGGCGCCCACCTGCAACCTTTAGGCGCATAGTCTGACACCCAGTCTACTGAGCACAATCCTGGGAGAAAGGACCTAGTGCGTTCTGGGTGTATTTGTGTAGCCGGCACTCCGCCGTCTAGGACCTGAGCGTCAGGATATTTAAAGTCCCTGCGATGGGATGCGTGCGTGCACAGACTAGAAAATGTAGAACGTCAGGCGTCCTCATATTGATTTAGAGATCCAGAGCAGCAATCATCAAAACACAAACTGACAAGTAATAGGGATCTTTCGGAAGCGGGTGAAAGTGAAAGTGAATGTGAATCGGGACTACTTATTGTTGTGACGTCAGCAATTTATGTGACGCTTTTACTTCCCGTGGTGAAAGGTCACGAAGTCTGCCTACCACAACGAATAAAACTTCGTGGAAATCAGGTTTTCCACGAACTAATGTTCGTGAGTACATTTTGGTTATTAAATCGTTTGTAAAATGTCCAAAAATGATTTGAATTTGTATATGGTACATTACTCAACCATTTTAGAAGTAATAATGGGGATCTAAACTCGGTCTCGGACTTAAAACGTATTTTCAAACGAGCTACTGAAAAGAGTGCCCAAACCCTCATGCCGTCATGGCTGTCTAGAATCTATCTATTCTGTATCACCAATCAGCAGTCTAAAAACTGTTTTATGTGACAAAAATGACACTCGAAGCTAGAATGTAAAATATCTTCAATGTTAGAGCACTAATCCATCTTTAAAGTTCAACCTAATCGTTACATTCGTGTCAAATCATGATTTGTTAGAAGAAGCCTTACGTAGGCATAATAGTAATAGTAATCACAACGAAACTAGGTGCTGGAATCGAAAGCGCACAGAAACACGTTCGTTTCGTTTCGTAACGCGGCGTAAGAATCAGCGGCGTGCCTCTCGTTGGACGAAACGAACACACAATCACTTTCACTTTTACCCGTTCCGAAAGACCCCTAATGTAACGGGCGTCTCGGGCGGTTTGAGTTAGATCTTGTATCGGACAGCTCTTTGAGCAGCTCTTGAGTTGGAAAAGCGCTATATTGAAAGAAATTATAAACAAAATTAAAAATCGAAACACAAATTCCGCGTTTTACCCACAACTAGTTGTCGCTGCATGGATTTGTTTTACGTTGTAATACCACGCCACAACTTCATCTTCACGCTATTATACAGCTGAATGAAGTTAAGCTAAATTAATATCGAGTACCGAGCTTGCAACGGTGATAGGGTTTTTCGTGTTTTTTTTTTTTACTGGTTATGTGAAATTGTGATGGGAGCGTTTAAAATCAAATTAAATTGGAAAACGATATGTCTGAAAAGTAAATTTTGAGACACAGACAGTTAATGGAGTTGTTTATTATTATTATTATTATTATTATTATTATTATTATTATTATTATTATTATTATTATTATTATTATTATTATTATTATTATTCTCTTTTCCTAATTAAATTTTTGGGACAGCTTAAAGTTGAAATTACTAGATTTAACGTTAAATCCTTTACCAATCTAGTAGTTATGATTTGAGCTCTTGTTCTGTATTTCAATGTTCACGATTGCGAGGAGTTGGGGGATGGAGGATGGAATGGGAAGCAGGGGGTGGGGGAAGGGGTTGGGGGGGGGGAGGAAGAAAGGTTAAAACGAAGGGAGAGAGCGCAGATGTCAGGAACTTGTGAAATTTTCAACTGGTGGTGGGGATTCGCAGCTGCCGCCTTCTCGAAGCGTCCAATTTCATTACAGACAAACAGCAACGAATTTTAACTACACTTCTTTATTTGAGGAGAGGGCAAGAGAGAGAGACAGACAGACAGACAGGCAGACTTACAGACAGACATATTAATCTATTGTGTGTAAACGAAAGTGTATTAGATTGATACTGAATTGTGTGTTTGCGTGCGTTCGATATGTTATATAGTTATGTGCGTGTGCTTCTAAGTGCATGGACAGAGTTCAGTAGGGGGTGAAACCGTCTGTGGGTCAACTAGCCTCTTGCATGGCTAAAACAACGGGGCCATTTGGGGATTTTTAGTATGGACCAAAGAGACAACCGACGCTGATACTCATTTTAAAGTGCATCGACATTTGGAAAGTCAAACTGCATAACAATATAATTTATTTACATGTTTTAAAGTGTCCATCATGAATAATGCAGGGGGAGCTGTCCTTTGTTAGGTCTATAACATTGGTAACGATACAGCAGTGAAGAAGAACGTTCTGTTCACCGCGAAAACAGACGACGCTCAAGGTTCATTCCCAATATGAACCCTTCGTGTGTGAATGCAAAGCCAATGAGTGTGTGTGCGTGTGTATGTGTGCGCGTGTGTGTGTGTTTGTTTGTTTGTGAGTGTGTGTTTAGGCCAGGTGATAAAAAAAACCATGATTACTTTAGGCAATGTGATGAAAACATGATTACTTTAGGCAATATTAGTGCTATAAAACACTTCATCAGCGCTTTGCCAGACTCATAATTCTTCAAATTGCCGCTATCGACTTTCCCACCGCCGTGATTTCGGTCGGGCAGACATAAGGTTCCAACGTTATATAGCGCAGTTCCGCACGTGAAATATTCTCGCATGGACAAATAACAATTGTTTTAAAATCCGTTGCGCTTTTTCCTCCTAATCTTTAACATTTTTCTCTATTAATTTTCACAGCACCAGGGTACCGGTGTTTAGGGCCTGTGTTGTAGGCCTATAAAAGAACGACGCACGTCGAATATTGTTGCATGGACTTAAAACGTTTTTAAAAAATCCGATATGCATATTTTCAAATAATTTTCGAAATTTCCGCAATCGACTTTGACGCAAAACTGGGATATAGGTTTCCCGTTTATGACATGAGCGTCAGGCTCTTTATAGGTCTGTTAGGCTACCACCTTTCAACTTGAGCATCATTTTGAGCTGAAAGAGCGCTATTTAAGAACAGTTCATTTCATGTTTTGTTTCTGAATAGTTTTATGACACTATATCGCTATCGTGAACAATGGTTTAGCACCCGAACCAATGTTTAGTGACGACACACTTTCCCTGTAATAATTAAGTCCCTACACTATTTCATTCCTGGCCAGGCTGACAGCGAGTCCACAAGCAGGGGTGACAGAGTCAGCAACCGGTCGTTACACTGTCAACAACTGCCTGTTACATTGTCAACATCCCGCTGCTGATGGGGGAGACATCCACTGCGAGACGTGAATGATAAATAGCACTGAAGCCAAAAGAAGGAAATATATTATTCTACACAAAATCTGTCGGGCATCACCTCATTTCCCAGAATAGCTGAAAAACCAAACAATTATAGTGCTTTAAAATACACGGTGCAAGCTGTCAACCGCTTTTTCCTCAGTCGGACTCCAAGCTCGGCGATCTGAAGAGATTGCTATTAATTTTTTTAAAAACCATTAGGTAGTCTAGACCACCTTGTTTAATAAAAAGTGAAACCCAGGCGCGTTTAATTTATACACATTTTAGGTATAATTGTTTAAAATTAATTTAATTATTTAGGCAACAACGAACAAGAATCTATACTACTCAAAATAATAAAAGGGCCACTTGGACATATGGGTCTCTCTTTAAATCAGAAACACGAATTCAATTTATTAGTTCATCATATTTTATTGCAATCATTTCTGCATCAAT
Source organism: Oncomelania hupensis (assembly GCA_036898135.1). Taxonomy (NCBI): domain Eukaryota; kingdom Metazoa; phylum Mollusca; class Gastropoda; order Littorinimorpha; family Pomatiopsidae; genus Oncomelania; species Oncomelania hupensis. The sequence goes on from CM072514.1 coordinate 22,813,352, forward strand.
AACAAAAAAGATTTGAGACATCAGTCGCTTAAAATTCGAGTAAATTCAATTTAACTGGACATACCCCTCATTTACAAAATCAAAACTTTAGAAACAAAAAATCTATAGAGTCAGTATCGGGTGTGGCCACCGTTTGCATCAATGCAGTCTTGGCATCGTTGTCTCATGGACCGTGTCAGGTTATGGAGGATGTTTCCTGGGATGGCCAACCACTCTTGCTGGAGAACTTGGGCCAGAACTTCAAGGTTAGCTCCTGGAGGGAGGTTTGCCCGTGTCTGTCGACCCAAGACATCCCACAGATGTTCTATGGGGTTCAAATCGGGTGATCGAGCCGGCCAATCCATCCTTATGACGTGCTGTTGCTGCAGGAAGTCATTGACGATACGCGCTCGGTGGGGTCTGGCATTATCGTCCTGTAGTATGGCACCTTCCCCAATGGCCCGCAGAGCTGGGAGAACCCTAGGTTGTAGGACGTCATCCCTGTAGCCAATACCGTTTAAGTTGCCATGAATTTGGAGCAGGGGTGTTCTGAAGTTTAATGCGAAGCCACCCCACATCATGACAGATCCACCACCAAAGCGGTCATGCTCGCGCACCGTCGCATCAGCAAAACGCTCCCGTGGACGCCTCCAAACATTCACTCGACGGTCGTTGAAAGACAAGGAGAACCGAGACTCGTCTGTAAAAAGCACCCTTGATCAATGTTACATAGTCCACACCAAATGACGCCGAGCCCAGGCCAAACGCGCTGCACGGTGAGCTGGGGTGAGCAAAAGCCGTACTGCTGGTCGTCTTGATCGCAGGTTTGCCTCGTGTAGACGGTTGCGAATTGTCTGGTCGCTGACGTTAACATTGCTGGCTGCGTGAAGCTGTCTTCTGATGGTGTTTGCTGTAGCGGACCTCATCCTCAGAGCTGACAGGGTGATGAAATGGTCTTGTCTTGCAGTGGTAACGCGGGGGCGTCCGGACCTTCTTGGTTCTTGGACGCTTCCAGGGTTGTTAAAGCGCTCCCGCATCCTTTGGACAACGGAGTGGGACACTCCCAGCCGCCTGCCAACTTCTCTCACCCCACCCCTTCCTGAAGCCATGCAATAGCTCTGCCTCTATCCGCATCAGTCAATCGTCGCCTTGAGGGCATGGTTAGAAAACCAGCAAAAGCGCTGCCATTTATACCCAGAAAAAAGCGCCGAATGTTGAACTGAACTCAGAAAATGCAAGCCTTTCGCGTGCAAATCACTTTTTAATATTGAAAATTTTTGCTTTATTAGCAAGACACAAGTAAATTAGGGTCATTTTTTTGTAAAAATTGGGTTTGTTTTTAAACTCAGTGCAGAAAGTTCAAAACTCACACATGTGATTTCTTGTCAGAATAAGATTGTCTTGAATGTTACTGTTCAGGATAAGTTTTGAAATAAGCAATATAAGCGATATTATTGATAGCAGCAAAAAATAATTAAACTAAATGAAATATGAGAGTGGCCCTTCAATTATTTTGAGTAGTATATGTAAGCCTAGTACGAAACTAGAGTAAGATGTTTTCTTCATTTCCCAATTCCCAAAATTAACAAATATTATTCTGCAATTAATAACAATGTTCTTTAAATTATTACCTGGGTGTTATTTTTTTTTATGAAGTTAAAAAAAATTAAAGATTAGGAACTGCATAATTATAATAGAGGAGAGAGAGAGAGAGAGACAGAGAGAGAGAGAGACAGAGAGAGAGAGAGAGAGAGAGAGAGAGAGAGAGAGAGAGAGAGAGAGAGAGAGAGAGAGAGAGAGAGGTGGAATGATTGAGCACAGTGTGGGATTGGGTGGAGGACCACACCGCCCTAAACAAGCAAGCAAATGATTTATTGTACACTGTCAGACTACAAAATGACCAACCTCACCTCGCTGATCCGATAACAATCGATAATGTCAGCGCAGGGTGAACACACAGACACACACACCCCTACACACACACAGACATACACACACACATCCAAACATATAGATCTATATACAAACGCACTCTTACTCATGCACACATATTCGTACAATGTCCTATCCTATCCCGTAACTCGGAAATCGTTGGGGAACCACAGATGATCGTTTAACCAGCGTACGCCACCTTTCTCTGTCGTCAGCAACCCGGACGTGGCCATACCATCGGAGTTGTTCAATAAAAGTGGTCTTAGTTCAAGACTCCCTTGTAAGAGGGGCCGGGTAGCTCAGTTGGTAGAGCGTCTTACTAGTAACCGAAATGTACCTGGTTCGAATCCCGGATTGGCCAATGTGTGACCATATTATTTTCCCCTTACCATCAACTGGTTCGCTGGTGTCAGAATAATGTGACCAGTAGTCGCCTATAGGCTTCGGTGTCGTGTGACTATAATCTACAGTTACTCCCTTGTACACGGTGGTTTTGTCCAATCGGCAGTCGCAGACTTCTTGTTGCTGTAGTCCTCTGTAAGGTATCGCAGTGTGTTGTCCTGTTGGTGCTGTTGTTTAGTGGCCTGTTTCCTTTGCCAAAAGGGCGCGGGTTCGATTCCGAGGAAGAGGCAAAGTTATGTGACTTATAGGAACGAGACTTTTCAGGTCACTGAGGGGGTTTTCTGGGTACTCAAGTTTCCTCCTTCCCTTCATTGGATGCATGAAGTCAATCCAAAATTTTAAAAAAATTGCAATTTCCTTACAGTCTCCTATAATAGTGGGTACAAACTAAACTTCCAACTTTTCATGTTTAACTATGGGGTGTCGGATAGCGCAGTGGTTGGAGCACTCGCTACTGTGTCGCAAGTTAAGCACCGTCCAGTGCGGTTAGCACTTGGATGGGTGACCGCAAAACATGAAGCGACAAATAACAACGCCCCCAGTTGACTCAACTGTGACTGAGTACCTACTCTCTTAAGGGTGGGGAAGGTAAAGCAGCGAGGGAGAGAGATGGGCATCACCCTCATTACGCTGGCCCAAGATAAGTGTGATCTCCAACATCACGCTCCCCTACGGCCACAAGGCTATGGGACTACCTTTACCTTTTTTACCAATACAATACAATACAATACAATACAATACAATACAATACAATACAATCATACTATACACTGCAATACAATATGATTTTATTTATCTCACACGGAGCAATTACAATTTGAGTGATGAATGTGTGTTTGTTGGGTTTGTATGTATAACACGGAAACGTGTATGTTGGCTACAGATCGCCGCGCTTGGAGTCTAATTTAGGAACAAGGCGCGTATAGCATAAAATAAGCAGCAGCAGCAGTAGTAATAGTTGTAGTAGTATTCAGTGTTTAGTCACAGACTTGTTGGTGTTTCACTCTACGCTATGCTCTGTGTGTGTCTGCATGGGTGAGCGCTTGCAGTGTATACATGCATATTTGCTTGCTTGTGTGATTGGGGCACAATCTGTTTGATGTGTAGTCTCGCTCCCATCCCTATTCTGGGCACGGATTGCGCGCACTAGGGGTTGGGGACACTAGACTTCCTAGACAGGCAGTCAGATCAAGCTGTCAGTCCCAGGACCGCCCCTTTCTGTTAACAGTCTGTGACAGTTCATCTCCCTCTAAACCAGTTTCTGGAGTATTCTATAACAGTCTGGAACTGTCGTCCTACAACAATGGTAAAATTCTAGATAACAATCGATTCTCATCTCCGCGGTTCTCTGGTTTATTCCCTCCTTCCATTGCAATCAATCTAAAAATTCCAATAATAACGTTCGATTTCCTTTTTCGTTTTCTTACAGCGATCTCTCTGCCTTTACACCACATGTTGGAGTGAAAGATTTTGTTTTTTTGTGTGTGTATGTGAGAGTGTGTGAAACATGTGAGCTTGTATGTTGCTACAGATCGCCGCGCTTTGAGCCTGATTGGTTATTTGGGGAAAAACGCATTTATTATAATTATTAATATTAATTATTATTATTATTATTATTATTATTATTATTATTATTATTATTATTATTATTATTATTACTATTAATTTTACTACTACTACTACTACTACTACTACTACTACTACTACTACTACTACTACTACTACTACTACTACTACTACTACTACTACTACTACTGTGGGTGTCGGATAGCGCAGTGGTTGGAGCACTCGCTACTGTGTCGCAAGTTAAGCACCGTCCAGTGCGGTTAGCACTTGGATGGGTGACAGCAAAACGTGAAGCGACAAATAACAACTGAGTACCTACGCTCTTAAGGGTGGGGAAGGTAAAGCAGCGAGGGAGAGAGATGGGCATCACCCTCATTACGCTGGCCCAAGATAAGTGTAATCTCCAACATCACGCTCCCCTACGGCCACAAGGCTATGGGACTACCTTTACCTTTCTACTACTACTACTACTACTACTACTACTACTACTACTACTACTACTACTACTACTACTACTACTACTACTACTACTACTACTACTACTACTACTACTGTTCTTACGTATTATTGTTTTTTTTTTTTTTTTGTATTTATTATTATTTGTACGATAAAAGTGACAATTTTTGGCTCTCTATCTAAGCAATATGATTGCTCTAGTGGTTCAGTGTTGATTTAAATCCCTAGCTCCTCTTCCCTGCTGTATGGACAATGGCAAAGATGGGTGTGGTCGTGAAGCTTAACTGTACAATCATTCTCCTAGTTCCTGGAACATTGTATTAGTTCTGATCCTATTTAAGGCTACTTTATATAATAATACAATGAACGTCTGGGTGTGGAAGATTGGCCTCTTTAAATTATTTTGGACTTTTAATAAATTAGGTGTTTTATTCTATAGTGACTGTGTGGTGTGAATGTTATTGCCTATGATTGTTGTATTGAACATATCCTTGCTGTTTGTTGGTACAATGATCCCCCGTTGGGGTGCCGGGGGTTTCAGTATAAATAGCATCCCCACTGTCTGAAAATTTAGTGCTTTAAATTCCCACTGTCGCTGTCTTTCTCATTTTGTTCTTTATCATGTCTGCTCTGTTCTATCAATCTGCTATACTATCTTCTTCTTCGCTAGACCAGTCACCTACCTTTTTTCTTTAAAACTCTCCCGGGATAATACTCCTTATTTGTGTGTGAGGTCTGTTGGATCAGCTTGGGAATATTGGACGCTTTCTGCCAAGTGGTCACTAGGGCTTCCTATGATGTTATTATTTCGCAATGTAGGCATTTTATATGTATGTGTTTTGTTGATAATTTATAATGATGTTTGTATTCTAGTTTGTTTTTGTAAACGGGCGTTCGATAATTAGAGTATAGCCTCAGCGTCCCCTGCGTGGGATGTCTTTATTGTAAAGTGACTGGCTGGTGGAGAGCCTTCAGTTTTACCACTAGGGTTGTTTCAGCAGATCTTTTATGCGGATTGGGGGTTGTCCGGTCCTGATTTGGCTCGGAAGAGTCCGCTGGACCTAAAGCAATAATCATGTAATGTAATGTAATGTAATGTTGGTACAATGAAAATTCTGATTCTGATTCTAGTTCTAACGGTCAGTTCCATTCTTTCTCAAACACCAGTTTCTGTCTGCTCTTCTATAGCAACCCCTGTGCCACACCTGACCATTGTCTTTGATCTGTTCTACAAACTGTCTTTATCAGTCCGTTCTATTCAAGCCTGTTTCTGTTGAATTCTGTTTGAGGTAGAACTGTCTGAAGCGGTCCGTCTTATTCCGCTCAATACACTGAGCAATTTGGCTTTGACCGTCAGTAATAGGTTGCATAGGAAACGACGCACACACGCACACAGAACACACACACAAACAAACAAATGCACAGACAAACACAAACACAAACACATACACACATACAGACAGACACACGCACACACACACACGCACATACATCAAGTACTATTTCCAACAGTGTAAATGCTTAATTAAACTGTCTAGCACAGCTGCAGACACACTATATTCCATTCTATATTTAACTTTCAGGCGCCCGTATTCTTATTTGCATTCTATTACTGGTGTAACTTTAGTACAATGTATTTTTCCAACAACGAGAAAAAAACAGACACAATGGGGTCGGGACAGCTCAGCTGGTAGAGCAGAGGGACTAGTGTTTCAGAGGGTATTGCCAGTTCAATTCCCAAGAAGTCTTGGTCCAGGCGGCGGGCAGGCAGGTAGATTAACGTCTCCGGACACTTTATGCATATAGGGAACTAGTTACCCCACGCCGTGACTCTGGCTATATTAGTGTGAAACTTTCACAGAATCATCTCCCCTGTCCAAATGTTGCTTAATATTGGTCGATTTTGCTGCAGTGATGTCCCTTAGCCCTTTCTCCCTCCCTCTCTCTCTCTTTCTCTCTCTCACAGTGGCGCTGGCTACATTTGTATGTGAAACTTTCACAGAATCATCTCCCTTGTCCAAATTTCGTTTCCATTGCGGTGAACACTGGCCGTCTTAATGCTAATATCAATTGTGCATGGTGTTTATCACAGCGTATGGTACCTTCTACAATGAATATTGTGTAATTGCATTTTCGGAGATTTTAAATTTTCCATGTGCGGGATGGGATGGCTCCTGGACAGGTGAGAAAAATAATGTAATTGTTGAATGCATAAGGGATGCTTTTTTGATGCAGATGGTTAAAAATCCAACAAGACATAGACAAGGTCAGAGGTCAACACTAGATGATCTAATTTTAGTAAATGATGAGTTGTTAATTTCAGATATCCAGCACTTGGACCCCATTGGTAAGAGTGACCATGATGTTTTACTTTTTCAGCTGTACGTCCCTAAGGTAAAGGTCATGCAGAGTAATAAATATTCTTTTAACCTTGGAAAGGGAAGTTATGATTGCCTGAGAAAATATATTGCAAACATAGACTTTACAACCATTGAGCCGGAAAAATGTGGAGTGGAAAAATACTGGGCATTAATCAAGTCTTCAATATTGAAAGGTATGGAGCTGCATATCCCAAAGGTGAAGAGTAAATCACATAAAAGAACTACACCATCTTGGATGAATAAGAGTACTTTAAGAATAATTAAGAAGAAGCATAAGTTATATAAAAGATATCTTCAAACTAAAGAAGGTAGAGATTATCAAAGATATATTACTGTACGAAACAACTGCAATAAATTAATAAAACGTAATAAAAAATCTCATGAAGCAAATATTGCAGATAAATGTAAAACAAACCCTAAAATATTTTGGAAGTATGTACAGGATCAAACTAAACATAATTCTGGAATAAATGCACTTAAAAAAGAAGATGGCACCCTTGCTGTCACAGATCATGAGAAGGCAGAAACTCTGAACAAATTTTTCTCAAGTGTATTTGTGGAGGAAAATTTGAATAGTGTTCCCTTGCTTAACAGAGGTTCAAAATCAAAGGGGTGCACTATAAATGATATTGTAATAACTCCTGATATTGTAAAGAAAAAATTAGAAGAATTAAATCCTTCCAAAGCTCAAGGCCCAGATTGCATCCCTCCCAGAGTTTTACAAGAATTGTGTAATGAGTTGGCAGAACCACTTTGCAATTTGCTCACGTTTTCCCTTAAATCGGGTACTATACCACGAGACTGGCGATCTGCAGAGGTAAGTGCTATTTTTAAAAAAGGTTCTAGGTCAGATGCAGGAAATTACCGACCAGTAAGTTTAACAAGTATTGTTTGTAAAGTATTAGAGTCTATAGTCCGAGATGCGATCGTTAATCATTTTACTGTAAATAATCTTTACACTGAGTGTCAACATGGTTTCAGAAAGAAACGATCATGTGTTACCCAATTATTACAGGTTATGGATGATATAACGTCCTTACTTGACAACAAAAAAACGGTTGACATCATATACTTAGACTTTAGAAAAGCATTTGACACTGTTCCACATGAAAGACTTCTTCAGAAGATAGAGGCCTATGGTGTATGTGGAAATATTTCTAACTGGATAAGGAATTTTTTATATGAAAGAGAGCAGGTGGTGAAGGTTGGAAGTGCAATATCAGACAAAATAAAGGTGCTGAGTGGTATACCTCAGGGAAGCATTCTAGGACCTATATTATTTACTATTTTTATAAATGACTTGCCAGATTGTGTTAGTAGCATGTGCAAAGTGTTCGCAGATGATACAAAAATCTACAATGAATCAAGCAAAAAAGACGTGTTGCAGGGTGATTTAGATCACTTGCAGGAGTGGTCTGAAACATGGGATTTGCATTTTAATGTAGAAAAATGTAAGGTTTTGCATGCTGGAAGGAACAATCCTGAACATGATTACATGATGAAAGTTAATGGGGATATTAAGAAGGTGGCATCTTGTGAGGAGGAAAGAGACTTGGGTGTTGTATTTGATAAATTTTTATCTTTCGACCCTCATATTCAGAATTGTATTAATAAGGCCAACAAAATGGTTGGAGTAATTAAAAGAGTTTTTGATTATTTGGATAAGGATATTTTTAGTAAACTGTATAAATCACTAGTAAGACCACATTTGGAATATGCAAACACTGTATGGTATCCATGTTTAAAGAGACAATCAGTTGCAATTGAAAGGGTACAGAGACGTGCATCAAAACTAGTTAAAGAATGTAAAAATATGACTTACTCGGATAGACTTAGTTACTTTGGACTTCACTCCTTACGTGGTCGTAGAATACGTGGAGACTTAATCCAAGTTTATAAAATTTATAATGGCATTGATGACCTAAATTGGAGTGACTTTTTTGCTGCACCATCTTGTGACAGAACCCGAAACTCTGAGGGAAAAATCTTTGTACAACATTGCAATACTAACCTGCGGAAGTTTTGTTTTTCTAACAGAGTTGTTACCTTTTGGAACGATTTACCAGTTACATTAAAGCAAGCACCTAACATAAATTCTTTCAAAAATCAGTTGGATGAATTACCAAAATCTAAAGAGATTTTCTATTGCTATGATGAATGATTTGTAGGAAAATTGCATGCATAACAGACCCATAACAGTAATTATACTGTCAAAGAAGGGACATTCGCAAAGGCCTCACGGCCTATTTTGTCCTCACACTACTACTACTACTACTACTAATGTAGGCCTACTAGTAGTACAGGATATAGTGCCATCAGATGTGGGTTTCGCTTATGACCTGTCTTAACTGGAAGGTATGTGCAGGAGATTCACCAATCTTACTTTCGAGGTCCTTATATCCCGAACCCAGTAGGTCCCGGAACCTTATTTTCTAAATTAGTTAAAAAATTAATTAATTAATTAATTTTTCTTTCCCCAAAGGTTCAAGGACCTAGCTAGGAACGGGATCTAAGAACCTCGAAAAAATTAAGGCAGGTCATTAGGGTGGATTGGTGTTCATGCCATGCGGTTGCCGTGCTTTCGACGAGAAGGTAACTGAGATTTCACCTGTTCGGGTGACAAATTATGTAGGGGCATCCATGGGGGAGCAAATCCTAGTTCTTGTCTTGGCTCAGGAGGCAAGGAAATGAGATAGATTGTAGTTATATATGCCAGTGGTAGAGGACGGATACACAGCGGTTGGCGTCTTTCCATCGTTACTCTTGCCCGGTAAATGTGTTATACCTGTGCTTCCAAATGCAACAGATTTCATTTTAAAAGCTTCGCGCGCGTGTGTGTGGGGGGGGGGGGAAGGAGGGGTGTATTACGCGTAAGACTACATTATTATTTTCCTTGCAATCATTCGAAGAAAAAAAAAATGTCAGCATGTAGTTGTTTTGTATGCTGTTTTTTTTAAAGCTCACCTATAACACATTATTTAACATTACTCTTTCTTCGTGAATATGTCGCTCTTTCGCTGATAAGGCAGTCCTAATTTCGCCCGCATTGGTGACGAATAAAATCCGAAACTCAAAATCAGTAACTATTAGCACACTTATGCAGGCTGACTTTCTGCACACTTATGTCAGCACGCTTGTATGACTGTCAGCCTGCTTACTTATTAGAGGAAGAGGTAGACCGAAAAAGAGGTGGGAGGACAACATTCGAGAATGGGTTGGTTTGACACTGAGCGAAGCCAGGAGGGTTGCTCAGGACAGAGAAAGATGACGTACGCTAGTTAATCGATCATCTGTGGTGCCCCTACGACCTGCGAGTTACGGGAAAGGGTAGGATAGGATATGCTTACTTATCTTTCACACACTCATTTAAATTTCAGTTATTTTTCCAACGCTTTTATAACTATTAGCAGAATTTGCCTAACTTTTAGCACATTATTAAGAGTAACTTTCAGCACATTTATTTAGACCAATTCTTTAGCACTTTTATTTAGACTTTCAGCCCTTTTATATAACTATCGGCACTCTTGCCTAACATTGAGCACACGTAATTAACGTTTAGCACACTGATGTAAACTAACCTTCAGCGCAGGTATGTATTTGTCCTATCCTTTCCCGGAACTCAAAGGTCGTTGGGGCACCACATATGATCATCTTTTTCTGCCCTCGGCAACCTTCAGTGTGAAGCCAGTCCATTTTCGAAAGTTGTACTCCCATCTCTTTTTCTGAATCCCTCTTCTTCTCCCTTCTTGCACCGTGCTTTGCAGGATGGTTTTTGAAAGGCCATCGGAGTGTCCGTTTCTTCACCACTGTGAGCATGTCATCGTGTTGTCCAATGGCTTGTGTGATGGTCTGTCGGACTTCGTCGTTGGTGATGTGCTGGGTATAGAAAATGCCCAGAAGTCTTCTGTAGCACCTCATCTCCATGCTTTGTGTTCTTCGTTGTAAGTCTGCTGTGAGGGTCCGTGTTTCGCAAGCGTATAAGAAGATGGAGATGACAAATGAGCGCAGCAGCCTTACCTTGGAGTATGGACTCATAGTCCTGTCTTTCCAAATGGGCTTCAACCTTGTCAGTGCAGCAGTTGTTTGTATATACATATACAAGTTTGTGTAGAGCGCCAGTGATAAAGTTATCTCGCCTAAAGAAAGGGGATTGGAGTTTATTAACAGAATGTTGGATATACTCCTTATTAGTTTCTGTCCTCCGTGGAATGAGGGAATGATGGGAAAGATCTATCTTCCTTCTCTGCTGCCAATCGTACTTTGCATTGGAGGATTTTGTGCCATACATACAGATGGCCATTTTGCTGTGTTCTAAGCTCGTTAGTGTATCAGCAGGGCTTGAGGAAAATAGTGTGACTGATTTTTCCAAAGCATGACAAAGACGCCCGAATGAAGTCATCGCGAAGAGCATCTGCATGAGATTAAAAAAAATATTCACATATTTGGCTGAAGGAAGAATCAATCCCCCTGTCTATGATACTGGAGTATAAACACAAGGGAACTTTTTGCTGGATTCGGCGTAATAGAGTTGTGGGAGGATGTTCATGTGCGCTCTCTGCTCGGGGTCTGGTACTGGTAGAGCGGTGCAAATTATTCATTGGCAAATCTGTGTAAAGGCGCTGGCCTTGGCGTGGCTGGAGAGTGTGGATAGGTGTGAAAGCGGGAGGAGAGGAGAGGGGGAGACAAAGAGAGAGAGAGAGAGAGAGAGAGAGAGAGAGAGGGTGAAGGAAGAGAGAGAAGGAGAGAGAGATTAAGAAAGAGAGTGGGGGGGTGAGAGAGATGTGAGAGAGATAGAGAGGTGAAAGAGAGAGAGAGTTGAAAGAGAAAAACAGAGGGAGAAGAGAGAGAGAAGGGAATGGAAAAGAAACAGAAAGAGAGAGGGAGAGAGAGAGAGGGGGGGAGAGGAAGAAAAGAGAGATAGAGAAAGGTGGAATAGGTGGAATGCAGGGAGAGAAGGGCGATAGGAAACCCCCGTTGGGGTGCCGGGGGTTTCAGTATAAATAGTATCCCCACTTTCTGGAAATTTAGTGCTTTATATTCCCACTGTCGCTGTCTTTCTCATTTGCTCTTTCTCATTCCTGCTCTGTTCTATCAATCTGCTATACTATCTTCTTCTTCTCTAGACCAGTCACCTACCTTTTTTCTTGAAAACTCTTCCGGCCCAAGACTCCTTATTTGTGTATGAGGTCTGTTGGATCAGCCTGGGAATATTGGACGCTTTCTGCCAGGTGGTCACTAGGGCTTCCTATGATGTTATTATTTAGCAATGTAGGCATTTTATATGTATGTGTTTTGTTGATAATTTATAATGATGTTTGTATTCTATTTTGTTTTTGTAAACGGGGGTTCGATAAATTAGGGTACAGCCTCAGCGTCCCCTGCGTGGGATGTCTTTATTGTATAGTGACTGGCTGGTGGAGAGCTTTCAATTTTACCACTAGGGTTGTTTCAGCAGACCTTTTATGCGGATCGGGGGTTGTCCGGTCCTGATTTGGCTCGGAAGAGTCCGCTGGACCTAAAGCAATAATCATGTAATGTAATGTAGGGCGATAGGAAGAAAGCAGCTTCGAGGAAGACGATCAGAAGTATGATGGTGGATGGTAGTGTGCTAAATCAATGATCAATGCCTAGTTGTCTGTCTGTCTCTCTCTCTTTATATTTCTGTCTGTTTGTCTGTCTTTCTCTCTCGCTCTCCCTTTCTTCATTTTCTTCTAGTTCTCTCTCTCTCTCTTTCTCTCTCTCTGTCTCTCCCACTCTCTTCTCTCATCTCTCTCTTCGTTCTATCCCTGTCTCTTTCTCTTTCTGTTTGTCTGTCTTCCTCTCTCGCTCCCCCTTTTTTCTTCTTTTTCTTCTAGTTCACTCTCTCTCTTTCTGTTTCTCTGTCTCTCCTACTCTCATCTCTCTCTTCGTTCTATCTCTGTCTCTTTCTGTTTGTCTGTCTGTCTCTCTCGCTCTCCATTTCTTTCTTATTTTCTTTCTCGTTCTCTCTCTCCTTCTCTCTTTCTCTGTCTCTCCCACTCTCTTCTCTTCTCTTCTCTCTCTTTCTTCCTTCTGCCTCTCTGTGTCTTTGTCAGTCTCTCTCGCGCTCTCCTTCTCTCTCTCTCTCTCTTCCCTCCTCTCTCTCTATCTCTCATTCTCCTTCCCAATCTCTGTATCTTTCTCTCTCTGTCGCTGTCTATCTGCCCCCCCCCCCCCTTCTCTCTCTCTCTCTCTCTCTCTCTCTCTCTCTCTCTCTCTCTCTCTGTCTCTGTCTCTCTCTTTCATTTCCAATTCCCATTTTGGGCTCCACCTCTCCCCTACCCCAGCAGCAACCCCTAAAAAAAAAGGTTGAAACAAGAAACAAATAAAGTCAGAAAGTTCTGGAAACATGGAGGGTCGCATTCACCGAATTTGCATGTAATTCCCTGCTCTTGACGACCAGAAGTGGAAAGTTGCCAACTTTCTTGTTTGAATGTCTTGGTTTTGTAATGTTTTTGTTGTTGTTGTTCTTTTGTTATTGGTTTGCAATCTTGCATTGGTAATGTGGTTTTTCGATCTTGTAAAATATAGGTTTTTTGTATTTTTGCAATCTGAACTAATGTCGGTTTTTGTTTGTTTGCAAATTTATGTTTTTTGTTGTTGTTTATTTTTGCGATCTTATATAATGTTATATTATTATTATTATTATTATTATTATTATTATTATTATTATTATTATTATTATTATTATTATTATTATTATTATTATTATCATCATCATCTTTTTTTCTTCTTTTTTTGAGGTGGGAGGGTCGCGGGCTAGAGAGGGCATGAGCATCTTGTTTAAATAGTGTTTTGGCGTTCTTGTTTAATGTTGTTTTGCTATTCTTTACGATCTTGTAGGAATGTTGTTTTGGCGATTTTGTTTAATGTTGTTTAGATGTTTTGCGATTTTGTGTAAAGGTTTCTGACGTCCAACAAGACTTTGGCTCTACGAATATAGTCTACAAATACTTCTTTTTTTTAACTCCACAGATAAATTCCCTTGTGATCCCAACTAGGGGTGTTCGGTTTTACCGGTTTTCCGGTTAAAATCGGTTCGACTTTCTCACGGTTCGGTAAACCGGTTTGGCCTTAAAAAACCGGAAAACCGCGGTTTTTCTAAGGGACATCACTCGTCCCGTAAAGCACTAGCAAAATGGCAGAAATAGAGAAATTCGTAGCGAACACGTGTGGGAAAGCTGACATTTGGAGATTCTTTCTCCTGCGAGAGACAGAAGCTGGAAAGGTTGACCATAATACCGGTTACTGTAAAGAGTGTAAGGCAAGTATTAAACTTGGCGGTGGCACTTCAAATTTGAATGCACACATTCGCCGACACCACCCTTTGCTGCTGCTGAAGCCAGCCAAGCCTGCGGGCCCTGCACCCAATAGATCTAACCCACAAGTCCTACATGCTAGATCTAGTCCGTGTACCAGCAGCGCTGACGCTGACGTGAGCATTGTGACTGAAGGAGGTGCCAGTACAAGTAAAGGCGACACAAAACAAATGACAATCAGTGAAGCACTCAAAAAGAAGCAAGTATATCCAGCTAACTCCAGATTCCACCAACGGTTTCACAAACTCAAAATTGAAAAGCAAACTCCCAAATCTACCCAAAGTGGAGGAGGGAAATAGCCTCTGAGTTAAGTAGCTAGCGACATAAATTCCCAAAACAAATTCAATACAGAGGTTATTTCCCTTGCTTACCCTTTACCCGGGGTAACCAGTTGTAACTTCTAGCCGGTTAACCGGTTTTAAACCGCGGTTTTCTATTGGAAAAACCGGTTAAAAACCGGTTTGAGAAATCGTACCGGTTCCACCCTCTAATCCCAACATAGGCTACTACACTCAATGACTTAAAACTTAGCAAACTTCATAACATAATTAAACAATCACATACAAAGACTTGCTTAGGAGCACTACATATGTTGAATGTGTTTTTCCCCGCAGGTGCGCGTTCGTCTTGTGCTCCCCAGTAGTAAGCTTAAATTCGGAGAAGCTTCACTCATCAGGCATTACAGTATTCAAATGCCAGCCAATTCCTTTCACAGGGGAAATGGAAAACATGTCTCTCATTCGCGCCGAGGATATATTTTCCGAATTTATGGTGGAACACAATATACAGGCAGAAAAAGAAAGGAACAGAAAAGAAACAAACAAACAAAAGCACAATATACACGCTCATGCCAAAATACGACCACTTCGCTGAAAATACGATGAACACTTTCAGATCAGTAGTAGTGATTAGGAGTAGGCACTGTGAGATTGCCTGTACCTTCTAATCCGTAGTTCATGCAGTGCCTTGCTGACAGTAGCAAGATGCTGGTACTACTAGTACACTACGTATGTTTAGAAGCGCGATAGATAAGTGTGTGTATATGTGTAGGTGAGTTTGGGTGTGTGTGTGTGTGTGTGTGTGTGTATTTGTGTGGGTGTTTGTGATACCAGGATGCTGCCCCGTAAAGCTAATGCCTTGATGATGACAGTAATGCCGCGCTGATGGTAGTAGACCTATGCTATAATATTACATGCAAAATAGACCTGTGATGATGGGTAAAGGGTAATTGTAGATTATAGTCACACGACACCGGAGCGTATGGGCGACCACTGGTCACATTATTCTGACGCCAGCGAACCAGTTAATGGTAAGGGGAAAATAATATGGTCACACGTTGGCCAATACGGGACTCGAACCAGGCACCTTTCGGTTAATAGTAAGCCGCTCTACCAACTTGGCCACCAGGCACCACGTGATGATGGTAATTATAATTGTAGTTTATAGTCACACGACACCGGAGCGTATAAGCGACTGCTGGTCATATTATTCTGACACCAGCGAACCAGTTGATGGTAAGGGGAAGATAATATGATCACACGTTGGCCAATCCGGGATTCGAACCAGGTACCTTTCGGTGACTAGTAAGCCGCTCTCCCAACTGAGCTACCTGGTACCACGTGATGATTTTCACTGTACGGCCGCTCTTATAGTGTGTAGACTGGGCTAGCGCTACCGAGATGAGATGCTGATGATCTGACCAAACGACGCATAATCTTCTGATGAGACTGGGCTCATTGGACCGTGACTAATAGCCGGATGATGGAACTTACCAACACTCTGCTACAAATATTGTCAGCACGCTACAGCGGAAACACAGTAGATGGCTTTTGTAGGTATAAACAAAAGGCGAGTTCCTTAAAGTGATCCAATCCGAATGCTTTGTTTACTTTTTGCAAAAAACGGGTTTACCCTAAAATTCGCATTGTTATGACATTAAACAATGAAAAGGTGGGCTTTCCTGGCTCAAACCAACCGATAAAATTAAGATTTCCCATTTAAGTTCTGACAGGGAGTTATTTCCCCTGTTTTTACGGTACCTTTGACCCTATTTTTGAGTGGACCACACAGCTTGAAGCGTGCGTCTTTGGTGTGTGGAGTAGGGTAGGGTCAATGTTGTCAACCTAAAACAAAACACCTTATGAGCAAGTGTTTTTGCCGATTCTGTCTCTTATCGGCTTTGGTAGATTGTTTTGTTGGCTAGCCCTGGTGGGTGTCCATTTTCTCTAGGCCAGCTTCTATATACACCGTTTGGTCATAGACAATAAAGCTATGCCTGGTGAGGGCTATGTCTGTCACTTGTGGCCTTGGTAGCGCAGTGGGTCAGTCGCCGATTTCCTATGCCGAAGATCGCGGGATCGATTTCCCCCGAGAGGATAAACTTGTGTGGCTCCGATACGAGACTTCAGCTTTCCTGTTTATTTTCAAACTCTTTCTCAAGGTAAGAAAAAGGATAAATGAGCAAAACTAGACATCGGTTCTCTCTGTCTCTGTCTGTCTGTCTGTCTCTCTCTCTTTCTCTATCCTATCCTATCCTAAACTGTAACTCGAAGGTCGTTGGGGCACCACAGATGATCGTTTAACCAGCGTACTCCATCTTTCTCTGTCCTCAGCAACCCTCATGGCTTCGCTCAGTGTCAAACCAGTCCATTCTCGAATGTTGTCATCCCACCTCTTTTTCGGTATCCCTCTTCTTCTACCTCCTTGCACAGTGCCTTGCAGGATGGTCTTTGCAAGACCTGATGATCTGGCCATACCATCGGAGTTTCCGTTTTATTCACCACTGGGATCATGTCATCGTGTTGTCCAATAACTTGCGTGATGGCTTGTCCGACTTCGTTATTGGCGATGTGCTGGGTATAGGAGAGAAGACTTCTGTAGCACCTCATCTCCATGCTTTGTATTCGTCATTGTAGATTTGCTGTGAGGGTCCATGTTTCGCAAGAATTAACACGGTCGAAGCGATCGGACGTGTTTTGTCAGAGCGTCTCTCTCTCTCTCTCTCTCTCTCTCTCTCTCTCTCTCTCTCTCTCTCTCTCTCTCTTTCTCGCTCTCTTAGCCCAAATTAACATCATGAACATTAGCTTCTGTTACAATAAACGGGCTAAGTGGCGGCTACATGACATCAATCGATTGACCATAATAAAGCTTAGAGCACCTCCTAATGTGAATTCTCTCTCTCTCTCTCTCTCTCTCTCTCTCTCTCTCTCTCTCTCTCTCTCTCTCTCTCTCTCTCTCTCTCTCTCTCTTTCTTTCTTTCTTGCTTTCTTTTTATCTCCCTCTCGGGGGAAAAAAAAAGAGACACTGCCTGACAGTTTGATATTTATTCCAGATAAACCGCATGACGGAAATAACATAATATATTGCGATGGATCGACTGGACTGCAGGATTTGGGAAGAGATTCGTCTTTCCTGCAGCCACTGTGTAAATTCAGGTTTACATCCCTTGGCCTAGTAGAGTACCTATTGCCAGATAGTATGTAGTAGTATGGAATTAATCAATAGACCGATTGCCGTTATTGCGCTCCGTTGGAATGCTACTATTGCATAGAGGCAGTCGACCCAGCTGACCTCAACATGACGCTGACTCCAATTGGAGTGTTTCAGAAGCTTTTGTGGCATACGGTACACACATTTAACCCGCTTGGATGAAAAATATAATCATGCATATGCCTTAATCCAAAGCATTGTGGAACCTTTGTGTCGATCTTCAAGTCGATCGTTAGGCAAAGAATTTTTAGTAAGTAGCCTATTCTCTTTGAACCAAATCCCAGAATTCCATTACCTTGATGTAAGGTCATTTTTTTCGTTTTTAATCCAACAACTGAAATAGGCCAGTTTTCACTAAACAGACGACCTTGACTGACGCTAGCTGAGTATCAGAGATCTATCAAGCATAGGCTGTGTGTAAGTGTACGTCCTCAATAGCCTCTGACACTCAGAATCGGGGTCAGCGTCGAGTCCGGTTCGACTGCCTCTATATAATGCTTAGTATAGGAGCGAGGAGCGAAAGGCGTATTCATGCAGTCTTCTTAAAAGCTTGGCAAATTGTTGGGGTCAGATGGGGTCAGCGTCGATATCGGGCTGACTGCCTCTGTAAGTTTAGTAGCAAGCGGCGAAAAGTCTATTCAGTCCATTTAACAGCATGGATCATTTTTACGGTCAGCGTCGATTTGAGGCCGACTTAGAGCTGATATCGGCAAAAAGGTCAGTTGCACTTGTGAACTCTGAGAACAGAGAAGAAGAAGCAATCCTCCCAATCATCCGAGAAGAAGTTGAGGCAGCAGTGCAATCGCTGAAGAAGGGGAAGTCAGCGGGAGCGGACAACATACCCGGCGAACTGCTTCAAGCAGGAGGAGAAGCGATGATTGACGCACTCACTATTATCTGTAACAAGATTTGGCAGAGTGGGGAGTGGTCTACACCATGGACCCAGTCGCTTGCCACCACTCTTCCCACAAAAGGTAACCTTCAGGAATGTGACAATTACCGCACCATCAGCCTCATCAGCCATCCCAGCAAGGTCCTCCTGAAAATAATACGCAACAGGTTGAAACTCAAAGCTGAAGAACAAGCAGGATTCAGGGCAGGGCGAAGTACCACTGAACAGATTTTCAACCTCAGAATAATCTGCGAGAAATACCTACAGCACCAACAACATCTATATCATGTGTTCGTAGACTTCAAAAAGGCATTTGACCGAGTCTGGTATGCAGCTCTGTGGGCAACCATGAGAGTGTACAACATCAGCCCTAAAATTATTGAAGTCATCAAAAGCCTGTATGACAAGTCTACCAGTGCAGTCCTCCACTACAGCGCTATTGGAAACTGGTTCAGAACAACAATCGGTGTACGTCAAGGATGCCTACTCTCTCCAACACTCTTTAACACTTCATAGAGCGCATCATGTCAGATGCCCCTGCAGATCACGAAGGCACGGTCAGCATAGGGTGAAGCGCAATCTCCAACCTTCGTTTTGCGGATGACATTGACGGATTGACTGGAGAGGATCAAGAACTTGAACAGCTGGTACAGAGGCTTGACACCACCTCCACAGCCTATGGAATGGAAATAAGTGCAGAGAAGACCAAAATGATGACCAACAACACCAATAGCATCAACACGGACATCAAAGTCAAGGGCCAATCCCTCAACACAGTGCATAGCTTCAGACTAATGATTACATTAATACATAATGAACAGAGAAAGATGAAGTACGCTGGTTAAACGATCATCTGTAGTGCCATTACGACCCCCGAGTTACGGGATAGGATAGGATAGGATTAGAGCTAATAGGGGCAAAAAGGTCAATTGCACTCGTGAACCGGCACCGCCGTCTAAAAGTGACCCAGCAGGTGAGGAGTAATTATTGGTAGGTAGCGGATTGTTGTGTCGACAGAGAGGGAAGTTTCCACAATGTTCCCGCTCCCCCCCCCCCCCCTTCACTTCCACCTCTCCCAGGCCTGTCGTCTGCAGGCTTGAGCCTTATCGTCTGACTGTCGACTTGGGCCGTATACTTATAAGATTGTCCGCTTCAGACTAATGATTACATTTTACTTGCGAGTGGGGATGTAGTCTACTAAATGTAGGTATCGAGTGAATAGTTCATTGGTGGGGTTGTCGGTATTTTTTGTTTTATGTTAAAACGATTTGACATCTCACGGGTTTCGCACACTCTCACTTACACTGTAAACACGCTCTATCTATCACACAAACGTGTGGTGTAAAGGCAGAGAGATCCCTATTAGAAATCGCTGTTATTTGTGTGTGTGTGTGTGTGTGTGTGTGTGTGTGTGTGTGTGTGATCTTGTGTAATGTATGTTTTGTTGTGGTTTATTGTGATCTTGTATACTGTTGTGTTTAATAAGTGTTGTGTAAGCATTGGTTGTGTAATGTCGTTTGCTGTTTGTCTACGGAAGGTATGTTTTGTTTATATTTTTTGTTTTCTTGTTGTTGTTTTTGTTGTTGTGATTTTTTATTGTTTTTTTTTTCCTTTTGGGTTTCCTGTTGCATTTGTTTATTTATTTATTTAAAATTGATTTAGTTTGGTTTAGTTTATTTCACGTTCAAACAGCTTGATTTATTATTTAATGTAATTAATTTGGTTATTTATTTCTTAAAATGTCTTGCTCGTTCAGGATCCCTTAGTTGTCCGAGGCGTGGGTGTCAAGCAGCAAGTTTGCGTATTGGGCGCCCTGGAGGAGATGCTGCTTCCGGCCAGTAACTTGAGCAACTCTTTAAGGAGAAAGAAAAAGAAAGACAGACAGAAAGAGCAATATAAAAATAATACCAGACAGACACAAACTATATTTAAAGCAAGACTAAGGCCAGATGTGTTTTTCTCCAAAAGAACCAGAATCCAAAGAAAGAAAGAAATAGACGAAGATTAACAAGGGAAGACGAACGCTCTATAATTGATAGTATAAAGAAGAAAATGAAGGAAATTTTGCCCTTGTTGGTCGATGGCGAGCATAGCGGGTTTGTGTTTAAGCAAAGACGAAATGGCTTTGTTACGATGTTTGCGATATCATTAAATGAAATGCTAGAAGATCATCGTAACGTGAGTATTATTTTAAATGCCACAAGTTCAACCAAACAGAATGGAAACTTCTTTCGTTTGATAAAACAAGAAATCTTAGGTATTGGAGTTTCTGTCGTTCTATTTGATTCCTCTTTCTCTCTCTTCCTCCCTCTTTCCCTCTCTCTCGGTCTGTCTGTATCTCTCTCTCTCTCTCTCTCTCTCTCTCTCTCTCTCTCTCTCTCTCTCTCTCTCTCTCTCTCTCTGTCAGTGCCCCCCTCTCTCTCTCTCTCTTTCAGTCCTACCTTTCTCTCTCTCTCTCTCTCTCTCTCTCTCTCTCTCTCTCTCTCTCTCTCTCTCTCTCTTTCTCTCTCAACTCATTATCAGAACGCGAGGATCTCGTTTGGAGAGACACAGAGGAGCCTCGGAAATGAAAGATTTGTTGATCCCCATCGCGAGGAAAAAAGAGAAAAAGAATGGGACCCATTTACTGTGGAATTAGACGAAGAGACGAAAAGACTTAAGAACAGGTCATAGCAAGTAGTTTGTGTGTGTGTGTGTGTGTGTGTGTGTGTGTGGATGTGTGTGTGTGTGTGTGTGTGAGGGCGCGAGTGTGTACACGTGCCTTTTAAAATGTTGAAACATTGCACTAGCTGAACCAGTGAGTTTTCTTTGTCGGTTATTTTATTTTAACCTGTATGTTTGCATGTTTGTTTGAAGTAAATGGAAATAACATAATAAAAATTCTGCAGAAGTGGTTCTGTATTACCCAAATGTTACAGAAGTTGTAAATATTATTGCTAAATCTCCTGCTGATAGACTTTAATAGACTGATTGTAATTTTGTATTTAAATAGGTAAAGTGTTTTGAAATATTAATTGTGTCTGGTATCACCTAAATGTATGAACAGATATTTGAATAAAACAATATTGATTGATTTGTTTGTTTGTTTACTATGTTTATTTAATAGGCCTAACAAGAGATTAGAGCAAGTCAAGTTAGTTAGTTAGTCATTTTCCAATATCCCCAAGCTGACCCAACAGACTCCATCCACAAATGAGGAGTTTTGGGAGTTTTCAAGAAAAAGAGGTAGGCGGCTGGTCTAGCGAAGAAGATAGCAGATTGATAGAACAGATTAAACACGAGAAAGAACAAAAGAGAATGACAGAAACAGTGGTGATTTAAGGCACTACATGTCCACAAAGTGGGTTACTATTTATACAGAAAACCCAGCGAAGTAACCAAGTCAAGTAAAATATACGAAATTAGCAAGTCAAGTGAAATGTTCGAAATTTTTTCCCCTAAATTTGTGGGATACATTTGAACAAATTGGACTAGAACAGTTTGTATTTGTTTGAATTATTTGTAACTTGATAATTACAATTTTTACGTGTTAATTGTAAATATGTCGTTCATATTTGTAATTATCACATGCCATTTGTAATTATCATGTTTTGACGCTAGTAGGCCGTCATAATGTGAATTACACAGAACACGTGTTAATTACTATTATCACTGATACTTGTAAATGCACGTTTTGGCGCTAGTAAGCCGCCGTAGTCAGTTTTAAGCATGATCACGTAAAAATTATAATTATGAAGTCAACATTGTCATTATTATGTGATAGTTAAAAGTTTTGGTTTGGGCGCATTTCCAGGCGGATTGCTAGAGCCAAAACTGAAATATAAACACGATCACGCGAAGATATTTGTAATTTCCCCATGCTAATTGTAATTATCACTTGATAATTGTAATTATTCCATGATATTTGTAATTATTTTACAATATTTGTATTTATCAGGTTTTGGCGCTAGTAGGCCATCATAAAAACGAAGAAGTGAAATCGTCGGTCTGCAGGGTGGTCAGTAGCTGTTCCATCGTACGAGGCAAGCCTGGTACAGGCACAATGTCGCAGTAATCACACAATAGTCAGTTGTTTTTATGAGATGAATGAACGCAAGCTTTTTGCCGACAACCTGGCAGGGGGTGCTCCCCAGAGACAGAGAGAGAGAGAGAGAGAGAGAGAGAGAGAGAGAGAGAGAGAGAGAGACAGAGAGAGACAGAGACAGAGACAGAGAAGAGAGAGAGACAGAGAGAGAAGAGAGAGAGACAGAGAGAAGAGAGAGAAAAGAGAGAGAGAGACAGAGAGAGACAGAGAGAGAGACAGAGACAGAGTTTCTACTTCTTATTTTCTTATTTTACCACTAAAATTATTTCGTGCTCCAATAGATCAGATTTTTTCCTGTTTAGTTTTATTTTTTATTGTGTGTGTATGTTTGTGTGTGTGTGTGTGTGTGTGTGTATGTATGTGTGTATGTGAGTGCAGTAATTGTTAATAGAGTAGTGTGAGAAAGAAACATTTGCATTTCCTTTTGTTGTTTTTTGTTGTTGTGAGTTTCTTGAACTCTGCTTTTACGATCATTTAAATTCTTTGTTAAGGTTGCTTGGACAGTTTCTTTTAGAATGTTTCTTTAAATTGCTTTTCAGGCCTTGTTAAAAGGGACGCTTTTGTTTTTATTTGCTTTTGGCCTTTTCAAAAACATTGTTCTCCGTTAAGCGGCTTTTTATGGCACTAGCCCCCAAATACGGTTGCATTCAAAATAATTATTTTTTGTTGTTGGTTTGTCTTTTTGTTCTTGGCGCTGGTGTTTAAACATCAAACTGCGCTTTCTCGTTTTGTTTGTTTTAAAATTGGGCTGCCGTTGAGTGTTTGAAATTACTCTGGGTTTGTATTGTTTGGATATTCTTTCCTCGGTTTTTTTATGCGTTCGTTCTAGTTTGCTGTGCTTAACCTACCGCGCTAAAAGGCCCTTATTGCTTAGATACAACAAGATACAAGATAATTTAGCACACACACACACACACACACACACACACACACACACACACACACACCCACACCCACACACATTACTAAATTCTAACCATTCAGTTTTATTTACACTCCCTCCATTCGAATTCGTGCTACGTTTACATTAGCACGCTTATGCGCAGAGAGTAGGCCTACTTGTACGAAACTAGCCCTGAAACAAATTACTGGCTCTCACTAAAAAACAGGGCGTGCTTGAAGCAATGGGCAGAGAACTGGATATATTCGATAAATTTGATAAACTGTGATCCGGAAGGAAGAAAGACTACACTGTTGTAATGCACTGACACTGGGTATGCACTGGGTACACAGAAATTGGATGCAGAAAAGGAAGAAGAAGCGGCCTAGCATAGGAGGTAAGGGGACAGTATATCCGGCCACAGGCTCTGAAGTAGCAACAACACATGCCGAGAGTTGTCGTCCGTGATGACGAATAGAGTTATCCCTAAGTGTGCCCACAGAACGGCAGTATTACATTACGGGCTGTTTCTAAGCGATAACTTACTTATAAGAAATAAATAATTTTAACCAATAATTATTACGGAAAGCCTGTAGCTTCGGTTTTTATGCAAAAGGAGACGTCCGCGTCCTAATAGCTGAAGTGGCAAGTGAAAAGATGGGTTTTATCGTGATAATTGTTATTAAAGAAGAAGAATCCTTGCTAAAACTTTGTGCACAGATAATATAATGCACTATTTCCATGTCAAAGCAAAAAAAAATTGAAATTCGACCGTAAAATACTTTAAAAAGTGGTTTTTAGTTCCTGCACGTAGCATCAACACATGCCAAGAGTTGTCGTCCGTGACATTTAACTCCAGATTATTATTGCTACACCAGTCAAAAAGATCATCCACTGTGTTACGTTGAAACGAACGAAAGTGTGTCTAAAGCGCGCACGATAGATCTAATCGTTTCGTTTTGCAAAGTATTCAATGATGGAGTTTATTTACCTTTGATTTGAGTTTGCATTGTTGTTAGGAGAGGCTTTGTATAACGTGGATAATTTTCGTTGGTCGATATTGTCGGAGAATACTCTGGATTTCCTTGTTTACTATCGATCGAAGTTTCGGGACGACTGTCGAAGAAAGAGAAGGTTCGGGGTATGTGTGGAGAGATGTATGACGTAAGTCAGTGATGACGATCTTTAATTCTGATTGGTTAGTTGTAATGCGTCATTTCTAGAACAAACTGTCGTCATCTCGAAGGATAGAAAAAAATTATATATTCGATGCTTTGTGTGTTGTTGAGAGAGTTGCTGTTGAAAGTTGTTGAGTTGAGTTGAGAATTGTATGCAGTTGTTGATGTGTGCTGAATAAAAAGTGGAAAACTTCATACGTCGACTTAGTGACTTGTATGCTGCTTGAGCGGGTTGCGTGAATAAACGAATCTGAGCTACACTCATCAGTATTTCAGCATTGGGGCTGAATCCACTACTGATAAAGAAAAACACCATCATCGAACTGAGTGTAACATTTTGGGGGTCAAGCCGCGATTCACGCCATAGCCAAGGGTTCAACTGCTACAACAAGCGAGTCAACGTTACGAGAGGCAGTCATCGAGGGTAGCCGCCAACGAGTTGCGTCGAGAGGGGCCAACATACTGGGACTACATCACCGATAGGTTCGGGTTGACTGCAAGGGCGTGTAGTCGCTGAAGAGTTGCTTCGTGAGCGAACAACAGATCGGGACTACGTGGCTACCGTAAGACTACGTCGAGGGACAGTCTCGGAGCTACATCGCCAGTGTTACATCGAGCGTCGAGCGGACGTCGCGTCTACTTCAGCACAGGAGCGTATACATCAACACCAGCGTGGTGCAGCGTCGCATACGACGAGGACAGCGGGGCCTGCGTCAGCGAAGGCGACTAGTGACAAGCATCAGCGCTACTGCAGAAAGCGTGCTGTTCTAGAACAGTCTAGAAGGGTGCAGCACAGTCAAGAACTTTCTAGAAAAAGAACTTTCCAGAAAAGAACCTTCTAGAAAAGAACTTTCCATAAAAGAACTTTCCAGAAAAGCATTAAGATGGCTGATTTCTGGCAGAAAGGAATTGAAATGAATCTAAAAGGCAAGCAGCTGACGGAGTACGTCAAGTCTCAGGAGAGAATACAAGAAAGAGAAATTGAACTGCAGCGTCAAGAAAGAGAAGATCAGCGTCGCCGAGAAGAAAGAGAACTCGAAGCGCAGCGTCGCCAAGAAGAAAGAGAAGAAAAGCGTCGACGTGACGAGATGGAAGAGAGACGATTAGAGGCTGAGCGTCAATTCCAGTTAGAAATGGCGCGCATCCAACAACAGCAGCGCGCGCCACATGTTATCAGCGACTTCAAAGCTCCAAAATTGCCAGCATTCGTCGACGAAAAGGACCAGATCGACAGCTATCTGGCGAGGTTCGAAAGGTTCGCCGAAAGCGCTAAATGGCAACGTCAAGACTGGGCGATCATACTCAGCGCACTACTGACGGGGAAGGCGCTCGATGTCTACAGTAGACTGTCGAATAATGACGCCAAAGACTACGACGTTTTGAAAGCGGCCCTATTGCAGTGCTACAACTTTACAGAAAAGGGCTACCGTCAACGCTTTCGTGAATGCCGGCCTTTGTCAGACGAGACACCAAAGCAATTTGTGGAGCGCCTGTCATCATACCTACACAAGTGGGTGGAATTATCAGGCAAAGGGAAGACTTACGAGAGTCTCCATGAGCTGATCGTGAGGGAACAATTACTCAACGCCTGCCCTAAGGACCTCGCGATCCACTTGGAAATACAAAAGTTGCAGACGCTAAAAGACGTTGCTGAGGCTGCTGAAAGATATCTCATCGCTCATGAGAAAACGTTGGGGCCACCCAGCGCGACGAAACACTTTCAGAAGACGGCAAGCCATGGGAACCAGATCCAGGGGAGCCAGACGAGCCAGAGACACACTGACTCCACGCCTCCTCCCAGGGAAGGGCATTCAAGAGGCTGTTTCACCTGCAACGCTACAGACCACAGAGCGGCTAACTGTCCTCAAAACAAAAGTAGCGGACAGCGGGCCAGTACGGACAATGCAGCGATGGGCAACCGACAGAGACGTTTCTCCAATCAACGGCAAAACAGTAGATCTGACCATCAAGTGTGCGGCGGGAGCGTCATTCTTCCGAGTGAGACCAAGCGCACAGCTACTCCTGCGGACGTGCAAGAGTGCATGACCGATGGCCAACTTCTCCTTGCCAACGGGAAATCCATCCCCGTCGTCGCCAGCGCAGCTGTGACCGTCCAGAACATGCCTGTTTCCAAGGGACGCGTCGGAAATCATGAAGTGACTGTTTTAAGAGACTCTGGCTGCAGTGGGGTCATCGTCAGAGAAGACCTAATCGCTAAAGAACAGTTCACTGGCGATTCAAAATGGACACTTATGGCCGACAGCAAATGTTTGAAAGCGCCAGTTGCGAAGATTCATGTCAACACCCCTTTCTACATAGGCGAAGTCGAAGCGGTTTGCCTGAAGAAGCCGCTGTATGATTTGATGATCGGGAATATCGACGGCGCTAGACGACCCGACGACCCCAATACAGAATGGAGTCCTGCCTCAACCCAACACGTCGAAGTTGTGGAGGAGGATCCATTGCCGTTTCCCGATGGAGACCTTACAGAGCTGCTACGGGACAATGTGGTTACTCCGGCTCAGCCCTGCCGACCAGAGATCGTCGGTGCTGTTACTACCAGGCCCAGGCCAAGAGAGACAAGATGTCTACGCCACTGAAGGTCGCCGACAACTCCAAAGCTGCCATCGTGGACAGAGATAAGCTGATCCTGCTCCAGGAAGCTGATAGCACTTTAAACAAGTACAGGAACCGCCAAGACCACGTGACCAAAGGCAGTGGTACGGTCTATTTTGAGGTGAAGGCCAAGATCCTGTATCGAATCTTCCAGCACCCGAGGGTCAACGGAGGGAAACCACTACGTCAAGTATTGGTACCGTTACCGCTAAGGCGCCAGGTGATGGAAGTAGCGCATGACTCAATCATGGGAGGTCACCTGGGTATCAAGAAGACGTCGGATAGAATCCAGGCGGTGTTCTACTGGCCAGGACTTCATGCAGACGTCAGCCGTTTCTGCCGATCATGTGACATTTGCCAGAAGACCATACCTCGAGGAAGGGTCCCGAAAGTGCCTATGCAGAGGATGCCTCTGATCGACCGACCTTTCAAGAGGGTGGCCTTAGACTTAATCGGCGAAATAAGACCTCCGAGTGAAGAAGGTCATCGGTGGGTACTGACTTTAGTGGATTATGCGACTCGGTACCCAGAAGCAGTGCCTCTGAAGAAGATTGACACTGAAACTGTGGCAGAGGCGCTGGTGGACATGTTCAGTAGACTTGGAGTGCCTGAAGAAATTCTGACAGACCTCGGGACGCAGTTCGTCTCTGACTGCATGAAGGAGGTCAACAGACTGCTGAGCATCCGGCATTTGACTACGACACCCTACCATCCGATGTGCAACGGGCTTGTCGAAAAGTTCAATGCTACGTTGAAGTCCACCCTGAAGAAACTGTGCAGCGAGCAGCCCAGACAATGGCATCGTTACATCAACGCCTTACTGTTCGCCTACAGAGAAGTGCCGCAGGAGTCCACCGGCTTTTCTCCGTTCGAGCTGCTGTACGGAAGAACCATCCGAGGGCCGATGCACATCCTAAAAGAACTGTGGACGAAAGAAGTAGACACCCCAGAGGTGAAGAACAGCTACCAGTACGTGTTTGAGCTACGGGAGAAGCTGGAGCAGACTCTCGAGATAGCCAGAGAAAACCTGAAGAAGTCCCAGGACTGTGGAAAGCACTACTACGATCGTAGGGCTGTGAACAGGAAGTTTAAACCTGGCAACAAAGTGCTGGTGCTGCTACCTACCGATCATAATAAGTTGCTGATGCAGTGGAGAGGCCCGTACGAAGTGGAGACCGTGGTGGGGATCAACGACTATAAGGTGAAGGTCGGCCAGCATTGCAAAATATACCACGCCAACCTCCTTAAGCTGTACGTGGAGAGGCCGCCAGAGACTGTACATGCAGCAACAGCAGCTGTGACCGACGACAGCTTTGACAGCGAAGAACTGTTGGAACTGGGAGACTTCCACAGCAAAGAAGGCATCGATGATGTTAAGCTAGGACCAAGCTTGACGGAAGGTCAAAAGATGGAGCTCAAGGACTTTATGGGTGAGTTTTCCCCTAACTTCAATGATGTCCCAGGCTCTACGACTTTGGTCGAACATGAAGTCCACACCCAGACCTGGAAGGAGCATCTGCAGACCTTGAGGGAGCTGTTCCACCGTCCCGCAGAAGCCAACCTGACCGTGAGACCCAGCGAATGCATTCTGGGAGCTGACAACGTCGACTGCGTCGGACATCCAACGGGAGAGGAAGACAACGGAGGATGCACTGACTCCAGGAAAGCCCACGAGATCACTGTCTTTGACCCTGGGCCGATGACGACCGCAACTGACGAGGGCGTCGTTTCCTTGCGGTTGAAAGAACATTGACTGTGTGGAGAACATTGGCAATATCTAAACAGACTTGCAGATGAGAAACATTGACCTTGTGTGAATGAACTGTGAACATTGACAGTATCCAGAAAGACTTGCGGATGAAAAACATGGACTCTGTGTATATAAACTGAGAACATTGACAGTAAATGAGACAGTCTGAAATAAGTTTTAATTCTGAACTTTGTTTGTGCATTACGTTTCAACGTTGTTGAAAGAAATTAAGTAAATTTCTTCTTGAGTGGGGGGTTATGTTACGTTGAAACGAACGAAAGTGTGTCTAAAGCGCGCACGATAGATCTAATCGTTTCGTTTTGCAAAGTATTCAATGATGGAGTTTATTTACCTTTGATTTGAGTTTGCATTGTTGTTAGGAGAGGCTTTGTATAACGTGGATAATTTTCGTTGGTCGATATTGTCGGAGAATACTCTGGATTTCCTTGTTTACTATCGATCGAAGTTTCGGGACGATTGTCGAAGAAAGAGAAGGTTCGGGGTATGTGTGGAGAGATGTATGACGTAAGTCAGTGATGACGATCTTTAATTCTGATTGGTTAGTTGTAATGCGTCATTTCTAGAACAAACTGTCGTCATCTCGAAGGATAGAAAAAAATTATATATTCGATGCTTTGTGTGTTGTTGAGAGAGTTGCTGTTGAAAGTTGTTGAGTTGAGTTGAGAATTGTATGCAGTTGTTGATGTGTGCTGAATAAAAAGTGGAAAACTTCATACGTCGACTTAGTGACTTGTATGCTGCTTGAGCGGGTTGCGTGAATAAACGAATCTGAGCTACACTCATCAGTATTTCAGCATTGGGGCTGAATCCACTACTGATAAAGAAAAACACCATCATCAAACCGAGTGTAACACACTGCATCGCGATATCCTGTTTCATCGGCATCCGAGATCAAACCTTCCACAGTGGTGTCGTCTGAGAATTTCAGGATGCGTACTGACTTACGCTTTGACACACAGTCATTTGTGAACAGAGTGAATAGCAGCGGAGACAGCACACAACCTTGAGGCACACCAGTATTGAGGATGATCTGACTGGAAAGTATGTCACCTACTCTGACTGACTACGGACGCTCCAGCAGAAAGTCGAGGACCCAACGACAGACAGGCAGCCCCACACCCATGTCCGCTAGCTTGCTGTACAGTTTATGGGGTATAATAGTGTTGAACGCAGATGAGTAGTCTACAAACAGAATCAGCATAAGTTTTGGGATGATCAAGATGCTGAAGGATGTAATGCAGTGCCAGACTGCCAGTGCAACTGCGTCGTTGTGGGTCAATATACAGATCCTGATTTTGATTCGCTGGATTTACTTCACTTCCATCTTTGTCTCAAGCTACCTTTTCTTTCCACGGTGCAAGGAGGCAGAAGAAGAAGAAGGAGACAAAAAAGAGGTTGGAGGACAACATTCGAGAAAGGACTGGTTTGACGCTGAACAAAGCCATGAGGGTTGCTGAGAACAGAGAAATATGGAGTACGTTGATTAAATATTCATCTGCGGTGTCCCAACGACCTTTGAGTAACGGGATATGATAGGATAAGATAGGATAAGAGTATTATTATTATTATTATTATTATTATTATTATTATTATTATTATTATTATTATTATTATTATTATCCTGCTCCAATTTATCGTTCCTTCTTCTTATTTTTTTCATATTCTTTTTTTCTTTCGTTCGTTCGTTCTTTCGTTTGTTAGTTTTTCTTCTTCTTCTTCATCTTTTTCTTCTTCCTTCTTCTCATTTTCATCCATAACATTTCTTCTTGTCTGATAGTTCTTCTTCTTCTTCTTCTTCTTCTTCTTCTTCTTCTTCTTCTTCTTCTTCTTCTTCTTCTTCTTCTCCTCCTCCTCCTCCTTCTTCTTCTTCTTCTTCTTCTTCTTCTTCTTCTTCTTCTTCTTCTTCTTCTTCTTCTTCTTCTTCTTCTTCTTCTTCTTCTTCCACCTCCTTTATGTGAGTAGAACCACATAATCACACACATGCTTGCAGTAATCGTAGCAATTCCCTCGTGTATTGTCGCAGAAGCTGAAAAAGGAAACAAACACCGGAAGTGCAGGATCCACAATTCCGCAGTGACGTCGTTTCCGTTTCCTGTAAAAACGTAAAAATTTATGATCGATTCTAGAATTAATGCTGCACGCGATCGTTGCGATTATTTTTATCGTGTTGGCTTTGATGTCTTGTGTTCTGCGTCGTGTTGCTATTATTTAGTTTACTGCTTGAAAAGTTTTAAATGGATAAGCCCCGTTGAGTTCTTAACTTGAGGTTTAAAATACCACCGACAGAATCATCATCATCATCATCATCATCATCATCATCATCATCATCATCATCATCATCATCATCATCATCATCATCATCATCATCATCATCATCATCATCTTCTTCTTCTTCTTCTTCTTCTTCTTCTTCTTCTTCTTCTTCTTCTTCTTCTTCTTCTTTCCCTCACCGTCCTTCTTCTCCGTAATAACAACAGGGGGATGAGAAAGGTCAGCACTGTCAGATCGGATAGCACGCTTTCTCGGGTTTGTTTTTACTGATTTGGCCTACAACACAGCTTTCACGTGCCTCGATTGCTGTCACAGGTGACTTTAAGATCAAAGCGTGATGACAATAATTTTCATTTGCCGGGCTGACCTTTTTTCGGACACATGTGGGGTAATTGCTGCTGCTAACGATATTTATTTTGTTCGGTGCCTGATTACTGTCCATATGATTGTGCATTTTGTTTCCATTCAAACCTGTTTTTATGTACGTAGCCTTCTCCTCTTCAGTTCTGAGATTGCCGTCAAAGGTGGACTGGGTTTAAAAATCAATCAATATTTCATTTATTGCATATTCACACATTCAGGTGATATTAGACATTAATTAATAACATCAACAATATAAATCAAATCACAATTAAGAAACCTTATAACAAAATGGAATGAAAGGGGAAGAAGGATTTAACACCAAACTATAAAAGTCTACCAATAGGAGTCATTGCAATAATTTTCACAACTGCTGTTATCTGTGAATGATGTAATACATGTAATACTG
This sequence comes from Oncomelania hupensis, assembly GCA_036898135.1. NCBI lineage: Eukaryota > Metazoa > Mollusca > Gastropoda > Littorinimorpha > Pomatiopsidae > Oncomelania > Oncomelania hupensis. The sequence continues at coordinate 22,845,355 of CM072514.1, forward strand.
GGTTTGTCTCTCTGAAATATTTATCTATCTGACTGTCTACCTGCCGATCTATATGTCTGTCTGTCTGTCTGTCTATATGTCTATTCGAACTGATGTTTTTTTTTTTAATTTTATGAATACTGAACCAAATTTATCCTTTATGATGTTTGACAAAAACAAAGTGCACATAATCATTGCAAAACAAAAAGAGCGCGAATTATTATACAGTTTACATCAGGAAACATCAAGGAGCTTGGGTCTTAGAACTTGAATGTATCCGGTCATTGAAAATATGCGATTTTGTTTTCAACGAAGACACAGAACAACGGGACCACAGGGGCGGGATTTGAATACAATTAAGCGAACTTGAAATTAACCGATCTTCGTTGTAAAAAGGTTGTTAATCATGGCGACCTCTTCTTGCAATATGCATGAGCGTGAGCAGCAACTTGTAGAATTAGGGAATCAACCAGCGCCTCTGACACTTAGAAAGCTTCTTTCTCTCCACAATTCATGATGCTGATAGCTGTGGATTTTTTTCCCCTTGGCCTCACACTAATCTGGCTCGGCCATAACCACACGAACATGCAAATGAGATAATTTTCTGAAGTGTCTGCTCGTTGGAGTATTGGAGTGCTCCATGGTGCCGCGCTGACGCCTTTTCTGTTTTGCTGTTGACAATGTATTGACATCACCAAAAGCTTTCTGTTTTATGCACACGTGTACTTGTCTAGTCATGCTTTAAGGGGTAGGCAATCGAGCGTAGTGTACTGTATAATTACATTTTGCATGTGACTTGCACCAGTACGCCATTAGCATGTACGAGTTACGTTTTTACGAGACATGTTTTTATGTTGATTAATTGATTTATTATTGCTTTAGGTCCAGCGGACTCTTCCGAGCCAAATCAGGACCGGACAACCCCCGATCCGCATAAAAGATCTGTTGAAACAACCCCAGTGGGAAAATTGAATGCCCTCCACCGGCCAGTCACTTTACAATAAAGACATCCCACGCGAGGGACGGCTGAGGGTTGACCTCAACTACGCGAACTCCCCGATTACAAAAACAAAATAGAATACAAACATCATTATAAATCATCAACAAAAAACATACATATAAAATGCCTATAGTGCTAAATAGTACATTCATAGGAAGCCCTAGTGACCACCCGGCAGAAAGCGTCCAACATTCCCAAGCTGATCCAACAGACCTCATACACAAACAAGGAGTCTTGTCCAGGAAGAGTTTTCAAGAAAAAAGGTAGGTCATTGATCTAGCGAAGAAGAAGATAGTATAGCAGAGTGGTAGGACAGATCGGGAATGGGAAAGAGCAAATGAGGAAGACAGCGACAGTGGGAATTTAAAGCACTAAATTTCCAGAAAGTGGGGATACTATTTATACTGAAACCCCCGGCACTCCAACGGGGGAAACTGTTGCCGCAGTTAATTTGTCATGCCTACAAAGGCAAGACAGGTTTTCAACTGGGGCTTTCACTGTACCCTTTATAGGTTAGAACAATCTACAGTGGCAAGATTGCTCATGACCCCAAGGGGTATGTTTTTATGTAACAATGTTAACGCTCTAAAGGGCGACAATGCTAAGAGTGGGAAACTGTCGTTGGGTCACTATGACTTTACTTTTGTATGCGCTTTTTAAAATAAATAATAATTCTCTCTCTCTCTCTCTCTCTCTCTCTCTCTCTCTCTCTCTCTCTCTCTCTCTCTCTCTCTCTCTCTCTCGTCTTCTTTTCTATTACGAACTAAAAACCAAATATATCTGTAGAATCTAATACGAAATCTGTGCAAATCCGAACTGTATGATTTTGTTTTGACAACTTGTACAAATGATATAAGGAGCTTAGAATCCTTCGTTCTATATTGTAATATTATATTTTTATGTCCTTTTTCCCTCCAGTCTTTGGGAATTTAAAAATATAATATAAATAAATGTTGTGAAAAATAAAAACGTTTTTTTAAACCCATTTTTTATTATTAACCTTATTACTTTTTGATTTTATCCACATATGTATTTAAATGTATTGTATGTTCGTTGTACCCTTTGCTTGTTTGTCAAAATACAACTAAAATGCATCTATTGTACTGCTACTATCGGCAGTTTTCTTTTCTTTGTTTTCTTTGAAATCAACAAACAAGAATCGCGAGGTCCTATTCTTTCTGGCTTATTTTTCTCTGAGTTCGTAGTTGATTATCAGTTCATAAGGACGACTGCGTTAGTTTCCATTTTTCTGGAGTATTTTCTAATCTGGACCTCCCTTGGTGAATTTTATACGCTGGCAACATGTAAGTCTTCTGTTATTTAACTGTTATCAAGAGATCGTGATTCTAAAAATGTAGTCGTTTTAGGGCACATCAGTTCCATGCGTTTGCCAAGCATCATGTTAAGAGTGTAGTTTACATCAAGGAAAGGTGAAGTATTTGTGTTTATAGCGCTTTTTTCTTCTTACCACACACACACACAAACACATACACACACACACACGCACTAGGCCTCTCCCTGTCTCATATCCTCGCTCCTTTTTCTTCAGCTGTTTCAATCGTATCCTGGGCAAGAAAAGCTTGAGAGGAGAAGACAATATTAGTCCGGCAATCTCATCCCCATTACGCTGTAGGGCTCAAAAGAAACTACAATTCGTCATTTGATACTAGATTGTCCAATGTTACCACCTTTGTATTTGCAAAAAGGCATAATTTTTGTAGAAAGTGACCTTCACAAAAATGTTATCAAATGCCGTTGTACATGATATTGTGCAAGTCCTAATGACAATTCAATTGTACTCACTGCGGTACATTTTATTGTTTTGTTGTTTGTTTGCATTAAGGTTGAGAATTATTTGTTGTCTAATATCACGTTGTTGTGAAAAGACACTAAATTGAACGATTGATTGACACTGTAGGGCGAAGCAAAATGAAGAAGAAGCAGTAGTTAAATCTTGCAGTGGGATTATGCTGGGAATAGAAAATGGTGTTCTTCAGATTGTTTACATTCCAACCTATCGATCGGCTTTGAGAACCTAAGCACTCACCCGATAGAAGAAGAAGAGGAAGACAAAGAGAAGGAGAAGGAGGAGGAGAAGAAGAAGAAGAAAAAAGAAGAAGAAGAAGAAGAAGAAGAAGAAGAAGAAGAAGAAGAAGAAGAAGAAGAAGAAGAAGAAGAAGAAGAAGAAGAAGTAATGAAAGAAAGAGAAAAAGGGGAAGAAGAGAAACAAACAAAAAAGATAACAGAAAACCAAGACTAAGAACAGTAAATTTAATTGAGAAAGCGTGTACGAAGCTCTTAATTACTCGTGTCTTAACGACCAAACGTTTTATCACCACAATGATTTTTGTTGTTGTTGTTGTTGTTGTTGTTGTTGTTGTTGTTGTTGTGTAGTTCTATAAATCTAGGTCAGCTAGTCTCGTAATGCGAGTTTACAATGTCTCTCACGGTTTCTTCACTCTAAGTTGTTTTTACCTTGTACTGTTTGTGAGGGGAAGGATGTCCAAAAAAACGATGGCTTATTTTAATTTTTTTGTTTCCATAACTAGTACAGCTAGAGGATAATTCCTGGTATGGTGGAAATGAGAGGTCGTCTCTGTTGCGTAATATTCCGGTCCCAGAGAACGATTCCATCTTTCTTCCGCTTCTCGCAAATTGCAAACGATTCCTTTGCGTGACTCCTGATATTTCAGATCCTGTGTTTTGTTGGAAGGGAGAGCAACACAAGAAACAATTTGGATTGTTTCTCATTGCTCCGTTTTTTTTTTAAATATTATTATTTATGAGTATGTTTTAGTGTGTGTGTGCGTGCATGGGTGTGTGTATGTGTGTGTGTACTTGTTTACACGGTGTTATTTGGACAAACCAGTGAACATCTACAGACCTTCTTGTTTTGACGTCAAACAAATGATCCGTTAGGGTTATGGCTGTGTTACGGTAAGGGTTAGGGTTAGAGCTAGAGGTAGGGTTAGGGTTAGTGTTAGAACTCTTAAAAGTAGTTAAAAAGGGGGATGAAATATGACCCATTCAACGTATGTGGCATTTTAGGAAAGTCATAATTACACCGTGAAAATAAGTATGTGTGTGTGTGTGTGTGTGTTTGTGTGTGTGAGTTTTCGCGCGCTCTCGAATATGTGTTTGTTTAAACCACTTGAAATGGTATTTGACCTTCGCCATACCACAATATGTGTGTACGTGACATCGACTTGACCCCTTAGGGTGGCGCAGTAGCGTAGTGGGTTGTGTACACGCGTGGAGGCGGGGTTAGCCCTTGGATGGGTGGCAATACTTGGAAGGCAAGCACGAAACAACAGACGTAAAGAAACAAGCGCACAGCACACTCCAGTCCATCCAGCTGTCAATAGGTACCTGGCTCTCTTTAGAACAGGGGACATTCAAGGCAGCAAAGAAGCCGAGATGGGCACCGCCCTCATTAAGCTGGTTCAGAGAAAACGGAGATCCCAATGATGAAAAAGTTTAAGGGAACACCTTTACATTTACCAAGTCTTTGAATAACATATACGCATGAAATTGTGGTATGGTTCAGTTATTTTTGGTCGAGGTTTATAAAGCAGAAAATCATTTATTCCTCGAACCTTGTTTGTGGGTAAGCCTATATGGAAGAACGAACCGTGTAAAAGGACTGACATTGATTGAGAGGCTAGTTACGTCGCATCGACTTTTGACTCTTTCTGTAATCTCTGTATGTACTGAAGAGTGCGTATAAAAGTCAACTCCAATGATTGTCTGCACTGCATACCGAACTTGTAAATTCGGTTCTGTTTATCAAATCAAATCATTGGTAATTTTGTAACTCGGCTGCCCGAGGCTCGCAAAGGTGATTCGTGAAAGGGCTAATGAGTTCTGACAACCTGTATTTAGTGAGCTCTTCACATTTTTCATAAGCGGAACTGCAACTGTCCTTAGAAAGAAAGAGTGTTGTATCTGTGGTGAGGGTGGGGGGATTGGAGAAGAGGGAAGAGGGTCTGGGTTGAAGAAGATGGAGATTGAGGTTGTGCTAGGCTTCTGTGAGAAAGGGGAGCGTTGAGCCTGAGAATGCCATGTATTCGTGATTTTCTATCGATCCCTGTGGTATTGCGTTGGTTGATGTTTTTTGTTGTTGTTTTTTTTACAGAAGAGGGAAAGGTAGTCTGAGGTAGGGTGTGTTTGAGAGAGTTGAGGATGTGTTGCGAGTGTTGAGTATGGGAGGGAGAGTATGGAGATGAATCCCCATTGACGTGATTTTCTATCGATTTCGGCCTTTCTGCCATGCTTTGCGGCGTGGGCTTGCTCGCATCTCTCCAGCATTTGTTTTCCGTCACACAGTACCGCGCTGCTAGTCACGTAATAGAAGGCACAGTCGGTCGGGATTCAGCTAGAGGCTGCTGGATGTTATTTGTATTAATTTTTTGTTATCTATTTATTTATTTATTTAATAATCCTGATATAGTGCTTTCCCAGCTCAAGAGGCCCTGGCCTATTACAATCTATTTACGATGGAAATGCATTTGATTTGAATAGCTTATCCAACGCAATCGGCCCTGTTTTAAAGAAAACACAAAACAAAAACAGCCAGCGTAATAAGGACGGTGCCTCGCTTCCCTCCTTTGCTGCTTGACCTAAACTGAACCTGGTGCCCATTTGCAGCTGTGTGTGATGTGCATGTTGTTGTTTCATTATTTGTTACTGTTTGGTAAGTTGTTGTCTTCCAAGTAGGGTCACCCGTCCAAGCACTATAGCCCTTTAACGAAATACTTTCTAGCGTGTTTTTCTACACTGTTGTGCCACGGCCTTTTCAACGAAAGCAATTTTTTTTTAAATTTTAAAAATGGATTAATTACACGCATTATACACTTTCGATTTTAAAAGAAAATTTCTCGGAGATAATTACCTCCTTCTTCGAAAGGAAAATGTGTAAGGGGAGCTGTACTAAGTTTTACGTTGACCACAGTCTTTCGTCCCAATGCTATTAAATTTTCTAATTTATTTTCAACGAAAAATAAGACTATTCTGCTGAAACTGGCTAGGTTTATGAAAATAATAATGGATTGCTTTAGAGCGTAATATAATGATTTGTAATATTAATGATAGTAATAATAGGGATTTTTTTTTCAATAATGACAATATAAATACAGTGACCAGTGTGTAGCCCCCCCCCTTCTCCCCTTCTTTATCACTCAATCTTGCGAGAGAGTGCGTGCGATTTGTGATCAGCTTGTGTGGACATAAGTTTTATGTAGTATGCTTGTGTTGTGTGATAATAATGAATGTGTATTTTGTAAATGTTTATTATGTCTCTTAGAACGCGAGTGTGAAAGATTAACTTTTATTTTTGTAATATATGTACATATGTATTTTATATTGTATTTTATGATTTTTATGGTTATTCTACATGTATGTTTATTTTTATTCATTTTCGTTGTATCCACGTGCCCCAAGGGGTTTTATGGAATAAAGCGCTTTTGACTTGACTTGACTTGACTTGTCATCCTCTACGTCCAGGTCGCTTTTGGCAACACAAAAGATAAAGATATATAAATAGATTGCTACCTTTAAAGGAAAATCCAATCTGTGACGATTGAGACGCGCACGATAATTATATGTACGAACATTTTGTTTTGCGAAGCGTGCAATGTAAGGCTGCTGCGCTCCCTGGTCATCTCCATCTTCCGATACGATTTGCGAAACATGGACCCTCACAGCATATCTACAACGAAGAATGCAAGGTGCTACAGAAGACTTCTTGGCATTTCCTATACCCAGCACATCACCAAAGATGAAGTCCGACAGACCATCACACAAGCCATTGGACAACTCAGTGAAACGGAAACTCCGATGGTATGGCCACGTCATTAGAGCATCAGGACTTGCATAACCCATCCTGCAAGGCACGGTGCCACGAGGCAGAAGAAAAGGGAGATAGAAAAAGTGGGAGGACAACATTCGAGAATTGACTGGCTTGACACTGAGCGAAGCCATGATGGTTGCTGAGGACCAAGAAAGATGGAGTACGCTGGTTAAACGATCATCTGTGGTGCCCCAACGAGCTTCGAGTTAGGGGATAGTATATGATAGGCAATGATAGCATATATCTATCTTTGATTTGGTTTTATGTTGTTGCTAGAAAAGCTTGGCGTAGTATTTGTTTGTCGATGTGATTGTAGCAGTGTTGAGATTTTTCTGGAATCGCTTGTTTGCCACAGACGGAAGAATCGAGATCTATCTATCCTAAAGTAGTGGTAAAACCTTCCAACTCGTAGAACATTCAATGACGTAAGACAGTGCGCGCTTCCAATTCCTGTGTCGAGTTTTGTTCTGATTGGTTATTGATTGAGTCATTCTGGAATGTTCCCAAACTGTCGACCCTGTTGAGAGACTATAAATCATTTAGATTCAGAGTTTTTTTTTTTTTTTTTTTAAATTCAAGATTCAAGATTCAAGATAATTTATTGCCAAGTGAATAATACACAAGGAATGCATTCGGTAAAAGCTGCAGCACCACACAAAAGCACACATAAAACATAGAGAACATGTGAACAAGCCAACAGCAAATCACAATAAAAGGATAAGAAGATAAAGTCATGAAACGAATGAACTGTACAAAAGGGCAAATATACAATTCCATTAAATGCAGCTAACACGACCACTCTTGCATTGCTATGGAGTGAACGGGATGCATAGATACGAACACGAGTTACACAGATTCAAGCATCGTGGCTGAATCTACCTTTGGTGCGTAACACAAGCCAAGCCAATCCAATGTCCACCTGTAGAGCGCACAACTGCAGGTCGCAGAGACAAGCTCAGGGCACAGGGTGAAAAACAAATACCGTGAATAAGATTACGTGTGATGTTACGAGGAAGTGTCGCGACCTTTCGCAGCCTCCTTCAACAAAAGAGCAAAACAAAGAGCTATAATCAAGCTGAATTTTTATTCTGTTAAACAAAACACGCCAAAAGTTAAGTAACACTAATTTAGCAACAGGAGATGCATGCAATCCAATAAAATGACGGCGCACAAAAATTCAAATAATTTTAACAAAATGATACTAAATCAGCTACAGGAGATGCAAGTCAGTGAAAAGATCCTACACACAAAAAGATTCCAATCTGTTTAGCAAAATGATGCTAAATCAGCAACTGGAGACGCAGGCCAATGAAATGACGCCAGACACACACACAAACACACACACAAACGCACAGCACACGCACACACATACACAAATAACTATTTTAGCAAATTGATACTGAATCACTAACGGGAACTCCAGCGAAATAACTTACCGTCGAGACCTATCAAAATATGCAGCCCAGTGGTAGAAACGACAGCTTTACTTCTACCTGGTGGATCCAGCGACTCCTACTGCGGTTAGCAGTTAGACTGATGATTCGGCAGCGCAGTGCCACCTATTCTTTCGGTTGAGAATATAAACCGAGGCCCATGCCCTTTATAGACAGGGAGCTCAAATGAATAAATAATCTTTCGGGTGACATTTAAACACATTCTTTTAAATGTTTTTTTTTTTAAATTTTATTTATAATGTTATTGTCAATATTTGGTCTAAAGAATGAATGTGTATAAACCGGGGTCTATAAGTTTGTGCGCGCATGCATTACATCGCACGGACTTTAAAGATCGAGACGCTCATGTCCTAGACTAGACGGGTGAGCGCCAGATGCAAGAACAGAAACTGCAAACACTACGTCCGCATGGGTGACAAATCTAAGCTTAATCCCAACTCCAATAACCAAATTCTATATTTTCTCCCTCCTCCTGGATGGCGTTGTTGAGCGGCTGCCGCGCTTTCTCTGAGAACACAACACGAATTTCGCCCGCATGGGTAAAAAAAATATTACAGCCCCCTCCCCCCTCCCCCCCACAAAAAAAAGGAAAAAAAGAAAAAAGAAGCGAATTTCAAAAATTATATTATAAATAAACTAGCCCAGGATACTAAATGAGCAACAGGAGATCCATCCAGTGAAAAAGAGACGTGCGGCTTTCCCCTTTCCAACCCCACCCCCTCACTCCCATTCCTCCTGCTTTCCCCCCTTCCCTCCTTCCCCTCCTCCCCCAATAAAAATTGGACATCGTTTCATCCAGATGCTACTAAATCAGCAATAGCTAGCAGGCTCAGTAAGATGAACCCGCTTTCACGAAATCATAACACGGGATCAAATCAGCGATTTAAAAAAAAGTGAAAAAGCTGAATAGAAAAATGACAATGCTGCAAGCTTCCATTACAACGCTCATGCTCCAGTGTCATTATTTGTTATGGCCGAGAAGCCATTTGCAGGAGAATGACCCAGACACAGGAAAGGTGTCGGAATATGCAAAGTTAGTTAGTTTGTTAGTCATTATTTATAGGGTCCAGGGGACTGCAAAGTGGTGGTTATGGTAGTGGTGGTGGTGGAGGTGATGATGATGATGATGATGATGATGATTGAAATTTTGGGTTTGATGTTGATTATGACGATGATGATGATTATGATATGATGATTATGATTATGATATGATGATTATGATATGATGATGATGATATGATGATGATGATGATGATGATGATGATGATGATGATGATGATGATGATGATGATGATAATGAGGAGGAGGAGGAGGAGCAGAAGGTAGAGGAAGACAACGACACATATAATGAAAATTGCCTTATGAAAAGGGTACTTCCTAACGCTTTAACTTACACATTGTCATACTAACGTGTGTTTTTTTTTTAATGTCATACTATACATTAATTTACAAATGGTCATACTAACTTACAAACTGTCGCACCAGCTTACAACGTTTCAAACTAACCTGCAAATTGTATTGTCATATTAACTTACGAATTGTCGTTTTTTACTTACAAATCATACTACCTTACAAACTGCACTGTCATACTAACTTAACGAATTGTCAGTCTAACTTGCAAATTATCATACTAACTTACAATACAAATTTTCATATTACTTACAAATTGTCATTCTAACTTACAAATTATCATACTAACTTACAATACAAATTGTCATATTAACTTACAAATTGTGATACTAACTTACAAATTACAAACTGTCGTACTGGCATACAATACAAAGCGTCACATTAAACTTACAAATTGTCATTCTAACTTACAAATTGTGACATTAACTTACAATACTTAACATTTTAACTCACAAACGGTCATATTAAATTTTTGCCTCTTCTTTCTATCTCTGTGTGTGTTCCAACAGGAAACTGGAAGAGGAGTACGTAACGTTCGCCACCAAGATCGAACGGGAGGCATCGTTGACGGAGTTGAGCGAGGCTAGCGGACCCAGCCTCTGCCCCATCTGTTGCAAGAACCCCCTCCCTCCCACACCATCCCCTCGCTCTCCTCTCGGCCCCAAGCCCGCCCTCAACGTGTGCGTGGACTGCGAAAAGCTGACGTGCCAGGGGTGCGGCTCTTACAGCGCGTCCACCACTACCAAGGTTAGTGATTGATTTATTGAATGATTTGTTT
>CM072514.1:22860823-22978323 GCA_036898135.1 Oncomelania hupensis
CGTAGATATGACGAATAGTTGTCAAACTTTGGGGAGACTCTTTTAACGAATATCAGAAATGCACGGAGGAGAATCTTACCACGAATACGTACTGCGGAGATACCACGAATGGGATCTGTATTACTGGTATATTATATTCAGGGCGGCGTTTTAAAACCCTGTTGAAGTCATTTAATTACGACTGTGTTTTGAAAAACTTTTTGTTTTAATCGTCACAGTTTTGTATCTGATTTCATTCCACTGTAGAATATATGAATATTTCCCCAAAATGATGTTTGAAACCGTATTTATCTGATTCCAATCCAATATAGGGTATTTTCCTTTACTGCTGTCTAAATCCCAGTTTATCTGATTCCATTCCACTTTCCGTTTCCGGAAAAACGGAAACTCCGATGGTATGGCCACGTCACCAGATCATCAGGTCTTGCAAAGACCATCCTGCAAGGCACAGTGCAAGGAGGTAGAAGAAGAGGGAGACCGAAAAAGAGGTGGGAGGACAACATTCGAGAATGGACTGGTTTGACACTGAGCGAAACAATCAGGGTTGCTGAGGACAGGGAAATATGGAGTACGCTGGTTAAACGATCATCTGTGGTGCACCTACGACCTCCGAGTTATGGGATAGGATAGGATAGGATAGGATAGGATAGGATTCCACTTTTGTCTCTGGACTGTTTTACGATACTGCATCGTTGACGGCGAGCTAAACAGAAATATCTGGTTTCATCGTATAATTAAGTTGTATTGTGTTTTGTTGAATTGTAGTGTATCTGCTCTTTGAGCTGATTTTTTTAGCTGTTTTTTTTTAAATAGAAAAGAACATTCAATAATTAAACCTATTATTATTATTATTATTATTATTATTATTATTATTATTATTATTATTATTATTATTATTATTATTATTATTATTATTATTATTATTGTTGTTGTTGTTGTTGTTGTTGTTGTAGCAGTAGTATTTGTTGGTATATTTGTATAGTACCGTGTTGTATGCCTGAAACATTATTTATCTGAGTCCATTCCACAGTAGGAAAATAGAAAAGAACATTAAATACTACTACTACTACTACTACTACTACTACTACTACTACTACTACTACTACTACTAATTATTATTATTATTATTATTATTATTATTATTATTATTATTATTATTGTAGTAGTAGCAGTAGTTTTTGTTGGTATAATTGTATAGTACCGTGTTGTATGCCTGAAACATTATTTATCTGAGTCCATTCCACAGTAGGGTATTTCCACTAGCACTACTGATGTCGTATACCCTACAATTGTAGGATAATTGTTACGTAGTAGAGCGCTCGCCTGCTTTGTAGGATAACCTGGATTCGCATCTCGACTGTGAAGCGCCACGTTTACTCAGCATTTGATTTTTCTGTAATAACTCTTTTTACTGGGGTTCACATCCTGCAGTGTGGCTGCAGTAGCTCGTTAAAGAACAGTGTTAAAATGGTATTTGACAGGCTCTAATAAACGGGCGTACATTTTAGGTCGATCAGGGTAGCTCAGTTGTCCGGGGCGATTGATAGCACGCTTGAAGCTGCAAGTTGGCGTCTTGTCCGTCTTGATTGAGATCCTAATTTCGATCACCGCCCTGAGCAGCGCATTGAATGGCAAGCGCGCTATGTATAGGATAAGTGCATTGTTGCCGTATACTTGAATGCGCAGCCATAAAACGGTCGCAGAAAATGTCTAGAGTGACCTATCCTCTCCTATCCTATCCTATCCTATCCTATCCAATCCTATCATATTTTATACTAGTGGTTTTTGTACCCTGGCAAGCCAGGGTACACAGGTTGCTGTTTAAAATGTAGACAGAGAGGCAACTGTTGTCTGCGAGTTTCATTTGGACGATGATACCTCCCCATATCCCCCTTGATACCTCACCATACCCCCCCCCCTGATATCTCCCCGCCCCCCCTCCCCATGATGCCTCACCATACCCCCTTGATACCTCCCCGAACCCACTTGATACCTCCCTATACCCCCTTGATACCTTCCGTACCCCCCCCCCCCTTGTAACCTACCTGTACCCTCCTTAGTACTTCCCCGTTGATCGTTTCGCAGGTATGGATGAAAAGACTCGACCATCACCATACCCCTTTATATATACCCGTATCCCCGTTATGCCTACCCATGCCCCTTTAAACCTACGCGTAGCCCCCTTTTACATACACGTACCACCCCATCCCAATCCTTGGTAATAATAATAATAATAATAATAATAATAATAATAATAATAATAATAATAATAATATTGAATATAGAATAATACAAATAGAAATAATAAAAAACACCAAGGTTTTAAAATAAAATTTGATATAAGATATAATAATAATAATAATAATAATAATAATAATAATAATAATAATAATAATAATATTAGTAGTAGTAGTAGTAGTAGTAGTAGTAGTAGTAGTAGTAGTAGTAGTTTATAAATAATAATAATAATAATAATAATAATAATAATAATAATAATAATAATAATAATAATAATAATAATAATAATAATAGTAATATAATAATAATAATAATAATAATAATAATAATAATAATAATAATAATAATAATAATAATAATAATAATAATAATAATAATAATAAATAAGTTAAAAGTAAAAAGCCTAAATTAAAAAGAAAAATATCCATATTGTAGTGTAAAAAAAAACAACATGAAAAAATATGGCCGCGAGAGATTTGAACTTGGGTTGCCTGCACGGTAGGCGAATGTAATAATAATAGTAATAATAATAATAATAATAATAATAATAATAATAATAATAATAATAATAATAATAATAATAATAATAACAATAATAATAATAATATCGAATATAGAATAATACAAATGGAAATCATAAAAAACACCAAGGTTTTAAAATAAAATTCGATATAAGATATTATAATAATAATAATAATAATAATAATAATAATAATAATAATAATAATAATAATAATTATTATTATTATTATTATTAAAATTATAATAATTATTATTATTAGTTTATAAATAATAATAATAATAATAATAATAATAATAATAATAATAATAATAATAATAATAATAAAATAAGTTAAAAGTAAAAAGCCTAAATTAAAAAGAAAAATATCCATATTGTAGGGTAAAAAAAAAAAAGACAGGCGGGAGGTTTGAACTTGGGTCGCCTGGCACGGTAGGCGAATGTCTTACTAAGTCAGCTACCAAGGCTTCATATGAAGATCATCTATTTTTTGGTCTATATGGGAAAACATGCTGAAACCTCGATTCGATTTTTAATTAATCAATTTTAATTAGTTAAACACAAAATTTTGTAAGATTGGTGACCAGAGTGCAAAAGTGTTTTGAATGGAAATAAAACAAAATTTGCGGTATTACGAAACGGCACGTTCTTGACACGGGTTGAATGGAAACCGCGCGCGGAATGAGGCTATTGCAGTTTGTGGACATTTTGTTTATTTATTTATCTCAGAAACGGTTAAACGTTCGGTAAGGAAATGTCGGCTATAACGATTTCGTGGGTTTTGAGCACACAGCAGGCCGATCCGCAGCACCCAGCACCTGCCCAGATCAGCGTCCATACCGGACAAACTTTACAGTAGAGGCGAAGAAGGACTTCCGGCTAAGCAATTTATATATATAGACTATGCTGTTACTCGAAAGTGGTTGAATTGTGGCACAACAGATGATTGTTTAACCAGCGTACTCCATCTTTCTCTGTCTTCAGCAGTCATCATGGCTTCTTCACTCAGTGTCAAGCCAGTCCATTCTCGAATGTTGTCTTCACACCTCTTTTTCTGTCTCCCTCTTCTTCTGCCTCTTTGCACCGTGCCTTGCAGGATGGTCTTTGCAAGGCCTGATGTTCTAGTGATGTGGCCATACCATCGGAGTTTCCGCTTCTTCACCACTGTGAGCAAGTCATCGTGCTGTCCAATGGCTTGTGTGATGGTCTGTCTAACTTCGTCTTTGGTGATGTGCTGGATATAGGAAATGCCCAAAAGTCTTATGTAGCACTTCATCTCATCTCTGTGTGATTGTGTGTATCTAGAGTGAAAATCGAGTAATCAATGGACCACATAGTCTATCTAGAATAAAGAAGGTTCTGCTGTAGTTGGTACTGGTGCCAGTACGATACAAGAGCCGGAGATTGGGAACCGCGGTATAGTTTCACTCATATAAAGTCAAACAAAACCTTATTTAATTGGAAAGAAGGAAACGCGGCAGTCTCGCGACCCCACCCTCCACTGCGACATTCGTTCTCATTTACGGCACTTCTGGTGGCCATCTTTTTCGCTACCCTGGGGGAATTCACTGATTCTCGCGGACTGTCCAACTAGTTTATTCGGGGGGTTGAAGAGTCCTTAAACTATAGAAAAGGGAGGTTACAAAAAAAAGAGAAGCTGCTTACAAAGTGAGAAACGGAAGTTAGTACAACCGCAGTTGGCTCATTGGTGTAATAGACAGAGAGACTGTTGAAGCAGTTCCATTTCGAGTGATAAACCTTACAGGCAGGGGTTCGAAGCCGGTTGACAGCCTGGAAAGCCGACAAAAAATAATAACCTGACCCTGGTGCAGAAGCAAGACATCTACTCCTTCGTATAAACCGTGCACGCACGCATTCCATCCCCCGCGGACTTAAAAGAGCGTGATGTTCGAGTGTCAGCTACACAAATGCATCCAGCATCAGTTCAGTTCAGTGAATAGATTACCGTCCCCGGACACATAAGCATATAGCATCCAGCATCAATAGGTCGCCAGGAATTTATAGTGCTTATAAGGTGTCTTCGGGGTGTCGGATAGCGCAGTGGTTGGAGCACTCGCTACTGTGTCGCAAGTTAAGCACCGTCCAGTGCGGTTAGCACTTGGATGGTTGACCGCAAAACGTGAAGCGACAAATAACAACGCCCCCAGTTGACTCAACTGTGACTGAGTACCTACTCTCTTAAGGGTGGGGAAGGTAAAGCAGCGAGGGAGAGAGATGGGCATCACCCTCATTACGCTGGCCCAAGATAAGTGACTGTGATCTCCAACATCACGCTCCCCTACGGCCACAACTACCTTACCTGATGGGACTACCTTTACCTACCTTTTTTTTTTTAACCTTTTTTATTTATAAGGTGTCTTATTTGGTATTTGGGCACTCTCTCCAGTCTTAGGACATGAGCGTCAGGGTCCTTAAAGTCCATGCGATGGAATGCATGCATATTACAGACTATAGACCTTAGATGTTAAGTCTATTTTCTCTTCCGGCAAAAATAAAAAAAATCCCCGTAATGTTGTTGGTACTGTAGGCGGTCACACTAGACGGTCCGATCGCGATAGGCATTTTTTTTTAGCTGTCAGTACCTTGCTTGGCTGCAGAAGAGAAGAGAAGAGAGAGAGAGAGAGAGAGAGAGAGAGAGAGAGAGAGAGAGAGAGAGAGAGAGAGGCGCAGACAGACAGCCAGAGACAGACACGGAAAGGCAGAGAGAGGGAGAAAGAGATCTAAAGAGAGAGAGAGGGGGAGATAAAGAAAGAGAGAAAGGGAGAGGGAGAGACAGGGACAGACAGATTGACATCAAAGCAGAGGCTGAAATAGAACTCAAAGCTGTTACTGAGGACCAAGGGTTCCAGGGTCCAAAAAACTCTTCATGGGGGAGGAGGGGAAGAGAGGGGAAAAGGAGCAGGGGGAGGGAAAAAAGGGGGGTGGGGGAAACAGGCTTGCCAGAGGCACTTGATTAAATTTGGTTCCATTCGCTTCCAACACCCGTAGCTGTCAGGATTCTTCGTATTTTGCAGAAAGAACTGTGGTAGACTTATACATACCTACGTGTACGTATCTAGGCTGGATGCACTAAATGTTTACTGGGCGTCAGGAGTTTGAAAGTCACTCAATGCGAAGGAATGCATGCGCGCACATGTAAAAAAAATTGTTTTATACACGCAGAGTCTAGGCCTGTTATGTTAAGCTGATTACGAATAGTGGGTTTATAAGTGAGCCAAAGTAGTACACAGAGCGGAGTGTTTCCTACATTACATTACATGGTTATTGCTTTAGGTCCAGCGGACTCTTCGGAGCCAAATCAGGACCAAGTGTTTCCTAAAACTATATCGTCTCCCTTGCCGTTCTTGGCCAGAACTCCATGCGTACTCTCCCCATACAGTACTTATCGCTTGCGACACATCACTACTCCTCCATATACCGGACACTCGTGCCACCTCCCTGACCCCAAGATCAGGGTTGCAGGACGTCGCAACACCCGGTGGTCGGTAGTTGCGGCTGCATTGGGAGGTGGGTCAGGAAGGGGTGCGAGTACCTCGGTAGGGAGTCGTATGGTCCAAGTCAGGAATTCTGGCAATTGTTTTCCTAAAACAACTTTGTATCCTCTATCCAACGTCAGATTTGGGGAGACAAAGTTGGGTGAGTTTAAAAAAGTATTGTTTAATTATGTACTGTCATGTTCTTCAGTAATGTTTTTGGTGTTTTTTTTTGCGAATTTTACGTTAATTTGGATGGTTTCTTACTATTTTATTCGGTGTTGTTTCCGCGATTTGTACGTTATTTTGTAGTATTTCTTATTGGCATATGACATTTTTCTGAATTTATTTAAAAAAATCTATTTGTAGTTTTAGGAAGTTAACTACCTTATTATTATTATTATTATTATTATTATTATTATTATTATTATTATTATTATTATTATTATTATTATTATTATTATTATTATTATTATTATTATTATTATTATTATTTTTGTTATTAGAGTGTGAAGACGCTTTGAACCTAAAACAAAACTTATGTATATCGAGTGACGCCATTGTGATGACATCATGTTTTTAAAAGCATAGTACCAACACAACACAAATCAATATATTGTCCTCATCATAATACACAAGAATATGTTCTTACGATGAAGATAAAATATCAAATACGAACAAAAATAAAACAAACTTTAAATTGCTAGTTATTATCACTTTCAACCTCCCTTCACACGATTCAGTTTGCCGACACAAACACGGTGTCGTCTTTCTCTCTCTCCACCAGCCAGACTCTCGTTAACCACACTTACCCAACCGAGGTAGACGGCGACACAGGTACCCGCTCCCAATCACTGATAACCAACATATTAAAAACATTGTCAAACATTTTAAATACAAACATAGAATATACTAATGATTTAAATAAAATCATTAATAAGGATATGCAAGATTGTTTTATATTTAAAAAAAATAAACAACAGCTTATCTATACAAGCATGGCCTCATCAACCCGAGAGCCACTGAAGTCAAAGAATGTCTACTTCGGGTGGCTATGGTAATAAAGGGGGAAGGAACGTTGTAAAGTAGTGAGATGGGGCCGGGTAGCTCAGTTGGTAAGAGCGTCTTGCTAGTAACCGAAAGGTCGCTGGTTCGAATCCCGGATTGGTCAACGTGTGATCCTATTATTTTCCCCTTTACCAACAACTGGCCCGCTGGTGTCAGTATAAATCGGTCCAGTAGTCACCTATATGCGAAAGTGTCGTGTGACTATAATCTACAAACAACCGTAAAGTAGTGCCAACACTTTGGACACAGTGCCGGTGTTACGTCGTCAAAGTTCCGGGTGTCTTACTTTAGCCGGGCGCATTTGCGCATGCGCCAGGTCAAGTCGGGCCGGCTTTTTCACGACGTTCTTAGGCGTCGTAACCCTAACCCTAACTCTAACCCTAATCCTTAATAACACTACGATAGCACTGTGCGCATGCGTCGAATTTTGTAATGCGTCGACCAATCAGAATGCTCCCAGTCGCTCCCAGCCAAAAATAAGATACTAGAAACTGTTACGATGTCACACCGGAAGGAGAAATACTGGAGTTTAACAGAGATTCAGTAACGTAAGTACAGGAACAGTGTGGAATCATTTGTTTACGAGACAATTTAGGATTATTTATTGAAGCATGGCAGAGATGACAGAACGAAGACCGAAGTGGTGGAGCCGCACAGGGTGCAATATTTATTTATGTGTATGTTTTTTTTCCATCTAAATGATAAAACAATAAAACAACACACACAAAGCAAACATAAACCTACGCCTACTAAAACTACATAACGAGGAATGTTACAGCTAGGCTTATATAACAGGTAAGGTCCTCATTATTATGCAGCGGTAGCAAACACACATACACGCAAACACGCCCTTTGGCGTTGTGCATTGTGGCTGGTCATCTCTCCCCCTTTTTTTTTTTTTAAGAGGTAACTTCATAATTTATTTTTTTATTCTTGACTCGGTTTTCTACCAATACCTTCCGGATGGAGGGTACTTCTGATGCTAGTAAATCTAAATCTCATATGTCTCCTAAGCGCCGTTGTGCTGCTGATAGGCCTAGAACAGATTCGCCTGTAGTCAGGGCTAGAATCGATGTGGCAGAGAGTTTGATTGAAGGATCTGACCCAGTGGGCCACTGTTCTAATACTCAAGTTGCCGGTGGCCTGGCTGCCGATGCATTACCTGAGAAGTCTCTCCCTGGTCGTAAGAGGACTTACGGCACTTTGTCGGATTCCTCTTCCTCCTCGGAGGGAACAGAGGAGGCTATGCTTGGCGTGGATAATCTTTCGCCAATCTCCGCCTCTGAGGCTGGGGTCGCATGCGTCCTTAGCTCCACTCCCTCCTCTGAGCCTGTAATTCTAGAGCAGGCGGCCCCTACCGCGGAAAGTGATAACGGTTGGACCAAGGTCACCAGTAAAGACAAAAGCAGGTACAGAGGGCCACCTAGGCCACCTTTGGTCTTTTCACATGGGCCTTGCCAGTACCCTATAGTGTTGAAGCAGACTGGTGACACAACTTCTTTGTCACTCAAGTCTCTTCAATGGAAAATAGCTGATCTGTTAAAAACATCCGTGGGACCCGTAGAACGGGTGCGGCCATTGGGGGACGGCTATCTGATAGCCTGTTCCTCCCAGCATCAGCAGAATAAATTACTTGCGCTGTCGCAGCTGGGTCAGATTGCGGTTTCGTGTACGATTCCTGTCCCCACGGTGGAGGGGGTTGTTTTGGGTGTGCCATCTTCGGTGGCTGATGAAGAAATCTTGGCCAAGTATGAGGGTGCAGTTAGCCCAGATGGCTTGGTTGGTGAGTGCAGAGTACGTAGCTTCAATCGCCTGACGAGATCAGATGGACAAGCTTCTACTTCTGTTAAAGTTGTGATAGAGGCAGCCACGTTGCCCCGCACCTTGTTGTTGAATCGGAGGGAATTTGCCGTCGTTCCCTTCGTGGCACCTGTGGTGCGCTGCTATAGGTGCCAGAGGTTCGGCCATACTCGGAAACAGTGCAGATTGGGCTTGATTTGTTCGTCTTGTGGCGCTCCCGGTCATGCGGGTGCTCAGTGCACGGCCGTTCGGCGCCACAGTCTCAACTGTAAAGGTGAGCATTCGGCTGCCAATGTAAATTGCCCCGCACTCCGGGAGCGCTTACTTGCCAATCAGGTCAGGGCGGCCACTTACATGCCGCGTTCCCGGGCCCTCTGCCTGGCCAGGCAGCAAATAGACACCGATCTTGGTAGGACTCCTAACGTACCGGTGTGTGCCGCTGGAACTACCCCGGCGGCCCACACGTGCACTTCCTCGACCCCGCGTGTTCCGGGCCCACCTCCCCCTCGCCTGGCGTCGGTGGGGGTGGCCGAGCCACATTCTTGGGCCGATCGTGTCCGGGCGGGTGAAATGGACAAACAGGTTTCCCGGGGGGTTGTCTCTGAGGCTACTACCCGGGATCCCTGGAAAGCTATTGATAGGCTGGAGGGCCTGGTCGAAGGCCTAACGCGTTCAGTCGCAGGCTTGGTGGACGTTGTGCGCGGTCTATCCGCTTGCATCTCGCCACCGGTGGCTCCTGCGGACCCGCCTGTTGGAGTGCCAGAACCGGTTCCTCTTGTTCTTCCCGACACCCGGTCCGTGGGATCTGATAGTCTAGTTGATGAAATGTCCAGTTCAGAGGGTCGTTCTACCCAAGTATCTCCTGGTAAAGTAAATGAAAGTGCGGCCAAAGCCCGTAGTCATGAAGCTGCGGAATATATTAGTGAACTTACTAATTATGAGATTTTTTTGCGGGCCCTGCTTCCACAGGGTGAGGTTGATAAATTTTCAAGTGCTGTCAAATTTGTTGTTGATAAAATCAGACTCGTGGAAGATGCAAACGCACCGATACCTAGGGTGCGAAACGTGGCCGACTGGAAATCAAAACGACAACCCAGGCGTTAGCTCGGCTGACATATGTGATCTCACAACTTTGTGGGTCCCCTATTTGTACAAAGTTAACTAGGATTTGACTTTTTTACTTATGTATAATATATAATTTTAAAATATGAGACGTTCGCCTCTCATTTCGACTGGACTGTGTTTGTCGGTGTTCGGATATTTTAAACTTTTTCATATTTTTTATTCTTATTGGACTAGTCCTGTTGATTCAGCTGTCGAACCATTTTAAATTTTATGGGAGGATGTTCCGCCCCATGTGCACACGCCATGTATAATTTTAATGTGTGTTGCTGGAACTGTTCCGGCTTGTCCCTTTGCTGTGACCTTAATGTCAGACCTGGTCTGACAGTCCAACTTTGTGTGGCTTTTGCCAAACTATAATTGGGACCCTGCCCTCGCAGCGCGGCGACCTTCACCCTAAGCAAATTTCCTCTTCCTCTGGGCCTCACATCACCGGCAACCGTCCTTGAACCTGACATTTTTTTGCCAACCTGAAACTATTTAATTCTTCTGGACGTCGCAGCAGCGCTTCGCGCTCCCTCTACATTTGGTTTCTTCTGACAAAAAGACTTCTTATTTCATCATGACATCTTATTACAACACGATACTATATATACAAGTCCCCTATACGCTGACGTGTCCGGGGACGTTAATCTACGCAACGCAACGCAACACCGCCTCAGACTACACAAAAATCTTTGACCTGTCAACATCTTAAGTCACTGAAGGAGTGTTTGTTTGTTCGTTTGTTTTCCTCCAGAAGCCTTTTTTCCCTTCTAAATATCTACATTGTTCAGGCCGCTTTACCACACCACATCAGTAGTTGTATTTCTATTGAAATATAGTACTAGTCGTTACTGTCAGCACTGACCGTCTTTCAGCTTCAATCAGTTAAAGAGTTTATTTCTGTGCACAGTGGGTGGGATTAGAGTGGTTCAAGTTATCATGGTACCCCCATCCCCCTAAACCCTTTGAGTGGCGTTTCGCTGCAGCTGCCGTGCTTTCTACGGGATAGCAACCCGAATTTCCCCCGTTTAAGATAGATAGATAGATAGATAGATAGATGCTTTAAGGGTTCAGTCACCTAAACAGGTGTCACTCAGACTGTTACACTCTTTGTGGCGTTTTTCTATCAGTAGTTGATTCAGCCCCAATGCTGAAATACTGATAAGTGTAACTCGGATTCGTTTATCCACGCAACCCGTTCAATCAGCAACAAGGCACAGAGTCGTCATATAAAGTTTTCCAATTTTATTCAGCGTACATCAACAACTGCATACAATCGCCTTTTTCACTTTCCTTTTTCAACTTTTCCTCACTTTACACAGAGCATCCATTATATAGTTTTTCTCTAAACTCGAGATAACGTCAGAATGTTCCCGATGACGCTTTACAACCAATCAAACGAAATTTCGTCATCACTGTCTTACGTCATACAACATTCTTTTCGGTCCAAGAATGTTCTCAAATATCTACACCTAACACGAAGCTTCGATCGACAGTAAACAAGCAAATCTAGAGAATTCTCCAATAATATCGACCAACTAAAATTACCAACGTTATACAAAGCTTCTTCTAACAACAATGCAAACTCAAATCAAAGGTAAATACACTCTATTATTGAATACTTTGCAAAGCGAAACGATTAGATATATCGTGCACGTTTCAGACATACTATCCTTCGCGTTTCAACGTAACACAAACAAATATGTTTCAATGCATACAGTATATTCCAATGTTAATCACTTATATGTTTTAGGTTGATGGGACACGAATATCCCTTTGTCTTGGATGGCGTTGCCCCGAAGCTGCTGCGCTTTCGCTTAGAAAGCTAGCCAAACTGCACTCGCGAGCTTGACATGAAGTGTGTTCCAGAACCCAGCAATAAATCTTTCTTAAACCTGTAAAAAGCTTTATAAGTGCGGTGCGACACTTAAGACAAGCTGTGTTCAAGACATTGCCGGTCGCTCTTGTGACGACTTTAAGGAAATCGAGTACGCTAGTGAGGCTCTGATCGCTCAGTGAGGAAACGTGATGATGTTGTTGATGATGATGATGACGATGATGACGCCGACGATGGTGATGAAGATGACGTCGACGACGACGATAATGATGGGGAATGATGATGATGATGATGATGACGCCGACGACGATGATGAAGATGACGTCGACAATGACGACGACGATGATGATGACGACGATGATGATGATTATGTTGATGATGATGATGACGATGATGATGTTGCAGTTGCAGGAGTGGGTCTGCAGTCTGTGCGAGAAGCGACGGAAGCTGATGATGAGTACTGGAATGTGGTATCATGGTTATCATCCCGATGTGGAAGCGAGCCCCATCACCAAAAAAGTGGAGCACGATCCGGTCAGTAACATTTCATATACAGTTGTGTTACCGCATGGAGGCATACTACCAATGAGGGTGGTGGGGTGGGCAGCTTCTGGTTTGAAGTGAGCGCCTAGAGCGGCGTGAGTTAGATCCTGTGTTGGCCAGCGCCTTGAGCAGGTATTGGGCTGGAAAAGCGCTATATCGAAACGGTTAAATATCCGGGCTTGAAGTTCTCTGCCTAATCGATTTTTTTTTTATTTCCGGTCGGCCTGAAACTTTTGGTGATGACCGTGTACCATCCATGCATCTGAACTGCATTGTTCTACGATTGCTTCTCCGCGCTAGATCTTGTGTCAGATCGAAGGGGATTATTCCCCTTCATACGAAATGCTGAAACGGGTGAAGATGGGTGATAACAGTCGCGTGAAGGAACAGAAAAACAGCATTTAAAATTATATATTTCTGACCGAAATCCATTTCACCCACTGACGCGACGTGTTCTTCAAAAACAACAATTCAATTTACGGGTTTATTTTAAAAATGTTTGAAACCATCTTTTAATGTAAAACTCATTGTCACAAAAACTAATCAGAAGTCGTTCATAGTGCCTTTCTCTGCGAAACAACATATTTGTGTTCTTCTTGATTTGTATTTCCTTTCTGTTTTCAGAATGCCCTCATGTGTACATCTTACAGCAACATATATTTGTTTTGTTCTTCTTCCTTTTTGTGTGTGCGACCTTAGTATACTCCACCCACAAGCAAAGCGTGCAGGACACATCAAGACGTCATGACCACTTCCAGTACTAGCCGAGACTCGCGAGATTCTCGTGACAGCTTGGATAGCAGGCGATCGGACTTCAGTACTTTCAGTGCTGACTTGAACCTCCTCACCATGACATCATCGCAAAACTCGGAGCTGGCGCGCCAGATGTACGAGCAGAATAAAGTCAAAGGTAGGCAAATCAAATCTGTTTATTTTTATTTATTTTTTTATTTTCGTTTTTTTTTTTTGGGGGGGGGGGGGGGTGGGGTGGCGGGGGGAGGGGCTGTCAGATATTTTGTTCAGCTCTTTGGTGTCTTTTCTCTCATCAGATCTGTTGCCTGAGCAAATCTTCTTGTATGGTTTTGAGCAGAACAAAGCCTCAGGCGTTTAAGACTGTGTTGATAATTGTCTTATTGCGTGTTTCGTGTTTCAACAAGTAGATCGGCCTTTTGGTATTGATATCAGATATTCAGCAGAAATGCATTAGGAGATTTGTACTGTAGTTTTGTCGTTTGTGTTAAGTGCTCGTTCTCCGTTCGGGTGCTTCTACAGGTATGTAGTTGTCCTTTTCGTGTTATTATAGGCCTAATTGGTTCTTGGTGTCAGATATTTCAGTATAAAAGCATTGAAGATCTGTGTTTTGTGGGTGTAAATTACAAGATTAGATCCGTTGGATCTCATTTTTGATATGATGATGATGGTCATTGTTGTCAGGGTGGCGACGTGGTGATCGTCCTTAACGCTCATGCAATAGGACGTTAAGCATCGTTTTCCATTCCATTCCATTTTGTGGGTGTGTTGCATGTTTTGCTATACGTTTACGCGTGTTTCTGTCTTCCCATCTTTGAACTGATGAAAAGGTCCAGCTTCAAATGGGAGGTACACAGACTTAATGCAGCTTGCGACTTGTATTGGATAGTTTTTCTATGGGCTGCAAAACAGGTCTTGTGGAACTGTGTTTTTATTATTATTATTATTATTATTATTATTATTATTATTATTATTATTATTATTATTATTATTATTATTATTATTATTTATTTATTTATTTATTTATTTATAAGGCGCTTTCCCTCGCAGAGATCAAAGGGCACACATACACCCACACACATCATGTGTACCGCACAGACACACACACAAATAGCAGCAATATTTAAAAACATTTAAGTCGTTGGGTCTACAGGTTATTCAAGTTTGGTCTATTTTGCTTTTTTTCCCGATTTATATTAACTGTGTTCGTCTTCTGCTACTTTCTTTTTCAAGGCACTTGTAGGTTTGAGACAACGAGAGAACCGAAGGCTTGTATGCCAGTATGTGTTGTGTGGTCCGATGAAACACTGCGTGTAAATTTTATAATATTTATAATTTAATTATGAAATTCTTACTTTGTTGGGGTCTGATACAAAGTTGCGTGTTTTGTAAGCCATGTTGGTTCTCTTGACACATTTCACAAATCTAATTTAATGTTTATACCGATCAGAGTGGAAGCTTGACCTCTGTCTGATGTCATTAGTGCAAAGTATTGTGATGTTACTTACAGGGGACCAAGTGGAATCTCAGTCCTGCGTGTAAGGCTACGGGTGGTCCGTAATAGAACAAAAAAAATGTTCTCTCTGTCATGGCCGGACCAAAGTGTAAGCTAATTCTCTCTCTAGTCACGAGTCCTCATTATTTAAAACAACAACAACAACAACAATCGCCACAAAAATAAAACAACTAAAGTTTTGTATATAAGGGCGAGCCAAACTGGACGTTTGGGATATTTGATCTTTTACGTAAGATCTTGTTTTATGTGAGACGTGTTTTATATACATTGAAAAAATTGTGCGAGGGTGTGTCCTTTGCGTTGCTACTTTTAATTCCCCACCCCCACATCCCCTCTTTGAAACAGTCTTATGGTTATTGTTGTGGATGGGTCCAAATTCTTCTTTGGTGGGACGACGCCGTGCAGCTCTCTTTTTTCTTGTGGTTGTTGTTGTTGTTACAGTTTATTATCCCTTCCTATCGGGATACTCTGGGCCGCCCTCCTCTGGGGAAGGCGTAGTCGCAGCCTGTGGCGCGCCCAAACCCAACCTACCTAACATTATTTTGTGATTTTTGAAATTTTGCTGGGGGAGCAAACCGGACGTTGCCCGAGTCGAAAGTAAATGATATTCGGAGAAACACAACGCCCAGATGCTGGATCGAACCCACACCTGTCAGGCGCCATTGGTTTCTGGCTTATGGACAAGGCAAGTTAGTCCCGCCTTAGCGCACTTGGCCACAACGCTCGCTCTAAACTCCACTGTGTGATAGATACCGTGGTTTTATCAAACTGTACAATGTGGCCTGACCTTTCATCGTGTTATTAGCCGAGTGGACATGCAGCTGGTTTCGATTCCAATGAAGCTCGATTTTTCGATCAAAGGGTGTGGAAGAAGGTTTCTTGATGCTGACCCTGTTGCTGCTGCTGCTGCTGCTGCTGCTGCTGCTGCTGCTGAGGTTGGTGTGGCCCTGTATTTGCTTTAAAAAAATGAAAGTGCAGTAGAATTGAGGAGTGGGAACGCAGGCGGGGGTGGGGGGGGAAGAAATACGAAGAAGGACAATGAAAGAGGGGAAGCTTTTTTACCTGAAAAAGAAAAAGGAAAAAGTATTAGAGAGCGATGAGAAGAGAGTCAGGAAGACGTAAGAGGAGAAAAAAAAGACAAACAAGAGAGAGAGAGAGAGAGAGAGAGAGAGAGAGAGAGAGAGAGAGAGAGAGAGAGAGAGAGAGAGAGAGAGAGAGAGAGAGAGAGAGAGAGAGAGAGAGAGAGAGAGAGAGAGATAAACAGATGACATCGAACAGGTTGTGTGAAAAAAACAGAAAGACAGGGAAGGAGAGAATTAGGACAAATGGGAAAAAGAACAGTAAGAAGAAAAGATACCTATGTTTGAGAAGGGCAGATTGAAAGGATACAAGCCTAGAGAGGAGGACATAAAGTTTAGATGGGGGAGGGTGGGGGGGGGTAGTGGGGGAGAGAGATACGATAAGAGGAACACGAAAACCGGAAGGAGAAAGACTGAGATTTGTATACAGTCAAATTCAGCTCTAATGAAATCCGGCTCTATTGAATATTCGGCTCTATTGAAGTTCAGACTTGGCACCGTCCAAACTTGTTCTTTCTCTGTCCTCAGTAACCCTAATGGCTTCGCTCAGTATCAAGACCGTCCATTCTCGAATGGTGTCCTCCCACCTCTTTTTCTGTCTTCCTCTTCTTCTGCCTCCTTGCACCGTGCATTGCATGATGGTCTTTGCAAAGGTGACGTGCCCATACCTTCGGAGTTTCCGTTTCTTCACCACTATAATGAGCATGTCATCGTGTTTTCCAATGGCTTGTGCGATGGTCTGTCGGATTTCGTCGTTGGTGATGTCTTGGATATAGGATATGCCCAGAAGTCTAATGTAGCACCTCATCTCCATACTTTGTATTCTGTAGGTCTGCTGTGAGGGTCCATGTTTTGCAATCGTATAGGCAGATGGAGATGACAAGGGGGCGCAACAGCCTTATCTTGGAATGTAGACTGATGGTCCTGTCTTTCCAAATGGGCTTCAACCTTGTCAGGGCAGCAGTTGTTTGTGCGATCCTGGAAAGGACTTCCTGTCGGGACCCACTGTCTGATACAATGGCTCCTAAATATTTAAAGCTTTACACCGTGTTGAAGGATTGGCCTTGAACTTTGATGTCCGTGTTGATGCCATTGGTTTTGCTGGTAATAATTTTGGTCTTCTCTGCACAAATTTCCATTCCAAAGGCTCTGGAGGTGGCGTCAAGCCTCTGTACGAGCTGTGCAAGTTCTTGTTCCTCTCCAGCCAATCCATCAATGTCATCCGCAAAACGGAGGTTGGAGATTGCTCTACCCCTATGCTGACTGTACCTTCGTGGGGCATCTGATATGAAGAAGATGTTCCCAATAAATAGGGACAATACAATTCTCGGAAAAAAATCAAATGCAGCACTGTTCGTACATTTGAGATCATTTGTGTTGATGCGTCCGAAAATAACATTCAGAAGTAGCAGAGAAGAAACTGTAGGCGAAAATAAAATAACATGAGTAATATTAACAAAATTTCAATTCCCATTACTAATTCCTATCCTATCCTATCCTATCCCATAACTCGGAGGTCGTAGTGGCACCACAGTTGATCGTTTTACCAGCGTACTCCAACTTTCCCTGTCCTCAGCAGCCCTGATTGTTTCGCTCAGTGTCAAACCAGTCCATTCTCGAATGTTGTACTCCCACCTTTTTCGGTCACCCTTTTCTTCTACCTCCTTGCACTGTGCCTTGCAGGATGGTCTTTGCAAGACCTGATAATCTGGTGACGTGGCCATACCATCAGAGTTTCCGTTTTTTCACCACTGTGAGCAGGTCATCGTGTTGTCCAATGGCTTGTGTGATGGTCTGTCGGACTTCGTCGTTGGTGATGTGCTGGGTATAGGAAATGCCCAGAAGTCTTCTGTAGCACCTCATCTCCATGCTTTGTATTCTTCGTTGGAGATCTGCTGTGAGGGTCCATGTTTCGCAAGCATGTAGGAAGATGGAGATGACAAGGGAGCGCAGCAGTCTTACCTCATTACTAATTGACCCCCATTTATTCATCATACAGATTATATTTGACTGAGTTATTAAGTCATTATTCCCTATGATTTTTGATTATATAGTAAACAGTAAAATTGTTAAAAACCGAAAGAGAAGGTTGAGGGGTGGGTGGTGGATGGGTGAGGAGGGGATGAGTAAAAGTGGCAGGAAGGAGGGGAAAGGGGGATAATGCTAGAGGGAGTGAGAGGAGTATGAGGTTGGTTGCGTATGAATTAAACTAGTATAAAACTCATAAACGGCTGAAAACTGCACCAACAGATCTAGCTTTCGTTTCATCCACAGTTATCATTGCCTGCCCCATCATGTCCCGTTGACTGGGGCTGCGTCAGAAGGCTCAGCTGACATAATAACATAGGCCGTAAAAAAGACACGAGACAGTCAGGCGTCGTCCGGCCCTTACGGGCTGCGCTGGTCACTGGTGGATGACATCAGGGGCCAGCAATTGCATTCTACTACAGGAAGGATCACAATGCATTTTATGTCATGCAAAAGGAGTACTATATATAATTTTGTAATTCCCCCGTGGGGGTGCCGGGGGTTTCAGTATAAATAGTATCCCCACTTTCTGGACATTTAATGCTTTAAATTTCTACTTTCGCTGCCTTTCTCATTTGTTCTTTCTTATTCCTACTCTGTTCTATCAATCTACTATACTATCTTCTTCTTCGCTAGACCAGTCACCTACCTTATTCGTGAAAACTCTTCCAGGACAAAACTCCTCATTCGTGTGTGAGGTTTGTTGGATCAGCTTGGGAATATTGGACGCTTTCTGCCAGGTGGTCACTAGGGCTTCCTATGATGTTATTATTTGGCAATGTAGGCATTTTATATGCAAGCTTATATGTTTTGTTGATATTTTATAATGATGTTTATATTCTATTTTGTTTTTGTAAACGGGGGTTCGATAAATTAGAGTATAGCCTCAGCGTCCCCTGCATGGGATGTCTTTTTTGTAAAGTGACCGGCTGATGGAGTGCCTTCGGTGTTACCACTAGGGTTGTTTCGGCAGATCTTTAATGCATATTCCTCTTTCAGCCAAGCGTGGTCTTGATTTTTTGGTCCTGATTCGGCTTTTTGCAGTTCGCTGGACCCTGTAAGCAATGAATAACTAACTAACTAACTATTTTTGTAATTATTTATTTACAACAGTTATAATCAATTTTCACAATAGGGCTTTACTTTTTAACCAATCTATAGTTGAAATGGTATGAGAAGGAAAACAGACAGAACTTGGTAAGAGAGACAGTAGGAAAAGCTTTGCCCTTCTACTTCTGTTGATTAAAAAAAAAAAAGATTTGGGGTTTGTTGTTTATCTTTTTGCATGAAAATAATTAACTTATTAAGCAAAGGAGTTCTTAATTTTTTACCCCTTGGGGTCATGAGCAATCTTGCCACTGTAGATTGTTCTAACCTATAAAGGGAAAAGTGAAAGCCCCAGTTGAAAACATGTCTTTCCTTTATAGGCATGACCGATTCGCTGCGGCAACAGTACCCCCGTTGGAGTGCCGGGGGTTTCAGTATAAATAGTATCCCCACTTTCTGGAAATTTAGTGCTTTAAATTCCCACTGTCGCTGTCTTCCTCATTTGCTCTTTCTTATTCCTGCTCTGTCCTATCACTCTGATATACTATCTTCTTCTTCGCTAGATCAATGACCTACCTTTTTTCTTGAAAACTCTTCCTGGACAAGACTCCTTGTTTGTGTATGTGGTCTGTTGGATCGGCTTGGGAGTATTGGGCGCTTTCTGCCGGGTGGTCACTAGGGCTTCCTATGGTGTTATTATTTAGCACTATAGGCATTTTATATGTATGTGTTTTGTTGATAATTTATAATGATGTTTGTATTCTATTTTGTTTTTGTAACCGGGGGTTCGATTAGTTGGGGTAAAGCCTCAGCCGTCCCCTGCGTGGGATGTCTTTATTGTAAAGTGCCTGGCCGGTGGAGGGCGTTCAGTTTTCCCACTAGGGTTGTTTCAGCAGATCTTTTATGCGGATCTGGGGTTGTCCGGTCCTGTTTGGGTTCGGAAGAGTCCGCTGGACCTAAAGCAACAATCAATCAATCAATCAACAATCTTAATTTTTCTGCTTTAAACAAGCAAAACAAGAAAGAGATAGATTTGACAGATTTTTGGGAAGTTGGGATCAAAAAGGGTGTGTTTATATTATTTTACAAGTGTTATTATTAGCTTGCTGTACCTTGTACTTTAAAAATACATTCTGTTAATGCAATAGGTTTTCTTGTTGCTGTTGTTGTTGTTTTTTAAGATGTTGATTTTCCATTTCACTTTCTCTTTAGTTTTTTTAATTTTTAGTTTTAAAGAGAATTTTCCAGAATGTTTATCCTCGGAATTTTGGCACCAAAAAGGGTTGTTATGCGAGATGTTTGTGGCAAAAACTTCAGTGGAGTTTGCTTTTGTTGAAAATAGTTCGATTCTTCACCCTTCTCTTTTTAATCAAAGGGAGAAGTGGTTGACAGACAGATTCAGTTAGATGGCCTCTACGGATGTCATGGATTCAATTCTCTAGCCGATTTGAGCAAAAATCGCGTAAAAGACGCTCCGGATATTGAGAAGGAAAATGTTTTTTAAAAATATATTTTATTTTGTACCCCTGTGTTGTTTGTCTGCCAAAACGTCACATCTTGCCTGCCTTTATCTTAGAGCCGTGTGTGAAGGGAACCATCTCTCTCTCTCTCTCTCTCTCTCTCTCTCTCTCTCTCTCTCTCTCTGATGTTTCGATGCCTTCTTTCCGCTCATTAATTTGTTGTTTTGTTTGTATTTGTTTACACACCCCTTCCAAGAGAGGCTATGGCCTTATACAGAATAAACTCGTTCGTTCGTTCTCTCTCTGTCCCCCACCCCCCCTCTCTCTCTCTCTCTCTCTCTCTCTCTCTCTCTCTCTCTTTCTCTGCCGCCTCGTCTGCCAGAACGACGTATATTGCCTCCAAGAATATCAGAGCCCTATGTGAAAAAAGATTTTGTTATTGTTGCTTCTTTCGTTGTCTGCCAAAACCAGGTATCTGTTGCCTCGGTGAATCCGTGGATTCTTCAATAAATAGATGCACGGCTTTCGGCAAGAAGGCCCTATGTTCTCCCATGTGTGAAACTTAGTGCCTCGTCTGAAAGAAATAATTTATTTATTTCTTCGTTGTCTGCTAAAACATATGTTGCCCCCTTAAATATTAGAGGCTTGTGTCAAAGAAAGACGAGGGATTTTGTTCTCTTTCTTTGTCTGCCAAAAACAAAATATAGGTTGCTTTCTTGAGTCTCAGAACTTAAAACATAAGACGTTTTTTAAAAATTCTACTCTAGTTGTCTGCCAAAACGACCTATGTTGCCTCTCTTAATATCAGTCTTGTGTCAAAAAAAGGCATTTTCCCCCCTGCGTTGTCAGCCATAACGGTATGCCTGTGTATCAGAACCATAAGTGAAAGAAGGAATAGGTTCTCCCTTCCTTGCCTTCCAAATCGAAGTATCTGCAATCACACTGAGTATCAGAGCGAACCTTAAATGTTGTAGCGGAATGTGCCAGCGATGCCGTCCTCTCCTGGTATTTGGGGTTCGATTGTGGATAGCGACAAAGCTGATTCCATCAGGTGCAGGGGTCTTTGGTCTTTTTTTTTTTTGAAAGGCTACACAAGTTTTACCATGTATTGTTCTGCAGAGACTCCGGCAGTGAATTCCAGAGTTTGGGAGGTGTGTTCTTGAAAGTTCTCTTTCCAAAACGTGGTTTATTGTCGTCATCGGAAGCCAACTGGCAAACAAAACCAGGATTCGGAAGAGGAATTGACGAAGGCGACAGGTGAATTCGTAAGTAAATTGTTGACTTGCCTTGACTTGAAACAAGAATCGCCTCCTTTAGGTTTTACAACACGGAAAACTGTTTGCATTCAAAATTTACAATAATGAAAAAGGAATTAATAAATAAACTAACAGAATGCTACAGGACAAAGCAATACTTTGCAAATGTTCCAGCTAAGCTGTCGATCATGTTTTTGTACAACCGCATGTCGTTGTTTTGCAAGATCCCTGACCGATGCTTACGATCGTGATTTGCTGCATCCAAATAATGTAAGGTATGAGGAAATATTCTTCTGAAAGCAAAACAAATCTGTATTTGACATTGACCGATTTTCCTAGGGTGTCGAAAGCAATAAGAGGCCCAAAACATTGAAAACCTTTCATTAAAGTCACATTGAGCTTGTACGACTAGAGTGTGTGTGTGTGTGTGTGTGTGTGTGTGTGTGTGTGTGTGTGTGTGTGTGTGTGTGTGTGTGTGTGTGGTGTGTTGCGTGTGTATGTGTGTTTTTGCTCATGGATTTGCGGGAGTTTATGTGTGTGTGTGTGTCTGTGTGTACCTGTGGGTTAGGGGCAGGGGGGAAGAGAATATGTGTGTATTGTGTGCTTGTGTGTGACAGAGAGGGAGAGAGGGAGGGCGGGTAGGGGGGTGATAGGGAGGGAGAGAAAGAGACAGGGAGAGAGATCCCAGTGAAAACATCGTTTAAAAGTCATTATACACAATCCTGTCCTTGAAGAATATTCTCCCCGTCACCATAGAGATGGAAACCATGATGGCCTCCCGTACCTCAAGCGAGCTGCCTACCAGTGAACCACTCTCCTACCCCATTAAGCTACACTTAGGAAGAGTTTTTTTGTGATTCAGAACTCGATGTTCCCAAAAAAATATTGTTTCTCAAACAGGAGGTTGTTTTCAAAAAACAGGTTTGATTTTCCACGTCTCGCTCTAGCAGTAGAATGACAAGCCTTTTGATTTGCGGACTTCTCATTATCTTCCATCTCATCATCACCATAATCACTCTCCCCACCCTTACCACTTTCTCCCTCCCTCAACCCTAGCCTTGACCCCGCACTCCTTTCCAGAGGAACTGTTCATTCATAGGGCTGAAGTAGGAGATGTTCTTTGTCCGTGTCGATCGGTCTCCTAGGCTGGGGTGGTCAAGGATGAAAGAGACATGGCATTAGATCAATAGAAAGAATGTTAGGACACTGCGGTTTGCTATTGAGCCCTTACTAAGATTGGTTCCAAAAACGATAATATAAAGAAAAATCATGGTCCATCAGAACATCTGTCTCTCCGTCTCTTATTTTATTACAATCAGAATCGGAATGTTCCTATCCTATCCCGTAACTCGGAGGTCGTAGGGGCACCACAGATGATCGTTTAACCAGCGTACTCCATCTTTCCCTGTCCCCAGCAACCCTCATGGCTTCGCGCAGTATCAAACCAGTCCATTTTCGAATGTTGTCCTCCCACCTCTTTTTCGGTCTCCCTCTTCTTCTATCTCCTTGCACTGTGCCTTGCAGGATGGTCTTTGCAAGACCTGACGATCTGGTGACGTGGCCATACTATTGGAGTTTCTTTCCATTTTTTCACCACTGTGAGCAGGTCATCGTGTTGTCCAATGGCTTGTGTGATGGTCTGTCGTCGTTGGTGATTTGCTGGGTATAGGAAATGCCCAGAAGTCTTCTGTAGCACCTCATCTCCATGCTTTGTATTCTTTGTTGTAGATCTGCAGTGAGGGTCCATGTTTCACAAGCGTATAGGAAGGTAGAGATGACAAGGGAGCGCATCAGTCTTACCTTGGAATGTAGACTGATGGTCCTGTTTTTCCAAAGATGGCTTCAGCCTCGCCACGGCAGCAGTTGTTTGTGCGATCCTGGAGAAGACTTCCTGTCGGGAACCATTGTCTGATACAATGGCTCCTAAATATTTGAAGCAATGCACTGTGTTGAGGGATTTGCCTTGGACTTTGATGTCCATGTGGATGCCATTGGTGTTGCTGGTCATCATTTTGGTCTTCTCTGCACTTATTTCCATTCCATAGGCTCTGGAGGTGGTGTCAAGCCTCTGTACCAGCTGATCAAGTTCTTGCTCCTATCCAGCCAATCCATCAATGTCATCCGCATATCGAAGGTTGGAGATTGCTCTTCCCCCCTATGCTGACTGTGCCTTCGTGATCTGCAAGGGCATCTGATATGATGCGCTCTATGAAGATGTTGAAGAGTGTTGGAGAGAGTAGACATCCCTGACGCACACCGATTGTTGTTCTGAAGACTGGGTGTGGTCTGGTGAAAGGGTGTTAGCGCTGACGATGGTGTAGGCTGTTGTAGTTGTTGTTGTTGTTAGCGTGTTGTGTAGACCGAGAGAATGAAAACCAAGGAATATGGATTTATAGAGGAGAGCCTTGTGAAAAAGAAAGGGAAGTTAGAAGACAGACATGACAAGGTGTGGCGGCCATGTGTTGTTGTTGTTGTTGGTGTTGGTAGTGGTGTTGGTGGTGTGTTTATGGTAATGGTGTATGTGTGTTGTTGTTGATAAATGTTTCTGTTTTTATATTTCTGTGTATAGATCGCTACAAGGAAAAAGGCAAGCAACGGGTCTTCACTCTTCCTATAGTAATAATAATATATTAGTCTTCTTGTTAGTTATTATTAAAATTCTAGAGCACTTTGTTTTGCATATGATGTCATTGTAAATATTCGATTCTTTTAAATTCGTTAACTTAAACCATTAGTTGTGTTTGAATGGTTAATAACTGCACGTTAATTAACATCATCAGATTGTCCCCTTGAGTTTTGTTCGCCCATCTTACTTTCCATTTTCCTTCCCTTCAACCTTCCACCGCTCACCCGCAAATCTAGCCAGCATGCACCTAGGTCCTTCTCCTCCATCCCTGGCTGCCCAGGATTGTCTGGAGCGTTATTACGATGCGCCCAAAGGCTGCAAGTTGGCGCCTTGGGCGGCTTGAGTTAGATCCTGTATCGGCCAGCGCCTTGAGCAGCTCTTGAGCTGAAAAAAGCGCTATATAAGAACGATAAAAAAAAAATCTACGAGGGGTTCCTCTTCCTTAAACCCAACCCTTCAATACAATTTGAAAGGATTTGTTTTGAAATTAGGGGTGATTACACAGACTCGCATTTCTGCACGCATGGGGGTAAAAAAAGAAGAACAGAACGAATGAATTAAAATTTCTCAAGTGCATGAATATGTTCACACAAGAAGCATGATTACAGCGCTTATCCATATAAACTAAACTCAACTACACTGCTTTAAACCAAACCAACCCAAACTACATTCTCAACCACAGGCTGTGGAGTCTCGCCTTTCATAGGCCTCAATTACATACTATACTATACAAGCTCTAACACTCGCCGACCTCCATTTCAACGACTGACCCCCAACAAAGGACTTTCCTACTTTTAGTGTCCACTTCAAACTCAAACGGAGGTTGCCGACGAATCACAAACATTCGTAGCAACGCATTCGTATCACTTCAAAACGATGTCAAGGTCCGGCCACCCTTGTGTTATGCACCAGGCCACACTTGTGTTACGCTTATGAGTTCATTAAGCAGTTCATTGCGCACTGGCTAATGTTACATTCCACAAGGATAGCGCATGTCTTCTTGTTGAGTCCCCGGACACCTGAGCGTATGGGGGACTAAATAGCGCATGTTTAGTTTCTTCTGCAACAATACATAAGTCGGGCTTACGAGGACCAATCAGGAGCGAGAGTGTGAGGTCACGAGTTTAAAGGTCAACCTAAACTCCTCCCACACGCATCCTATCCTATTCTATCCCGTAACTCAAAGGTCGTTGGGGCACCACAGATGATCGTTTAAAGGGCGTACTCCATCCACAGGCATGGTTACACGCAACAACTTGACGAGTTAAGGCAGTGGAATTCACTTGAGTGTCGATCTTAATAAAGTTTTTTATATTGTAGTCCAATCATGAAAGAGTGCATTACATCGTCATGAAAAAGTGCCTTGTTGTAGTGGAATTACACAGCTACACACGCTTATAACTTCGAACCGGGCCCTGATAAACAT
The DNA here is from genome assembly GCA_036898135.1 of Oncomelania hupensis. Taxonomy (NCBI): domain Eukaryota; kingdom Metazoa; phylum Mollusca; class Gastropoda; order Littorinimorpha; family Pomatiopsidae; genus Oncomelania; species Oncomelania hupensis. Next base: position 22,886,619 of record CM072514.1, read on the forward strand.
GGCACCACTAACTCCGACCCATTGCATAAGCGTAAAACGTAAGCTAAAATAATGTGACCACTAAACTCATAAGGTGGGCCACCCGTCAAAATTCCGGTCAGTGGAAAACCTCATAACCTAAAGCATAAGATCTAAAACGTAAGCCAAATGGGGCGACTACTTCACCTCCAAATTCGCTGCGAATTTCTTCCAAAACGAAGTCACAAAAGCTGGTCCGAATTTTGACACCACACCCCTAGTCACGCCGGATAATTTACCAACTGACCTGCGCACTCTCGTTGGTTGCCAAATAAAACATTCTGTTAGGACGAAAGAAGGTCGGACTACTCTAGCAGTATCAACAAATGATCGTCCCCGCGACCAGTAACGACCAATCACCACTTTGTAAACTTCTTTCCATTAGCGTGTATTTCTACCAATGAACGCGCAGGATAATTTTGAAACGAGCTGATACACTAAAAATCGTTGGGTTGCAGATGTCAGACCAGCTTTGTGACTTCGTTTTGGAATAAATTCGCAATTAATTTTGAGCTGACATCGTTTGAAGTGATACGAATGTGTTGCTATGAGTGTTTGTGTAATTCCTCGGCACCATCCGTTTGAGTTTGAAGTGGACACAAAAGGAAAAAAAAGTCGTGTTTTGGGGTTCGCTGAAACGAAGTCGGTGAGTATAACACATTGTATACATAATATGTAATTAAGGCCTACGAAAGACGAGACTTCACGGCCTATGATTAAAATTTCGTTTATGGTTCGATCTACTGCACATTGATTTTCCGAATTTATCCGTAAGCAACGTCATAACATTTAATTGACGCAATTCATGACGTAAACACTCTGTGCCTAGATTTTGTCAAATCGTTTGTCTTGATCAGCGGAATTTCTGCAGAACCTCCTGATCTTGTTCTTTCTTTTTTTTTTTTAATGTCGATAGCATAAAGCGAGATCAGGTTAATATTTTTGAATTAGTTTAGATGTACAATAGGTTCAATAACAACGGTTCCTGTCAAAGGCAGAATGGTATTCGTCGGATCATGTTCGATTTTTGAATATTTATCTACAATACCAGATCTGACAACAGCAACTGATTTGTGCCGATGGAAATAATATTTCTAATATTATTCTATATCGTTGTCCAACTTCAGAATGATTGTAAGCAAAGAAGTCCTAAAAACAGTGTATCAGGTTACGAAGTTCCAGGAATAAAATACCAAATATTTGAAAAGGAAGGAGACATTGAAATCGGCGTACTGTTACGCCAGTCAGACCCAAAACATACAGATGTATTACACACAGATGCCCCTGTGAACATCCATGAAAATACTCGTCTCTCGCAGGCTGTCGCCTATGCTGTAAATAGGACAAATGAAGACCAGCCTCTTCCTCTTGGCTTGAGTGTGGGATTCGTAGTCTCAAATGCCGGCTGGCTCCCTGAGGCTACCACAGTGTATGCTGTACACTTTCTCGGTGACACAGAATGTATAACTCACGTGGGCGCGCTGTGTGATGATCATGAGCTAGTACATCACCATGGCCTTCTAGGGGCCTTGTTGGAAGTAACCAGTAGCTCCCAGTCACAGGCGTCATCAAACATCTTTGGTCCTGCTTTTATTCCCTCTATCTCCTTGTCTTCAACGAGTGACGTTTTAAGCGACAAAATAAATTACCCTTATTTCAACAGGATGGTGGCACCAAACATGTATCAAATGCAAGCTCTTTTTGCTATCATCTTAGAAAATAAATGGTCGTACGTGTCTGTGCTATATCAGGAAGGTGCTTATGGTGAAAATGCATTCTCTGGCATCAAAGCTCATTTTGATAACACGGAAGGTGTGTGCCTTGCAGCAGTTCACAAAGTGTCTCCTCACTTCATTCGGAAGCAAGCAGAGGACATCACCGATGATTTAATCAAGCACAAAAATGCTCGCGCCGTCATTCTGATTCTAGAGTATAGCCCTACTATACATGTTCTTAGCCTGTTTAAAAACCAAAAACGAGGACTAGTACCTCCGGGTCACTTCATATGGATTGGCAGCGACGCTGTTATGGAGGGAATTAATACGATAGCGGAGGGCTTAGGGGAGGTCTTTGATGGTGCTTTGATCGTTCATTTTCCGGATGCATCAGCAGCCGACTTTGATGCCTGGTACGACCAGCTAACAGTGGAAGATGCTGAGGATGACCCGTGGTTCAAGGGAATGTATGAAGTGATTTGCCAATGTTCTGTAACCAATGGCACTTGTAATAGGACGGAATCCATCGGCCACTGTTGCAACAGGACTGGGCAGGCTAATAACTGTGACAAGACGTCCCCCTATACAGGATATATAATTGACGCGGTTAGTGTTTTAGCTAACGCCACCAGGCGCGTCTTAACTTCACCTCGTTGTCGCCAGGTAAACACCACCAACCCTACAGCCTTACGCGGCTGCATATCAGGACCTGAACTTCTTCGAGAGATTAGAAACACAGACCAGATTAGTACTTACACTGACTTGATAAGGTTTGACCCCAGGGGTGACCGATTGGGCCGTTACTACATTAGCCAAATTTCCATAACTACTGATAAGCAAACACCTGAAAAACTGCACTGGAGTTTACGTGCAGTTCGGTACTTTGATTTGATCACAAATACTCTGGTGCCTTTATCTGACTTCTTATGGCCCAACCAAACACTTCCAAAGTCGGTCTGCAGCTCTCCTTGTGGAGGACAACGTGAAGCACAGGTTGCTGGACGGAATCCCTGCTGCTGGGAATGTCTTAAATGTGCACCAAGCCAACGAGTCATCAACAACACAGGGTGCGATGAATGTTCCGCACTGTACTGGCCAAGTGAAAGAGACTTTAGTAAATGTGATCGAATTGAGGAAGAATACATGAAGTTCTCCGGTTCTCAAGTTTTTGCCTCAACAGGTATCGTTACTTGTGTGGGGATAGCTGTATTCTTCATAAAGAACGCTCACACGAGAGTGATAAAGGCCAGTTCCATTGTACTGTCGTATATTATGCTGATGGGAATCGCTCTTGGCTATGTTTCAATGGTAATGAGCTGTTTGTATCCCGGTGACTATTTATGCCGACTGCTATATTACACATTCAACACATCTTTCACGCTTGTTTATGGGCCCTTGTTTTTGCGAACCTTGAGAATCTACCGGATATTTAATCGTAAAATAACAGCTAAGCCGCTTAAATTTGTTTACGAATCTCATCAGATAATGTTTGCTTGCATTCTTTTTTCGATCGCGCTTGCTGTGTGCTCCTTGAACATGGTCCACTCCGAATGGCACAGGTATCATCAACCTATAAAAAACACTCCCTACGTTGAACTGGCTTGCTTTTTCTCACCCGTCGTTTTGTTTCCCCCGTTATTTTTCAATTTACTGCTGTTATCTTTCAGTGCAGTGTTAGGTTTTTCAGCGCGACATTTGCCCAGCAACTTTAACGAAGCCGGATTTATGTGTGCATCTGCTTGCACGTCGTTGATTTTATTTGTTTGTTTCATACCTGGCTATTTACAGTCAATCAGAGACCTTCATAAAATGACAGTCTTGGTTATTATGATTGGTGTTAATCACACAGTTAATTTGGTCCTACTATTTATTTCCAAGATTTACGCCGTTTGGTTTGGTGCAAAAGAATATGAAATTAGTATTAAAAAAACTTCCGGAGGTGCGAGCCAACAGTCGGTACTTACTGGACTAAGCAGAAGTAAGAGTCAAATGTTCAGTATACCTAGTAGTGGCACATTAACAGAACAATCTCCTTCGGTAAGATTATCAGTTGTTGACGGACATACGACAGTGAAATGCAGTGACACGTTTGCAAAGTATAGGGATGTCTCTGCGAAACTGTCGAACGCTGTTGACTTACATACAGAAGTAAACTGTGACGTGGTGTCACCAGTGGTTGATCCTTCTGTGATAGAAAGAACTGACCAAGAACCAGGTTCATCAGAACCTACAAGCCACGCAGAGACTACCTCAGCCTTGACGGAAGTTCCAGGAGAAAGCACAACCTTCCCAAAGCAACATGGGAAGAGAAGTACTTGTACAGACCCAGTCATTCAGAACGTTTCACCAGGAGAAAAGCATTCTGGAGTGGTTGCTGACATCTCAGTAATACCGTGCACGGAGGATACTATTCAAATAGATATGGAGAGTAGTCGTCATCAGGGCGTCATAACCCTCATACAACGCTCCTTTCTTCCTCCACTACCAGAAGAGTTCCAACAATGGTATAAAAAATGAAGAGTAGATAACAAGTGTCGACAGCCATCGATGCATAACTGACAGTGTGAGGCCATTCTTCCAAATCTTTGCACTAGATAGTATGGTGGTATACGAGTTTATTAATGCTCTGTGAAAGTTTTCCGCTAAGCGCTTAAAAATTAAGTTTCCAACTTCTCTCAGTCCGTCGACTGACGGAAATCATCTCAGAAACGCCCGAGTGCATTGTTCATCGTGGTGGCTTGGTTCCGTGTAACAGTCGTGTATCGTGAAACGGACAGCAATATTAAACAGGTGTTTTGGGGCGAAAAGAAAGCCCCGGAGTTTTAAATTGTGTGACTTAGTTTAGGCTTAGAACCTTAAACCTTTTCCCCCAAACTACTGGAGAGATTAGGTTAAAGTTTGTTATGTACTTGGACCTTAACGTTGCCTCCAAAGTAAAACAAAACTTATGCAAATCAATCGTGTAACCTTCTTAATCCTCTTCTTTCTCCTCCTCCAACTTTTTCTCATGAATATGTTGTCCTTCTTCTTTATTGTCTGAAATACAATGTGTGTGTGTGTGTGTGTGTGTGTGTGTGTGTGTGTGTGTGTATGTGTGTGGGTGCGGGTGTGTTGGTGTGTGTGTGTGTGTGTGTGCCCGTGTGCGTTTGAGAGAGAGCACACGAAGGATTTCTGAACTCGCTATGGTCCAGCAGATGTTTAAAATTTGTTTTTATTTCATTTAATGTAATTTTATGTAATATTTTATTTTCCTTTTTTTTAACTCTTTGTTGGTTTTTTTGTGTTTGTTTGTTTGTTTTGGGGGGAGGAAGGGGGCGATGCGGGAAGAGAGTTTGGGGAAAGGGGGGGGGAGGATGGGATGCGGCAGTCCGAAAACCCGGGACCCCTCCCCCCCCCCCACTTCACCTAAATCCGCCCCTGCCTACCAAAAGTCTCATAGCAAACCAGATTTTTGTGTGGGATTCATCTATGATTGGACCGCAGGAAACTTTACATTACATAAATTATCCCCTAAAGACTGGATGATTTGGAGGACACTGGGCTTTTTGAGCTACGTAGAGTTTGGGCTGACTCAAACGCTGTGTGGTTCGAATGGATCTTCAGGGATGGCATATGTATCGTTGTTTGATCGGGCCTATTGAAAATAGTAGACTGGTTGAAAGGGTGCTAGTGATGACGGTGGTTTAGGCTGTTGTTGTTGTTGTTGTCGTTGCTGCTGGCCTGTTGTGTAGACCGACAGAAGGAAGAACAAGTAATAGGAATTTATGGAGGAGAACCTTGTGAAAAATGAAGGGAAGTTAGAAGACAGACATGACAAGGTGTGGCGGCCATGTGTTGTTGTTATCGTTGTTGTCGTTGTTGGTGGTGGTGGTGGTAGTGGTGGTGTGATTGTGACGTAATGGTGTAAGTTTTGTTGGTGGTGTATATTGCTGTTTTTATATTTCTGTGTATAGATCGCTACACAGAAAAAAGGCAAGCAAACGGGTCCTCACTCTTCATATAATAACGATATATTAGTCTTCTTGTTAGTTATTATTAAAACTCTAGAGTACTTTGTTTTGCATATGGTGTCATTGTAAGTATTCGATTCTTTCAAATTCGTTAGCTTATACCATTATTTTCCTTAGAATGTTTTGGAGGTTTTAATTGGGGTTGAATCAATAAAGAATTGCATGTTAATCAATATCATCAGATTGTCTCCCTGGGTTTTCTTCGCCCATCTTCCTTTCCATTTCGCCCCCCCCCCCCCTTTCCCCGCCTTCTCCCTTCCTCACCTCACCTGCCCACTCTTCAACACAGTTTAAAAACAAAATTTGTTTTCAAATTAGGGGTGATTACATGGACTCGCATTGCTGCACGCATGTGGATTTTTAAAAAAAAGAAAAAAAAAAGAAGGAGAAGCAGGAAAGAACGGATGAATGAACATTTCTCAAGAATATGAATATGATCACACAAGAAGCATGATTAGAGCGCTATGAAAAAAGTGTTTAACCACATAAACTAAAGTCTACTACACTGCTTTAAAACCAAACCAACCCAAGTAAATAAAACTTGGTCTATGATCGATCTTCTGGAGACTGGTTTTCCGAATTCATCCGGAAGCAACGTAATAACATTTGACGCAATTCATGACGTAAACATTCTGTTCATAGATTTTGTGAAATCCTTTGTCTTCAACAGCGGAATTTCTATAACACGGGCCGATTTTGTTCATTTTAAAAAAGAAAAAAAAGGTCGTTAGCATAAAACTAGATCCGGCTAATCTTTTTGAATTAATTTAGATGTACAATAGGTGCTATTACAACGGTTTCAGTCAGAGGCACAATGGTACTCGTCGGCTTATGTTGGATCTTCGAAGATTAATCTACAATAATAGATCTGACAACAGACACTTTGTGTCGATGGAAATAATATTCCTAATATTCTGTATCTTTGTTCCACTGCAGAATGACCGTACACAGACACGTCATAAACACGGTGTATCAGGTTACAAAGTTCCAGGAATAAAATATCAACTATTTGAGAAGACAGGAGACATCAACATAGGCGTACTGTTACGCCAATCAGACCCAAAATATAAAGATGTATTACGCACAGATGCCCCTGTGAACATCCATGAAAATACTCGTCTCTCGCAAGCTGTCGCCTATGCTGTGAATAGAACAAATGAAGAACAGCCTCTTCCTCTTGGCTTGAGTGTGGGATTCGTAGTCTCCAATGCCGGCTGGCTCCCTGAGGCTACCACAGTGTATGCTGTACACTTTCTCGGTGATACAGAATGTATAACTCATGTGGGCGCGCTGTGTGATGATCATGAGCTAGTACATCACCATGGCCTTCTAGGGGCCTTGTTGGAATTAACCAGTAGCTCCCTATCACAGGCGTCATCAAACATCCTTGGTCCTGCATTTATTCCGTCTATCTCCCTATCTTCAACGAGTGACATCTTAAGCGACAAAATACATTACCCTTATTTCAACAGGATGGTGGCACCAAACATGTATCAAATGCAAGCTCTTTTTGCCATCATCTTACAAAATAAATGGTCGTACGTGTCGGTGCTATATCAAGAAGGTGCTTATGGTGAAAATGCATTCTCTGGCATCAAAGCTCATTTTGATAGAACGGAAGGTGTGTGCCTTGCAGCAGTTCACAAAGTGTCTCCTCACTTCATTCGGAAGCAAGCAGAGGACATCACCGATGATTTAATCAAACACAAAAATGCTCGCGCCGTCATTTTGATTCTCGAGTATCCCGTTGCTGTGTATGTTCTTAGCCTGTTTAAAAAAGAAAAACGAGGACTAGTACCTCCGGGTCACTTCATATGGATTGGCAGTGACTCTGTGATGACAGGAATTAATACGGTAGCGAAGAGCCTAGGGGACGTCTTTGATGGTGCTTTGATCGTTCATTTTCCGGATGCATCAGCAGCCGACTTTGATGCCTGGTACGACCAGCTAACAGTCGAAGATGTTCAGGATGATCCGTGGTTCAAGAGAATGTATGAAGTGTTTTGCCAATGTTCTCTAACCAATGGCACTTGTAACAGGTCGGAATCCATCGGCCACTGTTGCAACAAGACTGCGCAGGCTAATAACTGTGACAAGAAGTCCTCCTTTGCAGGATCTATTATTGACACTGTTGATGTTATAGTCAACGCTACCAGGCGAGTCTTAACTTCATCTCGCTGCCGTCAGGTAAATACAAACAACTCTACAGCCTTACGAGACTGCATATCAGGACCTGAACTTCTTCGCGAGATTAGAAACACAGACCAGGTTAGTCCTTACACTGACGTGATAAGGTTTGACCCCAGGGGTGACCGATTGGGCCGTTACTACATCAGCCAAATTTCCCTAACTATTGATAAGCAAACACCTGGAAAACTGCACTGGAGTTTACGCGTAGTTCGGTACTTTGATTTGATCACAAATACCCTGGTGCCTTTATCTGACTACTTATGGCCCAACCAAACACTTCCAAAGTCGGTCTGCAGCTCTCCATGTGGAGGACAACGTGAGGCACAAGTTGCTGGACGGAATCCCTGCTGCTGGGAATGTCTCAAATGTGCACCAAACCAACGAGTCACCAACAATACAGGGTACGATGAATGTTCCACACTGTACTGGCCAAGTGAAAGAGACTTTAGTAAATGTGATCGAATTGAGGAAGAATACATGAAGTTCTCCGGTTCTCAAGTTTTTGCCACAACAGGGATCATTATTTGTATGGGGATAGCTGTATTCTTCATAAAGAACGCTCACACGAGAGTGATAAAGGCCAGTTCCATTGTACTGTCGTATATTATGCTGATGGGAATCGCTCTTGGCTATGTTTCAATGGTAATGAGCTGTTTGTATCCCGGTGACTATTTATGCCGACTGCTATATTACACATTCAACACATCTTTCACGCTTGTTTATGGGCCCTTGTTTTTGCGAACCTTGAGAATCTACCGGATATTTAATCGTAAAATAACAGCTAAGCCGCTTAAATTTGTTTACGAATCTCATCAGATAATGTTTGCTTGCATTCTTGTTTCGATCGCGCTTGTCGTGTGCTCCTTGAACATGGTCCACTCCGAATGGCACAGGTATCATCAACCTATAAAAAACACTCCCTACGTTGAACTGGCTTGCTTTTTCTCACCCGTTGTTTTGTTTCCCCCGCTATTTTTTAATTTACTGCTGTTGTCTTTCAGTGCAGTGTTAGGTTTTTCAGCGCGACATTTGCCCAGCAACTTTAACGAAGCCGGATTTATGTGTGCATCTGCTTGCACGTCATTGATTTTATTTGTTTGTTTCATACCTGGCTATTTACAGTCAATCAGAGACCTTCATAAAATGACAGTCTTGGTTATTATGATTGGTGTTAATCACACAGTTAATTTGGTCCTACTATTTATTTCCAAGATTTACGCCGTTTGGTTTGGTGCAGAAGAATATGAAATTAGTACTAAAAAAACTGCCGGAGGTGCGACCCAACAGACGTTGCTTACTGGACTAAGCAGAAGTAAGAGTCAAATGTTCATTATACCTAGTAGTGGCACATTAACAGAACAATCTCCTTCGGTAAGATTATCAGTTGTTGACGGACATACGACAGTGAAATGCAGTGACACGGTTGCAAAGTATAGGGATGTCTCTGCGAAACTGTCGAACGCTGTTGACTTACATACAGAAGTAAACTGTGACGTGGTGTCACCAGTGGTTGATCCTTCTGTGATAGAAAGAACTGACCAAGAACCAGGTTCATCAGAACCTACAAGCCACGCAGAGACTACCTCAGCCTTGACGGAAGTTCCAGGAGAAAGCACAACCTTCCCAAAGCAACATGGGAAGAGAAGTACTTGTACAGACCCAGTCATTCAGAACGTTTCACCAGGAGAAAAGCAAGCTGGAGTGGTTGCTGACATCTCAGTGATACCGTGCACGGAGGATACTATTCAAATAGATATGGAGAGTAGTCGTCATCAGGGCGTCATAACCCTCATACAACGCTCCTTTCTTCCTCCACTACCAGAAGAGTTCCAACAATGGTATGAAAAATGAAGAGTAGATAACAAGTGTCGATAGCCATCGATGCATAACTGACAGTGTGAGGTCATTCTTCCAAATCTTTGCACTAGATACTATGATGGTATACGAGTTTATTAATCCACTGTGAAAGTTTTTCGATAAGCGCTTAAAAATTAAGTGTCCAACTTCTCTCAGTCCGTCGACTGACGGAAATCATCTCAGAAACACCCGAGTGCATTGTTCATCGTGGTGGCTTGGTTCCGTGTAACAGTCGTGTATCGTGAAACGGAAAGCAATATTAAACAGGGTTTTTCGGGCGAAAAGAAAGCCCTGGAGTTTTAAATTGTGTGACTTAGTTTAGGCTTAGAACCTTAAACCTTTTCCCCCAAACTACTGGAGAGATTAGGTTAAAATTCGTTATGTACTTGGACCTTAACGTTGCCTCCAAAGTAAAACAAAACGTATGCAAATCAATCGTGTAACCTTCTTAATCCTCTTCTTTCTCCTCCTCCAACTTTTTCTCATGAATATGTTGTCCTTCTTCTTTATTGTCTGAAATACAATGTGTGTGTGTGTGTGTGTGTGTGTGTTGGTGTGTTGGTGTGTGTGTTTGTGTGTGTGTGTGTGCCCGTGTGCGTTTGAGAGAGAGCACACGAGGGATTTCTGAACTCGCTATGGTCCAGCAGATGTTTAAAATTTGTTTTTATATCATTTAATGTAATTTTATGTATTTTTTTTTCCTTTTTTAGAACTCTTTGTTGGTTGTTTTGGTGTTTGTTTGTTTCTTTGTTTTGGGGGGAGGAAGGGGGCGAGGCGGGAAGAGAGTTTGGGGAAAGGGGGGGGGAGGATGGGATGCGGCAGTCCGAAAACCCGGGACCCCTCCCCCCCATCCCTTTCACCTAAATCCGCCCCTGCCTACCAAAAGTCTCATAGCAAACCAGATTTTGTGTGGGATTCATCTATGATTGGACCGCAGGAAACTTTACATTAAGTCATCATAAGTCATAAGTCATAATCTTTAATAATCCATAAAATGGAAATTACAATGTCGTCAAGGAAATCTTTCACTCAGCACAATTATAAATATGATAAGAACATACATGTAATATGCAACATTAAGGACGGCATGCTAACAATCAGGCAAAAGAGAAACACCACATACACTTATCTTTAGGCATGCATTATACTTTTTTTTATAGCAATGGGAGTCAAAAAGTATATAACACATAGTAAGCAAAAGTAAACTGCAATCATAAAAAGGGTATAAAAGACTATTATTTAAGAATTTATACACATAAAAACATGAAAGTGTAGTTTAGCATTAGAAAGAGCATACTGCACGTTAATTCTATAGTGCGGTAGTGAGTCCCTCCCAGGTGGGAATGCAGCTATATAGTCAGTATGTTAGTTAGTCGTGTGTTTTGTGTTTGCCCTATCTAATTGCTCGTTGTACATCTGAATGGCTGTCGGAATAAATGAATGTTTGTGCCTCGTCGTTTTCGTCTTTACTGCCCTATATCTACCACTTCTCTCTATCAACCTACTGGCAAATTCCATGTACAGAGGATGATCGCTGTCGGCCAGAATTGCTGTCGTTTTCTTCACTACCTGTCTCTTGTGAATAGTCTGTATGTCGTCTTGCTTACTCCCGACCACCCCACCTGCTTTCTTGATGATTTTGTCCAGTCTGTCTTTGTCTCTCTTTGTTACATTACCACCCCAGCAAGACAGGCCAAAGGTCATGACACTGCTGACAACAGATGTGAAAAACATTTGCAGTATTTTATGTGATATTTCGAAAGATCTTAATTTGCGCAGGCAATAGATACGGCTGTGTGTTTTGTTGACAATATGATCTAAGTTGTCGTTCCATGTCAATTTTTCATCTAAAACTATTCCTAGGTATTTGTAACTTTTAACCCTTTCTACTGGTTGACCTTTAATCAAAATTTCATCAAAAACAACATTCTTGCGCCTAAAGTCAATTATAATTTCTTTGGTTTTTCCGACATTTAATTCAAGAAAATTGTTATCACAGAAAGAAACAAAACTGTCAATCTCTTGTCTGTATGTCGTGTCGTCGTCATCCGTAATCAGTCCTGTCATGCCAGTGTCGTCTGCAAATTTCACAATGGGGCATGTCACCTGAGTATGCCTACAATCAGAAGTATATAGACTAAAAAGAAAAGGTGATAATACTGTTCCTTGGGGAGCTCCTGTGTTTGTAGAGAGAACACTAGAATATATTGCACGAGAAAAAGAAGTTCTATTACATATAGAGGCAAGGCGCACAAATTGTGGTCTGTTAGTTAAATAATCTAAAATCCAAGAAGCAGTATGGAAATCCACGTTCATTCTGATCAATTTCTCTAAAAGTAGATGACATTGCATGGTGTTAAAAGCAGAGCTAAAATCAAAAAACATCAATCGTATGCAAGTATTAGCATTGTCTAGGTGTGCATATATTTTATTCAACACATACAAGACTGCATCTTCCACATTTCTTTTTCTTCTATAAGCGAACTGCAAGGGATCTAAAAATGGATTAACTAAAATTTTTAGGCGCTTTAGGACAATTCTTTCGAAAACCTTTATCACAGACGAAGTCAGAGCAACTGGGCGGAGGTCATTTAAGCATTACATAAATTATGACCTAAAGACTGGATGATTTGGAGAACACTGGGCTTTTTGAGCTACGTAGAGTTTGGGCTGACTCAAACGCTGTGTGGATCGAACGGACCTTCAGGGATGGCATATGTATCGTTGTTTGACCGGGCCTATTGAAAATAGTAGACTGGTTGAAAGGGTGCTAGTGATGACGGTGGTTTAGGCTGTTGTTGTTGTTGTTGTTGTTGTTGTCGTTGCTGCTGGCGTGTTGTGTAGACCGACAGAAGGAAAAACAAGTAATAGGAATTTATGGAGGAGAACCTTGTGAAAAATGAAGGAAAGTTAGAAGACAGACATGACAAGGTGTGGCGGCCATGTGTTGTTGTTATCGTTGTTGTCGTTGTTGGTGGTGGTGGTGGTAGTGGTGGTGTGATTGTGACGTAATGGTGTAAGTTTTGTTGGTGGTGTATATTGCTGTTTTTATATTTCTGTGTATAGATCGCTACACAGGAAAAAGGCAAGCAACGGGTCCTCACTCTTCCTATAATAATGATATAGTAGTCTTCTTGTTAGTTATTATTAAAACTCTAGAGCAGTGGTGTTCCTAGGATTAGAGGGCAATAGGACAAAATGTCCTAAATCATAAAACTAATCGGACATCATGTCCTGACGACATAAAAGCAATAGGACATTCAGATTGTGAAGCGAACCGATTAATGGTGCTTCTTTAAGATCGTTGCAGAGGAAGTATGGTGTCGGTTATTTCCCTTTCAAAAGTGTCGAGAGTTGCGGCCCTTTTGTTGTTCGACGGAATGTACTAAAGAGTGATAATAGTCTAGCATTGTCCACTATTCAAACTCGTTTTAACGGCTTTGACACCTCAGTTTGTACAGATGTTTCTTGCAGTGACCGCTATAGTCATAATACTATCGGACAATGACCGCTATTTTCGCAATAGAATCGGACATTTGACGGGACACAGGTGTCTGCATTCGGTCATTTCCCAAACGAATCGGACCATGACCGATGTCCGAGGCCTCGGGACATCACTGCTAGAGTACTTTGTTTTGCATATGGTGTCATTGTAAATATTCGATTCTTTCAAATTCGTTAGCTTATACCATTATTTTCCTTAGAATGTTTCGGAGGTTTTAACTGGGGTTGAATCAATAAAGAATTGCATGTTAATCAATATCATCAGATAGTCTCCCTGGGTTTTCTTCGCCCATCTTCCTTTCCATTTCGCCCCCCCCCCCCCCCCCTCATACCCCCGTCTTCTCCCTTCCTCACCTTACCTGCCCACTCTTCAACACAGTTTAAAAACAAAATTTATTTTCAAATTAGGGGTGATTACATGGACTCGCATTGCTGCACGCATGTAGATTTAAAAAAAAGAAAAAAAAAAGAAGGAGAAGCAGGAAAGAACGGATGAATGAACATTTCTCAAGAATATGAATATGATCACACAAGAAGCATGATTAGAGCGCTATGAAAAAAGTGTTTAACCACATAAACTAAAGTCTACTACACTGCTTTAAAACCAAACCAACCCAAGTAAATAAAACTTGATCTATGATCGATCTTCTGGAGACTGATTTTCCGAATTCATCCCGAAGCAACGTAATAACATTTGACGCAATTCATGACGTAAACATTCTGTTCATAGATTTTGTGAAATCCTTTGTCTTCAACAGCAGAATTTCTATAAAACGTGCCGATTTAGTTAATTAAAAAAAAAAAAAAAAAAAAAAAGGTCGTCAGCATAAAACTAGATCCGGCTAATCTCTTTGAATTAATTTAGATGTACAATAGGTGCTATTACAACGGTTTCAGTCAGAGGCACAATGGTACTCGTCGGCTTATGTTAGATCTTCGAAGATTAATCTACAATAATAGATCTGACAACAGACACTTTGTGTTGATGGAAATAATATTCCTAATATTCTGTATCTTTGTTCCACTGCAGAATGACCGTACACAGACAAGTCATAAACACGGTGTATCAGGTTACAAAGTTCCAGGAATAAAATATCAACTATTTGAGAAGACAGGAGACATCAACATCGGCGTACTGTTACGCCAATCAGACCCAAAATATAAAGATGTATTACGCACAGATGCCCCTGTGAACATCCATGAAAATACTCGTCTCTCGCAAGCTGTCGCCTATGCTGTAAATAGGACAAATGAAGAACAGCCTCTTCCTCTTGGCTTGAGTGTGGGATTCGTAGTCTCCAATGCCGGTTGGCTCCCTGAGGCTACCACAGTGTATGCTGTACACTTTCTCGGTGACACGGAATGTATAACTCATGTTGGCGCACTATGTGATGATCATGAGCTAGTACATCACCATGGCCTTCTAGGGGCCTTGTTGGAAGTAACCAGTAGCTCCCTATCACAGGCGTCATCAAACATCCTTGGTCCTGCATTTATTCCGTCTATCTCCCTATCTTCAACGAGTGACATCTTAAGCGACAAAATACATTACCCTTATTTCAACAGGATGGTGGCACCAAACATGTATCAAATGCAAGCTCTTTTTGCCATCATCTTACAAAATAAATGGTCGTACGTGTCGGTGCTATATCAAGAAGGTGCTTATGGTGAAAATGCATTCTCTGGCATCAAAGCTCATTTTGATAGAACGGAAGGTGCGTGCCTTGCAGCAGTTTACAAAGTGTCTCCTCACTTCATTCGGAAGCAAGCAGAGGACATCACCGATGATTTAATCAAACACAAAAATGCTCGCGCCGTCATTTTGATTCTCGAGTATCCCGTTGCTGTGTATGTTCTTAGCCTGTTTAAAAAAGAAAAACGAGGACTAGTACCTCCGGGTCACTTCATATGGATTGGCAGTGACTCTGTGATGACAGGAATTAATACGGTAGCGAAGAGCCTAGGGGACGTCTTTGATGGGGCTTTGATCGTTCATTTTCCGGATGCATCAGCAGCCGACTTTGATGCCTGGTACGACCAGCTAACAGTCGAAGATGTTCAGGATGATCCGTGGTTCAAGAGAATGTATGAAGTGTTTTGCCAATGTTCTCTAACCAATGGCACTTGTAACAGGTCGGAATCCATCGGCCACTGTTGCAACAAGACTGCGCAGGCTAATAACTGTGACAAGAAGTCCTCCTTTGCAGGATCTATTATTGACACTGTTGATGTTATAGTCAACGCTACCAGGCGAGTCTTAACTTCATCTCGCTGCCGACAGGTAAATACAAACAACTCTACAGCCTTACGAGACTGCATATCAGGACCTGAACTTCTTCGCGAGATTAGAAACACAGACCAGGTTAGTCCTTACACTGACGTGATAAGGTTTGACCCCAGGGGTGACCGATTGGGCCGTTACTACATCAGCCAAATTTCCCTAACTATTGATAAGCAAACACCTGGAAAACTGCACTGGAGTTTACGTGCAGTTCGGTACTTTGATTTGATCACAAATACCCTGGTGCCTTTATCTGACTACTTATGGCCCAACCAAACACTTCCAAAGTCGGTCTGCAGCTCTCCATGTGGAGGACAACGTGAAGCACAGGTTGCTGGACGGAATCCCTGCTGCTGGGAATGTCTTAAATGTGCACCAAGCCAACGAGTCATCAACAACACAGGGTGCGATGAATGTTCCACACTGTACTGGCCAAGTGAAAGAGACTTTAGTAAATGTGATCGAATTGAGGAAGAATACATGAAGTTCTCCGGTTCTCAAGTTTTTGCCACAACAGGTATCATTACTTGTGTGGGGATAGCTGTATTCTTCATAAAGAACGCTCACACGAGAGTCATAAAGGCCAGTTCCATTGTACTGTCGTATATTATGCTGATGGGAATCGCTCTTGGCTATGTTTCAATGGTAATGAGCTGTTTGTATCCCGGTGACTATTTATGCCGACTGCTATATTACACATTCAACACATCTTTCACGCTTGTTTATGGGCCCTTGTTTTTGCGAACATTGAGAATCTACCGGATATTTAATCGTAAAATAACAGCTAAGCCGCTTAAATTTGTTTACGAATCTCATCAGATAATGTTTGCTTGCATTCTTGTTTCGATCGTGCTTGTCGTATGCTCCTTGAACATGGTCCACCCCGAATGGCACAGGTATCATCAACCTATAGAACACACTCCCTACGTTGAACTGGCTTGCTTTTTTTCACCCGTTGTTTTGTTTCCCCCGCTATTTTTCAATTTACTGCTGTTGTCTTTCAGTGCAGTGTTAGGTTTTTCAGCGCGACATTTGCCCAGCAACTTTAACGAAGCCGGATTTATGTGTGCATCTGCTTGCACGTCATTGATTTTATTTGTTTGTTTCATACCTGGCTATTTACAGTCAATCAGAGACCTTCATAAAATGACAGTCTTGGTTATTATGATTGGTGTTAATCACACAGTTAATTTGGTCCTACTATTTATTTCCAAGATTTACGCCGTTTGGTTTGGTGCAAAAGAATATGAAATTAGTATTAAAAAAACTTCCGGAGGTGCGAGCCAACAGTCGTTACTTACTGGACTAAGCAGAAGTAAGAGTCAAATGTTCAGTATACCTAGTAGTGGCACATTAACAGAACAATCTCCTTCGGTAAGATTATCAGTTGTTGACGGACATACGACAGTGAAATGCAGTGACACGTTTGCAAAGTATAGGGATGTCTCTGCGAAACTGTCGAACGCTGTTGACTTACATACAGAAGTAAACTGTGACGTGGTGTCACCAGTGGTTGATCCTTCTGTGATAGAAAGAACTGACCAAGAACCAGGTTCATCAGAACCTACAAGCCACGCAGAGACTACCTCAGCCTTGACGGAAGTTCCAGGAGAAAGCACAACCTTCCCAAAGCAACATGGGAAGAGAAGTACTTGTACAGACCCAGTCATTCAGAACGTTTCACCGGGAGAAAAGCATTCTGGAGTGGTTGCTGACATCTCAGTAATACCGTGCACGGAGGATTCTATTCAAATAGATATGGAGAGTAGTCGTCATCAGGGCGTTATAACCCTCATACAACGCTCTTTTCTTCCTCCAGTACCAGAAAAGTTCCAACAATGGTATAAAAAATGAAGAGTAGATAACAAGTGTCGATAGCCATCGATGCATAACTGACAGTGTGAGGTCAATCGTCCAAATCTGTGCACTAGATAATATGATGGTATACGAGTTTATTAATCCACTGTGAAAGGTTTTCGATAAGCGCTTAAAAATTAAGTTTCCAACTTCTCTCAGTCCGTCGACTGACAAAAATCCTCTCAGAAACACTCGAGTGCATTGTTCGTCCTCGTGGCTTGGTTGCCTGTAAGGGACAGTTGTGTATCGTGAAACGGAGAGCAATATTAAACAGGGCTTTTCGGGCGAAAAGAAAGCCCCGAAGTTTTCAATTCTGTGACTTGGTTTAGGCATAGAACCTTATACATTTTCTCCTATACTACTATAGAGATTAGAGTAATGTTTGGTATGTACTTGGACTTTAACTGTGCCTCCAAAGTAAAACGTAAATCATCTCGGAAACACCCGAGTGCAATTTGCATCGCCGTGGCTTTGTTTCCTGTAAGGAACAGTCGGGTATAGTGAAACGGAGGGTGATATGAAACAGGGCTTTTCAGGCGAAAAGAAAGCCTTGGGATTTTACATTCTGTGACTTAATTTAGGCATAGAACTGTATACATATGTTTAAACCATGAACAGGAATTAAAACCCCTTTTTTACTTTTCGTCAAAACAAATAAAATGAAGAAAAGAAAAGGCTTTATTTCATACCAGGCTCTGTTTCAAATTACCCGACTTTCCTCTATATGCGCTGCGTTGCATGACCTACTAGAAGTTGGGATTGGATGTATGTACTCTTTTTATCCTACCTAACTTATCCCATAGTTCGAAAGTTGTTGGGGACGCCACCGATGATCGTTTACCCAGCGTACTCCATCTTTCTCTGTCCTCAGCAACACTCGTGGTTTCGCTTAGTGTCAAGCCAGTCTATTCTCGAATGTTGTTCTTCCGCCTCTTTTTATATCTCCCTCTTCTTCTGCCTCTTTGCACCGTGCCTTGCAGGATGGTCTTTGCAAAGCCTGATGCTCCGCTGACGTAGCCATACCATCGGAGTTTCCGTTTCTTCACCACTGTGAGCATGTCATCGTGTTGTCCAATGGGTTGTGTGATGGTCTATCGGACTTCGTCGTTGGTGATGTGCTGGGTATAGGAAATGTCCAGAAGTCTTCTGTAGCTATTCATCCCAAATGCTTTGTATTCTTCGTTGTAAGTCTGCAGTGAAGGTCCATGTTTCGCAAGCGTATAGAAAGATGGAGATGACAATGGAGCGCAGCAGCCTTAGCTTGGCTTGTATCTGATGGTCCTGTCTTTCCAAATGGGCTTCAACCTTGTCAGGGCAGCAGCTGTTTGTGCGATCCTGGATCCTGCACTTTAGCAGATGTAGCCTGTGTGACGGTGGGTCTATTGTTGCTGGGCTCTGCACAATGGAATGCTATTATCCACTCGTCGATTGTCGGTGGGGATCGCTAGTAGTAATCTCCCTGTGACTTAACTTAATACATTTATTTGTTTAGCTCGGTCTGTGTTTAGTCTGGGGTACATAGATAGAAAGAAAAATGGTAAAAGATCACTGTCACACTAGCTTTCACACGGCTATGAAACATATGTAGTCCAGCCACTTGCTAACAGTAAATATCACACATTTATTTCCTCTACTCTTTACACGATCTTCGAAGTATGATACTAACTTAAAAGTTCAAATGTCAATTCGAAAGGTTCGCTTTTGATAGTTCTATGAAGCTATTTTATCATCATCGGGCATTGGATACTTTCTGCCCTAATGGTCAGAGTTCTGGAAGAGTGGACTACTGTGGTCCGTTGATACCAGTTTTAGAGCACTGTTTCGAGATGCACTTATCTGATAACTCGATGAGCTGTGTTGTGGTTGCTTCCTTGATAAGCTGTGTTGGGGTGGATTCTGCTCCTTGCTGCTAGACTGGTGGGCTCTTGTTGCTCAGTGCTTTAGAGGCCTCTGCAGATCAACGTTCAGCGACGACTTGTTCTTGTCTTTCGCCTTGTTGGGCTCACGATACAATGCCTGCTCGTCTGTAACATATGAAACGAAATTCTGCACAACCCTGTATAATAGGTGTGTGCAGAGCGTCTCACTGAAGGCCGAAGTAGCCCTCAGTGATTAGCTCCACATCTCTATATATAAGCGACGAACATTCTGCTAAGTCCGTGGTCCACTGGAATCTCCACTCTAATTTCCTATACATATATAAATATAAATCATGGCTAACTATACACATAGAGAAAGAATTAATAGTATACACATTCTCTGGTACAGCCACTGGTCTGCAAGCATACAGTACATATACATGATATAGGTTAAACAACAGTGGGTCCATATGGAATACAACATGGCGTCGGCCGGTCGTGTTCGCCACATGGTCACGCAACGTTGGACTAACAATTCCATTCTAAGCATAGCAAATTTCACAAACATAATTCAACAATAATATCAATACATCACGATGAAACAAAAGTATGTTTATTTACCTTTTTTGACAATGTCAGGCCGTGGCTAGCTTGACAATTCGAATTTTTAACAAGTCCTGCTTCCCTAGTCGGTCAGTGGAGAAATTTCTGTTCGAGCGTAACTGTGTACTGCTCCTAGTTTGAACGCAGAATGACCCTCTACCTGGCCTCTGCATGACCAGGCAGAACTGGTCTACCTAATCTCGCTGTGTTCTCATTGGCTGTAAAATCGACTCTATCCTTAAGCTGCGATGAGGTCACTACACTGTGCGGGCGTCACTATACAACTATACTATACAAGCTTAAACTGTGCTGTGTAAAACTGCCTCTTGTTACAGCCTGGACTTTACCAAGAACTTCACCGACACGCGCGCACACGCACCCACACGCACCCACACGCACTCTCTCTCTCTCTCTCTCACTCTCTCTCACACGTTACATAACATAAGCTATGCATACATTTATTGACTCGCATGCATGGCAATGTGAGTCTTATATACTCAAAACAAAAAAAAAACCTCTTCCCTCCATTTTATCCATTGGTGTGTTTATAAACATTGACGCTATTTACGGGTTTCCCAAAATCACAATGACGTCGAAATAGTCGATGACGCACTTTCTCCTATAAAGGCATCTCAAGAAATGCTATAAAGAGATCCGTTGGATCTCATTTTTGATATGATGATGATGGTCATTGTTGTCAGGGTGGCGACGTGGTGATCGTCCTTAACGCTCATGCAATAGGACGTTAAGCATCGTTTTTCGTTCGTTTAGTTCGCGTGAACGAGTCTCCTCTCTGAAAATCCTTAACGGGAAGAGAGGGGACTATAAACTGATTTAAAAAAAAAAAAAAAAAAGCTAGTTCGCGGGAGTGCGATGGAAGAAAGGGGAAAAATTCGCTGAAAAATAGGTATTTATGTCATAGGACATAGAAATGACGGATTTTCATCCTTTTACTGGAATTAGAGAGGAAACGTGCACTATCGTTAGTGTCGGCTTTTAAAGGTCAATAAACGCAGTTTGATTGGTCATTCTGTTAGCTGATTAGCTGAAAGATAAGACCTACCGGAAATAAAACACACAATCTGTTACACGTGTTTATCAATAGATCGATTCAGCCCCGGATCTTGAATTTTGAAATGTGTAACTCGAATTCACAGCCTGTTCACTCATCAACATGGCAGGAGTCGTCAAACACCAAGAATTGCACACTATATCGCTTTCAAAATTCACTTCAAAAATCAATCTTTTACAAGCAGACGGTGCATTACTTATATAGCCTATGTCACAATGGGCTATTTTAGACCCTGCTCTACGGCTTATCGCCTTAAATAGTTCAGCCTGCTGTAGCCTTGTAACATAAAGTCGCTGCCTAGCAGACGATGCAAGTCGGTTGTGTGCTAAGCATGTGTAAGCAGATTCTCGCTCAGGTAGGCAGTGACCTCATCCTGCTGACCTATAGCCACCACCCCCCCCCCCAGCCCCCCTATAGACGGCACTCAGATCTCACGAGATTTTCGCGGGCTTTGGCTGACCGCAAGGCTAGGTAGTCATTCTTTGTCTAACGCTCACCCGAGACGAACACGTGGAAAAATCTCTCTCAGAAAGACTAAAGCAGGTGACCGATGAAAGTCATTCATCGCAGTATAGCCACAGCCTGATATTGTCAAAAAGGTAAAGGATCAATCTTTTGTTTCATCGCGATTTATTGATATTATTGTTGTTTTATGCTTGTGAAGTCTTGCCATGTTTTATCATTGTGATTGTTAGTCAAACTTTGCTTGACCACGTGGCGGGCACGCGACCTGTTTTGCCACCATGAGGTAGTTCCTACTGTCCAACTGTTGTTTCTCCTATGTGTATTATTGCAGACCAGTGGCTGTACCGAAGAATGTGTATATTGTGAATTACTTCTCCATGTGTTTACTTTAGTCATTATGTGTATATGTATAGGAAGTATTTTGGAGATCCAGTGGACCACAGACATAAAAGATTGTTCAGCCCTTGTTTGTATAAGTGGATGCGATCTCAACTGAGGGCTGTTTCTGCCATCAGTGAGACGCTCTGCACAACCTTTGTATACAAGGCGTTGCAGAAACTCGTCTTACGTTTTGCAGACGAGCAGGCTAGTTGGTCTGAGGCAGGGATAGACCATCAAGAGTCAACCCTGACATTCGGCCTGCAGTGGAACATCTAGCACTGAGCTACGATAGCCCAATAGTCAACAACCAAGGAGGAGACACCATCACCACACCTCAACAAATCAGCCTAGTGCACAAGAAGAATTGCATACACATTGATCTAGAAGGACTGTGCGGTAGTCCACTCTCCTGAAAACAAACATTAGACCAACCAGAACAAATAGCCCAATGATGAGACAGTAGCAAATATCAAGAACAGTAGCAGCATAGACCCATCAAGGAACGACCTATTCGAAGTGAATTGGACATTTAGGTTAAGAGAGTGTTTAGAAAATTATGTATAGAGTAGGGGAAATAAATAATAACCCTATCCGCACACAGACTGAGCTAAACATATAAATGTATTAAAATTAGTCACAGGGTGATTACACTAGCCGATCCCCGCAGACAAAGACGAGTGGGTAATAGCATTCCATTGTGGAGAGCCCAGTAACAATAGGCCTACCGTCACAGCCTCTCAGCAATCCAGAGAAACTTTGAACATTCCAGCATGACGCAATAACACCCAATCAAATTTAAATTTTTCACAGGAACCATTACGTCATAGAACATTCCTCATTTTAAAAGCTAACGCTCGATAGATCTGGAAACTTCGCTCGATAATAAACAAGTAATTCCAGAAAGTTCACGAAACTACAACAATATTGATCAACGAATGCTATCAACATTGCACGAAGCTTTTTCTAGCGACATGGCAGAATCAAATCAAAGGTTGTAACAAACCCCCCTTGCGTGTTTGTATGCGTGAATCTGCGTGTTCCCTAACTCGTAACTATAAACTAATTGTCACACCCTCTATTAAGCAATAGACATAAATCAACACAATTGCACAAATACAAAATTTACAAGAATCAAATGGAATAAATACAATTGCTTCTACTCACGTCATGTCGCGGAATAAATCCGTTGAAAGAATTTATATAAATAACTCACCAAAAAAACTAAACATTCTTAGTCACCGTCGCCAGTGGAAAGACAGGATAGTTATAGCTATGTATGTATTGTCACACCGCAGTTATGTTCCCATACGACTGCTTACTGTCTGACACGGCGTTTACTCGGTTTTTAGTCTCTTATCTGTCCACGTCTTCTTCCTCTGCTCCTCAGTCTCACTTCCCTTCTCCTTCTGTTTTCTCTCCTCTCTTCTTTGCTCATCCTCGTCCTCCCTCCTTTCCTCAGTCTCATTCTCTCCTCGACTTCTTTCTTCGTCTTCTACTTCGTCCTCTTCTTCTGCATCCTCTTCTTCTCCTTCTTTCTTCCTATTTTCTTCTTCCTTCCTCTCTCTTCTTCCTCTTTTTCTTCTTCCCCATTCCTCTTAGTCCTCATCTTCTTCCTCTTTAGTTTTCTTCTTCTGGATTATTCTTCCATTCTCTTCTTCTTCTTCTTCTTCGTCCTTCTCATCTTCTTCCTGGTCTTCTTCTTTGTCTTCTTTATCTTCCTCGTCTTCCTCCTCTTCTTCTTCGTCTTCTTCTGCCTAGTCTTGAGACCCCGCAGCTAAAGACTCTGCAGACAAAAGAGTTAAGTAGTGGCTACATTTCCATTACGTTTTGTGCCTTATGCATTGGGTTATGAGGTTTTTTTCACTGACCAGAATTTTGACGGGTTATTTAGTTAGTTAGTTATTCATTGCTTACAGGGTCCAGCGGACTGCAAAGAGCCGAATCAGGACCACAAAATCAAGACCACAACTTTGCTGAAAGATGACTCACCCTTGATCCGCATAAAACGATCTGCCGAAACAATCCTAGTGGTAAAACTAAAGGCAATCCACCAGCCGGTCACTTTACAATAAAGACATCCCACGCAGGGGACGCTGAGACTATACTCTATTTTATGGAACCCCAGTTTACAAAAACAAAATAGAATGCAAACATCATTATGAAGTATCAACAAAACACATACATATAAAATGCCTAAATTGCTCAATAATAACGTCATAGGAAGCCCCAGTGACCATTTGGCAGAAAGCGTCCAACATTCCCAAGCTGGTCCAACAGACCTCACACACAAATGAGTTTTGTCCCGAAAGAGATTTCAAGAAAAAAGGTAGGTGACTGGTCTAGCGAAGAAGAAGATAGTATAGTAGATTGATAGAACAGAGTAGTAATGAAAAAAAAAAACAAAGGAGAAAGACAGCGACAGTGGGAATTTAAAGCACTAAATTTCCAGAAAGTGGGGATACTATTTATACTGAAACCCCCAACACCCCCACGGGGGGTTTTGACGGGCGATCACACCTTATGAGTTTAGTGGCCACATTTGGCTTACGTTTTACGCATTGGGTCGGAGGTAGTGGCGCCATGTTTATCACAGCCCGGTTCGAATTTATAAACCTGTGTAGCAGTGTAATTTCGCTAGATAGATAGATAGATAGATAGATAGATAGATAGATAGATAGATAGATAGATAGATAGATAGATAGATAGATAGATAGATAGATAGATAGATAGATAGATAGATAGATAGATAGATAGATAGATAATCAGTGCTTATAGGGTCCAGCGGACTGCCAACAGCCGAATCAGGACCACAGTAATTTCACTAAAATTAGGCACTTTTTCATGACGATGTACATATAATGTACTATTACATGATTTGACTATAATATGTACATGTATATATAACAACTTACCCCTTGGGGTCATGAGCAATCTTGCCACTGTAGATTGTTCTAACCTATAAAGGGAATAGTGAAAGCCCCAGTTGAAAACCTGTCTTGCCTTTGTAGGCATGACAGATTCACTGCGGCAACAGTACCCCCGTTGGAGTGCCGGGGGTTTCAGTATAAATAGTATCCCCACTTTATGGAAATTTAGTGCTTTAAATTCCCACTGTTGCTATCTTCCTCATATACTCTTTCCCATTCCTGCTCTGTCCTATCACTCTGCTATACTATCTTCTTCTTCGCTAGATCAATGACCTACCTTTTTTCTTGAAAACTCTTCCTGGACAAGACTCCTTGTTTGTGTATGAGGTCTGTTGGATCAGCTTGGGAGTGTTGGACGCTTTCTGCTGGGTGGTCACTAGGGCTTCCTATGATGTTAGTATTTAGCAATATAGGCATTTTATATGTATGTGTTTCGTTGATGATTTGTAATGATGGTTGTATTCTATTTTGTTTTTGTAACCGGGGGTTCGCGTAGTTGAGGTAAACCCTCAGCCGTCCCCCGCGTGGGATGTCTTTATTGTAAAGTGACTGGCCGGTGGAGGGCGTTCGATTTTCCCACTAGGGTTGTTTCAGCAGATCTTTTATGCGGATCGGGGGTTGTCCGGTCCTGATTTGGCTCGGAGGAGTCCGCTGGACCTAAAGCAACAATAACTCAATCAATCAATATAACAACTTTGCTAAGATCGACGTGCAACAAGTGAATTCAACTGCATGAGCTCGCCAAGTCGTGTGTAGCAGACAACCTTTGTTGCATGTAATCATGCGTGTGGGCGGGGTTTAGAATCACCTCTTCACGCTCTCGCTTTTGATTGGTCCTCGTAAGCCCGGCTTATGTATTTTTGCAGAAGAAATCAACCATGCGCTATTCTTGTAAAATTTTATGTTAGCCAGTACGCATTGGAAACACATAAGGAATTCATAAGGGGAACACCAGTGTGACCGGCTGCGTAACACAAGTGTGGCCGGGCCTTGAACGACAACTAAGTTTCTGGATACATAAACTTTCTTTGGACAATTTACAGTTAAGTTCAACAAAATAAATGAAAATGTTACAGATAATTATAGCAACTAATTATTACGTCAATGACACCAATTAATTTCATTAATACAAATGGAATGAATGCTTTACACCACAATTGTAGTTTCAACTTCAAATCAGTTAATTATCCGAATTCAAATCGTTATTCAAACTTTACAGTGAACCACCATGTTTGTCCCATCCCCACTCCATCCTTCACACTAATAGCACAATTATTTTTTATTATAAATTTTTATTACATAACCAATACATTAGCATTGTTTAAAAATACTATTATATTTAATATACAACATTTTCAAATAATAAATAATATATACCTGCAGGCACAGCTGCGAGAAGTCCGGCACAAACTACCTCTAGTATAGTCAAGAAAAAAAAAAGACTAAATGTTTGAATGTAGGCTTATATTAGTGAACACTGTCATGTGATCAGCTCATAGCAACTACCAATCTTTTCACAAGACAATAGGAGTACTTCCTAAATAGCTGTCAACATGTATTTTGTACCGCTTTTCAGGGGAAGCAACTCTCATTGACCTACTTTCGGTTTATTTAGGCGTACTGTAAACATGTATTTTGTACCGCTTTTCAGGGGAAGCAACTCTACTTTCGGTTTATTTAGGGATAATGCCTATTGATTAACAATACTATGTCTTCGGACCCAAAGAACTTTAATAACGGTCTGTGATACAGGTAAATATGCTATCATCGCATGCCTTGCAAAATAACATTTAGAACTACAGTGCGTGTCTCAATCGTAACACAATCAAACTAGACAGAGAACTTCGGTAGTCAAAAATTATATGGATAGTATGGGAGGCAAGCTTCCATGAAATGAAACTCCGTGGTTAGATTTACTGCAGGCCAAGTTTCAAACAAATGCAGGAGCAACGTCATAACAATACTTTGACCAGTTCGTGACGTAAAACTTATGTTGTTCTATATTGCCAAGTTATCTGCCTTGAACAGCTGAAATTCTGGAGAACCAATTGATTTTGTACTTGTTTAAATAGGAGAACATCAGAAACATTGGAATATTCTCTTTGTGTTAGTAAGTTCTATTACAACGATTTCTGTCAAAGATAGCATGGTAGGTTATTACAAAGGTAGCATGGTAAACAATACATCGGCCTCTCATGTTATGTTAGATCTTCGAACTCTACATTATAGATGTATCTACCATACTAGATCTGACAACAGCAACAGTTACTGATTTGTGTTGATGGGAATGATATACCTAATATTATTCTTTGTCGTTTTCGACATTCAGAATAACTGTACGCAAAGAAGGCATACAAACTGTGTCTTAGGTTACAAAGTCCCAGGAATAAAATACCAACTATTTGAGAACACAGGAGACATTAATATCGGCGTCCTTTTACGCCAGTCAGACCCAAAACATAACGATGTATTACTTACAGATGCCCCTGTGAACATCCATGAAAATACTCGTCTCTCGCAGGCCGTCTCCTATGCTATAAAAAGGACAAATAAGGAACAGCCTCTCCCCTTTGGCTTGAGAGTGGGATTCGTTGTTTCCAATGCCGCTTGGTTTCCTGAGGCAACAACAGTGTATGCTGTACATTTTCTTGGTGATACGGAGTGTATAAATCATATGGGCGAGCAGTGTGATCATCCTGAGGAAGAACATCACCATGGTCATATGGCGGCCTTGTTGGAAGAAACCAGTAGCTCCCAATCAAAGGCTTCATCAAACATCCTCGGCCCTGCTTTTATTCCGTCTATCTCCGTGTCTTCAACGAGTGACGTCTTAAGCGACAAGACAGATTACCCTTATTTCAGCCGGATGGTGCCACCAAACATGTATCAAATGCAAGCTCTTTTTGCCATCATCTTAGAAAATAAATGGTCCTACGTGTCCGTGCTGTATCAAGAAGGTGCTTATGGGGAAAATGCATTCTCTGGTGTCAAAGCTTATTTTGATAGAACGGAAGGTGTGTGTCTGGCTGCAGTTCACAAAGTGTCCTTTCACGTCATTCAGAAGGATGCAGAGGACATCACCGATGATTTAATCAAGCACAAAAATGCTCGCGCCGTCATTCTGATTCTGGAGTATAGCCCTGCTGTACATGTTCTTAGCCTGTTTAAAAACCAAAAACGAGGACTAGTACCTCCAGGTCATTTCATATGGATTGGCAGCGACGCTGTTATGGAGGGAATTAATACGATAGCGGAGGGCTTAGGGGACGTCTTTGATGGTGCTTTGATCGTTCATTTTCCAGAAACATTCGTCCCCGACTTCGATGCCTGGTACGACCAGCTAACAGTCGAAGATGCTGAGGATGATCCCTGGTTCAAGGGAATGTATGAAGTGTTTTGCCAATGTTCTCTAACCAATGGCACTTGTAACAGGTCAGAATCCATCGGCCACTGTTGCAACAGGACAGGATTCGCTAATAACTGTGACAAGACGTCCTACTATACAGGATCTATTATTGACACTGTTGATGTTATAGTCAACGCTACCAGGCGAGTCTTAACTTCATCTCGCTGCCGTCAGGTAAATACAAACAACTCTACAGCCTTACGAGACTGCTTATCAGGACCTGAACTTCTTCGCGAGATTAGAAACACAGACCAGGTTAGTCCTTACACTGACGTGATAAGGTTTGACCCTAGGGGTGACCGATTGGGCCGTTACTACATCAGCCAAATTTCCATAACTATTGATAAGCATACACCAGAAAAGCTGCAGTGGCATTTACGCGCAGTTCGGTACTTTGATTTGATCACAAATACGCTGGTGCCTTTATCTGACTACTTATGGCCAAACCAAACACTTCCAAAGTCGGTCTGCAGCTCTCCTTGTACGGGGAAGCGTGAAGCACGGATTGCTGGACAGAATCCCTGCTGCTGGGACTGTCTTACGTGTGCACCAAGCCAACGCGTCATCAACGGTTCAGAGTGTGATGAATGTCCCAAGCTATACTGGCCGAGTGGAACAGACCTTAATAAATGCGATCGAATTGAGGAAGAATTCATAAGGTTTTCCGCTTTTCACGTTATTCCTATAATATGTACCGTTATTTGTATAGGAATAGCTGTATTCTTCGTAAAGAATTCTCAAACTAAAGTAATAAAGGCCAGTTCCATTGTACTGTCATATATCATGCTGTTGGGGATCGCTCTTGGCTATGTTACAATGGCAATGAGCTGCTTGCATCCCAGTGACTATTTATGCCGCCTGCTTTATTACACATTCAACACATCTTTCACGCTTGTTTATGGGCCCTTGTTTTTACGAACGTTGAGAATCTACCGCATATTTCGTTATAACATAACAGCAAAGCAGCTCAAATGTGTTCACGAGTCTCAGCAGATAATGTTTGCTTGCATTCTTGTTTCGATCGTGCTTGTCGTATGCTCCTTGAACATGGTCCACTCCGAATGGCACAGGTATCATCAACCTATAGAACACACTCCCTACGTTGAACTGGCTTGCTTTTTTTCACCCGTTGTTTTGTTTCCCCCGATATTTTTTAATTTAATGCTGTTGTCTTTGAGTGCAGTTTTAGGATTTACAACACGACATTTGCCCAGCAACTTCAACGAATCTGGATTTATGTGTGCCTCTGCTTGCACGTCAGTGATTTTGTTTGTCTGTTTTATACCTGGTTATTTAACAACTCAAAAAGACCTTCATAAAATGACAGTCTTGGTTATCATGATTGGACTTAATCATACCGTTAATTTGGTTCTGCTCTTTGTTACGAAGATTTACGCCGTTTGGTTTGGTGGAGCGCAATATGAGATAAGTATTAGAAATGTTAGCGAAAGTAATTTTCTAGTGACGATGGCAATTAGTGTAAAGAAAGTTAGGGGTCCACATGTCAAAATTACTGGCAATGGCAAAGTAACAGGACAGTCTTATTCGTTAAAATCAACAGTTGACGGACATACGACAACGACATGCAATGAAACAGTTGCAGAGAGTAGTGATTTCTCTTCTAAAACGTCGATTGCTGTTGACTCACATACGGCAGTGAACTGTGAGGAAGTGTCACCAGTGGTTGATCTTTCTGTGATAGAAAGAACTGACCAAGAACCAAGCTCAACTGAACTTACTAGCCACGCAGAGACTACCTCAACCTGGACGGAAACTGCAGAAGAACGCTCGACCTTCTCACAGCAACATGAGAAGAGAAGTACTATTAGAGATCATCTCGTCATTCAGAACGTTTCACCAGGAGAAAAGCATGCTGAAGTGGTTGCTGACAATTCAGAAGCATCGCGAATAGAGAGTAGTCTTCAGCTGGGCGTTGTGACCCTCATGCAACACTCCTTTCTTCCTTCACTACCAGAAGAGTCCCAACAATTGCATGAAAAAATGGAGAGTAGACGGTAAGTGTCGATAGCTATCGATGCATAACTGACCGCCTGAGATCTTCCAAACCTTTGCACTGTATAGTATGATAGCAGAAGAGTTTATTAATCTACCGGGAATGTTTCCCCATAAGCGCATAGACATTAAGTTTGCAACTCCTCTCTGGTCGTCGGTTGACGGAAATCATCCAGGAAACACCCGAGTGCATTGCGTCGTGGGTGACTGGTTTACTGGACTACTACTACTACTATGTAACGAAAGGGGTTAATATCAAAGAACTGCGTGTATGCGTGCGTGAATATCCTGCGTGAATATCCTGCGTGTTCTCCCGTCTCACACTTTCTAACTCTCAAGAATTCTTTTGTTGCCACACCCTCTTCTATTACTAGAAAATAAACAAGAATCAACAAAGTTCACATAAGTGCATACAACTCAATCAATAATATGGAAAAATATATATATATATAGTTTTGTACTCACGTACTTTGTAGAAATAATCCGTGGATTATACCATTCACAAAACACACACGTAAGTCTCAGTCAGATAATCCAGGAATAAAGTTACCAATCACCAAAACCACCAATAAAGTCCCAGTCAGGTAATCCAAGAATCACCAGTCACAATAAAACACCAATATCGACCCGGTCACCGTCGACAGAGAGAGATTCCCCCCAATAGTCTCATGGAGGTTAGGATTCGCTGTGTCTTTCTTTGTCTCTAATTCTCTGTCTCTGTCTATATACTATCCTCCTTCTCCTTATCCTTGTCCTTTTCTCTATCTATCCTGGGTTTTCTCCTCTCTCTATCGTCCTCTTCACCTTCCCAATAATCGTCCACGGCCGCCGCTGCTGTTGCCGCTGCTGTGGCCGCTGCCGCTGTTGCTGCTGCTGCTGTTGTGGCAGTGGTTGGTACTGCTGCTGATGTGGCAGTGGTTGCTACTGCTGCTGATGTGGTAGCGGTTGCTACTGCTGCTGATGTAGCTGTGTTTAGGTGCTCGTCTTCTTCTTCTTCTTCTTCGTCTTCTTCTCTGGCTCCTTCTTTATGCCTCCACCCTTCTTCCTCCTCGGCTGTTTCTTCCTCTGCTTACTCTCCTTCTCGTCTTCTTCTTCTTCTTCTTCTTCTTCTTCTTGTTCTTCTTCCTCTCGTTTACTTCTTCCTCTTCTTCTTCTTCTTCTTCTTCTTCTTCTTCTTCTTCTTCTTCTTCTTCTTCTTCTTCTTCCTCTTCTTCTTCTTCTTCTTCTTCTTCTTCTTCTTCTTCTTCTTCTTCTTCTTCTTCTTTCTCTCTCTTTGCCTCGAGGCCCCTCAGCCGGAGACTTCTGCAGACGCAGCTGCTAGAAGTTACAACACCCAACCACTCCGTGGTACACACAAGAAGAGACTACAAGTTTGAATGTGATTGGTGAATCGTCACATGACTAGCTCAGCCAATCAACATTCAGTTGTCAATAAAAAAAATATTAACATTTATATCTTCTCACAGGAAGATACTACAAACAGTCATCGGACCGAAATATTATAAACCCGGTCCGTGACATACTACTACTACTACTACTACTACTACTACTACTACTACTACTACTACTACTATGTGTACAGCGCTCAAACCGAACCCAAACCAGATTCGCGGTCTGCTCCAGGCGCCCAGACACTCGCACACATACACACACACAAACACATACACACCCTACATAGTGGTTCAAAAAAATAACATCAATGCGTATGTACAAACTATAGTAAAGGACAGCCGGGTAATGTGAAGCGGCGTGTGATATGAAACATGGTTTTTCAAGCGAAAAGAAAAAAATCACAGTTGTAAGTTCTGTGACTTGGTCCAAGTATAGATCAGTTATAATTTCGTTGACTAGTTCAAGCATATGTATTATGTCTATGCTTTCTCATACTATAATCTGTTTTATAATACCCAACTTTCCCCCTGTAGTTGCTGTGTTGCGTGACCTACTAAACAGATGCGAGTGAATGTGAAAGTTAATCTACGGTTTGTACGTAATTGCCAGCGACTGTGCACGCTCGAAATGTCCATGATGGCGTATTAGGAAGGGGTTAAATTGAAGCACAGGTGCTTGTATCAGGACACGCGAGCGCCTTTGCCTGTGACGCGTCTCCCTACAGATAACCAAAGGGAGACGCGTCACAGGCATAGAAGCTTGCGTGTCCTGATACAAGCCCCTGTGAATTGAAGTACCGGTTAGAGCAAACACTCGGGTACGGCATTTTATCAGACACACAGATGTTTTACTTTATGTGCAGATAGTCGACTCTTAGCGTGAATTACATAATTATTTTGCTGTAAGTGTTTTCGCATTTTGATCCAAGGTTCAGACCAGTCACTTTAAGCCATAATAATTAATGACAATTTATTGTGTAGTATTTATGTAGTAGTGGTAGTAGGCAATGCCGATTTCCATGTATACCACACGCCAATGTAAATAATTCAACCTCTTGATTTATTTTATACTTGCCCTTTGTTTTATATTCTGGTTTGTGTCGTCAAACAACGAATATTTGTGATGTTTCATGGACAGTACAATTTTTGAATCTATTATCTTGTATCAGCGGAAGATATTATCACAACGACACCCCAAAACTGGCAAAACCACAAAGAAGAATTAATACTCTTTTGGCGACGAAGTCCTCTTACAGTGGGCCGACATTTAAACACACGACAGATAATCACGCAACCCTTAAACACAGACACTTAATCACGCGTCAGATAAACACAGGGACAGATAATCACTGGATAGATAAAAACAGGACCAAATAATCACTGGACAGATAAACATATGGACAGTTACTAACAGCAACAGATTAACCTATCCTATCCTATCCTATCCTGTCCCGTAACCCTGAGGTCGTAGGGGCACCACAGATGATCGTTTAACCAGCATACTCCATCTTTCTCTGTCTTCAGCAGCCCTGATGGCTTCGCTCAGTGTCAAATCAGTCCATTCTTGAATGTTGCCCTCCCACCTCTTTTTCGGTATCCCTCTTCTTCTACCTCCTTGCACTGTCTAGTCTTTGCAAGGCCTGATGATCTGGTGACGTGGCCATACCATCGGAGTTTCCATTTCTTCACCACTGTGAGCAGGTCATCGTGTTGTCCAATGGCTTGTGTGATGGTCTGCGGGACTTCGTCGTTGGTGATGTGCTGGGTATAGGAAATGCCCAGAAGTCTTCTGTAGCACCTCATCTCCATGCTTTGTATTCCTCGTTGGAGATCTGCTGTGAGGGTCCATGCTTCGCAAGCATATAGGAAGATGGAGATGACAAGGGAGCGCAGCAGTTTTACTTTGGAATGTAGACTGATGGTCCTGTCTTTCCAAATGGGCTTCAACCTTGTCAGGGCAGAAGTTGTTTGTGCGATCCTGGAGAGGACTTCCTGTCGGGACCCATTGTCTGATACAATGGCTCCTAAATATTTGAAGCTATGCACTGTGTTGAGGGATCGGCCTTTTACTTTGATGTCCGTGTTGATGCCATTGGTGTTGTTGGTCATCATTTTGGTCTTCTCTGCACTTATTTCCATTCCATAAGCTCTGGAGGTGGTGTCATGCCATAGGGGGTAGAGCAATCTCCAATCTTCGTTTTGCGGATGACATTGATGGATTGGCTAGTTAATACATGTGTAACAATTTTATCTTTATTTTGTTGTGTACTGTGTTCATCACCTCACGCTTGTTAATTGCATAAGTAAGGCTGCAACAACTTTAAGTTTTCATTTTGAAATCGCAGAAAAGGATGCAACAACAGTTACATTAATGAGCTCCAGACTCATCACATGCTATTCATAGCATGCGCTATTTCATTGAATGAACTGAATTAAAACACATTCTAAACTCCCATACAGAAGCTCAGCCAGTGTCTTGGTTTCAAACATGTTCACCTGACCTTGACAGCCAAAAAAAAAAATCGGATTCAAGATAATTATCATATGCCTAATGCGAAGGAGTGGCCAAGAAAATGACTATCATCACGCTAAACGATTCTGAACTAGTGTTCCATTTTCAGCACATTTTGATACGGTTTCTGTCACTGCGGAACACTTGTTCAGCATCATGTAGCATGTCTGTGTCCCGGCGCCTTGAAACACTCTTGATAGCCATTTTCTTAGCCAATTTTTCGACAGCAAATCTGTTTCTCTTTGAGTTTTTCACTCGGTTCTGTTCACTGGACCCGAAGTAGAATTTCTTCCCTTGCGGATACATCATGATCGGTCGTCTGTTACGGAAGCGCATAGGTACTTGAACTTTGCAATTCCTGCTAGGCTAGTGATCGTCGAATCTCAGGACAGACAACTTCAAAAAAAAATGCGGAACCTCCATAAGTACGTTGCGCAAGTTGCGATAACCTCCATGACCCTACCTCCGCTCATAAACTTCTTTACGTTTTCAGACCTCTTCCAAGATAAACCATTACGTGATCAGACCCCCTCTCTGTCACTCCTTTACGTGATTTTGGACCCCAAGAGGTATAATACCTCCAAATGTACGTGATCTAAAACACTGCATTAGTATTACTTGAATAATTAAAATGGAACTTTCAACACTTACAGATTATCGAGTAACTCGGAATAACATGTTATGTCTAGTATCCTCATTTTTACATTGCTTTTATGATATGACCTTTATGCGTTATTGCTTCAGAATCTTTAAATGTTGTGAGTTTTAAATGTTATTTTGTTGTGATTATATGTCGTGTGTTTAAAAATCTTGTGCTTATCTGTCGCTGTGATTATCCATCCATATGTTTATCTGTCGTGTGATTATCTGTGCCTGTGTTGTTTATCTGGCGTGTGACTAGATGTCTGTGTTTAGGGGTCTTGTGATTATCTGTCTTGTGTTTGCATGTCATGGAACCCCTCTAACAACTTACACATTACTAGCGTAACGTCATTTTAGATCTGGCAGAAAGCAGCAGGACTATCTTTTTGTCTTTTTTAGCACTTTAGACATTTTCATAGGTATTGGAAAGTGTTTTCTGAAAGAAGATAAAATTGAACTTTCAAAAGGAGTCAGTATTCCTGTCCAGTCCATTCTTGAATGTTGTCCTCCCACCTGTTTTTCTGTCTCCCTTTTCTTCCGCCTCCTTGCACCGTGCCTTGCAGGAAGGTCTTAGCAAATTTGAGATACCAATACCATTATTGAGGCGAGGAAGAAAACTGGAGTACTCCCCAAAATACATTCCTGAAGGTTACCCTTTTTGAGAAGTGTGATGACAAACGATTGGGTCCATGGTGTAGGCCACTCCCCACTCTGCCAGACCTTGTTACAGATAATGGAGATGTGTGTGCCTCAGGGTAGCATTCTTTCTTCTATTTTGTTTAAAATTAGGATCAACAGCTTAGTTAGAAACGTCAGATCTGTGAATCCTTGTTTGTTGAAGATTTTTCCATCTCAGCTAAGGGTAAAACCTTGGAAGGGGTGGAGCGTCAACTTCAGCTCTGCATAGATAAAATTCAGGGGTGGGTAGAAAAAGGCGACTTCCAATGTTCGCTTTCTAAAACCGAATGCAATCATTTTCATCGCAAACAGAACCAGGTTTTGAACCTTTCTTTACATGTTTTTGACCAAACCATCATATTTTCTAAAGAAGTTAAATTTTAGGGTATTATTTTTGACACCAAATGTACTTTTCTTCCGATTATTAAATACCTGAGGGAAAGCTGCCAGAAAGATCTTAATGTTTTGAAAGTAATCCTATCCTATTTTATCCCGTAACTCTGAGGTCGTAAGGGCACCACATATGATTGTTTAACCAGCGTACTCCATCTTTCTCTGTCCTCAGCAACCCTGATGGTTTCGCTCAGTGTCAAACCAGTCCATTCTCGAATGTTGTCCTCCCACCTCTTTTTCGGTCTCCCTCTTCTTCTACCTCCTTGCACTGTGCCTTACAGGATATTCTTTGCAAGATCGGATGATCTGGTGACGTGGCCATACCATCGTTTCCGTTTTTTCACCACTGTGAGCAGGTCATCGTGTTGTCCAATGGTCTGTCGGACTTCGTCGTTGGTGATATGCTGGGTATAGGAAATGCCCAGAAGTCTTCTGTAGCACCTCTTCCCCAGGCTTTGTATTCTTCGTTGTAGATCTGCTGTGAGGGTCCATGCTTCGCAAGCATATGGAAAGATGGAGATGACAATGGAGCGCAGCAGTCTTACCTTGGAATGTAGACTGATGGTTTTGTCTTTCCAAATGGGCTTCAACCTTGCTAGGGCGGCAGTTGTTTGTGCGATCCTGGAGAGGACTTCCTGTCGGGACCCATTGTCTGATACAATGGCACCTAAATATCTGAAGCCGTGCACAATCTCCAACCTTCGAATTCACCTAAATTTCAAAATTAAACATTGATTTCCTTTGTATTCTTTACTAGTAAGGATTTTCTGAGATCGCTTCACTTCGAGTTAAAAACAAACAAACACAACGCATTTTCTATGACCTAGACGGATGAGTGACAGCTAGACAATTATATCCATTGTCTGATACAATGGGTCCTACACTGTGCTGAGGGGTTGGCCTTGGACTTTGACGTCCGTGTTGATGCCATGGGTGTTGTTGGTCATCATTTTGGTCTTCTCTGCACTTATTTCCATTCCATAAGCTCTGGGGGTGGTGTCAAGCAGCTGTTCAAGTTCTTGTTCATCTCCAGCCAATCCATCATTGTCATCCGCAAAACGAAGGTCGAAGATTGCTCTACCCCCTATGCTGACTGTGCCTTCGTAAGTTCGTTATCAGCCACACAGATTGGGGAGCAGATAAGCAAACTCTGCTTCTCATCTATCGTTCTCTGGTACGTTCTAAATTGGATTATTGTAACATCGTATATGGTTCCGCTAGGAAAGCCTATTTGACAAGCTTGGATCCAATCCATCATCAAGGTCTTCGGATCTGCATGGGGGCTTTTTTCGTACTTCCCCGAAGGAAAGTCTATACGCTGAGGCTGGCGAACCTCCCTTGGAGATCTTTAGGCCTCAGCTCGCCATGAACTATTTTCCCAAACTTAAAGCAAACCCTGGAAATCTC
Organism: Oncomelania hupensis; assembly: GCA_036898135.1. Taxonomy (NCBI): domain Eukaryota; kingdom Metazoa; phylum Mollusca; class Gastropoda; order Littorinimorpha; family Pomatiopsidae; genus Oncomelania; species Oncomelania hupensis. The sequence continues at coordinate 22,923,800 of CM072514.1, forward strand.
CCTTATGATTTTGTTCCCAAACCGTTATTTACACTTAAATACTCCAACAAACCGACAGAGGTTCCTCCTTTTGGTATCAGAATACGTCCTCAATTTGACACTGCAGGGATAGATATTGACTCTGTTAATGATGACCAATTGCTAACTGTTCTCCCACCTTGAAACCTCATCAACCCCATTATCAACTTCAACCTCACATCCTTCAAAAAGACCGAAACTTTTGAAAGTGTTTATAATCAGCTTTATCTTGAATAATGTTCATTGTATAATTAAGGGATATGAAAGGCTTTTTATGGACGGGTCAAAGAATGGAGACTCAGTTGCTGCTGCGTCGGTCTCTGGGAGACCAGCGTATACCTGATTTTTGTTCTGTTTATACAGCTGAGCTCAAGGCAATTCATTAAGCTCTCAAACAAGTTTATCAATCCAAAAGATCCTCATTTTTAATCTTGTCCGATTCACTGTTGCAAGGAGGCAGAAGAAGAGGGAGACCAAAAAAATAGGTGGGAGGACAACATTCGAGAATGGACTTGCTTGACACTGAGCGAAGCCATGAGGGTTGCTGAGGACAGAGGAAGATGGAGTACGCTGGTTAAACGATCATCTGTGGAGCCCCAACGACCTTCGAGTTACGGGATAGGATAGGATAGGAATCGCTGTCAGCACTTCAGACTTTTTCAACGAGAAAGATGACGCACCCTTTTCTGGCAGAGATCCATGACCTCCATACACAACTTGTTTCTGAGGGTAAAAAGATCGTTTTTATGTGAGCACCTAGTCACATGAGCATCCACGGCAACATTGCAGTGGACAAAGTGGCTAAAGAAGCTCTGCATCTAGATTTCCTTTCAGAGATTTTCCAATTTGTTCCATACCCTGACCTGCGTTGTAAGACTGGACCTTATTGTAAACGGCTGTGGCAGACCTAATGGTCTAATAATATCAATAACAATTTATTTCAAATCCTTCAAGATTTGTCTGCTTCTTTGCCCAACTTTGCGTCCAATCGTCGCAAATAAGAAACTGTTTTGACTCGCCTTCATATTGGAAATATTTATGTCACCCATAGTTTCCTGTTAAAAGGAGAATAACCACCGTTGTGCTTTGCGTGTGATAAGTTCTTTGTCAGTCCGCCATTTTGTTCCGATCTGATTGATGAAAGAGAAAGATATTTTTGGTTCGATACCTTTTAATGAGGTTTTTACAGTTTGCAATAGTAAACACCTTTTTTGAATTTTTAAATGATGTTGGTTTGTTTTATCGTATATCGGTCATGTCGTATTGTTTATATTCTTGTTACAATTTTATTAGTACGGCTGGTTTTATTGACATCTTTAATCATATTTAAATGTTAGCAGTTTAGTCTGATTTTGATTATCAGTGGTCCTGATTCGGCTCTTGGCAGTCCGTTGGACTCTATAAACATTGAATATCTATCTATCGTGGAATGTGTTTGATTGGGCCACAAGTAGTCAGATTGAGGCACCGGCGTAATTGTGATCAAATCAAAGTACCGAACTGCGCGTAAATTCCATATGAGTTTTTCTGGTGTGTGCTTGTGAATATTTATGGCAATTTGGCTGATGTAGTAACGGCCCAATCGGTCACCGCTGGGGTCAAACCCTATCACGTCAGTGTGAGGGCTAATCTGGTCTGTGCTTCTAAGCTCTCGAAGAAGTTCAGGTCCTGATATGCAGTCTTGTAAGACTGTAGAATTGCTGGTGTTTAAGTGGCGACACCGTGGTAAATTTAAAACTCGCTTGGTGGCGTTGATACTAACATCAACAGTGTCAATAATAAATCCTGTATAGGAAGACGTCTTGTCACTGTTATTAGAGAGTCCAGTCCTGTTGCAAGAATTTGCGATGGCTTCCGTCATGTTACAGGTGCCATTGGTTACAGACTTCATACATTTTCTTGAACCACCGATCATCCTCAGCATCTTCGATTGTTAGCTGTTAGTACCAAGCATCAGGGTCGGGAACGAATGCTTCAGGAAAATGAACGTCCCCTAAGTCTTTCGCTAAAGTATTAATTCCATCCTGTATATTTGATACATGTTTGGTGCCACCATCCGGTCAAAATAAGCGTAATATATTTTATCGCTAAAGACGCCACTCGTTGAAGACAATGAGATAAACGGAATACAAGCGGAACTGAGGGTGTACGATGACGCCTTTGATTGAGAGCTACAGGTTACTTCCAGCAAGGCCACTATATGACCAAGGTGACGTTCTAGCTCTGGGTCACCACATAGCGCGCACACATGATTTATACTTTCCGCTTTACTGAGAAAGTGTACAGCATACCCAGTGGTTGCCTCAGGACGCCAGCCGGCATGGGAGACGACGAATCCCACTCTCAAACCAAGAGGAAGGGGCTGTTCTTCATTTGTCATCTTTACAGCGTAGGCGACAGCCTGCGAGAGATGAGTGTCTTCATGGATGTCCACATGGGCATCTGCGCTTAAATGTTCTTGTTTTTGGGTCTGACTGGTGTAACAAGACGCCGATGTTGATAGACTATCTCACTGCCTCTCAAATATTTGGTACTTTATTCCTTGAAGCTTGTAACTTCCGACGCTGTTTCAATGCCCACTGTGCGTACAGTCATTTTGAAGTTCCAAAAGAAGAAATAAGTATAATAGGAAGTTCATCCCCACCTATGAACAAGTCAGTACTGTTTGCAGAACAGATACATCTCCAATGTAGAGTTCGCAGACCTGTCGTGAGCCTACGACGTTTTCTTTACGAGGCGACCTTTGACAGAAATTTTCGTAGTAAGACCTGTCCATCTAATATAACACAAAGTGTAATAATTTTGTGTTATATTAGATGGACAGGTCTTGCAGAAACAGGAAGCCTAGTTAATACGCTTGGCATTTCCCAGAAGGGCGTTATACAAGTTGAGTGCCTGTAGTGGATCTATGATAACAGAGCGGTAGATAGCACCATTACTATTATATAAAACTGTGCTACATACTGTTCTGCTATCGTGTATCCACGATAGGCACCCAAATTGTGTAATGGAGCATTTCTGTGGTATTTTCAAAGAAGGCATAGAATTCATTTTCCCACAATTTGTTGAACCAATTTTTATTCATCAGATTAACATAAATTGCACTGATAACAACAGTACGTGTTGTCCAGCATAGCAAACCTTCTCCTCCTGACTGGGTTTTTCTCTCCTGGCACCGAGAGCGGAGATGACAGAGACTTGATGGAGTGTGGAATTATCGATAAGGGGAGGAAGGCGCTGTTTTGAAAAGGGAGACGATTAGTTAAAGAGAAGATAGGTCACCCAGAAAGGGGAAGACACTCGTTCTCCTTTAGATCTATAATCGGAAAGAGCGTTTTGGGGCGGGCGGAAATATTGACCTAAAGTGCCAAAGTAGGGAAGTGAAATATTGATCGAGAATTCCACAGAGTATAAAGTAGCACAGAGAGTGTATACGGTACCATGGTAGTACAGGACCATCCTCAAAGAAGAAAGAGGATCCCCTCCCCCCCCCCCTCCCTTCTACACAGGGATGCTCGCTCACACATGCACACGCAGCCCCTTTCCCCCACACCCTGGTTTACACCACCCCTGCCGCCGCCCCCACGCAAACAAACATCCTTCGCTCTCTTCTCCCCCCTCCCCCCCCCCCCCGCTCACACATACAAAACTCTCCCTCCTCCCCCTCCCCCGACACACGCGCACACACTCACACTTGTTTGAAGAGCTTCAGCCGTGCGCACACTTACCTCACCGTGTCAACGTTTGGGCATTGCAGGCATTTCAATAGATTTAGGAAATGAGATGAACAAACGATGGACGCCGTATGCAGTGCTGCAGAAGAGTGTTTGAAATGAAATAGAACGCTCATCTATTAGTAGACAGCTTCACTCGTGTCAACGATGGTGGCCGTTCATCGTTGATCTTCGCAAAGCTATCAAACGTGTGGTTCTCCCTTTAGGACATGGAGAAGACAAGACTGATAAGTCACTTTGATGGCCGAGAAAACCCGCCACAGATGAGATTTGGCGAGAAGTTACGAGACTGCCATTCAAGGGCCGGAACCCTCGCGAGATCCCCCCGAGAATATGGAAATGACATTTGCATTGATCACCCCCTCACTAGGACAGCTGTAAGGTGTCTTTTTTGTGTGTTTGTGGGAGAAGGGGAGGGGGAGAGGGTACATTTATATCCGAAATAGTGTTGTTGTTTAGTAAACTATTTGCTACGTCATAAAAATTTTTTTGTGTAACATCTTTTGTGTGTGTGCGAGAGCGCGCGAGTGCGCGCATTGGTTTGAATTTAACGCTTCGAATTCTGTCTGCACTCGCTGTGCGGTTCTTTCCTAGACGTATTTTTCTTCTTTCGTGCGTAAAGAAAATAATGTTTTCACAATGGATCATTCGCTTGATTTTGGTTATGTTTGTTCTTTTGACACAAATCCTTTCTTGGGTTTTAGGTACAAAGTTCGCAGAGTTTTATGCAACCACAAACTATACCCAGACGGAAAACTCCCGTCATCTTGCGTTGCCTTTTACAAGAGTTGTGTCCCTTGAAAATGGGTTGATTAGGGGTCATAATGGCGGCTATGAAAGTGAAGCGCAGAGCAGGATGGAATCACTGTTTGGCATCGCAACAATGTGTACACTTTCAGTTGCAAAGAAAACTCTTTATTTCGTTATCCGTTCGACAAATCAAGTTATGCGTGATAATAACATAATAATAGCCTGCTAGTAGCAAAAAAAAAATTCTGTGCAAAAACCCTACGCACACAAGAACAAATGTGGATTAACTCCTTTGACAGTTTTAAAAATTCCTTTTTGCAGGAATTTGTTTAAACAAAAAATGGCCAGATTTGTTTAAAAAATAAATAAATACAAACTGAGGCGTAGCTACTTCATGCAACTTTCCCCAAACACAAAAGGATGGTGTTTCTGATCCCAAATGCAGCCAAGCACAAACTCATACAAATGTATCTTGAAAAATGTAAATTTTAGACCTCTAAACAAACCACCAGTAATCATTGAACATAATTAGGCTTATTATCGATCATCGCTCCAAGAGGCCTACAGCGCAGCAGCGTTACAAATGTGCAGACACGTGAGTTCATTCACATGCATAGACGGGGTCTTGCTCAGCCACTAAACAAATTACTATAATTAATAATGGTAATACAATTCTTGAAAAATAACAACAGCATAAACAATTAATGAATTCATACATAAATACTAACGCTCTGATCTCTCTCTCTCTCTCTCTCTCTCTCTCTCTCTCTCTCTCTCTCTCTCTCTCTCTCTCTCTCTCTCTCTCTCTCTCTCTCTCTCTCTCTCTCTCTCTCTGAGAGAGATATCGGCAACTAACGGACCATTGTTCCCTAGTAGCATCTGCTATAGCGATAAACCCTCTGGCAAGGGAAGTAAGCCATAAAAATGGCTTGTAAGCGTTGTATCTGAGTTTTCCGTCTGGGTATAGTCTGTGGTGCAACTAACAGCTAGTGGTTTTAAGTCCATGCAAGTATGTTGACCACAACTTTTAATAAGGTTGTAAGCCGTATAGTTTTATCTCTCAAGATGTAAACGTTTTGTTCTGGCAGTATCCCCACACTTGAAATATAATTACTGTGTCATCGGGATTGTTTGTTTCATACTAATGTTGAACAATTCTCTGTAGATTTAGTTACAAGTTTGAATTGGCAGTACTGTAGTTTAAATTGCTGAAAATCCATACGAGAGGGAATGCAATTATACTTCTGAGAAGGGTGTGCTCCTAAATCTGTTTGATCAGTGGGCAGATGGCAAGTTACCCCTTGGGGTCATGAGCAATCTTGCCACTGTAGATTGTTCTAACCTATAAAGGGTACAGTGAAAGCCCCAGTTGAAAACCTGTCTTGCCTTTGTAGGCATGACAAATTAACTGTGGCAACAGTTCCCCCCGTTGGAGTGCCGGGGGTTTCAGTATAAATAGTATCCCCACTTTCTGGAAATTTAGTGCTTTAAATTCCCACTGTCGCTGTCTTCCTCATTTGCTCTTTCCCATTCCCGATCTGTCCTACCACTCTGCTATACTATCTTCTTCTTCGCTAGATCAATGACCTACCTTTTTTCTTGAAAACTCTTCCTGGACAAGACTCCTTGTTTGTGTATGAGGTCTGTTGGATCAGCTTGGGAGTGTTGGACGCTTTCTGCCGGGTGGTCACTAGGGCTTCCTATGAATGTACTATTTAGCACTATAGGCATTTTATATGTATGTTTTTTGTTGATGATTTATAATGATGTTTGTATTCTATTTTGTTTTTGTAATCGGGGAGTTCGCGTAGTTGAGGTCAACCCTCAGCCGTCCCTCGCGTGGGATGTCTTTATTGTAAAGTGACTGGCCGGTGGAGGGCATTCAATTTTCCCACTGGGGTTGTTTCAACAGATCTTTTATGCGGATCGGGGGTTGTCCGGTCCTGATTTGGCTCGGAAGAGTCCGCTGGACCTAAAGCAATAATAAATCAATCAATCAATCAGATGGCAAGTTTTGGTTATATAGCATTCTGATTTTAGAGAATCGAAGAAGCTTCCCTTCTCCAATAACTAACTGCGGGTAAAGTATCGAAACGGGAACAGGATGCCCATTTTGATCATTGAAAGTGGAGAATAACTTGGAGATAGCTTGGACAGTTTGATCATTGAAGGTGGAGGGTAATTTGGAGATAACTTGGGCAGTTTGATCATTGAAGGTGGAGGGTAATTTAGAGATAGCTTGGACAGTTTGATCATTGAAGGTGGAGGGTAATTTAGAGATAGCTTGGACAGTTTGATCATTGAAGGTGGAGGGTAATTTGGAGATAACTTCAGCCGTTTAATCATTGAGGGTGGATAATAACTTGGGGCTGACTGGGTCCGGTTTGATCGTTGAAGGTGGATAATAAATTGGAGCTGACTGGGTCCGGTTTGATCGTTGAAGGTGGATAATAAATTGGAGCTGACTGGGTCCGGTTTGATCGTTGAATTGAAGGTGGATAATAACTTGGAGCTGACTGGGTCCGGTTTGATCATTGAAGGTGGATAATAACTTGGAGCTGACTTGGTCCGGTTTGATCGTTGAAGGTGGATAATAACTTGGAGCTGACTGGGTTCGGTTTGATCATTGAAGGTGGATAATAACTTGGAGCTGACTGGGTCCGGTTTGATCGTTGAAGGTGGATAATAACTTGGAGCTGACTGGGTTCGGTTTGATCATTGAAGGTGGATAATAACTTGGAGCTGACTGGGTCCGGTTTGATCGTTGAAGGTGGATAATAATGTCAGATCATTATTGTGTCATGATTCAGACTGATTTCTCGAGGCCTCGTGCGGAGAGAGTTATTGTCAAAAGTAGAAATATGAAGGCCATTGATCGGTCGCAGTTTCGGCGCGATCTCGAAGAATCGCCCCTGTTGACTTGTGTCACCGCCACAACTCCCCCTGGGTAGACGCCACAAACAAACACCTTACACACGCAGACAACCCAGACAGAATGACAGTTTCCCGCAGACGTGAAGTGATGATAACACAACAATTATATATACAACTTTCAAGCTATTTATTCATTCATACCACACACTCATACACATACAACATTTACACATGAAACGAGAAAAATGGTGATGGAACAATCAATGGGTCGATGAACAATGAAATGGAAATGTCAGATGAACGGGGGTTGCTGATCAACCACGTCTAACTAACGACTGTGCAACGCCAATGTCCGGGCACAGAGGGGGCAAGTGTCAAGAGGGGGACAAACAAAGAACAAGCCGACCTGATAGTAGGGTGTCCCCGCTGATGTCTCCGAAAGGTAGCTGCCTCCTCGTTGTGGTTGTCACTGGACTGTCGCTGTTAAATCCAGGCGCTGTGGTGTCGCCACTCCTTCCGCCGCCGACGATGACGATGATGATGATGATGATGACGCTGTAGTTGCGGCGGCCCTGCCGCCGTCGACGCCTCTCAGCCTGACTCCTCCTGTCGACTACCTTGCAACGCCGAGGCTAGGTCCCGCCACAGACGACACGATCACGCGGGAAAGATGGGGTTGTGGAACGATGAGGATGTTCACAAACGTGGACGTGGACAAACGGGTGGCGATGATGATGTGGGTCCAACGACCGGATGTCGTCGTCGTCGTCGCGCTGAAGAATTCGACGAACTTCCGAGCGACGAACAAAGACTTTCGAACCTGCAACACGCTTGCCGTATTGTTAATGTCAAGTCCACCCGATTCTGTCCCCCTCCCTCCTCACACTCTCCCCCCTTACTACACTAACTAATTCCTGTATCTTGAGGAAGCGCCACTGCTGTCCATTTCACTTCCCTTGACTACTTTTACTGTCTCTTGTAATCAAACACATAATTCAAAAACTAAACGACATTATGAATGCATGAAATGAACAATGCTGCAAATGAATACATGAAATCATCAACACATTATCCATCTTGAGCAACCGCAACCTAAACAACAGCAACCACTTCCATCCTACCTTCATCACACTTCACCCCCATTCTCCCTCCTCATTCTCACCCTTCCTCTCCTCAGTGCAACCATACTTCCCCCAGCCTCACGCACAGCTATCGTTCAACACCCCAAACAGCCGGCCATCGGTCATTAGCACAGTAAAGGAAAGTCACCATCACACTTACCCAACGGCTCGATTGTAATAATACCTGTAGCTAGCCACTTCCCACTGCTTGCCTACACAGTACTCCAAGTAAGGTAATCCAATGCGTAGTAGTTTCCGTTAGTGGACAATACCTCGACACTAACCTACCACAAACTCACAACCTTAGTTATTTGCTCACACTTTTTCCTAGAGCTTGCTACTACCACAGTAACATTTCCAACTAGGCTTTTCCTAGAACCAATTATTATTTACGTTAATAATCGTTCCAACCTTACTTCAGAACAAAACCACCCAGAGAAAACAAGACCGCACGTCTCTCCGTGTCTCTGCCAAAACCTGTTCTGCCTAACAGTGAACACATTCCCAAAACTGGCTGGCCAAACTATGCTGTTCAAAAATCACGCTTTCCACGCATAACCATACAACGACTTCGCGCAGTTACTACCCCAACTCATTAACTCCCCACCCGCACTTACTACTCGGTTTCAACACAGGCTGCCCTGTGACACACCCCCCTCCCAAGACGAAACTACGGAGAGTTCAAAACTTAATCTTCCACAGGGTCAGATCTGCTGAGGAAATCCGCCTCTATGTTGTCTCTTCCTGGAATCGGTCGAACTGTGAAGACATAGGCCTGCAACTGCATAGCCCATCGGGTGAGTCTGGCACTGTTGAGGTGCGTCCGTCCTCCAGATGAACTCCCTATCCAAGTTCGGTAGCTTTTCTACTGGCTCACTTGTCAGCGCTCTCTTCATGTCATCCAAGGCTTTCTGGCAGTCATCCCTCCTGTTGACCTCTCCCTTCTTCCTTACTCGCACGATCGGTGCTCTGTACGGCGATGTACACGACTCGGTAACGCCCAGCTCCAGCATCGGTTCCACTTCACTCTTGGCGACTTCCATCTGCGAAAATGGTAGCGGATGCTGTCGGTTACGTTCAGGGCTGTCGTCGGTCGACATCACCTCGCACACGTCCAGCGGCGGTGCTCTCTCATGTAGCGCAGATAGCTCCGTGTCTATCCGTATGTCCACCGGCCCTTCGCTCGCTTGAAGCGGTATCAGTGGTACAGCGCCCTGGTAGCTGATATCTGTGGTTCCCTCTGTCTCAGCTTGGTTCAACACGACGGCCACCGTCGGTCCTGGTTCTGCTCGGCGTTCCTCATAGCGCTTCCGCACGATCGTGTGGTACGGCTTCCTGTTCCTGCCGACTCTCTGCACACGCGCTTTCCTGATGCGCCCCTTGGGTGTCGTTCGTTGACATGCGTCGCATGAAGTACAGTACTTCCGGACATCGCGGCACATCCCTGGCCAGTAGTACTTGGTCCACACCTGATCTAGGGTCCCCTTGGCTCCTCGGTGTTCAGCCATAGGCGTGTCGTGTCCCACGCGTAGCACCTACGGTCGAAGCTTGGCTGGTACCACCAACTGGCTGCGATCCACCTTGTCCTGTCCTGTATACTCGCGGTACAACAGGCCCCGCTTCCAGACAAATGCCACTTGCCCCTTGCCTCGCTTCTCCTTTCCTGCCTTCCGGTCTGCTAGCTGTCGTACTTTCGCAAGTTCGTCGTCTCCCAACTGCAGTTGGCGAATCTCTTCTGGCGCGGCGACGATGTTCTTGCTCGGTCCGGCCATCAATGGTTCTGCAGCGACCTGCTCCTTGGCTGGCTGCGCTCGCGTCTGCACCGCGCAACACTCAGCACTCCCCTCGGCAAACACTGGCAGTGCTGTATCACGTTGCTGTTCTGTCCTCGCCCAGTTGCCGATCACCACCGGGTAGATCAAGTCCGGCACCACCACCACCTCCACTCTCCCGGCGTAGAATGGCGACTCAAACTGCACCCACGCTGTCGGCAGTGATCTGGACAACTGGCGAATGGCGAATCCGACACGCCGCGTGCGTCCCGTGTACACAAGGTTGGCAACCTCTCCCTTCCGCAGGCAAATCAAGTCGGCCCCCGTGTCCCTCACAGCCGTCAGCGGAACACCTTCCACTACCACTCGGCTCTGGAACCGAGGATCTCCCTCCTTGCCTGCCTCCTTCAAGATGCGCAACGCTGCTCCACTCCGCTCGCTGCGTTTCGGACAATCTCGCTTCAAGTGCCCTTTCTGTCCGCAGCTATAGCATTCACGCTTGTCCGGCGAGTTGGGTCGTGGTCCCGTCGGCTGGCGACCCTCGCTCTTGTCCCTGGGTGTAAAGGGTTGACGTGGTGGGAAACGTAGGTTGGTTCCCGCCCTGGCGTCGACGTACTGCTGCGCTAACGTCGCGGCCTCCTCCACCGTTGCTGGGTTGCGCTCGCGCACGAACGTGACCAGTTCTGGCGTCAAACCGTTGACCATCTGCTCCATCAGCACTAGGTCCAGTAAGTCCGCATACGTGGCCTTCTTGTTCGCTAGTCCCATCCAGTGTTCCAGGAACAACTCTGACTTCCGCAGATACTGTTTGAAAGTCTCTGGGGGCTCCCTGCGTAGCTGGCGAAACTTCTTGCGATACGTCTCGGCCGTCAGGTTGAAACGCACCAACAACGCTGCCTTCAGGATCTCGTAGTCGGCAGAGTCGTCCTCATTCAATCCAACGTAAACTTCCCTCGCCTTCCCCTTCAGCAAGGTCCCCAAGCGAATAGCCCACGTGTCCTTCTTCCAGTCTTGAGCCTTGGCGAATCGCTCAAACTGACACAAGTAGGTCTCTAGGTCGTCCTTGTCCTCGAAGAATGGCAACCGGAGCTTAACTGTCTCAAACTCGGGTTGACAATTCCTGCGGTTTCCTGCGCCTTGCGACGTCAGCTGCGCCATCGCTAGTTCGTGCTCCATCTCTCTCTCTCTCAGCGCTATCTCTCTCTCTCTCGCCCTCCGGTCCGCGTCTCTTTCGCTGGCTCTCAACTCGGCGTCTTCCCGGGCCGCCCTAGCCGCTTGGTCCATCGCGTAGTCTAACGCTGCCTGTCCCTTCAGTCCTTCGCGCTTGGCGAGCCTCAAGATCCTCTCCATCGGCGTCTCATCCGCGAACGGTCCTGTCCTCGGCGTCGGTGCCGCCTCGACCTTGTAGACTGAACGGTAGGGGTTGGTCTCAAACCTCTTCAGCCTCGTTGCGTCGCTCAGACGATCCTGGTCTCCGTAGACGTCGGTGCCCGCTGACATCCCGCCAGTCGCGCCAAATCCCGTCACAAAAGGATCACTCACTGTGCCTCTGGCCTCGAACGTCGTCAACTCCTCGTCTGCTGACCCACGACGCGATGATCTGACCGGCGATCTCCGCTGCTCGGTCGCAGAAGGTAGATCGGTGACTCCCGTATCCGCTGCTGCCGCCGTGCGCTCGTCCATCGTGACACCCACGCGAGAACGCGTACGAGCCGCGATCGGTGACACTCCTTCAGTCTCCTCGATCGATGCCATCCTGCTTAAGGGAAGCAACAACAACCAACAACAACAAGTCAAAGTCCTACAACCCTACCTAACCTAGCCTAGCCCTAGATACTAACCTACCTATCTAAGCTATCTTCCTTACCTATCTATCACCCACCTCCTCCCACTCAAACAGTGGAAACTGGCCTGCAAGGTAGCGAACCGGTTGGAGAGTGCAATGGCCCCTTCCCTCACGTGTGGTCGAACCCAGGCCGGCTGTGAGCCTCCGCTGAACAGCGACCTGACTCCCTCCAACCACCCGCTGGGGTGCACACTCTCACCGAGTCACGCCTCACACACTCGGACACCACAAGACAATTACGAGACAACTTCACGTCTGGGCACACTCACACCTACCCTGCATCTCCACCAAATGTCACCGCCACAACTCCCCCTGGGTAGACGCCACAAACAAACACCTTACACACGCAGACAACCCAGACAGAATGACAGTTTCCCGCAGACGTGAAGTGATGATAACACAACAATTATATATACAACTTTCAAGCTATTTATTCATTCATACCACACACTCATACACATACAACATTTACACATGAAACGAGAAAAATGGTGATGGAACAATCAATGGGTCGATGAACAATGAAATGGAAATGTCAGATGAACGGGGGTTGCTGATCAACCACGTCTAACTAACGACTGTGCAACGCCAATGTCCAGGCACAGAGGGGGCAAGTGTCAAGAGGGGGACAAACAAAGAACAAGCCGACCTGATAGTAGGGTGTCCCCGCTGATGTCTCCGAAAGGTAGCTGCCTCGTTGTGGTTGTCACTGGACTGTCGCTGTTAAATCCAGGCGCTGTGGTGTCGCCACTCCCTCCGCCGCCGACGATGACGATGATGATGATGATGACGCTGTAGTTGCGGCGGCCCTGCCGCCGTCGACGCCTCTCAGCCTGACTCCTCCTGTCGACTACCTTGCAACGCCGAGGCTAGGTCCCGCCACAGACGACACGATCACGCGGGAAAGATGGGGTTGTGGAACGATGAGGATGTTCACAAACGTGGACGTGGACAAACGGGTGGCGATGATGATGTGGGTCCAACGACCGGATGTCGTCGTCGTCGTCGCGCTGAAGAATTCGACGAACTTCCGAGCGACGAACAAAGACTTTCGAACCTGCAACACGCTTGCCGTATTGTTAATGTCAAGTCCACCCGATTCTGTCCCCCTCCCTCCTCACACTCTCCCCCCTTACTACACTAACTAATTCCTGTATCTTGAGGAAGCGCCACTGCTGTCCATTTCACTTCCCTTGACTACTTTTACTGTCTCTTGTAATCAAACACATAATTCAAAAACTAAACGACATTATGAATGCATGAAATGAACAATGCTGCAAATGAATACATGAAATCATCAACACATTATCCATCTTGAGCAACCGCAACCTAAACAACAGCAACCACTTCCATCCTACCTTCATCACACTTCACCCCCATTCTCCCTCCTCATTCTCACCCTTCCTCTCCTCAGTGCAACCATACTTCCCCCAGCCTCACGCACAGCTATCGTTCAACACCCCAAACAGCCGGCCATCGGTCATTAGCACAGTAAAGGAAAGTCACCATCACACTTACCCAACGGCTCGATTGTAATAATACCTGTAGCTAGCCACTTCCCACTGCTTGCCTACACAGTACTCCAAGTAAGGTAATCCAATGCGTAGTAGTTTCCGTTAGTGGACAATACCTCGACACTAACCTACCACAAACTCACAACCTTAGTTATTTGCTCACACTTTTTCCTAGAGCTTGCTACTACCACAGTAACATTTCCAACTAGGCTTTTCCTAGAACCAATTATTATTTACGTTAATAATCGTTCCAACCTTACTTCAGAACAAAACCACCCAGAGAAAACAAGACCGCACGTCTCTCCGTGTCTCTGCCAAAACCTGTTCTGCCTAACAGTGAACACATTCCCAAAACTGGCTGGCCAAACTATGCTGTTCAAAAATCACGCTTTCCACGCATAACCATACAACGACTTCGCGCAGTTACTACCCCAACTCATTAACTCCCCACCCGCACTTACTACTCGGTTTCAACACAGGCTGCCCTGTGACAACTTGTCCTCCCGCTGACGTGGACAGCCTTGTAAGTCTATACAATACTGTCCTGCGTGAGCTGTTGGACAGACATGCTCCCGAAAAAGCGCGGTCAATCCCGAATCGTCCCCATAGCCCCTGGTTCAGTCGGGACATAATCTCTGTTCGGCGAGCCAGAAGGTGCGCTGAAAGAAAGATGCGTAAGACAGGTCTGACGGTGGACGTAGAGAGTTATAAGCGGGCTAGATTGAGGGCTACCAGGACTATACAAAAGGCCAAGGCTGCATATTTCCAGTCCCAGCTAGAAAATGCCTCATCTGACCCTAGAAAGATGTTTTCTCTCATTCAGTCTCTGCTTAACAAGCCAGACTGCTCAGACGCTCTGCCTGACATAGACAACCAGACGATTGCAAATTCATTTTCTCATTATTTTCAAGATAAAATCACCAAAATCAGACTTGGGTTTTCTGAAGACCTATCTGATTCAGCTCAGCATTACCCAGCTGCATGTGAATCCGCTGTCAACACACTGTCAGTCTTTGAGCCTCTGAACCTTGAACATGTTAGAAAACTTGTTGATAGAGCTAAACCCACAACTTCAGCTTTAGATCCTGTACCCACTAGGTTTGTCTTGGAGTTTCTTGAGACTTTATTGCCGGTCTTTCAGAAGATAATAAATTCAAGCATGCGCTCTGGCACTGTTCCACATGCGTTCAAATCTGCTGCCGTAATTCCTCTTTTGAAGAAGTCGAGTTTGGATCGAGAGGTCCTGGGTAACTATCGCCCAGTATCCAACTTGCCCTTTGCATCCAAGCTTCTTGAACGAGCTGTTGCTGATCAGCTACGGTCTCATCTAGATGGAAACAGCTTGCATGTCAAGTTTCAGTCGGCATACAGAAGTGGACATAGCACTGAGACTGCACTTTTGCGAGTTGTAAGCGATCTCCTGGGGATGGTTGATGGGGGTAGTAACGCACTGCTTGTTCTTCTTGATCTCAGTGCCGCATTCGACACCATAGATCATGCACTCCTCTTGGATAGGCTCCATTCTGAGATTGGCGTTTGCAGCACTGTACTGAATTGGTTTTCCTCCTATCTGTCGGACAGATATCAAAGTGTTCATGTCAAGGGGTACACTTCCCCTGAAACTCTTCTTTCCTGTGGAGTTCCACAGGGTTCTGTCCTTGGACCCCTTCTGTTCTCTCTGTATGTTCGCCAGTTGTCTAACCTCATAAGCAGTTTCTCCATTGATCATCACTTATTCGCTGATGATTCGGAACTATATTCCAAAATTCCAGTTGATTGTGATGCTGCTGTTGCAGCCGTCAGAAATGTCGAGCAGTGCTGTCTTGAGATCAAGATGTGGATGAATGCGAACAAGTTGAAACTGAATGAACAGAAGACAGAAGCTTTGCTATGTGGACCGCGAATTAGAAGACAATCTTGTCCCTTCCAGTCCCTGCGGGTCGGTGATGCTGACATTCAGTTCTCTCCTTTTGTAAAGACTCTTGGCCTTGTGCTTGACTGTGACCTTTCACTTGAACAGCATGTTTCCGCAGTAGTGAGATCCTGTTTCTTTCATTTAAGAGCTCTTGGTAAAATCCGTTCTTCTCTGACTCGTAGTGCAGCAAACACTATTGCTGTCTCTTTGGTCTTGTCAAGACTAGACTATTGCAACAGCCTTCTTGCCAATCTGCCTAAAGCACAGATCAAACGCCTCCAATCTGCGCAGAATTCTGCAGCTCGATTGGTCACAAAAAGTCGTAAATCAGTCCATATCACCCCCATTCTTGAGCAACTCCATTGGCTTCCTGTCCACAAACGCATTAAACACAAACTGCTTTCAGTTGCCTATCGCGCAGTTAAAGAGCACACTCCTGAATACCTGTTCGAACTTCTGAATGTGTACGAACCATCTCGCAGCCTCCGCTCAGCTTCCAAGTCTTTATTTGTTGTTCCTGGGCACAAGCAGTGTAGGACTAAGAGGTATGGCCAGAGGTCTTTCAGATACACTGCACCGGTCTGGTGGAATGCTCTTCCAGAAGGCATAAAGAGAGCAGACTCTGTCGGTGCATTTCGCAGAAACTTGAAAACACATTTCTTCTCTTCTTGCTAATCTGGATGTATAATTATCTGATCTCATCCCAATTTCATAAGTCACTGCGTGAAAGTTTTGCATAAATGTTAATTGACTGGTCTGCCTGCTAGAATGTGTTGAGCGATAGTGAAGAAGTTAAAATGTTAAGTTATGATGTATGCACCCTTCCCGCCACTGTGTGTGTGTGTGTGTGTGTGTGTGTGTGTGTGTGTGTGTGTTTATCCACCTCCCTCCCACCAGCGCTGCGATCATGCCCGTCGGCGTGGAGATATTTACGCGCTTTATAAATTATTCATTCATTCATTCATTCATTAATAACTTGGAGCTGACTGGGTCCGGTTTGATCGTTGAAGGTGGATAAAAACTTGGAGCAGACTGGGTCCGGTTTGATCGTTGAAGGTGGATAATTACTTGGAGCTGATTGGGTCCGGTTTGATCGTTGAAGGTGGATAATAACTTGGAGCTGACTGGGTCCGGTTTGATCGTTGAAGGTGGATAATAACTTGGAGCTGACTGGGTCCGGTTTGATCGTTGAAGGTGGATAAAAACTTGGAGCAGACTGGGTCCGGTTTGATCGTTGAAGGTGGATAATTACTTGGAGCTGATTGGGTCCGGTTTGATCGTTGAAGGTGGATAATAACTTGGAGCTGACTGGGTCCGGTTTGATCGTTGAAGGTGGATAATAACTTGGAGCTGACTGGGTCCGGTTTGATCGTTGAAGGTGGATAATAACTTGGAACTGACTGGGTCCGGTTTGATCGTTGAAGGTGGATAATAACTTGGAACTGACTGGGTCCGGTTTGATCGATGAAGGTGGAGGATAAATGGGAGATAACTTAGTCCGTTTGATCATTGATGGTGGAACAACATCATCCAGGTCATCATCATCATCTTTCAACATCATCCAGGTCTAAGCCCCAACATCAGACTATGACGACGGCGAAGTCGAGGATTTCTATGAACATCTGAGGCTGTCCTTGACCAAGTGCCCTAAGAAGGACATAGTCATAGTTCAAGGCAACAGGAATGCCAAAGTTGGCCATGATGCGTACCACAACTAGGGAGACACATGTGGACCCTACTGCAACAACGAGACAAACGACAGAGGTCAGGGACTCTTGGTGTTTGCCAGATACAACAATCTGATACTGGCAAACACGCTTGGTTTTTACAAAAAAAATCCAGACGATGGACATGGCACAGTCTTAGCGGGGAGCATCACAACCAGGTTGACTACATCATGGTCAAGAAACGCTTCAGATCAGGCATCAACATTGGCAGGACACGCACTATTCCAGGAGCAGACATAGGAAGTGACCACGATCTCGTTATGAGGTCTTTCCGGCTCCACTTCAAATGAGTAAACACAACAAAGTGCACCAAACTTAAGTTCGATATGGACACATTGCAGGACCCGGAGGTGGCAGAATTATTCCAAGTCACAATTGGAGGGAAATTTGCACCACTGTTCATTTTGGGAGCTTGTGAAGTAGATGTCAACACCATGACTACCACCTTCAACTCAGCTGTGACAGATGCCGCCACTGACATCCTTGGCAAGCACTGCCCAAAGAAGAAACCGTGTATCACAGCTGAACTTTTGGACTTGTGTGACAAAAAAAGATTGATGAAAAGTAAAAAGAACACATCACAGGGAGCTGATGCCTACCGAAAAATCAAATATGACATCCGAAAAGGCATGCGCACAGCAAAGGAGAACTGGATAGAAGATCAATGCCAGGAAATAGAGAACAGTCTGAACAAGAACAACAGCAAGAAGGCCTACCGGATTGTGAAGCGGCTGACAAGTGTTAAACAGCCCAAGGTCTCCATATCTAAAGCAAGTCTAGCTCATGGCTTACCTTACAGAATACAAAGAAGTCTTGAATATATGGACAGAATACTGATCTGACTTTTACAACCACACACCAAACGGAGACCCATCAGTTCTAGAATGTCCCCAGAATAGAGAAGAAGAAGAAATTCTCCAATTCTCCGAGAAGTAGTTGAGGCAGCAGTGCAATCGCTGAAGAAGAGGAAGTCTGCAGGAGTGGACAACAAACCCGCAGAATTGCTTCATGCAGGAGGAGAAGGGATGATTGATGCCCTCACCATTATCTGTAACAAGACCTGGCACAGAGGGGAGTAGCCTACACCATGGACCCAGTCGCTTGTCATCACTCTTCCTAAAAAGGGTAACTGCAGGAATGTGAAGAGTACCGCACCATCAGCCTCATCAGCCATCCCAGCAAGATACACCTGAAAATAATAATCAAGAGGTTGAAATTCCAAGCTGAACAAATCATAGATGAAGAACAAGCAGGATTCAGGGCAGGTCGAAGTGCCACTGAACAGATTTTCAACCTCAGAATAATCTACGAGAAATAACCACTGCACCAACATTTTGTAGACTTCAAGAAAGCGTTTGACCGAGTCTGGCATGCGTTCTGTGGGCAATCATGAGAGTGTACAAAATCAGCCCTACAATTATTGAAGTCATTAAAAGCCTGTATGACAAGGCTATCAGTGCAGTCCTCCGCAACAGTGCCATCGGAAACTGGTTTAGAACAACAGTCGGCGTGCGTCAAGGATGCCTACTCTCCCCAACACTCTTCAACGTCTTCCTAGAGCGCATCATGTCATATGCCCTTACAGATCACGAAGGCACAGTCAGCATAACGGGTAGAGCACTCTCCAACCTCCGTTTTGCGGATGGATTGGCTGGAGATGAGGTGCTACAGATTACTTCTGGGCATTTGCTATACCCAGCACATCACCAACGACGGGCCGACAGATCATCACACAAGCCATTCGACAACACGATGACATGCTCACAGTGGTGAAAAAACGGAAACTCTGAAAGTATGTTCACGTCACCAGAGTATCAGGCCTTGCAAATACCATCCTGCAAGGCACGGTGCAAGGAGCCAGAAGAAGAGGAAGACAGAAACAGAGGTGAGGACAACATTCGAGAATGGACTGTCTTAATACTGAGCGAAGCCATGAGGGCTACTAAGGACAGAGAAAGTTGGAATACGCTGGTTAAACCAGTGATCGTCCTAGGGATTTGCAAAACCGGTACGACGTCACAGTAAACAAACCCACTCGAACGCAAACCGGTAGGCCAGTCATGGAAACCGGTATGACCCATAGCAAAGCTTATTAATGCGTCACTATTTTTGCAACCGAAAATCTGCCGACGAATGCAGTGATTAATTTATTGCTCACCGTAAAGCCTACTAAGTATAACTGAAACGATGTTTGCCAAAAATAAAAGTGAAAAAATAGATTTTTGCTTCTTCATTATTACTAGCCTATCTGCCACTGTCGCAAAACATACTGACGAGCACGAGGAAAGAAAAACTCGAAAAGTGCGCGAGTTTAGTTTATCCGTATTCACGATACCCTTGCACCGCCAATGTTATATTATTCTGTATTAATTACCTCAAAGAATATGGCAAGGCTACTGAACGCATTCGCAGGCCTCTCGTCTACACTCCCTAAACACATAATCAGCGTGGCTGGCTGGCTGGCTGGCTGGCTCTCTCTCTCTCTCTCTCTCTCTCTCTCTCTCTCTCTCTCTCTCTCTCTCTCTTTTCATTTCTCTTGTTTTTCTTTCTCTTTTCCTTTATTTTTGAAACCAGTCAAACAAAATAAAACCGGTAGGCTCTACCGGCTACTGATTTTTCAATCGGTATTTTTATTCTCAAACCGGTAAAATACCGGTAATTTCCGGTTAAATCCATCCCTGTTAAACGATCATCTGTTGTGTCCCAACGACTTTCGAGTTACGGGATAGGATAGGATAGGAACATTTGGAGATGAGACTTGGGCTGTTTGATCATTCAAGGTGGAAGATAACTTGGAAATAACCTGTGCCGCTTGATCTTTCAAAGAGAAGGAAAAAATGAAGATATAACATAGGCCGTTTGATCTTTCAAGTTATAAAATAACTTTGAGATAACTTGGGACATTTTGATCATTGAAGGTGGAGGATTAGTTGAGGATAACTTGGGGATAACCCTCAGGTTTGACTCGATGTGCGACTTTCGTGTGGCACTGCGCGATTCAAGTCAAAATGAAATTCCGACTTCGAAGTCGAAAATTGCTCCGATTCGCGTCAAGTCCAGTAGATTTGACGCTCGTGTGGCATGGGCTTAACACACACTGCATACTTGGTCCGAAGTCGTTTGACGACCTGTAGTGCAGCCGGGGAACAAAAAAAACACCACAACATCACCCTGATGCACAGCCAGGCAAGCGCCCCGCCCCCTACATCTAGGAATGAGGGTATAAACTGAGGTCTAACATGTGCATGCACGCATTCCATGGCACGGACATTAAAGATCCTGACGCCCATGTCCTAGACGGGTCAGTGCCAGCTAAACAGATAAACCCAGCAAGCACTGATGCCTCTTCACCACCCATCCCCGCTGGCCCAGGATTGAGCTCAGATGTCTGGGCGTCAGAGGATGCGCCTAAGGCAGCAAGTTAGCGCCTCGGGCGGTGTATGCTTAGATCCTGTATCCACCAGCGCCTTGAGCACGTCAAGAGTTGGAAAAGCGCCATACAAGAACGATTTAATTAATTAATTAATTAATTAATTAATTAATTAATTAATTCAAACGCTTCTTTGGTTGATATTGTCCTGTAGAGATTCTGGCGACTGGGCCTACAAGTAAATCACCAAACCGCACGCACCCGAGTCCTCAAACTAGCCTTACAATGTCCATCCTTGTCGGAAATATTCTTCAAAGATTCCTGCGCCTGTGCTTAGAGCAGGGAGTAGATACACATCATCTCTAAATCACCAATAATTCATTCTTCACTCTTCATTTTCGGAAATACTGTAAATTCCTCGATGAGATCGTAAAGATTTGTTGCTCTGCAGCGATTCCTGCGCCTGTGCCAGGATGTAACGTGTTTTGCGTCTGTTTTCATCAGCAATCAAACTGTTCAAACACCCGACAATCATTATCTCAAACCACATCAAACGGAGGCAAAAATTATTATTGAAAGAAGCTGATTTGAAGCGCAATGGACTGTACAGTTCACACAGTACCAGGTAAGGTATTCGCAGGACAAACAAACGCACATCAAACGCAATGTTTTAATCAGTCCTAACAACGACCTATAATTATACTGAGATCTAAGGGACAAAAATCGCAAATTCAACGCCTTTAAAGTTGTTGTTTTTTTATTTAAAAAAAAAAGTAAACAAGTTTAAATTAAAAAATTAAAATCAACTTCCCTCTGACCATACAGCATATAAAATCTTAACGGCTGAACCATGCGGTTACATACATTTGTCCTCTACCCACACACAACGACCAAGTCGAGCCGTTAACTTTTAAACTATCAAGAGTAATCAAACCATGCGGGTTAATCACAAGTCCACTAACAACTGTAGAGAAAGGGACGATGAGAGAGAGAGAGAGAGAGAGAGAGAGAGAGAGAGAGAGAGAGAGAGAGAGAGAGAGAGAGAGAAAGAAAGAGAGAGAGAGAGAGAGATATATATCAAAGGTGCTACCAGTCGGTACAAAACATGACTTCGTGCTAATTAATCATGCAGAAGCGTCGTCTATCACCCCTGGGGCGATAACTGCTGACTGCGGAGCCTGAATTGCTCCCCTTTGTCCCTGGAAGGGCATTACAGATCTACTGAACTGGTCGTTGTCACTATATTTTTAAATTAAGACAGGAAGGATACAAATCCTCAGGCTTTCTTTCTAGAGCTCATATTCCTGAAATTAAAAACAAATAAATAATTTCTGTATTCCTTTATTCTTACATAGCGCTTTTTCCAGCTTATGAGCTGCTCAAGGCGCTGGCCGGTACAGGATCTAACTCCAGACGGCCGAGGCGCACAGTTGCTCTTTAAGCGCGTCGTCTGGCGCACAGACAACTGAGCACAATCCTGGGAGAACACAAATTGGGCAGAAGGGACCACAGTGCTTGCTGGGTATAATTGTCTAGCTGTCACTCACCCGTCTAGGTCATAGGAAATGCGTTGTGTTTGTTTGTTTGTTTTGAACTCGAAGTGAAGCGATCTCAGCAAATCCTTACTAGTAAAGAATACAAAGGAAATCAATGTTTCATTTTGAAATTTAGGTGAATTCGAAGGTTGGACATTGTGCATGGCTTCAGATATTTAGGAGCCATCGTATCAGACAATTGGTCCCGACAGGAAGTCCTCTCCAGGATCGCACAAACAACTGCAGCCCTGGCGAGGTTGAAGCCCATTTGGAAAGACAGGACCATCAGTCTACATTCCAAGGTAAGGCTGCTGCGCTCCCTTGTCATCTCCATCTTCTTATACGCTTGCGAAACATGGACCCTCACAGCAGATCTCCAACGAAGAATACAAAGCATGGAGATGAGGTGCTACAGAAGACTTCTGGGCATTTCCTACACCCAGCACATCACCAACGACGAAGTCCGACAGACCATCACACAAGCCATTGGACAACACGATGACCTGCTCACTGTGGTGAAAAAACGGAAATTCCGATGGTATGGCCATGGCACCAGATCATCAGGCCTTGCAAAGACCATCCTGCAAGGCACAGTGCAAGGAGGTAGAAGAAGAGGGAGACCGAAAAAGAGGTGGGAGGACAACATTCGAGAATGGACAGGTTTGACATTGAGCGAAGCCATGAGGGTTGCTGAGGACAGAGAAAGATGGAGTATGCTGGCTAAGCGATCATCTGTGGTGCCCCAACGAACTCAAAGTTACGGGATAGGATAGGATAGGATAGGTGAATTCAGAACTGCAATCAATACCATTTTTAAGGAATAGGGGATTCATCGCTATACAGCATCCATTCATCCATTCATCCATTCATCCATTCATCCATTCATCAAACACACGCGCACAACTGTAAATCGATCATCATTTCACAAACGTGACGACAGTGATCCCTGTAAGCATCATGAATGTCGTTCACCAAGTAGGGAATATCCACAAACAGAGTGTCCGAGCTTGCTGAGGCATACGGCAGACTACATAGGGCGTGTGCCATAGCAGCTCCAGCTGCGCTGTGTGGAGAATATCAAGGCCAAAGGAATAAATATACACTACTAAAGTGCGTGGACTAAAGCTCGCCCAAGCGTCGATCGCCATGCATTCCAATACAACGGGCCAAAGCGAAGAGTGAAGCGAAAAAAGATTTATGAGCGTTGTGGTGCTGATTAAAAAAATATAAAAAAAAAAAAAAACAGCACGGCTGAGAGCGAGAGCGAAGACGACGCGTTGTGGCTGCTATGTTTTTGCTAAGACAGCTACCTGAATCTAAACAAACCAGCATGAATGACAAGAATGATCCAAAATTCAAATACAAATCCAGCGCTTTGAGCTGCTCTTTGAAACGATAAGTGCGCTTGTCCCCGAGAAAGCAACTCCAATTTTTCCCGCATCCATGGGTGACAACATCTTCAAAACTCGATCACTTTCATTTACAAGATTGAACGAATGATTGGAGCCACTAGAGCTCGAATGCTGGAAATATCCCCGCTATTGAAACGTACTCATATTTTAATAAATCCAATTTTCAGGGGTGTGTGGACGGAAGAGGGAGAATGTCACTTGTATTCATTCTTCTTTAATGGATAAAGCATATAACTTTAGAAGATCATCAAAGCATTGTCTTCAAACCCTAGGAGGCTATATCTCTGGTATCTGGCTACCCGAAAGAAAATAATTGAAAATCACAGCGTCCTCGAAATCCTTCTCCATTTCTTTAGAAAATCCAGCTTCCGCCACCTTGCTTCAGGGGAAACAAATCGATCCGCTCTTCTGATTAAGAGACTGACTTGGTTTGAATGCCAGACGATCGTTAGGAGTAGAGCTCGAGTCTGTTGACAAGTATACGCCTTTTTTTTATTTTAACTTTTTTTTTTCAGAGATCTTTCTTCGATGTACGAGTAAAGCGAGAAAATTGAAGAGCGCTTTGTAAGAATTAATAAAGCCACGTTCATTTTTCAGTGCAAATTCTTTTCAAAGAACCGTGTTTTACGACCTGTCAGCGATACATTTTGTTTCCTCAACTTCGACTCATTCGTCTTAAAATGTGTGGCTAAAATCTGTCCGAATGAAGTCGAAGATTCATAATCGTATTGAGGTGGATCTTCGAACCACCAAAGTATGACGCCAGGGGGAAAAAAAACAACAAAAAACACTATGAATTAAAATAGCATGAACATACAATCAGAGCTTATGTGTTGACGCATATACTACACAGGGCGCATGCGCCGTGAGTGAGAGAGATATGGAGAGAGAGAGAGAGTGTGTGTGTGTGTGTGGGGGGGGGGGGGGGGTGTTTCTGTGTGTGTGTGTGTGTGTGTAGTGCGTGGTTGATATGACTACCTCCCTTGTGTTGTTGAGGGTTCTATACTGAATTGTTTCCCTTTGCCATGATTGCGATATCTTAATAACTGATATTTTGTAAATACTGTATTGTGCAATAGTTACTGTATTCCTGATATTGTAGTTTAAATACATTTTTAATAAGGAAGTTTGGTTTTTATGTATCATTATGGCTTGCATGTCCCAGTGTGGTAGTGGAGTATAAGATGTGTGGGTGGGTAAGCAAAATGAACAAAGCTCTAAAATTATTATAATCTTCTTTTTTTTTTATAAGTGTAATTTTTAAGAATTGTTATTTATGTTGCATGCTTGTAAACATTCAAACGCGACACAAATAGCTGTACATAATTCATTTGATGATAATACAGGTTTTTTCAACTGAACTGATCAATTCACTTTAACACAACTCGACTCACATTTGAGGGAACGTGATGGACTGGGATGACTTATCTCTGATCACTGACTGTACCTCTATCACCGAGGTGTGTGTTTGCGTGTGTGCGTGTGTGCGCGCGTATGTGTGTGTGTTTGTGTGCATTTTATAATATGCTGCGCCTTAAAAATTCTGGAATGGACTTTTAATTTGAAGGGTGCCTCAGAAAAATAGTTTCCCCATTTCACGGGGGGGGGGGGGGGGGGGGGGGAGGGGGGGTAGAGAGAGAGAGAGAGAGAGAGAGAGAGAGGGAGAGAGAGAGCGAGAGGCGACTGTCCTTGTGCCATAACAGAGAGATAAAATTCTGCCCAAATACACATAATCACTTCATAATCAGAGTACTGAACCAACTCCGTCAGTGGGCGATCTATTAGCTAAGTATAAGCAAGCAGCGAGCGTGCCATTACACACCCTTTGGACAAATACCCTTTGGAGAAAGTCAGAGGATGAGCGGAAACAATGGGACGGTGTGTGTGAGAAACTAGAGCCCAACTGTCGAATTTGCCGTCAGTCGTAAGAAGTTAATCGAACGCAATTTCCTTTCTCAGATATCCGCTCTCTCTCACTCTCAGTCTCTCTGCCTTCCTCAACATCCCCCTTCCCAAAAAAAAAAAAAAAAAAAAACACAAACAAACAAAAAAAACCAACTAAACTCTGTTCCCTCCCCTCCCTCTCTCTTTGACGTCCTCTCTCTGAAATCTACAACGTGGTTGAAAAATAGCTCCCTACTGATAATTAGCTGATAACTTTGCAAAATGAGCTGGAGTTGTATGAAGCAAATAAATTGTGATCCTTACAGTAGTGGTGGAGTTTAATGGATCTCTTGAGTAAATCTTTTATAGTAAAGACAGTAGCCCGACACTGCGTGAGGGCCCGGCCACTCTTGTGTTACGCACCCGCCACACTTGTGTTACGCAACCGCCACACTTGTGTTACGCACCCGCCACACTTGTGTTACGCACTCGCCACACTTGTGTTACGCACCCGGCCACTCTTGTGTTACGCTTATGAATTCCTTGTGTATTTCCTTGCGTACTGACTAACGTAAAATTTCACAAAGATAGCGCATGTTTGATTTTTTTTTGGCAAAAATAGATAAGCCGGGTTTACGAGGACCAATCAGAAACGAGAGTGTGTCGTCACGAGTGTAGAGGTCAACCTAAACTCCTCCCACACGCATGATTACACGCAACAAAGTTTGTCTGCTACACACGACTTGGCGAGCTCAGGCAGTTGAATTCACTTTTTGCGTATCGATCTTAATAAATTTGTTTCACATCATGGACTGCTCCCGTCACAGTTGAACGTTGTCCTTTTATTACACAAACAAATGATGAAACAGCAAATATCAAGTTAGGCTCCTTGCCCAAAGGGAAGTGAGGAAAGGGGGGGGGGACGCTGTATAGCCAAACAAGGGGGGAAGATGGGGTGATATGGATACACATTATGTACATAATGACAGCAAGAACGGCACCATAGTACAAGACACAGCAGCCTCCAACTGCAAACAATAACATATACACTGAATGAAAAAGCAACAACAATGTTCAAACATTTGTGACACCTCTTTACAAAAACATAAATAAAATAAAATAAAATAAAATAAAATAAAATAAAATAAAATAAATAAATAAATATGCACTCAAAAGAACAATCGCATAAAGATGCAAGATAAAACAAAAACAACAGTCATTAGAGAAGTGAAAGAACAAGGTAAAGTATGAAAAAACAGTATAATACACATGCATGACCCCCAAACAGTATTGTTTTCAAACATTTGAGGAAAAAGAAAAACACAGAGAGATAAGACTCAAGAGATCAGTGATTAAATTCTACTATTGTCAAGATTTCAAACCATTTCGTTTCATCCAAATGCATTGCAATTCACAACGTTATAATCAATTTTCAATCGGGATTTCTTTTTTAAACATCGCCACGATAGTAGTGGCTGGTGTGTTGGTGAACAGAGAGACAGAGAGAGAGGGGGCAGGGAGGGGGAAGGAGAGAGAGACAGAGAGAGAGAGAGAGAGAGAGAGAGAGAGACAGAAGAGAGAGAGAGAGAGAGAGAGAGAGAGAGAGAGAGAGAGAGAGAGAGAGAGAGAGAGAGAGCGTAAACATGTTTTCCAGTGTTTACTTGGTTGATCTGATTTTCCCCAAGGCTCAAAAAACTTTATTTACTGAACCCTCTGTATCAGGCCAGTGCAAACTGCGAAAGGCCAATGCAAAAACCACCCTACGCAGAAACCAATCTAGAAGAAATAAACACAGTAGAAGAATTCAGAATGTACGAACATACAGAAGAAGAAGAAGCAGAAGAAGAAGAAAAAGAAGATAATGATGATGATGATGATGATGATGATGATGATGATGATGATGATGATGATGATGATGATGATGATGATGATGATGACTAGAGTGAGGTGGAGGAGAAAGAGAAGAGGAAGGGACAATATTTTGAGAGGAAGAAGAAGAAGAAGAACAAGAAGAAGAAGAAGAAGAAGAAGAAGAAACCAGAACATGCTTTAAAAAAATAATAATAAAAAAACCTGGACGCACTTAAACGGCAAAAACTAAAACAAACATCACATAACAAACCGACACCTTCTGATCGAGTTCAGTTTGAGCATGTGTGGGCTACGTGACGTGACTGGCACACATGCTTCCACAGCTAAGGATGGGGAGGAGAAAGAGGGAGGAATAAGATAGATAAGATAATTCTTTATTTAACAAAGTTAGTAGAATAAGCAGTGGTCTGCTTTTTTTTACATCTGGCCCTCGCCATAAAGAGAGACTATTCTACTGAAGCTACACAAAAAACAGGAAGGAATGGAGCCGGAAGTGGTAAGAGAGAGTGAGAGGAGAGAGAGAGAGAGAGAGAGAGAGAGAGAGAGAGAGAGAGGGAGGAGGAGGAGGAACATTGGATACAAAGTTTTATCGTGGCTCACGTTTTATCTGAGAAAAGCTATGCCCACTAAAAGAATTTAAGTTTGCCCACAAGGCAGATTTTATCTTCTATTTCTTCTTTGAAACTGCCGGCAACGTTGTATGTTATGTGTCCAGGGTATCCCCAAGTTATCCTCAACTAATCCTCCACCTTCAATGATCAAAATGTCCCAAGTTATCTCAAAGTTATTTTATAACTTGAAAGATCAAACGGCCTATGTTATATCTTCATTTTTTCCTTCTCTTTGAAAGATCAAGCGGCACAGGTTATTTCCAAGTTATCTTCCACCTTGAATGATCAAACAGCCCAAGTCTCATCTCCAAATGTTCCTATCCTATCCTATCCCGTAACTCGAAAGTCGTTGGGACACCACAGATGATCGTTTAACAGGGATGGATTTAACCGGAAATTACCGGTATTTTACCGGTTTGACAATAAAAATACCGATTGAAAAATCAGTAGCCGGTAGAGCCTACCGGTTTTATTTTGTTTGACTGGTTTCAAAAATAAAGGAAAAGAGAAAGAAAAACAAGAGAAATGAAAAGAGAGAGAGAGAGAGAGAGAGAGAGAGAGAGAGAGAGAGAGAGAGAGAGAGAGAGAGAGAGAGAGAGAGAGACTTTGAAACTTGAAACTTTGAAACTTTTTTTTATTAGGGATAAAGATTTTATACTAATTAATAAGTCTAATCTTCCAATCTGTCCCTTAACAAATTAATACAGTAAATAACTTTAACATTAACTTGGAAATCATAGAAATCACACACACACACACACACACACACACACACACACACACACACAATCACACCAACATCTTCATCATTAACTTTAAATAATTGTAGGCAACTATCCCCCACCCTTAGAATAATAATTTTTAAAAGAAATCAAGATAATAATAATAATAATAATAATAATAATAATAATAATAATAATAATAATAATAATAATAATAATAATAATAATAATAATAATAACAATTGCAATTATATGAATAATAACAATTACATTATATAATAATAATTAGTAGTACTATTATTACTACTAACACCACCATCACCACCATTATCATCACTATTATTATAATAACAAGAATATCTTAATAAAAATAAAAAATATAATAATAATAACAATAACAACAACAAGAATAAATATATAAATAAATAAATAAATATATAATAATTAATATTTTAAAAAAATATTTACTTGAAAATCAGTTATCATATTAAAATATATCACTTTTATAATTAATTTTCCAGATGCTTATATAGATTATTTTTGAAAGAAAATATTGTGTCGCAATATTTACACTCCAGAGGGAGAGAGTTCCATACAGCAGCTCCATTAAATGATAGGCTGTTTTTGTATAAATCAATGCGAGGGAGGGGTAGTTTATAATTAAAAGGTCTATGCCCATCAACTGGCTTAGTAAAAAAGATATCAAGGTATGCAGGTGTTTCTCCGTGTGTGATTTTGAACATAAGGATAGCTGTATTAAATATGAATTGTTTTTGAAGTGGTAGTATTTGGAGTTCCTTGTATTTCTCAGTAGTTGTAATATCTGTATTTATATTATAAGACTTATAGAGTATCTTGATTGCTCTTTTATGAAGACTGTTTGGCTGTTTAATTTGAACGTCACTTGCATTACACCAAATAGTTGATGCATAATTAAAATGAGACATACAGTGGGCATAGAAAAAAGATTTTAATGCATCAACCGTAACAAAATGTCTAAGTTTATTTAGAAGGAACAGAGATTTAGAATTTTTTTTTACAAATATGGTTAATGAGTGACCGCCAGCTAAAATCAATATCAATGATTATGCCTAGCACTTTATGTTCACGAACTTGATCAATATTGTAGGACCCTAAGTTTAGATTAAGGCAAAAAGATCCATTTTGACGTTTTTGTCTTGTAGTGAGAAGCATACTTTTGCTTTTATTAGGATTTAATTTCATTCTATTGTTGTCACACCAGTTATCAATTTCATTTATGCTTATTTGAAGACTTTGTTCTACCTGTTGTAGATTTTTATTATAAGTATGGATGGATGAATCATCAGCAAATAGGTCAAGGTTAACATTTTGTGTGAGAAAAAGGGGCATGTCATTGATAAATATACAAAATAAAATAGGGCCAAGAATCGATCCTTGAGGAAGAGAGAGAGAGAGAGAGAGAGAGAGAGAGAGAGAGAGAGAGAGAGAGAGAGAGAGAGAGAGGGGGGGGGGGGAGGGAGGTAGGAATGTGAAAGAGAGAGTGTGAGAGAGAAAAAAAAACAGTGTAAGGGAGACAATAATGTGTATACCACTGAAAGAAGATATAGTTTCCCCCTTTTTAAACGAGACTGCGGTGCAGTACCGTGTAATAATAAAGCTGCGTAAGGGAGACAATACTATGTCAACCGCTGGAAAAAAGCATTATTTTAGTCTCCTCTGTTGTAAACGAGAGTGACCTGCAGTAATAATAACATCTAGGATTTAACCCTTAATAGGCGCAATGTCTAGCACAGCGTAATAGAAGCAGTAATGAAAGGTTTTGGGAAAAAATATTAAATAAAGTAAGAATAAGAAGAATGATAATAATTACTCCCACGCAGCCTTCGCCAATCTCCATCTCTTGACTCTTTCAAAGCCCAAATGAAAACCTATCTCTTCCTCTTACACCTGTAGAACATCCTCACTTGCGGACACCCTGTTGCGCTGATACCTGAAATGTGTGTGTGTAGGGGTGTGTGTGTGTGTGTGTGTGTGTGAATGTGGGTGTGTGTGTGTGTGTGAATGTGTGGGTGAATGCGTGTGTACGTGGATGCATGTGCGTATGCGTGTACTTGTCTTAAAATTGTTTTGCTTTTTTAAATGACATTTGATCCCTCTTAACTTGTTTTTACTGTAAATAAAATTAGAAACTGCTATTATTATTATTATTATTATTATTATTATTATTATTATTATTATTATTATTATTATTATTATTGTTATTGGTGTTGTTACTATTATTATGTGAATCACAAATATGTTTTCTTTTTAAACCAGATTAATGCCATTACACAAGCTTTTATTCTCTTCATCTGGCCTGTCATACGTTGTAACGATGTTTAGTTATTCAACGATTATTCTACTTTTAAAACTGCTGTATTTCACCACCATTTACACTTTACATCTTAGATGAGGCATTGTTGATCTGCCTCTTTTGGTATTAACGTCCCTCTCTTAAATTTTTTCTGTGAAATTATTCATTTAGTTTATATAAGTTTATTGATTGATTGACTGATTTTATACTTTTATTTGTTGGTTTGTTACCTTTACTAGGTTTACATGTTGTCTTGTTTTTAAATGCAGAATAGATTTATTATGCGTGTGTATCTGTGTGTGGCTGCGTGTGATCAAGCGCTTTGTGAAGCATTTTATGTTTGAATTGCGCTATACAAAATAAATTATTATTATTATTATTATTAATTATTGGCGATTGGCTGCCTGATAGGATTTGTGAGGGTTAATGTCTAGTTGGTGTTAGCTCACCTGCGACCCACCGCCGCGCGTATTTTCGTGGCAAGGCGTTCGCCTGGCATACCGATGACCCTGGTTCGAGTCCCGTCATGGGCAAGAAAAAAAAATTGCCATTTGTCCACTGTCCCACACTACATAGCTGAGACTCTCCGAGCCTTACGTTTCCCTCTCTAAGAGGTATAATTGCTCTGGTGGTTCAGTGTTGATTAATAATTGGTCTCTATTGTGCTCTGGGGTGGTTTATATCCCCGGCTGCTGTATCGCCAATTGAAAGGTGTAGGTTCAACTTTAATGTTTTGCATTCCTTCAGCTTGTCCGAAATTCCGCAATGTCCGCAATTCCGCAATGTCCGCAATTCTGCATTCATTCATTAAGCTTGTCCGCAATACTTTCTTGGCTGTAAATGTTTTGTATAGTACGCCATGCTTGTCGCATAATGATGCTTTCGAGTTCTTGTGTGTGTGGGTTTTTTTTTCTTCGATGATCTCACATTGGTTTGCTTTGTATGAAATTGTTTTGTTTTGTTTGATTGTGTTTTGTTTTGTTTGACACTGTTTTGTTTTGTTTCGTTTGTCATCGATGTTCTGTTTGTATAGTAGCAGTCTTAATAACTCTTATTACATGGGGAAAATTGTCTTCGTCTTTCTCTTTGTTTCTGCAGCGTAATACAGCTCCATGGGTGTATTATGTCTTATTGTTTAATGCCATGTAACAGTAATGCTTCCAGCTTTACTCAACTGTTAAACAATGTGGATTGTCCCTTTCATACCACAGATCTTGATGTGGAATGTGTCTCTTAAACAACGTGGAAGTGTATCTCTTTAAACCACGCTCTATGCAATGTCTCACTTAAAACATGTGTACTGTGTCTCGTGAACAATGTAGAATATTTCGATTTATCTTGATGTGGATCCATGTGTCTCATGAAAACCATGTAGAATGGCGTATCTCTTCAGTCTGTTACACGGTATTTATCAATAGTTGATTCAGCCCCGATGCTTGAATCTTGATAAGTGCAACTCGAATTCGTTTATACACGCAGCCTGTTCACTCAGCAACAAGGCAGGAGCCGTTGTTTAAAGTTTTCCAACTTTATTCAGGAAACATCAACAACTGCATTCATGATCGCTTTCCAAAATCATTACAAAGATCATCCTCACAAGCAGACAGTGCATTATTTATATAGCCTTTCTGCGATCGAGAAAAAGTTTGAACATTCCAGCATGACGCATTAACACCCAATCAAAATTAAACTCGGTCACCGGAAATTTGCACTGCCTTACGTCATATAATGTTTAGAACCGACCAGCTTTTTACCCGTAAGGTCTAGAAGCTTCGAATGATAATAAACAAATAATTCCAAAACATTCTCAACAATATCGACCGACGAAAATTATCAACATTATAACAAAACTTCTTCTAGCAACAAAGCAAAATCAAATCAAAGGTAAATACGCGCTATTATTGCATACTTTGCAAAATAAAATGATCAGATCTATTGTGTGCGTGTCAATCGTAACACTGTTCAACAACGATCTTAACCTAGATCTATGCACAACAAAATCTAAAATAGCGCGGAGTGTTTCTCTCTCTCACTCTTGAAATAATGTGGAATATGTCACCTGCAAATAATGTGGAATGCGGATCGCTCTTAAAATCAATGTGGAATGGTTTTTTGCCCTTAACATATTCGAATGTTTGTAAAATGTTTTTCTGGTTTTTAAATTCAAATGGAGAAATATGTCTGTCACTCTTACACAGTTTTTGAATATTTGTAGAATGTGTCTTTCACCTTAACAATAATTGTCAGTCTTAAACGTTGTGTAATGTGTCTTTGACGTTTAATGTACATTTTGAATATGTCACTTGAAAATATTTAGTATGTTTGTAGAATATCTGTCATTCTGAAAAATGATGTGGAATGTCACTTTTAAACATTGTAGAATTTTAGCAAAATATCTTTCCTCGCACTCTTGATACTTAATGTGGAATATGTCACTCTTAAACCTTGTAAAATGTTCATGGAATACTGCGTCTCGCACTCTTAATTTAATGTGGAATATGTCACTCTTAAACATTGCAGAATGTTTCGTGGAATGTTTTTCACACTCTCATACTTACTGTAGAATGTTTGTGGAATGTGTGTCACTCTGATTTAACGCGGAATGTATCTCATTCTGAATTAACGTGGAATGTCTTTTCTTTCCTTTGCCTGCCCTTCAGGGATACTGATGTATATGATGGGACCTTGCGGTGACTATCTTTTATATATATTTTTTTAAAATGTTATGTTCTTGATTTGATTTTCCCTTTCATTATATCGGCTATAGTACGTTTCACCCATTCTTGTCTTTCGCTTCAGTCCCAAGCTGTGCTGTTGACGCCATTTTTCATCTTTGTATTATTTTATAATTTTCCTCTATACTTTTTATTATTGATTTTTATATCCTTTTCCGTTTTATCTGCGCAATATTAAAAAGTTTTTTTTACCCTTAGCATTTAAAGCTGCGTTATATCCTTTTTATATTTTTAGCTTTTTTTTATATATCCTCTGTAACTTTTTATCTTATAATAATTTTTTTTAAATACTCGATTCCGGGATTTTCACATTCCCTTTCATTGAATCTGCTTAGTATTTTTAAATATTTTAACTATTTCTATCCTTGCTTGCATGAACTTCTAAGAGTGTCATTTTTTCCTTTTCTTTTTATTGGTTTTGGTATATTACAACAACAAATGAGTCTTCTTATATGCTTTGTAAACTTGCTTAGTCCTTTTGATTTTACCCATGTTTTTGACCTTTTCAGTATTTCTTTCAGTGCTTGACTTAGCTTCAATACCTGTGTTTATTATTTTCATTTTTTAAAGTCAATTGTTGTTTTTCAATAATGATTTTCTCCATTATGTTAGTTGGTTAGCCATTGTTCGCTCCCTACGCTTTTGATTGAGTTGTCAATGGCTTTGTTAATTCATTATATATATTTTCACGAAGTTTGTTCCAGAATTTCTATCCAATTTTGATTTAGAGTTTAAGATATTTAGTATTTCATCCAATATATTTTTTTTCTAGTAATATTATTAAAATATTGATTCCAATTCCGCGCGATTCTTTTTTAGCTTCCAAAGCTGTGCAATTCTCTTCTTTTACAGGGAGTTTTATTTTTCAAAATTTCCTTTGATCGTCTTACATTTCAAAACTTTGTCACGTTCTTTCATTGCTTTTTTATAGTCTGTATAACTGTAGACTCCCTTGTTTCCTTTTATAGTTATTGCCTCCCTTGCTCCTTTGCTTCTTTATAGCGGTTGCCTCCCTTGCTGGGATTTGTTCTTGCCAAGTGACTCCTTGCTTGAATGTTGTCTTCATCAAATAACTCCTCTTGCTTGAAATATTCCTCAGCATACACTGCTCTGTGCTTGAACTGTGCTTGAAAATTGTCATATGACAACTTCTCTGTCATTTTGCTCGTTTGTTTATCTGCCGAACACTCCTTGCTTGAAATATAAATGATAACCTCCTGTTTAGTTAATTTTAAAAAAAAAATCGTACCAAATTGTTTGAAATATAAATGATATCCTTCTGTTTATTTTTTTTTAAAAAGAGTGCCGCACCTAATTGCCTCTCTCTCCCTTCCACCTTTCCTTCCTCCCTCTCTCTCTCTCTCGCTCTCTCTCGCTCTCTCTCTCTCATAGTTTTTACCCCACTATATATTATGTCTGGGTACTCTTACCTCCAGTAGTTTTTGTTGTTTTGTAACTAATTAACTGATTAAATTTATATTTGCACAAGGTATTATGGAACCGGGTAACTGCTAGAGCCTATTATAAGGTCATATTAAAAGCCAACTAATATATTTGGCTGCCCTGTCGTACCTGTTACAGTTTCTTGAGAAAGGTTATTTGTTAACTTGAGGGTTAAGTTTTAGTCTGTAGACATGTATTTGCCAAAGGGAAAGGTAACCTTCAACGAGGGCTCCTTTCATCTCAGTTAGTACTTATTATTAATAATATATGTATATACATTATGTATAGTATATGAGTGTGTGTATTTATCTAGCTGTTGACCCGACACATTAACTCTCGCCGTCACGCGACCAAACTAGCCTCGCGTGATTTGGAACTGGTGTCGCCCAGCCTAAAGGGCGATAATGCATGGTAGACAAAGGGACACTACTTCAAAGGGATATAACAGATGATAGACAAAAGGAAGGCGACTTCAAAGGGAGACAAATGCGAGGTGTTGTTATCGCTAGCGCTAAATGTGTATGCCACTGCAGGATGTTTCTGAACCGAGCTAGGGCTGTTTAGGATTCGCAAATGATGATGATGATGATGATGACGATGATGACGATGATGATGATGATGATGATGGATATTTCATCAAATGAGCTTTCCTATATTAGAACCGGTGGCGACGTGGTGCATTGGTTGGGAGACACTAAGAAAGGTTTTGTTAAGCACCAATGAGCGCGGTGGGCGGGGATGGGGTGGGGGAGATGGGTGGCGAGGGAGGGGGGGGGGGTATTCTTGGAGGGCAACCACACAAAGAGTCGAACAAGCACACGATATACCCTCTAGATATGATTGGACACCTGGCTATGTTTAGAACCGGGGAAGGTTATGAAGCGAGAGAGAGAGAGAGAGAGAGAGAGAGAGAGAGAGAGAGAGAGAGAGAAAGAAAGAGAGAGAGAGAGAGAGAGAGAGAGAGAGAGAGAGAGAGAGAGAGAGAGAGAGAGAGAGAGAGAGAGAGGAACCAACCTCATTAAAATAATCCAGATTAAAAAAAAAGGAGATATCAAGAGCCATTCTTCTCAGCTACTGAAAGTTTAGGGGAACACATTGTTAACTTTGCATTAGAACCAGCACTATATGCACTGAAATTACCTTCAGCCTGATTGTAACAATAAGATGGCCAGTGCTCACAAGGCATTTTAATAGTCCAACCCAGCGACCTTACAAACACGAACGAGCTAGACGCTCTGCCAATTGGGCTCTAGATCCACCCCTCGCGTATGAAGCGCAGCATGTGAGCCCCACAACGCATCGATTTTTCCATCCGTCCATATACCTAGTGTGATGTGCATGGAACACCGGTTTGACATGATTGTGACCACAATGTTAAATTAATGCTTATACGCCTGATGCGATTTAGCAGCCCTAAGCGAGTTGTCCCATGCGATGGGATATGTTTTTAGTGATTAACAATTTTGTAGAGGATTTAAGTTTCACCAATTCAGCTTGAAAAAAAAATTCTTATACCATTCACAGTGAGTGTTGATTCACTGGGAGAATATAGGATTAAGCCAACGAATACCTCTGTCAAAAAAGTACGGGTTTAATTTCGATAGATAAAATAATTTTTATTTTGTATGCGCCTATTAATAGCATCATTATTGATTCTAAAAATAGCACCACAGCGCAAGGAAGAGACTCCTGAACTTGAAAGCTGAGCGGTCGGTTAGAGCAGCGATCGTCCGTTATATCATATTCTAATGTGGCAACAATGCAGACCTGTGCACACTCAAAATGCTCATCAGTAGCAAACAAATCAAATTTCAGTAGTTTTTAAAAATTTTCAGTAGCAAGCTGTAACGACAGTTCAAGACATAATTCTGCTCACAAAGCACACAAACTGAAACACTACGAGGCAGTAGAATGGGAATTACAATCTATTCAAGCCAAGCTAAAACATCAACACTGTTACTTTTTTTTTAAAATACAACTGGAAAAAGTCGAAAAATTTTCATTATTTATTCAAATTTTTCGACTTTTTCCAGTTGTATTAATGCAGTTAAAAAGTATGTAACCAAGTTAAAATCATTATTAATCTGTCCAGCCATACATTTTGTTAAATGAAATATTGTCCTAATTCCTCTTCACTATCTCTTCTCACTCTTTTTTTATCTTTCAAAGCTGGCTCCATAATTTTTTTTAATCACAAGTATGAAGTTGCAACCACACAAATGCTGAACGAACTAGAAACAAACGCGCGCATCCGGTTCGAAAAACGTCTTTTAAGCACAACTAGTCAAAAACATCTTAAAACAGAAAAAAAGTAAACAAATTTTTTTTAAAGTAAAAAAAATCGGAATTTCGGAATTTTAATAAGTAATCCGTAGCTCCGTATTCTGCTCATGAAAATCGGAGAAAATATGGAAAATCCGTAGATGTGCACAGGTCTGACAATGCAATGTTCCTCCCAAGTGAATTCACACACACAGGCGCGCGCACACACACACACGCACACACACACACACACACACACACACTCAAAAAAGAAGCATCCATGAAACTCTGCCTCTTTTAACATGTCCATTTTTTTTTTAAAACCCGTTGTCGGGCGCTGTTGACTCAGTTCCAAAGAAGCTGTAAACAATGGAGTTCAGTCTGTGCATCGCAATGGGCTTGTGTGATAACGAGATTTGCCGTAGTACGTTTTAACAAAGGACATTGTTATATCGATTTTGAAAACAAATCGGTTTATTTTAAAAACAAACGGGTGTTACGTTCAAAGGTTTTCGTTAAAAAAAAACAACTTTTTAACCTGCTATATTTTAAAGATGAGAACCGTCATCATGAATTTGGCCCCGAAAGGAAGGTCTTTAATACCCCTCTCTCTCTGTCACCGGCGGTAGGCCTAATCCTTTCATTCAAATTATACAGCCTATCCTATCCTATCCTATCCCATAACTCGGAGGTCATAGGGGCACCACAGATGATCGTTTAACCAGCGTACTCCATCTTTCCTTGTCCTCAGCAACCCTGATTGTTTCGCTCAATGTCAAACCAGTCCATTCTCGAATGTTGTCCTCCCACCTCTTTTTCGGTCTCCCTCTTCTTCTACCTCCTTGCACTGTGCCTTGCAGGATGGTCTTTGCAAGACCTGATGATCTGGTGACGTTGCCATACCATCGGAGTTTACGTTTTGTCACCACTGTGAGCAGGTCATCGTGTTGTCCAATGGCTTGTGTGATGGTCTGTCGGACTTCGCCGTTGGTGATGTGCTGGGTATAGGAAATGCCCAAAAGTCTTCTGTAGCACCTCATCTCCATGCTTTGTATTCTTCGTTGGAGATCTGCTGTGATGGTCCACGTTTCGCCAGCATATAGGAAGATGGAGATGACAAGGGAGCGCAGCAGCCTTACCTTGGAGTATAGACTGATGGTCATGTCTTTCCATATTGGCTTCAACCTCGCCAAGGCAGCAGTTGTTTGTGCGATCCTGGAGAGGACTTCCTGTCGGGACCCATTGTCTGATACTATGGCTCCTAAATATTTGAAGCTATGCACTGTTTTGAGGGATTGGCCTTGGACTTTGATGTCCGTGTTGATACAGCCAGTCAACTCAAACATCTGGATGATAGTTTTATATAATTTATGAAGAAAACGGTACATGAGTATGAACGACGATGAACAGAAGAAAAGAATAGGTATAAAGAAATGAATTATAACGAATGGCGATGAGAATGATAATACAAACACACATACAAATCCGTGTGACTCCCTTCGCTCACATCTCTATACAAGCACAAATGTTTGCTGTCTCGACTCCAGTCAAATCTGTTAATCATCCAAAGGCAATAGTTCAGAAAGAAAAAAAGCTTTTGTTAATTTATCTTCAGTCAGAAAATATCCTTTAACAATTGCATCAATGCGCAAATCCTACCCTGATTTTCCCTCTCTCCCCTAGTGATGTTACGATAACCCAACTTAACTGAATGAATGGCGAAGAGTCATGCAGTAGTGAAGACCACAACGACTCACGTCTAAACGACAACCACAAACTAACGGAGGCGGTCCTGACGAGGAGCAGGATGCAGACGCAGGTGCAAACCCAGAAGCCTGAACACTGGTTCGGCGAAGAGTCCCTAAGCGGCGACGACGACTCTGCCGCCTCCAGCCACACTCGAAGCTCACTCCGAGGCAAGGTCCGACCTCCAAAGCTTGGAAGGCTGACACAATGGAATCACACAAAAGGCCTAAAGGCCCGAGTCGTCACAGAACAAGAGGGTTACGTTAGTGGATACTGACCGAATCACGAACGGGGCAAAGGGAAGGTTAACAAATTCACTAAACTAAGTTAGCGTACTATTTATATAGGTTATGTTAAGCAATAAATAAACCCGAACAAACGTTGCCAGCACGAGCATGAACTAGAATCATAATATCCAGATAATCAGTCCATATTAAATGCATGGTTAGTCGAGTAAATCTGACAAGTTTTCGAATAACGCAACCCACTGGCTAAATAACTATATAAACCATTTTCCCCATCTGAGCCGGTGAAGGAGACCACTATACCGCCCTGAAACGGAAGCCAAAACTCGAACCACCATTGGACAGAAGAGGAGAAGTACCCGCATCAACACCAACGACAGCGGCCTCGAATAACTGGCCCACGAGCTGGACCACTATCGATGGAACATTTTAGGTATCGGCGAACTGCGCTGGAAAGTCCTAGGTGAAACAACGACCGACACAAGCTTTATTTCAGCGGGAGAGACGGCTTGCACGAATTTGCGAACACTGCGTTGGATTCTTGGTATCTAAAGACATTCTGGCGACTGTCATGGATTGCCGCCCAGTCTCCAGTTGACTCATTATCATCCGTCTGAAAGCAGCCCATTTCAACATCACCATCATCCGCCCCAATATTAGAATATGACGACAGCGAAGTCGAAAATTTGTATGAAAATCTGCAAGCTGTCCTTGACCAAGTGCCGAAAAAGGACAGAATCATAGTACAACTCAAGTGAATGTCTAGGTTGGCCAAGATGCGCACCACAACTGGGGAGACACACGTGGACCCCACTGCAACAGTGAGACAAATGACAGAGGTCTGAGACTTTTGGAGTTTGCCAGATATAACAGTGTGATACTGGCAAACACGCTTGGTCCTCACAAATAATCCAGACGATGGACTTGGCATAATCCCAGCGAGGAGCATAACAACCAGAATGCCTACATCATGGTCAAGACACGCTTCAGATCAGGCGTCAACATTGGCAAAACACGCACTTTTCCAGGAGCAGACATCGGAAGTGACCACGATCTCGTGATGATGTCTTTCCGGCTCCATTTGAAGAATGTAAATAAAGGAAAGTGCACCAGGCTGAAGTTTGCCCTGTACAAACTGCAAGACCCGGAAGTGGCAAAAATATTCCAAGCCACAATTGGAGGGAAATTTGCACCACTGCTCATTTTGAAAGCTGGTGAAGTAGATGTTAACACCATGACCAGTACCTTCAACTCAGCTGTGACAGATGCCGCCACCGAGAACCTTAGCAAGCACCGCCCAAAGAAGAAACCGTGGATCACACCTGAACTTCTAGACCTGTGTGACAAACGAAGAGAAATGAAAATAGAAAAAGAACACTTCACAGGGAGCTGATTCCTACCGAATAATCAACAATGACATCCGAAAAGGCATGCGCACAGCAAAGGAGAACTGGATAGAAGATCAATGCCAGGAAATAGAGAACAGTCTGAACAAGAACAACATCAAGAAAGCTTACCAGACTGGGAAGGGGCTGACAAGTGTTAAAAAGCCAAAGGTCTCCACGATCCAAAGCAAGTCTAGCATACGCTTTACAGAAGAACAAGAAGTCTTGGATAGATTTACAGAGTACTCTGACCTTTACCAGCACACATCAAACGGAGACCCATCAGTTATAGCATGTCCCCAGAACAGTCAAGAAGTTGAGGCAGCAGTGCAATCGCTGAAGAAGGGGAAGTCCACGGGAGTAGACAACATACCCGCAGAATTGTTCCAAGCAGGGGGAGAAGCGATGATTAGTGTCCTCACCATTATCTGTAACAAGATGTGGCAGAGTGGGGAGTGGCCTACACCAAGGACCCAGTCGCTTGTCATCACTCTTCCCAAAAAGGGTAACCTTCTGGAGTGTGAAAACTACAGCAACACCAACCTCATCAGCCATCCCAGCAAGGTCCTCCTGAAAATAATGCTCAACAGGTTAAAACCCCAAGCTGAACAAATCATAGCTGAAGAACAAGCAGGATTCAGGGCAGGGCGAAGTACCACTGAACAGATTTCCAACCTCGGGAACTGGTTCAGAACAAAAATCGGCGTGCGTCAAGGATGCATACTCTCTCAAATACTCTTCAACATCATCCTAGAGCGCATCAGGTCAGATGTACTTGCAGATCACGAAGGCATGGTCAGCATAGGGGGTAGAGCAATCTCCAACCTCAATTTTGCGGATGACATTGATGGAATGGCTGGAGAGGGACAAGAACTTGAACAGCTGGTACAGAGGCTTGACACCACCTCCAGCCTTTGGAATAAAAAAAAATTGCAGAGAAGACCAAAATGATGACAAACAACACCAATGCCATCCACAGAGACATCAAAGTCCAAGGCCAATCCCTCAACACGGTGCGCAGCTTTAAATATTTAGGAGCTATTGTATCAGACAATGGGTCTCGACAGGAAGTCCTCTCCATGATAGCACAAACAACTGCTGCCCTGACAAGGTTGAAGCCCATTTGGAAAAACAGGACCATCAGTCTTCACTCAAAGGTAAAGTTGCTGCGCTCCCTTGTCATCTCCATCTCCCTGTACGTTGCAAAACATGGACCCTCACAGCAGATTTACAACGAAGAATACAAAGCATAGAGATGAGGTGCTACAGAAGACTTCTGGGCATTTCCTATACCCAGCACATCACCTACGACGAAGTCCGACGGATCATCACACAAGCCATTGGACAACACGATGACATTCTCACAGTAGTGAAGAAACGGAAACTCCGATGGTATGGCCACGTCACTAGAGCATCAGGCCTTGCAAATACCATCCGGCAAGGCACGGCGCAAGGAGGCGGAAGAAGAGGGAGACATAAAAAGAAGTTAGATGACAACATTCGAGAATGGACTGGCTTGACACTAAGCGAATCATTGAGAGTGGCTGAGGAGACAAAAATATGGAATACGCTGGTTACACGATCATGTGTGGTGCCTCAACGACTTCAGAGTTATAGGATAGGATAGGATAGGATAGAATATGATAGTTAAAAAATGTATTATTTAGAAATGTTTCTAAATAATGATTTGTTTTCCTATATTATGCATTGTTTTGCAAAATTTACTAAATAAATTATTATTTACAAGATCTTGATAAATAATGCTCTTTTACGTAAAGATTTCCTTGTTTAGGGACTGCAATTTTGATTATTTAAGGGATTCCAGGATTCGCTTGAAAACTTGCTTTTTATAATTTGAATGCTTTCTATGATTAAATGCAAGGTATTTCCAAGGATTGTATATCCAAAATTTGTGTTAATTATTTATTTTTGAACATAAATCACTCCACAAATTCGAAGATAAAACGCCTATAACCTCCCGAACGCAAACGAAAGGTCTACGTCAGTTTTGTGCGGGAGTGTTAAGTATGTGAGCATCTCCGTCAGAAGACAAAAAGCTTTCATTTGGTATTTATTTACCCCCAAAACTGTGTTGAGACTATGTTTTCTATTGTTATTTTGAGTTGAACGCAAAGTTTCAGCCTAGCCGAAACTCCCAGGGGTTTGCAGGTCGGATTGACAACAAAAATGGAGAAGAACTCTGAAGGCAAACAACCCCAATGCGGAAATAATGATTATTTCCGGCCATGCAGAAAGAATAACAATAGACCAATGCGTTGAACAATAATCTATTGTCCAAATGTTGTTTACTGCGAGTGATGGTCACAAAAAGAGATAGATTCAAACCGCTGGCAGCAGAAAAAGGAGATATATCTTGTGTGTGTGTGTGTGTGTGTGTGTGTGTGCGCGCGCGCGCGCGTAGGTGTGTGTGTGTGTGTGGGTGGGTGGGTGGGTGGGTGCATTATTTTATAACGTCCCGGACGATCGCAAATAGTAAGGATTGTGTCCAAGATTCTGTTCTTATACTCCAATTCCACCTATTCAGGCGAGACAACAAACTTACTTCCTGTGTTTTACACACACAAGTGAACGCCTCGGGCGTCTTGAGTTAGATCCTGTATGGGCCAGCGCCTTGAGCAGCTCTTGAGCCGGAAAAGCGCTATATGAGGACGATGAAATAAATTAAAACATTTTGTTTCGACTGTCACAAGTGCTTTAATACAAACATAGCTTACAATGAAATACAGTATAATATTTACCACATTGAAGTTCTAACAAGCAGTCACACACACGCAGGTATTCCTTGTGCATTTTACCTATGTTACGTGGCAGTAAAGTGCATTTTACATATGTTACGTGGCAATGAAGTGCATTTTACATATGTTACGTGGCAGTAAAGTGCATTTTACCTAAGTTACGTGGCAATGAAAAGCATTTTACCTATGTTACGTGCCAATAAAGTGCATTTTACCGATGTTACGTGGCACCTATGTTACGTGGCAGTAAAGTGCATTTTACCTATGTTACGTGACAATGAAGTGCATTTTACCTATGTTACCTGGCAGTAAAGTGCATTTTACCTATGTTACGTGGCAATAAATTGCTGCATTTTACCTATGTTACGTGGCAATGAAGTGCATTTTACCTATGTTACGTGGCAATGAAGTGCATTTTACCTATATTACGTGGCAATGAAGTGCATTTTATCTATGTTACGTGGCAATAAAGTGCATGTTACCTATGTTACGTGGCAGTAAAGTGCATTTTACCTATATTACGTGGCAATAAAGTGCATTTTACCTAAGTTACGTGGCAATAAAGTGCACTTTACCTATGTTACGTGGCAATAAAGTAGTACTAACCGAATCTGAATCGGAACTGTTTTGTCTCGACTGTCTCAGCAGCTTACAAACATTACTTGAACTATAACAGTAGTATGCGATTTTTTGCAACATTGAACCTGTACTAAGCTATCGCATAGATTCATAAGACAGCGCTTGACGGTACAG
Organism: Oncomelania hupensis; assembly: GCA_036898135.1. Taxonomy (NCBI): domain Eukaryota; kingdom Metazoa; phylum Mollusca; class Gastropoda; order Littorinimorpha; family Pomatiopsidae; genus Oncomelania; species Oncomelania hupensis. Next base: position 22,968,137 of record CM072514.1, read on the forward strand.
TGAGAGACGGCACAAATAGACGTCACACTGCGTCAATGATGAGAAGACAAGCTGCAGCGGTATTTGGTGTCCTTGTTTCCTGGAAGCCAGATCTCAGGGTAGGAAATAGACTTCAGTAGTCTAGTAGTTCTAGGCAGGTATGCGGGAAAAGGTTTTCCTGTATTGTACAGCAGTATTCAATCTGCTGCAGCATCTTCGGTGGCATTGTTGAGCATCAGTGATCCTTCTTTCTGAGTGAACATTGTTAAGTTTAACGTTTGACGATATGGCACGAGAACGGAGATAACCTTGCCAGGAAAGAGAGGTAAGGACCTCAATCAACGCTGAACCACCATGGCATTGATCATACTGCTAGGATGGACAATGAAAAAGGGCCACCTTTTATCTTTGCCTGTTACGGGATTCGAACCTGTGTCCATAATGGTGTGCTAGGTGAACGTTATACCACTTCGCTACAGAGGTGCGCACTTCGTTCCTTTTGTATAATCGGTATTACTACATTATTGTGCAGATGAAAATATTGCAAAATAGTCAGGAAAAATAAAACATTAACGGAGAATATGATCTGGCAGATAGAACTAAGAAAAAAAATCAATTTTGTAGTATGCGGCTGAAGGTTAAACATCATCTTTGCTATACATTGCAAAAAAAAGGACATGAACAACTAGATTCCTGCAGACGGAAAATGGAGAATCGATTGTTATATGCAGACACAATAATGCTTGAAAGCATGGCAATGATCATAAGTGTAAGATTGACAATGAAATTTTTATCTTTTTATGTTACTATTGCAAAACAGTCAGGAAAATGTGTTCTTTTTGGTGCTAGGTCCACTTTGGGCAGATAGTGCGCAGAATGTTTTTTTTCGTTCCTTTTGTATTTTTGCGTATTTTTATTTTTTAAAAAATTGCAAAAACAGTGCAAAAAAAATAAAAAAAAAAAAAAAATCGAATTTTGTAGTATGGCAGAAAGGTTAAAAACACAAAATCAATTTTTGAAAAGTATGCGGCTGAATGGGGTAAATTCATCTTTTGCTACATTGCAAAAAAAAAAAAATATGAACACAAACTCGATTTCTGCAGACGGAAAACGGAGTCTTGTCGATTGTTATATGCAAGAACACAATAATGCTTGAAGCATGCAATTTTTAAATACTTAGTCAGTTTAAGGAAGATTAGTGATTTGAGAATAGTTCTATTTGCAGAGAAAATAAATTATAGTAGTTCGGGTTGCAGATAGAAAATACAGAAAAAAATGAATGGAGATCGACATACTTGATGCAGAAAATAATAGGGTAAAACAGCAGGAAAGCTGTGACGTTATATTGAATGTGTTTAAAGACGAAGCAATTTTTGTGTGTGCACTCTGTACAAGTTTCTTCAGGATTCCAGATTCACGAGGATTCATTGTCCTCATTTCCGAAAAGGGAAACTTCGGTGACTGTTGGTGGAGAGCAAGATGGGGGACAATTGTTTGGACTGTTGGTATAGCCATCATCAGAGACACTGCTGCCGGGTCACTCTGCTTGAAGTGATGCGTGACTCAATCAGTCCAACATCCACGAAGTGATTCCAGGACCAGGATATAATGAAAATACTGTAGGGATGCAGGTGCAAGGGAATCAGATTCTACACATGGAGAAATAATAGCTCTAATGTTTCGTTCCAAAGATGCTTGGTGCCATGCCGGAAACTAGGCATGTGTCAGACCAAGGTTGATGTCTCACGAAACGAACATGGAAACATGAAGAGCTTCTATAAGGCTGAAAGACGACGCCAGACAGCATTGTGGGATGGAAATGAAGACTTTCAAAAGACCATCGACAGAAAGAGAAAGAAGACATTCAAAGTTGTCAAGAGAAGACATGTTAATAGAGACAGAAGAAAGAAGACTTAGAGCTTACGTTGTCGGCGCCTGAGGCGTCTTCCTCTTCTTTGGTAGAGCAGCCACAATCAGTACCTTGATTCAAGCGCTGTTAGTTTCTGGTTTCGCGTGTCAGGTCTACATTTGAGTGCAGTTTCGTGACTTGGTTTGAACACAAATCAGATACAAGGCAAAACAACAGGGCGCACGAAAGCATCAGACTTAAATGAGTGCTTAAGATCCCTAGTTACTTGACTTTAAAACTTTTAAACTTTAAAACTCATTAGTTTGAAGATTTTGTTACAAGAACTATTGCTGGGGGTAATTCTCGTACGACAGTCATTGAAGCCACACATTCGTATATCGCATTCAATTTACTAGTAATAGGGTTCATCGCACAATGTCGCCAAGGCCAAACATCGTATAACCTCCAGTTTTGTTTCCACCGGCTGATCATCGCGGGAACGTTTGCTACTCTACCCGCAATGAGACGAACGTGCTCTACATGTATTATTCACACATCGCGTTAAGAAAGTGTTGGTTAGTAGGTCATCGAGGATTCGTCTTGCTCCTCGGTATTGAGAGGTCTTCAACACCTAATCGTTTTTGACACCTGTGCGACAACCATTAACTTGTTGCGCTGTAACGGCGAAAAATGTGAGCTTTATTAATGGGTTTCTTCTTCTTCTTCTTCTTCTTCTTCTTCTTCTTCTTCTTCTTCTTCTTCTTCTTCTTCTTCTTATTATTATTATTATTATTATTATTATTATTATTATTATTATTATTATTATTATTATTATTATTATTTATTAATTAATTAATTAATTAATTAATTAATTAATTAATGATCAATTAATTAATTAAATTTTAAAAATGTTTGGACCCATTACTTTCTTGTAGACAGGTATTATAAGGTATCCATAATCCAAAATCAACATCATCAAAAGCATTTGAACGTGTTCACTATCGTGGGCATAGCAGCATGAATGTCAAGGTCATTGCTGCACTGCTTCATTGTCTTAATCACCAGCAACAGCAACAACAACAACGGCAGCAGCAACAGCTGTTCTCTTGTATGGTCGTTTGAAAGATATTAACCTATTGGATATTGATTGTTTTGACAATTATTGTTGAAAATCACCTTCGTCGGGATCCTATTCCTCCTACTCCTGCTCCTCCTCTTGTTCATCCTCCTTTTCATCCTCCTCCTCCTTCTTCTTTTTCTACCGTAGCATCCTCTTCTTTCTCCTATTCACCAACATCATTTTCTTCACCATCTTCATCATCATCACCATCATCATCATCATCATCATCATCATCATCATCATCATCATCATCATCATCATCATCATCATCATCATCATCATCGTCGTCGTCGTCATCATCATCATCATCATCATCATCATCATCATCATCATCATCATCATCATCATCATTATCCTTCGTCATAGATGTCGTCGTCGTCCTCCTCCTCCTCATCACCATTATCACCCCCACCACTACCACCACCACCATGTGAATTTCTTGCGACGGTCGAGTTCTCTTACGTGACCCTCTTTCCTCAGATTGCACACCTCCTCCTCCTCTCCGTCTTCCTCCTCCTCCTCCTCCTGTCCCTCCATCATCATCTCCATTTCCATTTCTCGCAAACGCTATATTGTGATTGTTAGGCGATCGGCTTTCTTCATATTGCACATCCCATGTCGTTGCCGCACCTCTTTGTCGCCATGGAAACCCTATGACACTATTATTCTTAGGCATTTCTTTAAAAGTAATGAGAACAGAAGAAACTGAAGATGTTGAGAGAGAGAGAGAGAGAGAGAGAGAGAGAGAGAGAGAGAGAGAGAGAGAGAGAGAGAGAGAGAGAGAGAGAGAGAGGAGTGAGAGAGAGAGAGAGAGAGAGGGGGGGGGGTTGGTTTGGAGAGGGAAGCAACTCTTATAAGGCATGTCTTAATTATTTTTCAAACTGTTACATTCATGGAAGGTTTTTTTTTAGTTTTCAGACAAAGCCTTTAATAGATTCAGATTTCGCGGATGACAGCTAGACTTGGTCATCTCGCAGCTTAAAGTAGAATAAATAAAAATAAAATAAAAATATTTTTTTTTCGCATTTTGATTAAAAGTTAACATTTACTTTTAACAGTTATTGTATAGATACCGACGAAAATCAAAACTTATAGACACGGAACCGACAGAACCACACATACAAAAACACCCAATAATGTTTTGAATTTTAATGAGAGAAAGAGAGAGAGAGAGAGAGAGAGAGAGAGAGAGAGAGAGAGAGAGAGAGAGAGAGAGAGAGAGAGAGAGTGTGTGTGTGTGTAGGTGTGGGTGTGTGGGTGTGTGCGCGCGCTCATTCCTGCATGCGCTGCGTGGGTTTATTTGTATGTGTATTTCTTTGTTCAGCCGTCTGTCGCTCTGTATGAGCATCTGTCTGTTGTGGAAGACGTAACAGCCATCTTTGTGTCAACTTCTTTATTTGAATTTTGGAATCCTTCTTTAGCCCCATGAACGGCGAGAAAGATCAAATATTTGCATTGAGAAGGTTTTTCTCTCATTATTTGGGATGCTTTCGGAGAAAATCAAACAAACTACGACGGAAACTAACTACATTGGTAAAGGTCACTGTCAGCATTGGCCAAATTTTCCCTGTTTATACTGATGCTGAAGAGTTTGAAAATGTTGTCTGTATTGCCAGTGTGTCGTCCTAACCTCTTACCATTCACCATCATCGTCATCATCACCGCCGCCACCACCACCACCATCATAATCATTATCGTCGTCTTCATCATCGTCATCATCATCATCATCTTTAATAAACACCATAGTCGTCGTCGTCGCCTCCACCATCATCATCATCGTCGTCGTTAATAAACACCATCATCATCATCGTCGTCATCATCATCACCACCACCGCCATCGTCATCATCATCGTCGTCGTCATCATCATCATCATCGTCGTCATCATCATCTTGAATGAACTGCATTGAAAGACTGAACGTTAAAGTTGAACATCTCTATACCCAACATTGGCGACATGGCAGACGGAGATTATAACCATCCCAGGGAACAGGAGGTAGGGACCTCATAAATCCAGATCATCACAGAACCCCCGGAGCCATCAAAGTCATCATTCAGCTAAGACGGACAGTGAACAAAAATGGCCACGTTTATCTTGGCCCACCACGGGATTCAGACCTGGGTCGTCCGCGTTGCAGGCAAATGCTTGCATCACTGCAGACACAAGTAAAGATGTTTTTTTTTCTTTTCTGGTAAGCCCGAGCGGAATGTGTATGAAATCAACCTACATTGAACGCTATCAAGACCAGCCTGGTGCTGTCAGTCGCAGATGCTTTGCTGTTAACAGCTTAGAGCGAGTTCTAGAAACTTCTGCAACGATTCTAACGTTGTTTACCGGCACTTATCTGATCTTTAAAGTGATTCTGAGGTCATTTTGTGTAAATAATGTTACACTATAATATTATAATGGATGTCCTTTTGCATAAACCCACCGCTAAGCTTGGAATTTTAGGCGTCTCTTGCTTGTTGGGTACACAAACAGTTGTGCCTACCTTTGCTGCTGTGCTAGTTTTGATATATTAAAACGGTACTTTTTAAAGAGGTTATCTTGTTTTTGTCGGTGGGACAACACCCACTGTGAATTTCAAAAGGGATCTGTGGCGCTGGAATGTGTGACCTTGGACGGGGGAGGGGGAGGGGGGGGGTCCTTTAATCTACGTCTGCAGCTGCGTCATTTAACCATCTCTTGACAATCACAACGAGTTACATGGCTGCTGCATTGCAGCAGAATTATCTCTGTTGCTCGGGATCCCCCTTGCATCAAGTACAAATGTCAGCTGTCATTTCAGGGTTAGGGTTGGAAATGGCCGACATTACAGCAAAGTTAGTCTTGTCAGCTTTTGGAAGTGGTCCGTTTGTGAGTACTCTGCAAGAAAAAGGCGGGTTGTGTCTATACTGTATGATGACGATGAGGATGATGACGACTATGATGATGATGATTATGATGCATTATGAGGAAGAGGAGTAAGATGAGGATGGTGAGCGTGATGATGATGATGAAGGGACAACACTGAGGAGGATAGTGGTGGTGGTGGTGATGATGATGATGATGATGATGATGATGATGATGATGATGATGATGATGACATGATAAGAGCGGGATGACGAGGGAGGATGATGACTAAGGAGGAGGATGAAATGGGTCATATCACAGCAAAGATTGTCTTGTCAAGCATTGGCTTTGCCTGGGAGTAGCCGAAACCGACTGAAGAAAAAAAAGAATGTTGTGTGTCAACACACAAAATGATGATGATGATGATGATGATGATGATGATGATGATGATGATGATGATGATGATGATGATGGTTTTTTTTCTTTTCTTTCTGTCTGTGCATGCCTATTTTCCCCCTTCCGTCTGTTTCTATTTCCTCATCACTTGTGTGCTATAGTTTACTTCACACCGACTGTTATGCTTTCTGTTCCAGTGCTATACCTGCATGCGATTTCTAAAGCTCTGTTTCGTAATAGATTTTATTACCGTTGTGGTGTGTTGCTTTCCCCGTCGTTTTCGTTTGCTGACATCATTTTTCCTTCATTTCTGATATATACTTCAATTCCCGGTTCAGAATCAGAAATGTTATTGTCACAGATATTCGTAGTTTAGACACGCAAATAAGCAATAGAACATTACTATACATGACTATACAATATCCAGAGGTTAACTTATATTTAAAGCTGTATGTTATGTTCATGAACATCGCTCTGCATTATATTCTTTACGACTATATGAAAAAACTAGCTCCGCTACAGAAACAGAAATATGAAACAGTTGTAAGTAAAACCTATGGTCAGGAGGTTAAAGGGGATGGAGAGGGGGGGGGGGGGCCCAGAGTGGTTGTTTTTTGGGGGTAAGAGGGCTGGTGGGTTACGGGCAACAAGGAGGAGAGATATAAACGTATGGATCGCCTAATCATTTTCTCCTTTCTCTTCTTACACTTCTCTACCGCCGCAGCGAAAGCAACATCATCTACGGCGAACACAGAATGTATTTCTTCAGACTTTTGTATTGGTTTAACAAACACACTGAGAAGTCTTTAGTATTCTGGATATTAGCGATGTATATATATAAGACCCCAGTCAATAGCATTATGATTACCGTTATTGGTATCGTTATTATTAACTCCAAGTAAAAAAAAAAAAAACCAAAAACAATACAGAAGAAGAAGGCAAGATTGCGTAATAAACAATATATTATAATTGGATCGAAAGATATTGCTATACAGTGCACTAAGTTGACATTCATTCATTTAAACGTGTGTTGTTTTTTCCTGTCTGGATCTCTCAGGTCCAGGAGCGTCACTGCCCAAGAGCGAGTCGGACGACTTCTCAGACCTGGCCTCCGACCTGGACTTTGACGAGATCGCCTCGGAGCGCAGTCGGCCGGACGGGTCCAGCACAGAGGAGATCGCCAGGGATTTCTGCATCATCACCCACCCTGGTCAGCCCGGCGCTGTCGTCATCCCTGCCAATGGCGCTGACCGACGAGGAGACAGGCGGGCCAAACACAGACCCAGGTCGCTGAACCTCTCGCGCTCCCACAGCTCCACCTCTGACGAGGACGGGGAAGGGGAGGAGGGAGGCGAAGAGGAAGGCGGCAGTGGGAGTAAGTCTTCAGGGAGCTCAGGAGGAGGCACGGCGCCGTCAACCTCCGTTGGCATGGGAGCCTTGTGTGTAGGCGACCGAAAGGATAAACGACGACTGGATGACAGAAGTGGTGGTATTGGTGGTGGTGCAGGAGGAGGAGGAGGAGGAGGAGGAGGAGGAGGAAGCTTACAAAGAAAAGACAGCGGGGAAGCTGGTGGTAAAGGCAGCCTCCAGTATCCGCAGCTTCAACCACAGCGTTCGTTAGGCAGTGCCACCTCAGCCTTCCACGCTCCCCACCCGTCGTCGTCGTTCAGTTTCTACAACCCTCACTTTAACGGGCACCACAACGGTCCGCCGCCCGCTAGTCACCCGCACGGCACGCTCATGCCCAACGCCGTCATGCCCTCCGAGTTCGTGGAGGCCAGCAAGGTGAACAGCCCCACCCCGCCACGTAGCCCCAGTTGGCGCGAGGGTCTGGAGTCCCCGCCCTTCTCCCCGCGACGGAGAGACTCGTACCCGGGCAAGAGGCCGCGCAGCGGGTCTCCCGTGTCGCCAAAAGACAGTAAGCTGCACTTCACGTATGGCGATATCTCTCCTCCTTCCCGACACCGCTCGCTAGAGGACTTGTGCGACTTGCAGCAGGGAGCGACGGGCGGCTACGACGGGTCGGGCTTCAGCCAGCATAGCATGAGTCTCATGAGTCACCGCCTGTCGCCCAAGTCACCGGACGAGATGACGCAGGACGGCTTCACGTCCACCACGGGGCAGACCATGCTGTTCCAGATGCCTGCGACGCGCGGCGCCAAGACCGGATCCTCTACTTTGGCAGCGATGTCTTTTCCTGACTACGCCACCGGCTCTGCCTCTACTTCCACTTTCTCGTCCTCGCAGGATTACCGGGCGCGAGGCGGGAACGGTGGAGAGGGCGAGATGCTGGGGCTGCCGCACTCCACGCCGCTGATGGACCTGGCCACCTACGCCGCCACCGTGGCCAACAGCACCGCCTGCCTGACCTCCATGAGCGTGTCTCCCACCACCGTCCTCCCGCCCACCACCTCTCAGGCCTCGAAGGCCGGGGCAGGGAAGTCCTCGTCCTCTTCGTCTTACTCTCAGCACCATCTGGTGGCCACGACGTCATCAGAACCTCTTTCTCCAGACTCCATGGACTCCACCCCAGAGTCCACCTCGCCCGTCTCTCCTGGTTACTATGACAACACCAGCTCCACGTCCACCGACGACTTGGATGAGTTGGACCTGGCGGACCCGGCATCCAAGTCCATCGATATGGGATCCTCCAAGAGGCAGAAGGTAGTGTAACTGAATGCATAAGTTGTGCCATTAAAGGACCCCAATTCAAATGCTTCGGTTACTCTTGGCGAAAACAGGTTTACCCTAAAATTGGCATAGTTAATACTTTAAAAGGCGATAACGTGGGCTTTGGTGGCTCAAACCAACCAACCGCTACAGTTTACATTTCCCATTTCTGTACTGGCAGGGAGTGATTTCCCCTGTTTAACGGTACACCAACACCCTAGCCGCGTGACCTGGCCTTTGACCTTATTTTCTGAATGAACCACACGGCTTAATGTGCGACTGTTGTGTGTGAGTTAGGGTAGGGTAGGGTCTAAAACGAAACCCCTTAGCGAGAAACTATATTATGGTTTCAGCCGCTAACTGGTCTGATGCTATTGGTCGCTCAAGAGTAGTGTCTAGCGGTTGCCATTAACAAGCACAAAAACTACTGAATTTTATTAATAAAAAAAAAAAAAAAACTTTCGAAAAAATTTTTTTGGGGGGGTGGGGGGTGGGGGGTGAACTTTTTTTTCAGTGGGGAAACACTCACTGTGAATGTTCTGTGGAAGGAGGGAGGAGAGGGAGGTTGGGGAGCAAGGTGGGTTCCTTTGAGCAAGACATTATGCTGTCGCGACATGCTTTTTTTCACAAAAAGATAATTTGACGAATTTTATATTTTCTTGTATACCTGCTGTGTAAAAGATTAAATGTGTTTGTGTGTGGCTGATGTGACCAACGTGGTTATATGATTGGTTATTTAGGCCACAATCGTCCGTGTATGGTCGACTTGATCGAAATTTTTAGTGTGTGTGTTAATATTATCGTCGCTCTTTTGCCATTATTAAGTGCTTAGATTTTGTTATTCTTTTTTGTGCTAGATTAAGCTGTTTATTGTTATAACGTTATTTCCTTATTTAGTTGTTATTGTTAAAGGGCAGGATGTGAGGCACGGTGGTGTAATGGTGGTGCTTTGGCTTGCGGATCTGAAGGTCCCGGGTTCGAGCCCTGTCCGGGCCATTGTGTTGTGTCCCTGGGAAAGACATTTTACTCCCGTTTCCTACTCCTTCGGATGAGAGTATAAACCGAGGACTAGTCTGTGTGTCGCATACATTCCGTCATAACGGACTTTAAAGATCCTGACGCTCATGTCCTAATAATAATAATAATATTAATAATAATAATAATAATAAAAACACCGTGCACCCAGCGCTTACTATTTTACCCCTTGGAAAATAAAATTATCTTATTTTATCTTGTCTCGCTTATTTTCTACTTATTAATGTTCTATCCGTTGAGGGTGCAGTTTTGAACTGGATAATTGTGGGTAGTTTTTCAAGTTTTGTATCTTTCTCTCTCAGTATAA
>CM072514.1:22985823-23063323 GCA_036898135.1 Oncomelania hupensis
CTATCTTTATGGCTTTAAATATCGTTTGTAACTCTCGAATTGCTTTCTTTTACATTCTATATGTGTTGATTCAAAATCTGTTTTGTATTCTCTGCAACATTGGTCTTGTAAAGCAAAAACAGATATTTTATTTAAAATTAAATCTTTAATACATTATATTATATCTAAAGATATTGGAGTTACCTTTTTCTGGATCATTCCTTTTCATTCCGGCATTTATTGGAATGATGTCGTTTATAAATTGGCGAAACAAGGAGCAGTGAAAGCCTATAATTCTATCACATATAATAATATAAAACCTTCGTTATCTGAATTATTTTCAGTATTAGAAAATTATATATATTCTAAACTACCTTACAATAAGAAGGTAAAGAATTTTTCTTGTCCAGGATATAAATGTAGGCTTATTAATAAACTAAGAGTAATTCATGGAACACTAAGTTTTCAAAAAAATTTAGCTTGTACTTGTTTACATCCAATATCTGTTAAACGACAATGGGTCCCGACAGGAAGTCCTCTCCAGGATCGCACAAACAACTGCTGCCCTGACAAGGTTAAAGCCCATTTGGAAAGACAGGACCACCAGTCTACATTCCAAAGTAAGACTGCTGCGCTCCCTTGTCATCTCCATCTTCCTATATGCTTGCGAAGCATGGACCCTCACAGCATATCTCCAACGAAGAATACAAAGCATGGAGATGAGGTGCTACAGAAGACTTCTGGGCATTTCCTATACCCAACACATCACCAACGATGAAGTCCGACAGACCATCACACAAGCCATTGGACAACACAATGACCTGCTCACAGTGGTGAAGAAACGGAAACTCCGATGGTATGGCCACGTCACCCGATCATCAGGCCTTGCAAAGACTATTCTGCAAGGCACAGTGCAAGGAGGTAGAAGAAGAGGGAGACCAAAAAAGAGGTGGGAGGACAACATTCGAGAATGGACTGGTTTGACACTGAGCGAAGCCATCAGGGCTGCTGAGGACAGAGAAAGATGGAGTATGCTGGTTAAACGATCATCTGTGGTGCCCCTACGACCTCAGGGTTACGGGACAGGATAGGATAGGATAGGATAGGATAGGATAGGATCTGTTAAACATATTTTATATGAATGTCCGATTTTAATTCCACTTTATAAAGAAAATAACATTAATATTGAAGAATCCGTTTAAATGTTTAGTAGACATTGCCCAGATACTTTACATGTCTGCAGTTGGTAAATTTTTGTAGTACTGTTGCTTTTAATGATTATGGTTTAACTTTAAGTTCTTAGATTTACTTTTATGTTTGTTTGTTCATGCGTGAGAAAGAGTGCATGGTCTAAAATCACATACATAAATTACTGACTTGAATTGAATTGTAAACTGCAATAGAAAATTCCGATTTCAAAAACAACCATCTCCCTGCCCTTGTTCAGTATATTTGAGTAATGGATGTATGTAGTGCGGAGTGTGTGTAACGTGTCAGCGTGTTTGCTAGTTACAGATCGCCTGTCTGTGAGTTTTATTTAAGCGGGTCGGAGGTGGTAAATGTAGCATAGTATAGTATAGTATAGTATAGTATAGTATAGTATAGCGTAGCATAGTATAGTATAGTATAGTATAGTATAGTATAGTATAACGTAGTATAACGTAGTATAACGTAATGTAGTATAGTATTATCTTATCATAATGTTGATTTTTTTTAACACCCTGTTTAATTATGTTTTCATTTCGCTGCCTGATTCACTACAACTCCTACGTACGTTCGTAATGAGAAAAAACCAACAACAAACCTTTGATTCTTAGAGAATATCTATAGGTTTCCCTTTTTCTCATGTCCAACTTTTGAGGGCGGTGCTCATTATCCCTTGGGTCTAGCCCTCCCTCTGTGAAAAGACGGGCGGATTGAGTTAGACCCTGTATCGGCCAGCGCCTTGAGCAGATCTCGAGCTAGAGAAGCGCTGTGTAAGCATGCTGAAAGAATAAATAAATAATAAACTGTATTGGACAGCGCAGTGGCTTGAGCACTCGCTTCTGTGTCGCAAGTTAAGCACCGTCCAGTGCGGTTAGCACTTGGATGGGTGACCGCAAAACGTGAAGCGACAAATAACAACGCCCCCATTTGACTCAACTGTGACTGAGTACCTACTCTCTTAAGGGTGGGGAAGGTAAAGCAGCGAGGGAGAGAGAGATGGGCATCACCCTCATTACGCTGGCCCAAGATAAGTGTGATCTCCAACATCACGCTCCCCTACGGCCACAAGGCTATGGGACCACCCTTACCTTACCTTACCTTACCTTACCTTTACCAATTGGGACAGGAACTCGAGAATTCGAGTGTCTCTCCCTTATTGAAGAGTCCTCTTTTCATACGTGTAATATATATTTGCTTAAAGGGACTCACTTCGACCACGTTCCCTGAACAAATCTGTTTAACATTCACAGTGAGTTATCACACTGAAATAAAAAATTAAAAAACGTTTGCAACACAAAACAACTATTTGGAAAGTATAGTTGTTGTTTTTTTAAATCAATAAGTTCCGTAGTTTGTGTGCCAATTATTAACAATGACCACCTACAACGGGTAGCACTTATTTAAGCTTTGCTTTTGTGCACCCTTTATGTTCTCCATGCTTTGTTTGCTTGTCTCGTCAATAATACAATTCTGCTTCAAGCAACTGCTGTAAAACCTCATTTAGTAGATCGTGGAGCGTATTGGCGTACAATTATTAGCAGGGGAAACCACTCCATGTCAGAAATGAAATGGAGAATTCAAACTGTAGCGGTTGGTTTGTGCAAGGAAAGACCACTCTATCATTGTGTAATGCGATAAAAATGCCAATTTTAGGGTAAACGCATTTCCGCCAAAAGTAAACTGCTACACTCGTTGTTGGTTTTTATCAGTAGTTTATTCAGCCCCAATGCTTGAATCCTGATAAGTGTAACTCGGATTCGTTTATCCACGCACCCTGTTCACTCAGCAACAAGGCAGGAGTCGTCGTATGAAGTTTTCCAACTTTATTCAGCGTACATCAACAACTGCATGCAATAGCTTTTCACTTTCTCTCTTCTTCAGGCAGTGCATCAATTTTTTTTTCTAGACTCCAGATAACGTCAGAATATTCCAGAGTGACGCGTTACAACCAATCAAAATAAACTTCGTCATCACTGTCTTACGTCATACAATTTTCTTCATCATAAAAGAATCTCTCAGCTGTTACTACATTTATCGCGAAGCTTCGATCGATAGTAAACAAGCAACTCTAGAGAATTCTCCAATAATATCGACCAACGAAAATTATCAACGTTATACAAAGCTTCTTCTAACAACAATGCAAACTCAGATCAAAGGTAAATACACTCTGTTATTGAATGCTTTGCAAAACAAAACGATCGGATCTATCGTGCGCGTCTCACACGTACTATCGTGCGCGTCGCAAACGTAACATAAACAAAGGCTCCGCAATGGAGCCTATTAGACTAAATAAAGCAAAATCCTTAGAACACTGAAATCCAAGGAAACGAAAAAGGCTTGATTACGGTACATGTTGTCTGTTTGTCTGCGTTGTGCTACACAGCCCATCCCACCGCCCAAGCCACGACGACGACTACCTGAACCGTCAACTGAAGTCACCTCCATCTTCTCACCTACCCCCAGCCACCTTCCGATCGTCGCCCCTGCCGCCTCCGTCTCCCCGTCCCTCAAGCGCCACAAGATGGGAGGAGCGCAGCAGCAGCAGGGAGGAAGAGGAGGGAAGGGGGTGAGGATTGCTGAGAGGATGGATGATGGTACGAATCCTCCGCCTCAACCACAGCGCGCCAGCCCAAAGCCTCCCTTGGAAAAGGAGTCTTCTGCAGGTGAGTTATTCATTTACTGACTTATAATTACTCTTTAAAAATTGTGAGTATTTTTGGTTTGTTGTTCTTTTCGTTGTCGGTGTGGTCATCATCATCATCATCATCATCATCATCATCATCATCATCATCATCATCATCATCATCATCATCATCATCATCATCATCATCTAACACTGTCCTTCGTCCTCTTCGTTTAACTCATTTTCTTCTTCCTCTTCTCCTCCATCACTTCATCCTCTTCATCGTCATTATTTTCTTGACCACGATCTCAGAAATAACAACTTCATCATCATCATCATCTTCATCATTATCATCATCATCACCAGGAGCAGCAGCAGCAGCATCACAACCACCACCACCACCATCTTCACCACGCACCAACACCCTCATAATCACCACTATGAACCACCACAACCACCTCCACCAAACCTACAACTTTGCACTACCACCACCAACCACCAACGCAAAGCCGTTATCACCACCACCAACGCCACCACCACTGCAGCAACAGCACCACCACCAACCACCACATTCATGCATCTATTGTGAAATTAGTCGACGTTAAGAATGGCTGGGACACTATAGTGTTTGCTATAATTATGTCTTAATTATTCATCGTGAACTGTACACTGTTGTAGTAGCCGTGTGAATCCCATACACAAGTCAAAGCAAGCATTGTGTCTCCAGTGTGCTACTGCTGTTTTGTATTTCGCGTTACCAGCTCAAAGAGTAACAAATATGCTACTGTTTAATAATGGTCAAAATCCAAAAATATTTCCTAAATTTTATTTTGAAACACAGGAACTTAAATATGTAGAAGAAGTAAAATTCTTAGGTGTATATTTCACACGAAAAATAAACTGGAAAGGACACATCAATTATTTAATACAAAAGTCGATGAAAAGTTTTAATCTTATTAGAGTAATAAGTACAAAATCATGGGGTCAAGATACAAAAATGTTAATTAATTTAGCTTGTACACTTGTGAGATCTCAACTATCCTTTGGTCAAGAAGCATTCTTTTCTGCACATAAAACGTACTTGAAAAAATTACAAAGCTTAGACAGTAATGAGTAAGGTAATAAAAATAGCACTTGGTGTACCGATTCATACTAAAACTACAGATGTGTATGCAGCAGCAGGTGTTTTGTCTTTAGAAGATTGTAGAAAGCTTGCATGCGCAAAATATTTAATTAGAAGTCACGCAGTAGAAAATAATATGCAAGAGGATCTAAATATATTAGCACAGAATCCAATTGTAAAATTATTACTTGCATGTGTAATGAAAATATAACCATCGCACACTTAATATTACATTGTAAAGATATAAAGAGATATTTACCTAGCAGTTATGATAAATTAAATAGCACTCAAGACTAAGACTTAAAATCATAATTATGTAAATATATCTAAAGCATTGATATATTCTCCGATTGGTCAATTCTTATAATAATAGTAATGACAACAACAACATTAATAATAATAATAATAATAATAATAATAATAATAATAATAATAATAATAATAATAATAATAATAATAATAATGGAATCATGCGTCTATTATCATAAAATGCTTAAAATGCAAAGTATGACGTCAAATATAGATTTGCTTAAAAAGGACACTTTTGCTGCAGTTTATTATTATCCCTTTCTATCGGGAAATTCTGGGCCGCCTCCCCCGGGGAAAGCGTAGTCGCAGCCAGTGGCGCGCCCAAACCCTACCAACCTAACATTATTTGAGAATTTTTGAAATTTTTGCTGGGGAGCAAACCGGAGTACCCGGAGAAAACCCCCGAGACGTTGCCCGAGTCGAAAGTAAATAATATTCGGAGAAACATAACGCCCAGATGCTGGCTCGAACCCGTATCTGTCAGGCGCCATTGGTTTCTGGCTTGTGGACAAGGCAAGTTAGTCCCGCCTTAGCCCACTTGGCCACAACGCTCGCTTAATACGTCAATTAAAAAAAGGCATAAATTATAATGAAGATGTCATTTACAAGATGGTAATCATTCAAGTGTTTACCATTTATCATTGAAAATAAATTTATAAATTATGCTGATTATTTAAAACGATCCGTAGAGTTCAAATTTAAGTTTTAACAGAGGTTTCATCATAACAGCTTATGCTCGAAGAATTAGGTTAAATAGTTATATTTATCATTACATATTTTTTATTCATAGAATAATCTGTAAGTACTTCGCAATTAATACACTTTAAAATACATTCTCCGTGATGATTGAAATAAGCATATACGTTGTCATATTGCTTTCTTATTCATTCATACATCATAAACAAGCAATAACAATAGATTTCTCTTATATAATTATGTCGTTATATTAATTTTTGTTCATATTAACTCCTTTATTTTAATTTTAAGTTAATTTGTTTATGATTTAATATGTTGTCTAATATCACAGATGTGAATAGACTTTAAATTAAATAAATAAAAAAATAAATAAATATCGCCAATTGGTGGGTGTAGATGTTAAACTTCAAAGTTCATTCATTGATTCATCTGGGAAACATCAACATCACTGCGCCGAATAACACAGCGTCTGCAAACAAGGGAAGAGAAAAGGGTGCTCTCTAACAGACCAGACTATAAAAGGTTTAATTATTCATTCTTGGACGGCTGTAGTGTAAATCCCATCTACTTGCGGACTTGGACGCTTTCTTTCAGGTTAGTGGATTTAGCAAGATTCGCAGTTGCTAAATTCCAAACTCCCGCGTGAAGGCTAGCATGTTTTCTATCTGTCTTTCTGGTTTTCTCTGTTTGTCTGTGACTGTCTGTAGTTCTCTCTCTCCCTCTCTTCTCTTTCTCTTTCTCTCACACACACAGAGTTAGAGAGAGAGAGAGAGAGAGAGAGAGAGAGAGAGAGAGAGAGAGAGAGAGAGAGAGAGAGAGAGCACGCACGAATAAAATCAGACTTTTAAACAGGCTCACCACCCACCTATATGCATGTACATACGTATTGATCTAATGGATTTCCAGGTGTCTGAGCAAACACACGTGCAAACGCAAACATAATCCCCCCAACCTCCTCCCCCTCCCCTAAGCAAACACACATACAGACGCACGTTCACACACACCCACACACACACACCCACACACACATCCCTACCTCAGTCGACACATGAACTATTCATCGCTTTGTCACGGCGCTAGCGACTGTGGCAAACCGCATGTGCGTGAAACACAACTCCCAACACTATATCTCTCACTCGTCGTTCCACTGTGCTAAATTTCATTACACTTGTTCTAAATGTCTGTCTAAAAAAAAAATGATCATGATGATGACAGAGGGGGCCACCGTGGATTTTCCGACCGCGGCTGGTATTTGATTGTGGCCACTGGTGTGGTCACAAGCGCTCGTAATTAGACCAGCCTGGTCCTGATTTGGCTCGGAAGAGTCCGCTGGACCTAAAGCAATAACCATGTAATGTAATGTTATTAGACCCGCGCTCGTAGTTAGTACAAGAGAAAATATAACTTTTCAGTCTTAAGCACTCTAATTATATTGTCAATACCAATACTATTATGTATCCGACTATGCAAGTCGCACTAGCTAGTGCATAGTCTATGATAGTCCTTCGCCTACTCTCCAAGCGCCCGTGATCGTCATAATGTATATATATGTTGGTTGTGGCAATAAGTGTTGTGTATTAAAGAATTTGATGATGTTGACACTATTTCCTTAACTTCGATTTCGTGTCATCAAATGTTAGTTTTAAAAATGACAATTTTTCACAAAATGTAACTTTCTCTAAGTTATTAATATTGAACTTATTATTCTTTGATGCATGATAGATATCAATGAGACAATGAGACACACAGTATTTGCAAATTTGGTCAACCTCACTCCAAGGTCAAGATCATTGGAGCTGTCCAAGTCGGTTTGTTTAGGTACTTTGAAGTGACCTTGACCCTAAACTACGGGAGATATAAAGTCCAAACTTGTGTTTAGAGATGATAGATTGATCTTTCATATATGTTCCGTTTTTCCATTGATATTGAAGGTCAAGGTCATTTTAGGCCTTATAAAAACATACAAAAAATAGGCCATCGTACAGTGGAATGGCTGTTTATTTAACCGATAATATACAACTAGATTCTTTGATCAGACATACAAGACAGATCACGGGAGGGTCAAGGTCATCCCAAGGTCAAGGTAACTAAAACTTAAGGTCATTCCAAGGTCACTGTTTTTTGTTGTGTTTTTTTTTCATAATACAACTTTTGCTGTACTTTATTGGATAGTACATGTGTGTATTTGGAGCTGGAGGCCAGTGTCACCTCAAGGTCAAGAGCATAGAAAGATCAAAGTCGGTATTACTTTGCATTTTAATGCGACCATTTCATTTTTTTTCTTGGATACTTATTTTCATTTTAAATATTGCAAATTCCATAAGGAGCATGTGAGTCATATGGTCTTTATACTTCTAGTTTTGTATTGGCATCTACTTTGTTGTTGTTGTTGTTGTTGTTGTTGTTGTTGTTCTTCTTCTTCTTCTTCTTCTTCTTCAATTGAATTGATACCTTGTTAACACACATTCTAAGATTGAATGAGACTCTGATTTGACAATGATATACAGTACATAGAAACTGCGCCTTTCGACAGCACAAGTATATGCATGCAATAAATGTAAAATGTGTTTCTTTGACCTGTTAACGCAAATATTCTATGGCCTGTTTCCAGGAGCGTCTGACTCGTCCGACACCTCGGGCGGAGTACCTCGCCAGGACTCCGCAGAGAAGCGGAAAGCCAAGGACCTGAAAGCCAAACCCAGCCCCTTGCTGATCCAGCACATCGAGGCCGAGGAGCAGTCGGTGTCTCCACACTACCGCGTCATGGACTCGCCACCGACCCCGGAACAAAAGCTGATGAAACGAGAGTTCTCCGAGAGCACCAGCGTATCCCCGTCCTCCTCGCCGGACCTTGACCAGTACATGTTCCCTTCGCCCGTCACGCCGCCCGACTCGGACTCCTCTCCTCCCAAGCCGCAGTCGCCGTCCTCAGCCGGGACGGACATGGACGAGGAAGAAGCTGCGGAGCTAGCGGCAGCTACGGCTATGTCGCAGTTTGAACTGGAAGAGGAGGAGGAGGAGGAGGATCTAGTGGGTCATTTAGATGACCTCTCCATCCCTGGAGCTGCTGTCAAAGTCGCATCTGCCGAGGTTGTGTATGATCCGTTTGGTGAGATAGGAAGTGTGGAGATGTTGCCTGCGCCTGCTAAAGACACAAATCCAGCTCTGCAGCCTACTCTTGCGGATTCCTCCGTCAGAAAGCGCGCTCCCCCGCCCGTGCCCGTCCGGAGTAAATCCCACGGGGCCGGAGGGATGGAGGGCCCTCGCGCTCTTCCCCCTCCCCCGCTCCGTTCTCGCTCGGAGAGTCTGGACTCGACGGAAGGGACCGGTAGCTGCGAGGAAGGGGAGGGAAGCGCTAGCGTGCGAGACAAGATCCGTGCCTTCGAGCAGGTGAGTTGTATCCCCTTTCGTTTTGTGATTTGTGCCTCTTCCCTTCAGGTATCTTAGTTACGTACAGCTTATTCTGCCCTAGTTTAGTTCCATATATTATTTAATCGTCTGTTTCTTCACAGTACATCCTTTTTCATTAATTACTTACCGATGTTGTCGTATTGCACAACCTTGTTATAAACTTAGCTCAGCCTTACTGATGTACATGCACATACATGTATTAATTTGCACTGGTTTCTTAATCATTGCAATTCTCCTGTTTCATCATGTGTTTTCACTATTGAAGGTAGGCAGCTGGGTACATCATCCAACAACCCATCGCTTCCAGTACATACTTGTTTGTGCCTCCAAGTCTCGTGCCTATCCTTGATAATTGTGTTGAATTTGTGGCTTGTTTCTTGTAATTGTTAATTCACACATCTTTCCCTTTTTCACAGATGTGTTGTATTCCAGTCATCACATTCTTGTGCACCAAGCATAATTAATGTGAATGCTTTCCCAGTAACAGCAACGTGTAGACTGTATTTTTACTGCTATTCCGATGTATTTTTTTAAGAATTGTGCCACTGTAAACTTGTAGTGTGTCTGGTACTAGTAGGCCTCCTGCTATTGCATTATTTTATGTGTGTAACTTCGTTGTTACTCTAGTTCTATTTCAGAGCGCATACCAGTAGTCTCCATCGTTGCACATCCCATTGACTTTGTGACGAGTGCGCTTTTCCACTTGCACTTCCAGCTCTTATTGCTAACTGCATTGTGGCAATGAGCAGAATTGTCTTGTCTTGTCTTGTCTTATTTGTTTTAGCTTTGTTTTGTGCCTTTATAATTTATGAGTTTGTGTCTATGTATATTTTTTGTGATACCATGCCCTGGCAAACAAAAATACGCTGCACTATGCCATTGCGTGCTGAATGCTGTGGAAATTGCGTGCTTGTGCTGTTACAATCAAATGCGTGCTTGTGCTGTTACAATCAAATGCGTGCTTATGCTGTCGCAATCAAATGCGTGCTTATGCTGTCACAAACATGTGCGTGCTTATGCTGTCACAATCAAATGCGTGCTTATGCTGTCACAATCAAATGCGTGCTTATGCTGTCACAATCAAATGCGTGCTTATGCTGTCGCAATCAAATGCGTGCTTGTGCTGTCACAATCAAATGCGTGCTTATGCTGTCACAATCAAATGCGTGCTTATGCTGTCGCAATCAAATGCGTGCTTATGCTGTCGCAATCAAATGCGTGCTTGTGCTGTCACAATCAAATGCGTGCTTATGCTGTCACAATCAAATGCGTGCTTATGCTGTCACAATCAAAGGCGTGCTTGTGCTGTTACAATCAAATGCGTGCTTGTGCTGTCACAATCAAATGCGTGCTTATGCTGTCACAATCAAATGCGTGCTTATGCTGTCACAATCAAAGGCGTGCTTATGCTGTCACAATCAAATGCGTGCTTATGCTGTCGCAATCAAATGCGTGCTTATGCTGTCGCAATCAAATGCGTGCTTGTGCTGTCACAATCAAATGCGTGCTTATGCTGTCACAAACATGTGCGTGCTTATGCTGTCTGAATCAAATGCGTGCTTATGCTGTCACAATCAAATGCGTGGTAATGCTGTCACAAACATGTGCGTGCTTATGCTGTCGCAATCAAATGCGTGCTTATGCTGTCGCAATCAAATGCGTGCTTATGCTGTCACAATCAAATGCGTGGTAATGCTGTCACAAACATGTGCGTGCTTATGCTGTCGCAATCAAATGCGTGCTTATGCTGTCGCAATCAAATGCGTGCTTATGCTGTCACAATCAAATGCGTGGTAATGCTGTCACAAACATGTGCGTGCTTATGCTGTCACAATCAAATGCGTGCTTATGCTGTCGCAATCAAATGCGTGCTTATGCTGTCGCAATCAAATGCGTGCTTATGCTGTCGCAATCAAATGCGTGCTTATGCTGTCACAATCAAATGCGTGGTAATGCTGTCACAATCAAAGGCGTGCTTATGCTGTCGCAATCAAAGGCGTGCTGATGCCGTTGCAATCGCGTGCTTAAATTGTTGCAATTGCGTTCTTTTATTTAATGATGCTTGCTGCTTACAATTTTACACTGCAGCGAAATATTGGAATTGTTCATTTTCTTTGCACACATTGGCTCTATTTAAAGATTATTTGTTATTCGTCTTCAGTTTTTGCTCGCCAAGGTTCTGCTGATGCAAGACATTCAATGATTTATACTGATTTTTTTTTTAAATCTTTCTTATCATACAATCTTCTTTTGTTCTCGCTTTATTTCATTTCTTTCTTTCTTTCTTTCTTTACTTCTTAATTTGTTGTTTTCTTTCTTTTGTTGTTGTTAGTGGTTCTTCTTCTTCTTCTTCTTCTTCTTCTTCTTCTTCTTCTTCTTCTTCTTCTTCTTCTTCTTCTTCTTCTTCTTCTCCTCCTCCCCCTCCTCCTGCTTCTTTTTTCTTTCTTTCTTTTAAAAAAATAATTCTTCTTCTTGTTCTTCTTGTTCTTGTTCTTCTACTACTTCTACTACTTCTTCTTCTTCTTCTTCTTCTTCTTCTTCTTCTTCTTCTTCTTCTTCTTCTTCTTCTTCTTCTTCTTCTTCTTCTTCTTTTATTTTCCTTCATGCCTTCTTTCTTCTTCTTTCCATGCTCCTTCCTCTTCATTTACTTATTTTTTAACCATCGTTCTCCTCTCTAGTACGCATACAAAAGATCGTCAAAGTCTCTTTCTCGTGTTTTTTTTTCTGTTCAAACTTTCTCGTTTTCCTCTTCCTTTTTTGTTCACCCCCACCTTCTTTTTTATTCTTTTTTTCCGTTCTCCTTTTCTGTTCCCTTCTACAGTACTTCAACTATTTTTTTTCACACATCGGCAAAACATTTCACAACCAATCCGTACTCATCTTTGAAAGACTCCAGTTTGCAAGGGTGAATTCTCAGGGGAGGTAAGTTGATGAAGATCAGTGTTGACTTCGTCAACGTGGGAAACATACCGAATTATTGATCGAGACGGAGTTATAGAACTTCGGTCATTGCACACGATATCTTCTCCCCCTCTCTACCCCTCCCCCACTCTCACCTCAACCCCCTCTTCCTTCATCACACCCATTTCCAAACAATGTTCAAGTCTTTGGTTTTATTCTTCTTTTTCCTTCATCATCATTATCATCACCTTTGAAGAAAAAACCACGCGATAAAATCCTGTAGTAGTACTACTACTACTACTACTACTACTACTACTACTACTACTACTACTACTACTACTACTACTACTACTACTACTACTACTACTATCATCATCATCATCATCATCATCATCAGTTTTATTCATTATCCTCGTCGTCGTCGTCATCTTTCATGACTTACTTTTCTGGATCTCGCCTAGTGACATTTAAATCGTACACATCTTGTGGCGTTCTTTCATTGTTATTGTGTTCTCTATCATGATATGTATACATCGAATGTTTATATAATACTCAAATGTTTATATAATACTCGAATGTTTATATAATACTCCTTCGGATGAGAGTATAAACCGAGGTCTAGTCTGTGTCGCATACATTCCATCATAACGGACTTTAAAGATCCTGACGCTCATGTCCTAGACGGTTGAGTGCCGGTGACAAGAACACACCCAGCATGCACCTAGGTCCTTCTCCCCCAACCCTGGGTGCCGAGGATTGTGCTCAGTCGTCTGGAGCGTTATTACGATGAGCCCAAAGGCTGCAAGTTGGCGCCTCGGGCCGCTTGAATTAGATCGTGTAACGGCCAGCGCCTTGGGTCGCCAAGTACGGCGAAATATGTGAGCTATACAAATCCTCAATAATAAATAATTATAAAATAATAATTTAATTAAAATGGCCTTACTCCCCTTATCCATGCCACCTGATTTTCACATATTGGATACTTCTCTGTGAAGATTTTTTTTAATATAAATCATTTTGTGAGTGACAAGAGTGGCCTTTGTGAGTGGTCGACACCCTGTGACTTCCTGTGTAGACTTGCTGTGTGTTGGTTATTGTATGAGCGTTTGTCGCGGCAGCCGATGATCAGTAGGTGTCTGCCGTTTTTTAATTACAGGTACGTGACTTGGCCAGTGTCCTTTATGCTGATTGATTAGCCCACTAAGAGCCACTACTGTCCGTCATATGTAGTAGCAGCTGCTGTAGTACTGGAGTAGCACGAATAGAGGCAGTAGCAGTAATTGAGGCAATAGCAGTAATAGAACTAGCAGCCATAGCAGAAACAGTAATAGAAGAAGCAGTATTAGCATTAATACTAGTAGCAGAAATAGAAGGAGCAGTAATATAAAGAGCAGTAGAAGCAGTAATAGAAGGAGAGTAGCAGCAGTAAAAGAATGAGCAGCAGTAAAAGAAGGAGCAAAAGAAGCAGTCGCAGCAGTAATAGGAGCAGTAATAGAAGTAGTAGTAGCAGCAGTAATAGAAGAGGTAATAGAAGTAGCAATAGCAGAAGTAATAGAAGAATCAGTAATAGAAGTAGCAGTAGCAGCAGTGGTAATGGAAGAAGCAATAGAAACAGTAATAGAAGAAGCGGTAGCAGCATTAAGAGAAGAAGCGGTAGTAGCAGCAGCATTGTTGGAGCAGTTGTGTTGTAGCAGCAGCAACAGTGGTTAAAGTTTAGCAAATTTCTTTATTGCCTCTTGGACGACGATGTTTTGTTTTTTTTAATAGTGAGTATTAAAAAGTATCGTCGTCATTGTTAATTTGGTCATCGTCCTTAGTATTAAATCATCATCATCATCATCATCATCATCATCATCATCATCATCATCATCATCATCATCATCATCATCATCATCATCATCATCACCACCATCTGTATATCTCTCCTCCCCCCCCCCCACCCCCCCCCCCTCTCTCTCTCTCTCTCTCTCTCTCTCTCTTTCTCTCTCTCTCAACATCCTACTGTCCAGATTGTACTTACTCTTGACACACTCATGCATATGGAAAGGGATGCAACGAAGGCACACTGCTACTGCTTCGCTCATAGACCTACAGATACAGACTACAGATAGACAGAAAAAGGCAGACAGAGAGATTCGTAGTCTTAAACTGCGATTCTGTGCCTATTGTAATTCCCTTGGAGGTAATCAAGATGTGTTGTATTGTATTGAGACAGAGACAGACAATCCGAGAAAGAGAGACAGACGGAGATAATGTGTAGCGTAGGAGTGCGTGGGTGGGTGGCGAGCAGTGAGGACAAAGTGCACTTTAAGAAGGAAAGCGAGCGCTGGCAGCTGAAGCACGGACAGGGTGCCAGAGGCTGCTCCACAGTCAGTGACGAGCTTCTGGCCCATTGATTGATCCAGTGACATCCTTCAGCTGATTGTGTGACGCTTTGTAAGACGTGCTACTTCAAATTTTAGTCCGCACGCAACGAATACTTACCTTATTAGATATTTGACTTCCACCATTGAACTGTCTGACGCCAGTTTTGGGTCAAGTTCAGTGTTGAAGAAACTGCCTATAATTAAGATTGTGACACGATTTGAGCAATTGGAAGGCTTGGTTTAAAAAATATAAAACCAAAATTCATGATGCACAAAAAGCTTTTCATCTTAGGATCTTAAAACTAGCACTTTTGAACGCCAGAATTCGGACCAGATTAAATTTTACTAATGACAGTGATTGAGGTAGACTGTGAATAATAATAATAATAATAATAATAATAATAATAATAATAATAATAATAATAATAATAATAATAATAATAAGGCTCCTGATCTTATTACAGAATATTTCAAAGCGCGCACATACTCACACAGTCAACAGTTATTGATCTAAAACGATGCCAGTATAGGCGCGTCAACTGGCATAGATCTAAATTATGTGGGTATGAGAGGGCGACACAATCAACAGTTCTAGATCTAAATGATGGCATAAGGCTGCTGGGCCATAGAACCTCACGCCTCACGCCTCACGTCTCACGCCTCACGCGTGAGGATAAAAATGAACAGACATGGTATCTCTTGGCGTGGGCCATACAACGTCACACACGCCACATGCGTCACGCCTCACGCTACACGTGTGGAGAGAAAAGTGAGCCTGCCCACTTTTTTCGATGCGTGTAGTCACGTTCTAGCTTACCAAAGTGGTCAGACACGAGAAATTAGATCTAAATGGATGACTTTAGAGTAAATTTAATCGAGTTGGTCCGGGCAAGGCCTCTTCTCTGGGACCCACATGTTCCGGATTACAAAGATAAAGACCAGAGAGCACAAGTTTGGGAGGAGTTGAAAAAACTTGTGAATACACCCAAAGGTAACTTTTATACGATTTATTTATTTATTTACTGTAATTCATAGCACAGTCAACGAAAAGGTGGCAGACTTATCTCAGGGCTTGTACACATGTATCCAATTTTCTAGATCAAATCTCATCTTCTCAAAAAGTCACAGACCACAAATATTGTGTGTGATCAGTTGAGGAAACACAAAGCTGACGCATAAAACGTGAAGCATGTAGCGTGTGGCATGAAGTCCTATGGCCCAGAGCATGACACGTGAGGCGTGAGGCGTGAGACGTGAGGCGTGAGGTTCTATGGCTCAGCAGCCTTATAGAAGCGTCTCACAATCAGTTGACGTTATATTTAGCTGGGGACTTGAGGTTTTAGAGTTTCAAAGCCTGAGTATTGGCCACAGACAAACTGTTCGATCTCTCCAGAAGAATGCATAGAAAACTCATATGTTTTTAGAGACAGTATTTCTCTATTTCACTCCCCCTCAGTTCTTCCCTCCTTCTCGCTCTTCATCTGCAGCCATGATCGCTTTCCATCTTCATTAATTGAGGGTTCGGGTGGCACGAGGGGTTTGAGGGACAGTGGGGGAGGGGAACTCATTGTCTACTCTCTCTTCTCGCCCTATTTGCATCCCACCCTCTTTCTCTCTCTCTTTCCATCTCTCGGGCTCTGTCTGTCTGTCTCTCTCTCTCTCTCTCTCTCTCTCTCTCTCTCTCTCTCTCTCTCTCTCTCTCTCTCTCTCTCTCTCTCTCTCTCTCTCCCTCTCGGCCCCCCGCCACCTCTCTCTCCACCTCCCATTCTGCGGTCATTTCTTTCTCCCTCTTCGGAAAACAAAATGTTTTTCCTCATTAAAAAGCGTTTTCCTCCAAAATTACTGATTATTAATTCGGGTTTCGATTGCTGAGGCTTCCTTGAAGCGTTCCCAATTCATAGTTTTTTTTGTAAAACGCGCAGCCGACATTTGTATCAATAATCTGGAATTGTAACAGCGTATATCTGAATATCGTTAAACAATTTAAAATTCTATTTATCAGTCAAGCGGCCATACACACACACACACACACACACACACACACACACACACACACACACACACACCCACACCCGCACACACCTACACACACAGTCGTGGATGACTTCTGGATATAGGCGGGCAGCCATCTTTGTCATCTTTAGACCGCAATGTTAAACGAAACACAATTAACGAGGGTGTGTGTTCTAGTGTGGCGCATCATCCTCGATGATTCATTGGAGCTGCTGGCGCATTAGAAGATGCTGGGTGTGGTTCGATACACTGTAGTCAATGTGAGAGAAAGTCTAACATAGCTGCTGTGTGGGACAGCGCCAGCGTGCAAATACTGATGGCTGGAAACGACACAGTGTGTGTGAAATAATAATAGTAATTTGTTATAATATATTTTTTAATGAAAGTAGCAAAAATATGTGTTCTAAGCATTATTATCATTGAGGTGTTTTAGAAATACTGAATTTTGCGGGGGTGGGTTTATATATATATATATATATATATATATATATATATATATATATATATATATATATATATATATATATATATATATATATATATATATATATATATATATATATATATATTGGTAGTACTAATAGTATTTCATTTCTAATGAAAGTGGAAAATTATGTGTCAATATTTGAATGCTTAATATCATCGACCTGTTTTATTAGAATTAGTGAATTTTGTGTATGTGGCTTCATTACGATTCGTTACTGTGTTTAACAAAGTCTGACAAAAATGTGATTTAGATGGCCGGTACACCCAGCAGAGATTTAACTAAGCTTAGCTGTGAAAAGCATAGCATGTGTTGACTTTCTGAGACTATAAAATGTAATAACATGAAATGAATACACAATGCCAATTTTTTTTTTCATGGAAGCGGGTGTTTTTTTCTTCTTCTTCAGTTGGTTAGACTGATAACGCTCCGATACAATGGTTTCTTTCAGCGAATCGATCATGTGATGTATTAATGACAGCCGCTGTGATAAAGTCGGCTCTGTGAAAAAGGAAGTCTCCATCGACCGGAAGTTTACGTAAGAACCTTTACCTATAACGCTTACGGTGAGACTGAGAGTTAAGTTGGCGTTTCGAGCGCTTTGAGTAAGATCATGATTTTATGTTGCCGGCACATTAAGAAGTTCTGAATTGATGTTAACCGTCAACGACAGTGACAAAGTTAGCCCATAAAGCTGCCCTGTGAAGAAGGAGGTCTCCGTCCACTGAAAGGTTACGGCGGAATAACCTTGACCTTCATCCTTAGCGGCAGGAAAGTTGAGCTCTCACAACTTTTAAAATTGTCCGTTGTCAAAATGGAGGTCTCTATCGAACACGAACTTACAAGAATACTGCTACCTTTAATTACCCTTAGTGACATGACAGTTTAGCTACAGCTACAGCTACAGCTGGCCTTTGAGGGACGATTTTTGGACGCATTTTAATCTGTAACCATTGACGACAATAAAGGGCAAAGGTCTCGTAAACCTGGACCTGAGAAAAAGAAAGTCCCCATCGACCATGACAACCCTTACCATCTGCACCCGGTGTAACAGGCCGGAATATACCCCTGACTACTTTATACCCTGGGTATAATGTAGCCTAGGCGGGTTTAACCCCCTGGGTATAGATCAGCCTAGGCCAGGTCATACCCCTCGCGCCCGGAATATACCCCCACCTAAAGAGATTTCACTCATGGGTTTGTTGTACATGACCGTTTGCGTGACCAACTCTCAGGTAACAGCCTTTTGCTTGCGTGTAAAAAAAACGAAAAAAACACTGATTGAACTCGGCCAACAGCCTTTATCTTGCGTGTAAAACAAACAAACAAACAAACTAACCCTAACCCTATCTATCTATCTCTCTATCTCTCTATCTCTCTATCTATCTATCTATCTATCTGAGTGCATCAGAACAATTACAACACATAAATTAAAGAGTAACGTGAAGAATAAGGTCTTCCGTAGTGGGGGGTGGGGGGGGGGTTATAATGGGCAGGAGAGGGTTAAACGAGCCTAGGCCAGATAATACCCAGGGGTATAGTCTGGGCTAGGCCAGTTTATACGGGGGCATAGTCTGGGCTAGGCCATTTTATACCCTGGGTATACTTGAGGCGGGGTATAATCTGGCCTGCTACACCGGTACCGGGGAGCCAGCGATCGTATTTTTGACATTCTTCCAAGCGATGATCCACTATGCACGACGAGGCTGTAGAAGAAAGTGCTGAAGGGAAATATAACGCGTATCTATTTGCACGGAGCTTGCGTTGGTCAACGATGAAGTGACTGCTCGTCGTGGATGTAGAAGAGTGTTCGTACGTGTACTGCAGCCTCGAGCTAATCGATGATGCGATAATGACTCAGCCGCAGGCAAAAGGTCAAACGGAGTCGTTAATTGTCAACTACCTGATCTTCGAACTATACTAGTTACTGCTCTGTCTGTGCCTGCTTCTCCCCACCTATCCCCTCTCCCCTCTTCCCCCCCCCCTTTCTCCCGCCGTAGCTCAGTGGTATAGCGTTCGCCTGGCACACCAATGGCATCACGTTCGAATCCCGTGGTGGGCAACATTTTTGAAAGTGGGCATTTTCCACTGTCTTATATATGAATTTTTTTTTTTTTTTAGGTTCAGTGTGGAGTTAGGTCCCTACCTAATCTTTTATGGGATGTTTACCGCCGCCCGCCCTATCTCCAACGGTAGGTGTGGACGTTCAACTTCAATGTTCATTCAATTCTGTTTTTCTGTCTGTTTTTGGTAAGAAAAAGGTAAAGGGGTTCCCCGTAACATTGCGGTCGTTGAGGAGAGAGAGAGGGGAGGGAGGGAGAGAGAGAGCGAGAGAGAGAGAGAAAGAGGGCAGGTTTCTCTTTTTTCTGGGCCCGCTTAATGGGAGCGCTGTCCAGGCATCTCCCCTCCCTCGCTGTCCTTCTCCTCTCCCTCACTGCCTTACATAGCTTCCCCGGCAGGGTTCCCCATTGATAGGTGGGTGGACTGGCGACGTGACAAACTTGACAGTCATCGACACGCCGTAGCGCTTCAACATTAAATTCAGAAACTGGTGACAATGAGATTGAGAAGAAGATACAATCTATGTCAAAAGAATTAACGGTAACAGAGATGGAGACGATGCATTGAAGCTTTTTGTTTGTTTGTTTTCTAGACAAGGCTACATCTGCTAGAAATTAGTGGTATTAAATAAGAAATAAAAACACAAGAAACGAACGAAAAACGATGCTTAACGTCCTATTGCATGAGCGTTAAGGACGATCACCACGTCGCCACCCTGACAACAATGACCATCATCATCATATCAAAAATGAGATCCAACGGATCTCTTACTGCATGTGGTTGTATATTGGCTCTGCAACCGAAAGGCAACTCTATGTAAGCTGTTATTGACACAATAGAATCTCAGTAACGCAGAAACAACAGTGGCCGAAAGGTCTGGGACATCGCAAAGAAAGGATACTTCGTACATGTTTATGTTGGATTCGATTTTCCTTGTAAGAGTCAAGACATTTATGTATCTAGTAAACTATACCGTCTAATGGAAATTGAGGACAGTCGCGTGCGTGTGCTGACCCGGATTGCCTGCGCGCGACCCGCACGTGCTGTGATACTGCGTTGGGACTGGTTCAAATAGCGTCATCGTTTTCAGTCTCAAAACACGTTGTGACGTGCGTGGATGTGTCGAACGAGCTCGAGCACGGTACGTACAATTGATAGTAACGTGTGTCGTATGCACTTGATAGGAATAGTTTTGTTTTGTTTTGTTTACTGTTGTTGATGTGTATTTGGATGCGTATTTGCAAAGAATTGAGATTTTCTTATTTGTTTCATTTGGAATGTTTTTGTCTTATGTTTCTGTTCCTGTTTACATTTAATATATAATTGTGTTTGTAGCTTCATCCAGACTGGCTCTGTATTTAAACCAGAGTTCAAGCTCGCGCAGTTTTATACTCTTGTGATACTAATTACTTGACTGTTAAAATGAGTCATAGCTGAATGATCTTCTTTGAGTCACGGCCTGAAGGTGCGATATTGCGAGATTCGTGCGCTCAAAACGGTCGTCTGCTATAACAATGAACGTACCTCATTTCCCTTAATATAATAATCAGAAACAAATGTGTCCGTAACAGTCAAGAAATGCTATTGTTGACGAAGACAAGACAAAACAATACCATGCACATTTTCGAGCTAAGCTCCTCATCAGGCGGGCAAAACACTAGAGACAACAAAACAATACTTCTTTTTTATGACGGCCCACTAGCGCCAAAACCGAGAGTTACCATTATCATGAGATCACGCGTTCTGTGTAATTTACAGAGATATCGGTAATCCACAGTGTTAATTAATAATTATCAGTATATGCCACGCCTTGCTAGCGCCAAAACCTGATAATTACAAATATCATGAGATAATTACAATTATCATAGGTCAATTACAATTATCAAGGGATAATTACAAGTATCATTGAAAAATTAAAATTACAAATATCTTCGCGTGAGAATATAAAATTTTTAGTTTTGGCTCTAGAAATCTGGAAATGGGTTAAAACCGAATTATTATTATCACTGATCCCTGTAAATGTACGTTTTGGCGCTAGTAAGCTGTCTTAATCAGAAATAAGCATGACAACGTAAAAATTGTAATTATGAAGTGAACATTTTAATTATTATGTGAAAATTAAAATTTTCGGTTTTGTCGCATTTCCAGACGGATTGCTAAAGCCAAAGCTAACAGTTAAACATGATCACGCGAAAATATGTATAATTTTTAAGTAATAATTGTAATTGTCCCTTGATGATGGTAATTATCCCATGTTATTTGTAATTATCTCATGATATTTGTAATTATCAGGTTCTGGCGCTAGTACTGGTCCTGATTTGGCTCGGAAGAGTCCGCTGGACCTAAAGCAATAATCTTGTATTGTATTGTATGGCGCTAGTAGGCCGTCATACCTTTTCCCTTAGAATATAGGATCAGCGTGGAACAGCGCTGCGTGACGAACATGCTCCAAGGCGTTGTAGTGAGTTTAATCTTTGTGGAAGTGTGGTTAGACTAGTTTCTTCTCCTCGCCCATAATTGAACCTGTGTTTAAAGTAATTAGGTACTTTTTCTACCTAAGGCTAAATACTGTTAACAGTTGACGTTTCTGCACGTTTCTTCTGAGTCCTGAGGACCTAGGTGCTTTCTACCTAAAGCTAAATACTATTATCAGTTGACTTGTTCTTCTTTTTTCTTCTGAACCCGGAGGACGTCCTCACTACATGCACAAGTGTATTTTGATATGGATTAAATTCGTGGTTTGGGTTTGTGTGTTCAGATTGGTCTATTGATTTGAATCTTGGAATAATGTATCCACGGTTGACTTTTTACCTTCGATCGGATCGAATACACTGTTCATCAGTGCTATGCGTAATATTGACTGGCACTGAATCTTCTACTGTAGGACTTGCTGTTTACCTTGAGCAGCTAGCTGTTGGAGCTGGCACGTGCGCTATATATAATGGCCAGTTCATTTCATGGAACCCTTTTGTATAGCTGCAGCAGTATTACTAATTATAGGTATTGATAGGTTAATAGTGATTACGCTTTCACTCAGTTTTCTGTCATTGTTTCTTTCTCCTTGCGCCTGTAGTAGTGGTGGTGATGGTGGTTGTCGCGTTTGATGCTGGGGAATGCCAGATAGTCGATATAGTAGCGTACAGCCAGCAAGCAGCCTGCGTTGCATGAATATCGATCAGTAGATCGCCTGTGCTGGCCGTCTCAGCGCCTGACAATGACAGTCAGGCTGAACTTTGGCCGTCTGTCACGCCAACTTCCTTACAACAGAACCTGAAATTCAACAACATGCATGCCAGTATAATTATTAATATATTGCCTACTACTGCCAAAGCTTTATTCTACCTATGTGGAAGAACACTAACGTCTTAGCTCTTTGGTAAGAGCGTTTCCCAGGCACACTGATGACCCAGGTTCGATTCCTGTGGAGGGCAACAATGAAAGTGTCCATTTTCACACTGCCCATCTTTGCAGTAAGATCGCTCTATTCACACTTTTCTGCTATCCTATGCACCAACGGGAATCCCCTCTATGAAAAATACTTCCGGTTTTTTTTTTCTCCGCGTGTTTTAGTGAGTTATTTCCAAATATTCAAGAATAATAACATGTGTCACTGGCCACCTGTATCGTACCCTCACATATTTTTATTTTTTTTTGCTGCAGTTTATTATCCCTTTCTATCGCCAGTGGCGCGCCTAAACCCTACCTACCTAACATTATTTGTGAATTTTTGAAAAATATTCGGAAAAACATAACGCCCAGATGCTGGCTCGAACCCACACCTGTCAGGCGCCATTGGTTTCTGGCTTGTGAACAAGGCAAGTTAGTCCCGCCTTAGCCCACTTGGCCACAACGCTCGCCTAAAATAAGCAGTTACTTCGTGTTTTGTGAAGGTTGCGACGGCGAAGCCATGGAAAACTACAAGAGTCTTCAGGTCTTGTTTCACTTTCTGTCGATGATCGACGCACCTCCAAAGTCGCCACAAATACAGACCTCTACGATTGTTTTTTGCATCCTTTCACTGAGCATGTACTTCCTCCACTGTTTTTATACTTATCCCACTCGTTTTCTGGCTCTAACAATCGTCCTTTTCGGCAATTTGCCATATTTAAAAGTCACGCATCAAGCTTTGATAAAAGCAAAACAAGCCAAACCGGAACTTGGTTTCATATAACCTCGTTTTAATTTATAATGGCGATACCCACGAGTTTTTATGAGAGGTGCCGGAAAGTTGTGAATTGGTTCAGTGTTTGTCCGTCGACAGTGGTGGGTGTGGAAATAAAACTCCAACGTTCATTCATTTAGAGTTTTTTTTTTTTTTTTTTAGGTCCATACTCCATTTTCCCAGGGATGGTTATCCCCGTCTGCAATGGCGTGTGGGTGTAGACGTTAAACATTAATGTTCACAATACGGTTCTTTCCAGCTTCGGTCCAACTCGTGTCTGATGTTACCAGTATGTTACTGAATGAAAATAACCATATTAATGCCAATAGCACGTGCACGACGATCACAGCCAGCTTTCTATGAAAAGCCAGCTTTCTATAAAAAGAACCGAATAATTCCACTGCATGCGCGCCTTTGCCAGCACAATAAACAGCACGTTGCTGTTACTATTTGAGGACAAGGAAAACATTCCAAGCTTCAGTGTGAATATCACCAAAGAGCTTATTACGGAAAGAGGGGGAACTTCCATTATGTCATATACAAAAATGCGAGATGCTCTCACGGATTATTTCCCTTTGCTCGGGCTGGCTATATTTCATCATCTGCTATATGAATGATCTGTGCGTGGTAACTTAATGAGCCTGTGCCATTGCCAAAGAACATTTTTATGGCAACGTTTGCAAAAACCAAACTTTTAACCATCATTATTATTAACAATCCGCTACTGCTGTCTTTTTTTATGTTTACTTATTGACATTTATTAGGTGCTTTTATGCTGCTTATGTGTGTATGTCATAGGTTCTGCCCTGGAATTTATTATTTTTTAATCAACGACAGATATTTTAAAATTAAAATATGCATGACAGACTGTTTCATTTATCCAAAACTATGTAAATCCGTAATCGTGTGAGAGAGAGAGAGAGAGAGAGAGAGAGAGAGAGGGGGGGTTGGGAGAAGAGAGAGCTCTGTCATTCAATCAATTAATCACAATAAAGCACAATAACAAAATGTTTCACTAATTGTGTGAATTTAATTTATATCAGGTGTCCTCCTACCCCCCCAACCCTCTCACCTCCCACATCACTGGCTTAATAACATCAGTCACTTCATGAAAAAATAATTAATTAATCAGACAGAACAATCAGAACCTAGACTACAACATTCCACGCAATATAGATCTAATGCGCAGAAATTCACAGATCAGAACAAGGACTGAGTTTCTACATTACATTTTTTTCCCGTTTACACTCAAACGAAAAGGGATTACAACAGATCAAGGACCATTTTTGTGCCTATGTAAGGGGTTATCTTGCACAGTATTTGATCACGAGGAGAAAACAGACTTAGTCTAATTTAACTTGTTAACATAAGCAGTTTGACGAAGCCAAACTGCCAATCTGACATCTACTTTTCAAATATAAGCACAAATATAGTCAAACAACCTAGCAATAACGTAAACAGTGAGCGACCTGTTGAACGTAAACTGTCAGCAAGCAAACTGTTTTGGATTTAGCACATAGGTATAACATGAATCATTCAAGCCGCTCTCCGATTGTTTTAACACTAACAACACTGCAGCGGTCTTAGTTTAGGCCTACATAAACACAGAAAAATGAAGTTTTTTGAATTGCAATTTACCTTTCTTTGTCTCTTGGAAATTTGAAAAAGGACTTTCCAACACAACTTTTCTTGTATCTGGCATTATGGCAATTGATGGCTGTGCAAAAGTCACCGCCCTGTTTCACTCGGTCGCCTTTTGACTTTCTGCCACGAGCCATTTTCAGCATGTCGACAAGGGAGCATAACTCGTACCTTTCGTCTCGCGTTTCTGTACCAAGTTCCTCTTCTTTCTATCATTAAGCTCTTTCATATCACTGTTTTTATTCTTACTATAGCTAATATTATATGAAAGAACCGACAAATTCGATTCCATTATGCCAGCACAATTAACAGTATCTGGCATACTATTTGAGGACGCGAAAAATCCCAGCTGCGGTGAATGCTACTAGCACCGTCATTGTATTTTTATTTTTACTATAACTAGTCTATAAGAGAACCGAGAAATTCCACTACACGCATGCCAGCACAAAATTGGTATGTTGCTAATTACTGTTCAACTTCAAGGACACGAATCCATAGTGAATGACAATTTATTTGCATCCTCCGAGCATACCTGTCAAGTGCTACGGATTTTTGCGTAGCGCTACGCATTTTAAACATTTTCCCATTGCTACGGCGTATCACAAAGCTGCTACGCAATTTTTCAAAAGTGACGATAATATTTTTTAACCAAGGGGGTTTTCGCGCGAAAGTAGTCTGTTCCGGTCGAGTCCGGTTTAAAGACACTTAGTAAAAGCACCGCACTTCCGCAACACGTGTTCGTTCAGAACTTCAGTCTACGATCAGTCTTTGTGAGGGAGAGACAGACGGAGCCATTTAGTTATATTTTTATTAAATTAATTGGTATAAGCTTTTGTGCAATGCTAATAGTTCTTTTCTTGGCATTGTAAACCATGTTTTGTGAATAAGCAAAGTTGTTTGGGGGAAAAAAGTTCATCTGCTTTTTCTGTGTCAGTGATTCTCTCCCTTGATTGCTTAGCCTATTTTCTGTCTGTATGTTTTATTTATTTATTTATTTATTTTTGGGCATTTTCACTTTTATTTTGAAAAACGTACATGAAAATGTTTATAATGATAATGGTAATAGCTAAAGTGTTGTGCATTAACAAGATTTTACAATACATTTGTAAACACATTGGATGTGTGTTTATATTGGATGCAGAAGTTTTCAGTTTTGTTCCGAATCGCGTGATTCACATTAGTGCTACACCAAACCTCCATTTGCTATGGTTTTTCTGTTAAATTGCTACACCACAACCCGAAAACCCCTTGACAGGTATGTCCGAGACGCAAGAAGAAGAAGAAGATGATGATGGTGATGATGGTGATGATTCATGTTGAAGTTGATGATTGCTGCTGATTAATGAAGACGATGACGACGACGACGGCGACGACGGCGACGAAAAAGAAGTAGAAGAAGAAAATAGATGATGATGATTGATGATGACGATGATATTATTAATGAATGCAGCGTTGCTTCTATAATAGAATGCAACATTTCAACGGCTGAAATTTGAATGTCAGCACTGATAAAGCCATGTTCCTTTTGTGTGCTGTGTGTGATGAAATTCAACAATGGTGATTTGATTCCCTCCGATGTTTCCAAAGCACTGATATCAGTCAGTGCCACAGTGCGATTTCCAGAAGGGCTGTCATATCAGAAACAATGAAACAAGGCGTTGTAACTTTAAAAGTGAATGATGAGCTGTCGGTAGGCACCACGTGCCAGTCTTACATTGATCTCTCTCTCTCTCTCTCTCTCTCTCTCTCTCTCTCTCTCTCTCTCTCTCTCTCTCTCTCTCTCCGTCCCTCCCTCTCTCCATCTCCTCCACCCCCCCCCCTTTCTCTTTCTTGTTCCTTCATATCATATTTATTACACGCTATACCTTAATACATAGCTCACACAGGTGTGATATGTGTTTGCGAGAGCGCGCGTGTGTGTTTGCGTGTGAGTTTGCGCGTATATATGTGAGCGCGCGTAGGTATGCGAATGTTACGTTTGTATTTGTTAATAACTTTAACTTACTTTTTTTGTTCTTCTAGGACACTACCCTAAACCAAGCAATTATTTCTTGAAATTATCAACCACTTTTGTCTTGTCGTGATTCTTGAAGGCTCCAAATGCAAGTGTGCAGTGCTTGGAGTATTATGACCACAGATTATACCCAGACGAAAAACTCTTATATAACGCTTACAAGCCACTTTTGTGGCTTACCTCCCTTGCGAATGGGTTGATCGTTGTAGCAGACACTTCTAGAGAACAATAGATCTGTCACTCTCCGATAGCATTTGTGTCGCCCAAAATTGCTCACATTTTGGAAATATATAATTATATATATTTCCGAGCGCTAGTATTTATGTATTAGTTCATTAATTGTTTATGCTGTTGTTAATTATCACGAATTGTATTACTGTTATTAATTATTGTAATATTTTTTAATGGCTGTGCAAGACCCAGTCTATGCATGCGAATGAACTCATGTGTCTGCACTTTTTTAACGTTCCTGCGCTGTAGGCCTGTGGAACGATGATCGATACTAAGGCTAATTTCTATTTAATAATAATAATAATAATAATAATAATAATAATAATAATAATAATAATAATAATAATAATAATAATAATAATAATAATAATAATAACAATAACAATAATTTATTGTATAAAGCGTAATCTTAAGTCTGCTCTAAGCTATTACGCTCACACACATACAATAATAAATGTTTAAACATTATTAAAACATTATGAGATAAAAACACGTTGAACATCATAAGAAATATTTTTTAAGTATGTATAAAATCCACACACAAACACACACACCTACATATAAACACACACACACACACATAACAAAGACATCAACGGTAATAATACATAATGAAGCAACGATAAAAAAAACATGTACAAGTTAAAAAGCACTACACAGTGATACTAAATAGTATAAATATATTAATGTAGTAACTTTTTTTTAAAGTATTCAAATCTATACATTAAAAAATGTTATATTAAAAAAATATATATATGTAGAATAAGAATTAATGAATGTGGAGTTTAATATGTACAAATTAAAAACAAACATTAACAAACAAGCGCGCACGGTCACCCTCCCCCCCTACACACCAAAACACACACACATGCGCGCACCCCCACACACACACACACGCACGTATAGTCCTTCTATTATTTCATATATAATCATTCAGTGTGCGTTTTTGGACTTTGTAATGCTCAACGTGTATGTTCAATTGGCCATTGTACCAAAACATATTCCAAGTATTCATAATGTATACTTGGCAATAAATTCAACTGGAATTTAAGTGGTTTTTTTGGTTGCTTTTTTAATGACTGGATTTAGTTCTAATTATTTTTATATTCCTGCCTTTCACTTGTATCTGTTGATTTATTTATTTATTTATTTATTTTTTACAAAATGTTTTTGTTGTAATTTTTGTATATATGTGAGTGGGAACATTCAGTCAACAACAACAACAATTGTATTTCAAGAACACAAGAATCCACGCCCAGAGAAACATAAAAGAGAGAAAGAAGGAAGGAAAATAATAAGAAAAAAATATATTATTAAAAAAAAACAATTTTATTTAAACAAAATAACACACTTATTTTACAATATAAATATTTAAAATTTAAAATAATTTATATATTAATAAAATTAGAATTTAAATAAAAATTAAGAATTAAAATTAGTTATAAAATAATTTAAAATAATTTTTTTCAAAAAATATTAAAATTTTGAATGTTTTTAAATATTTAATATAATATATAGGTTTAAATTAATTAACAATTTAATATTAAACAATAATATTATATAAATAAATTATAAATATAAATAAATAATTATATTATAGTCACATTAAATATAAATTTTTTTCATAAAGAAGAAGTGATGGAGGAGATAGAAGATATATTTTTTATAAAACAAAAATATGTTTTAGCGTAAAGCAGACACAAAATCAATACAATTTTTTAAACAATATAAAATCATTATGTTAAAATGATGGTAGAGAATGTGATAAGAAAGACAGGAAAAGGTGGTAGCAGGAGAATGTTGGAGACTGAGGTTCTTAGCATCATTTCAATATAAATGTACACACAAGTTCAAACAAATATGGAATGAATGTGGCAAGGTGAATTTTAATATAATTATCAACAAAAGCAAAAGTAATTAATTATGCATTAAATAACATACAATTTCATTCAAGTGGTCTCAAACTAGCTGTTTTAGGCTTACATACAATGAGTAAACATAGAATTTACATTTTTCAAGATATATTTGTATGAGTTGTGCTTTGCAATATTTTGGATCGCAAACACCATCCTTTTGTGTTTTAGGAAAAGCTGCATAAGTAGCAAAGCCTCTTTTTTTTTTGGCCATTTTTGTTTTAACAAATTATTGCAAAAATAATTTCTAAATACGGTCAAAGGAGTTAATCCACATTTTTTCTTGTGTGCGTAGGCTTTTTGCACAGATACAATATTTGCAAATAGCATGCAATTATACGTAATTATCACACATAACTTGATTCGTCGAGCGAATAAGGAAATAAAGAGTTCTCTTTGCAATTAGTGTACACATTGTTGCGGTGCCACACAGTGATTTTCTCTTTCTCTGCGCTTTACCTTCACAGCCACTATGACCCATAATCAACCCATTTTCAAGGGACGCAACTCTTGTAAAAGCAACGGAAAAT
Organism: Oncomelania hupensis; assembly: GCA_036898135.1. NCBI lineage: Eukaryota > Metazoa > Mollusca > Gastropoda > Littorinimorpha > Pomatiopsidae > Oncomelania > Oncomelania hupensis. The sequence continues at coordinate 23,015,487 of CM072514.1, forward strand.
GACGGGGAGTTTTCCGTCTGGTTGTAGTCTGTGGTATGACTAAGGCCTACTGTGTTCTAACTATCGGTGTTCATTCTGACAGAATACTATTTCTGTTCATTGTTTTTCCAATGCCTTTATTTTCTTTTTCAGGCCTTTATTGCTGCTGGAATTATTAAAGATTAGTTTAATCTAATTCTCTGTTCGGACACTAACAACCATAGTTTTTGTTTGTTTGTTATTGTTGTTATTGTTTTAGTGAATGACAGCAAGGTTTCGGATGTCACGGCTGTGAACATTCTTTTGTTTTTTGCAGGTAAACAAGCTAAAAATCTGTTGTTTTGTATTCGTTTTCAGGTATTTGAATAATAAGTCTCCGTCCATCTTAGGAAAGCAGTATTTTTATTTCACAAAAGGATGAGTGGCTGGACCCATTTACTAATTATGATGAAGATTATGCGTTCCAGCAGCTACTCCCCCACAGGGGTGGATTTTTCCATTTGTAATCTATGACCCAAAGCGGATCAAATATTTTCATCTGATCAATCCAAACAGAGCATCCTCAGCGACTAAACATCTTATTTTCTGAGGTCGTGCGCTACGCCCACAAGAGACGTTCGCTGGAATTTTTTCTGCCTTCTGCTTGTTGCCTGACCAAATCTGGTTTCCCAGGATTCGAAGAATCGCGGCGATTGTCAGGGGAAGTAACCTGTCGCGACTCCATCGACCGCTGAAAGGGAGAAGAAAATGTGCGAGCTTTTAAAGTGAAAATGAGCTCGGCTTCTTAGAACAGAGTAGAGATTTTGATTGCGATGGGTGAAGGTAAGGATAGATGTGGTTAGTGGAGGCGGGAGGGTGATTTTTAAACAAACCACCACACTCTGCTATGCTTTGAATGTTGCAACATGAAACAGAATATAATAGCTTTGTGTAACGTCCAAGACATGACCTATTTCCCTCCTTTCCACGCACACAGAGACCCCATCCTGTTTGGATCGTTAATCAATGGGAGGACGAATGTTAAAAAAAATTTACTTTGATTTTTTTATTTTCTCGTTTCAGAGTAAAGAATTTTTTTTTTAATGTGATATCCTATTTTATTGTAGCTTCTAACATTTGCTACTAAATCCCCAACATCAGGGCAATTGATGCTATCCTATTTTATTGTAACTTCTAACACTTGCTACTAAATCCCCAACATCAGGACAACTGATGCTTGAACTTTAATAAACTTTTCAGTATTGAAGATTTCATAAAATGGGTATATGATCTTTAAAAGCCACTTAGGTTTATTTGCAATCAAAGGACATGCTTTTTGTTCAGTGGAAAAAATCTTAACAATGACTAACTAACCCCCCCCCCCCCCCCCCCAAAATATGTAGACTACACGTTTTCTACAAATGATTTTTTTTAATACATTTTTAACAAACAATGTGGACATGCTTTTTTAAACCTTAATAATTTAATAGCATACTTTTTTTTTTAACACCCAATATCTTTTATCTCAAACTAAAAATTTAATCTGCCAAAACAATTTGCATTGATTGCTTCCAAAATACTTGCCTGTTTCTTTTGTGCTCCCAACCTCCGAACATTCATTGGAGAGGAGGTGTCATTCTTGGACGTTTGCATAGGCATTTTAGCACTGAGTGTGTATTGATCTACTTTTTTTTTCCTCTAATGGTCTCTTTCCATCGATCTTTCTGCCCTCAATTCACCGCCTGCTGTATAGGATGAAGACGATCTATGGCTGGTATGTACGCTTGCTTGTACGCGTAATCGCTCTCGTCCTATATTTTGTGTTCGCTTGCTTGCTTCATTGCTTGCGCACTCGAATTTGTCTACCCACTATAAATGTACTTGTATTGTACTTCGAACACGGATGTTCTGTGTATGGGTTAATGTTTGTGTGCGTGTGTGTACGTTTGCTTACACACTCACTTATCGTGGCGTTTGTTTGTAGACTTGCTTGCTCATTCATTTTGGCGTTTGCGTTTGCTTGTTTGTGCACCTAACGTAGGCACTTAAATGTACTTTAAAGTTCGCTCGTGCCTACAATTGCTCAATTATATCTGTCCGTACTCAAGTTTTCCACTTAAAAGCTGTTTTTCCTCAACCTCAACCCCACCCCCTCCTCCTCGCACATCCTTATCCCCCCTTCTCCCTTTCCTCCCTTTTTTCCTAACACACACACGCACACACCCTCCTCCCCCTCCCCCCCCTCACACACACACTTTCCTTCATGCCTTGATGTTATGTTATTTCTGTCGAATTAGCGTTCTTCTGTCTCTAAAATAGTGATTTTACTTTTGTAATATTACTCTTCGAGGTTTCTGTTCTGACTGTAGTTATGATGATATGGTTGTGCAAGTTTTAGTGAATGGTATTATTTCCTGCTTGCAGTGTCTTTAAATGTGATGTACTTGTCATGCTGTTGTCAACATCTATGCCTGTTTATGATCTCACACCAAAATGCATGCTCTGGACGATGTTCTTCTTTCTGCCTGTTATGTCACGTGGTGTCTGTACCTTTAGTTGATATTTTTATGAAGGGCTCCCCATTTGCAATGAATCTTAGGAGGGGCTCACTTACCATTTTACACTTTTAAGGATTTTTTCTCTCCCAGTTAAGTATTTTAAGAAGTGGGACAAAAACGATAAAGTTTACACCATCATTAATGGTTTCGTAGTGAAACATACAACGCATCACAAACCTACGTCACATCAAACTATGACGTAACTTCCAAACGCAAAGCGCGACTAATTAGGAGCTTTGTGATTGATTGATAGTGCAGAAGGAAAGCAATAATCATGTAATGTAACACTCTTCACTCGGACAGGCGTTCGGCAAAAAAGCCTTGTGCCTGGCCATCGTTCTATCACGATCTTCTCAGGCCGTAGATAGATTTTTGCAGGCGTATTTTCAGTACTAATTGGAACATAAGGCGTGATAGCAATACAAGATTATTGCTTTAGGTCCAGCGGACTCTTCCGAGCCAAATCAGGACCAAGGCGTGATAGCGCCCCATCTCGTCGTAATATGTAGCATTATTACTTCGTGATGTCCGCACCATTATAAGGGTGGTATGAGGTGTCAGTGTCTTCTGTGTATTAACTCTTGCGCTAAAATATATAATGCTGGGACACTCTTTCATACTCCTTATCACTTCATCATTTTGTTAAAGGTGTATTCCATAATTATAACGTTATAATATAGCCTAATGAGTGTTCCGTTCTGTGTTGGTGCGTCTTCACCAAGTTTACAATTGACTTTTGAAAATTAAATCCCCATCCCGAACCCACCCACACTCCAGTCATCCCGCACCCCCAACCCTACACACCCACACGAATCGCCTATACCCTCACGCTTGTTGATTTTCCGGCAGTCCGCGGCGGTTAACGGTTTCCTATACACATCACCTTTAATGCGTTAGACACGACCACGACCTTACACGCGGTTATAATGCTAACAGTGCTCCTCATAAAACTATATTCACTCAGTTACCTCGCTTGTTTCTCCCTACAAACACACACACGCGCGCACACACCCACACACCCACACACAAACACCACGGTCACCAACACCACCGAAATAGGTTTTGCACGCCGTTCCAGGAAGGACGAAAGAGTCATTGTTTGCTTTGATTAATTAGTTAATGAGATTTGGCGGTCCGCATTGCCCTTGATTTGGCGGTCTTCATTGTCCTTGATTTAGCGGTCTCAGTTGTTCTTGATTTGGCTTTCAGCGTATGGATGTATAGGCCTAATCTTTCAGCCAGAACGTGGTAAAATGTCAATGTTGACCGTTTGCGTTTCCAGGAAACAACAGCAACACCACCAACGTCAAAAATAACAAACAAGGTAACGCGTAGGTGGATGCTAGATTTAAAATTAAAGTCTTTGGCAATTTCGGCAGTTTAATGTAATGGGTGGGTAGTGATCAGATAGACCTACGAGGCCTGAATATTATAAAGTTGTTTATTGGATGTAAATCGCAGCCTGTTACTAACCTATTAAAAATGGCACGGCCCACAGCTTCATTGAACCTGGTTGTTGAAATAAACTAAAACGTCATACTATTGCATCAGCATTTTTTGGAATTGTATCATCACTATTTCTAAGTTTAGTATTCGGAATTTAATCTTTCTATTTTTTTTTTTTTTTTTTTTTTTTTTTTTTTTGGTTTTACTTCAAGAATTTAGAGTTGTATCTTTGGTATTTCAAATATCAGCATTCGGAATTGTACCTAACTCATTTCATACGTCAGTGTTCGGAATTGTAACTTAAGCATTTTCTACTTCAGTGTTCCGAATTTAATCTCCCTCATTTTCTACATCAGTGCCCAAAATTATATTTCCAATTTTTACATCAGTATCCGGAATTTTATGTTTCCATCTTTACATCACTGTTCGGAATTGTGTCTTTCCTATTTCTACATTGGTGTTCGAAGTTTTGTGTTTAAAATTTTTGACTCACATGTATAGCATTGTGAGTCCAAGTACTCACCTTCAACCCTTCCCCCATCCCTCTCCTGTCTATCCTATCCTGTACTGTCCCGTAACTCGAAGGTCGTTGGTGCACCAAAGATGATCGTTTAACCAGCGTACTCCATCTTTCTCTGTCCTCAGCCGCCCTCATGGCTTCGCTCAGTTTCGAGCCAGTCCATTCTCGAATGTTGTCCTCCCACCACTTTTTCTGTCTCCCTCTTCTTCTGCCTCCTTGCACCGTGTCTTGCATGATGGTCTTTGCAAGGTCTGATGCTCTGGTGACGTGGCCGGAGTTTCCGTTTCGTCACTACTGTGAGCATGTCATCGTTTTGTCCAAAGGCTTGTTTGATGTTCTGTCTGACTTCGTCATTGCTGATGTGCTGTCTATAGGAAATGCCCAGAAGTCTTCTGTAGCATCTCATCGCCATGCTTTTTATTCTTCATTGTAGATCTGCTGTGAGGGTCCATGTTTCGCAAAGGTATAGGAAGATGGAGATGACAAGGGAGCGCAGCAGCCTTACCTTGGAATGTAGACTGATAGTCTTGTCTTTCCAAATGGGCTTCAGCCTTGTCGATGTCAGGGTAGCAGTTGTTTGTGCGATCCTGGAGAGAACTTTCTGTCGGGATCCATTGTCTCATACAATGGCTCCTAAATATTTGAAGCTATGCACTGTGCTGAGGGATTGGCCTTGGACTTTGATGTCCGCGTTGATGCCTATGGTGTTGTTGGTCATCATTTTGGTCTTCTCTGTACTTATTTCCATTCCATATGCTCTGGAGGTGGTGTCAAGCCCCTGTATCAGCGGTTCAAGTTCTTGTTCCTCTCCAGCCAATCCATCAATATCCGCAAAACAGAGGTTGGAGATTGGACTACCGCTTATGCTGACTGTGCCTTCGTGATCTGCAAGGGCAACCAACATGATGCGCTCTAGGTGAAGAGTGTTGGAGAGAGTAGGCATCCTTGACGCACACCGATTGTTTTTCTCAACCATTTCCCGATGGCGCTGTTGTGGAGAATTGCACTGGTAGCCATTTCATACAGGCTTCTGATGACTTCAATAATTTTAGGGCTCCTGTTGTACACTCTCATGGTTGCCCACAGATCTGCATGCCATACTCGGTCAAACACTTTCTTGAAGTCTATGAACACATGATATAGATGTTGTTGGTGCTGTAGGTATTTCTTGCAGATTATTCTGAGGTTGAAAATCTGTTCAGTGGTACTTCGCACTGCTCTGAATCCTGCTTGTTTTTCAGCATGATTTGTTCATCTTGAAGATCATTTTAGGCCTGGCAAAAACATACAAAAATAGATACAGTGGAATAGCGGTTTATTTAAACCATTACAACATTGGGTTATTTCAGCAGGCATGCATGAGGGATCACGTGAGGTCAAGGTCATTCCAAGGTCAAAGTCACTGAAGGTCTAGGTCATCCTCCTCAGATCAACGTTTATTTGGCATAATGCAACTTTTGTTGTAGTTTATTTGACATTACATGAGTGTATTTGGAGCCAGAGGTTGATGTCATCTCAAGATCTTGGGGAGGGGGGGAGGGAGAGAGAGAGAGAGAGAGAGAGAGAGAGAGAGCGCACTTATTTTTATGTTAGGTATTGCGAGTTCCATAAGGAGCATGTGAGTCATATGGGCTTTGTCCTTCTAGTTTAGTTTTTTACAAGAGTATTTGGTATTGTATATTTCTCATTTCTAAATCAGCATTTTTATTTTTTTTTTAAATTAATACAGAATGTGAAAGAAGAATATGTGTTTACATGTCACCCGTTAGATCCCAGTCTTTGGAAGAGTTTTGGGCAGAAAAACTAATTTTAAAAAATCACAACATTTGATTGTGATCTCCTTTCTACGTCAGTATTCGGTATTCTATCTTCGACATGTCCAAATAGTACGAGGGTTTAAAATAAGCACAGCAGCCTGGAGAACGAAAATTGGACTTTATTATTAGTTTTAGGAACTTTTTAATTTTTTTTATTTTTATGAATGGTTCTTCCCTAGGTTTTACCTCCGGACATTTATAGCCAGCACTTTGCGCATGTCCCTTTATGGGTCTGGTGACGTAATATCCGGATGCTTATGAATGAAGGGGGAGGGAACCACACTATCTGAGACTGATTGAGACCACATACAAACCAGAAAAAGATGGTGTCATGCTGATATCTCTCTGATAGTCTGTATGTGGGAGCACACGAGGTTTTGGTCTATTTCTGTGCCTTCGATCGGTCTGTCATCCGTCTTAACACGAATGGCCACCCCCGCTATATATTGCCATAACTCTCCAGGGACATATCGGTTTTGCTCTTGTTCTGCAGAGCAGGCGTCGTAATGGCGTATTCGTGGGTTCGATGCCTTGGTATAAGCCATGTTGAAATGTTTTTTTGTTGTTGTTTTTTTCTCCAGTTCTTTTTTGGTGTTGTTCTTTTTCGCTCTTTCTATCTTTCGTTCACCTTCAAGTTGATGTACTTGCGACAAAGGGTAGACGTGCCTGCATTGAATGTGTGAGGAACCTTTCAAAAATTAATGACATTTCTAAAAGTTGCTTTTTTAAAATATTTGATTCTCAAGTAAAACCGATCTTATTGTATGCCTCAGAAATATGGGGACTTAGCAGAATAGACAGCATTGAAAGAGTACAAATGTTAGCATGCAAACGATTTTTGAATGTACCACTAGGAGTCCCTAACAAATTTATATACGGAGAGACTGGGCGTTTTCCCCTTTACGCTGACAGTGTAGTCCGATGCCTTCGTTATTGGCTGAAACTCACCAAGTTGGATGCAGACAGGTTGCCTAAACAAGCGTACTTGATGCTTTGTAACTTGGATGATAAAGGAAAAATGTGTTGGGTGACTGGAATCAGAAATATTTTGTTTTCCACAGGCTTTGGCTATGTTTGGTTACACCAGGGAGTAGGCAGTGAAGAATTATTTATAAATGTATTCAAGCAAAGAATGCAAGATGTGTTTGTACAAGAATGGGAAGGTGCTATTCTCAGAAAAGATAAGTATCAACGATATAGGGAATTCAAAAATGTGTTTGAGTCAGAATCATATTTTGAATCAATGTACATTAAATGCTTTAGAGATTGCTTGACAAAGCTACGGCTTGGTGTGCTTCCAGTGAAAGCATCCTTTTTAAGAATGACATTAGACTGTAGTAAAGATGTGCTATGCCAGTGTTGTAATGTGTTAGAAGATGAAGATCACTTTTTAAATGTATGCACCCTATACAATAACGAGAGAAAGAAATATTTAACATTCCCGTTTCAAACATATGTACATGTTCTAAGAAATGGCTCAAAATTTCAGATTTGGAGAATATGTATGTTTATATTTCATGCCTTGAAAACAAGAAATGAATTTTATGAACAAGTAACACTAAGCTGAACCTTTAATATGTGATGGATTGTGTCTTATATCCACAAGCTGACCACGTGATCTACCTTATATTCTAGGGGCTGGAGGCCCACAGAATTTGTGTTATTGTTGTGTAATTGTGTATTTTTTGGGAATTAAACGGACGATGTCCAAACGTCAAACGTCAAACGTCTCTCTCTCTCTCTCTCTCTCTCTCTCTCTCTCTCTCTCTCTCTCTCTCTCTCTCTCTCTCTCTCTCTCTCTCTCTCAAGCAGCTGTAAAATGCCCACTTTGCATGGAAAAAGAAGATGAAGTCCACTTTTTACATAACTTAAGAGTGCAATTTATTGCTAAAAAATGTTATAGAAATCCATGTGCATCTATACTGTGTATTTTGATTGCGTCTAGTAATCCGAGTATAATTAGGAAACTAAGTATATACTTGTACAAAACCTTTAAACTAAGAGAAATTGCTCTATCGTGATTTAATCGGATTGAAAAGTGTATGTTTTTATATGTATAATGTTAATGATGTACACACCCTTCATGAAGGGGCGATGCCTAAATGGATAAATAATCTCTCTCTCTCTCTCTCTCTCTCTCTCTCTCTCTCTCTCTCTCTCTCTCTCTCTCTTCTCTCTCACCTACTCTTTCTCCCATGTAGATATTTACGCTAATTAATGCACCTGGTTGCGTTTTTAGAATCTTCTGATTTTTTTTTTAAAATTGAAAGACAATGTTAGTTCTGTTTTTATGGGTGTTTTAGATGTTGTGCTTGAATACCACATTGGAAGATTAAACTACAGGTGAAAATATTAGTGTCGAATAAAGTGCACTCTCTCTCTCTCTCTCTCTCTCTCTCTCTCTCTCTCTCTCTTTCTCTCTCTCACCCTCTCTCTCACCCCTTCTCTCACCCTCTCTCTCCATAGTTCTCTCTATCCCTACTTCTCTTTATCTCCTCCCACACAACCTATTCTCCCCCACCCCCTCAACATTCATCTCTTCTTTCTCTCTGTCTCCCTCTCTTCCTCCCTCTCTCTCTCTCCCTCTCTCTGGGTAAAACCTCGATTTGTTTATGGAGGCATTAACCTGCAACGCTCGCCAGGGACTTGAGTCACTGGGAAAAGAACATCGAAGAAATGAGGACGATAAAACATTTTCCTTGTTTTTTATTGACCATCTCTTTTCACTGAATAAGTGCACTATTAGAATCAAAATCTCTTTACTGTGTCCCAACAAACAGTAAGGAACATGGCTTTTTTTCCCCGCAGTGTACAACAATCATAGACAATAACATGCACACAACACAGTCGGTATAGAATAAAACATCAATTCAAGAAGAGTAAATGTGTAAGTTGTAGGTTGTTGTTTTATTCGTTTTTATATAGCGCCTTTTCCACCTCAGGGGCTGCTCAAGGCGCTGGCCGATACAGGATCTAACGCAAGCTGCTCTAGGCACCCACTCGCTGCCTTAGGCGCAACGTCTGGCGTCCCAGACCACTGAGCGACTTAGGATGGGAGGGAGAGGTTGGGGGGGGGGCGAGAGGGGTGAGTGGGGAGAAAGAACCTTGGCCTTTTATTGGGTGTATTTGGGTCGCTGGCAATCACCCGTCAAGGACCTGAGGGTCAAGATCTTTAAAGTCCTCTCATTTGAACATGTCACTTTAATATTTTGACTGAATGACCGGAGTCTTTACCGTTTCGCAAAGGCGGACGTCGTGTGGTTTGGAGGGTCAAGTTTAGCTCCGGGTTAAAAAAAAAAAAAAAAAAAAAAAAAAGCCTTTACAGAAAGTCGATCCTTGTGTAAAAAATATACAGTGCATTGACTGACTCCTGTGAGAAATATCATTTTAAAAAATATTATATTAACTTTAAATGTAATATTTTTATTTTTAAAAACGCATACAATTCAGAACAGTATTTTCGTCGAGAGAGAGAGAGAGAGAGAGAGAGAGAGAGAGAGAGAGAGAGAGAGAGAGAGAGAGAGAGAGGTCGAAGTCGAAGTCGAAACCTTTAATAGGATAATAGCATTAGGTCCGTTGGACCTGTCTTACAGCTAGTCCTTAATAAATAATGCAAAACAAACAAAATAATTAACATAAAAGAATTTGAAACATATTCCTTAACTACGGTAACAAATCAATAAGCAAATTAATGCATTTTAATACACATAAGAGAGAGAGAGAGAGAGAGAGAGAGAGAGAGAGAGAGAGAGAGAGAGAGAGAGAGAGAGAGAGAGAGAGAGAGAGATTGGCGTGCGTGCGAGGTGGGAAAAAAAAAAGAAACATTCTTTGACACGACATTCCAAGTATTGATCGGATCACGTAGTATGGGCTGACCATGCAGCGTAGCTGAGACTGCGAGGCCTAGCTGCATTTGTTCTATGGTGGATTGAGTGCGTCAGCCCCAGCCACGCTGTGTGGAACGGCTGACCTCAGTGCTTGTGATAGATACCAGAGCATGACGTCCACATACGCCGGCACACGTCAAGGGCATGAGAGAAAGAGAGAGCGAGAGAGAGAGAGAGAGAGAGAGAGAGAGAGAGAGAGAGAGAGAGAGAGAGAGAGAGAGAGAGAGAGAGAAGGATGGAAGAAAAGAAGGAGATGAGGAAGTGAAGGTCAGGGAGGATGGGGAAGTGGAGGCTGGCAGCGGTTGGCAGTGTGTAGATGGGTAATAAGGAGAGTGCGAGCGGGGGAGATTTTCAGTTCTAAAACTTCATCCAGTCACTGAGTTCTGTTCAGGATGGGATCATCGGTTGCTCGTGTATTTTTGGGGAGGTACAAAGCAAGAAGAGAGCAGAGATGGGGAGAAATGGGATAGAGATGATGTTGATGATGATGATGATGATGATGATGATGGTTGTGGTGGTGGTAGCGGAGGATGTGGTGATGGCGATGATGATGGAGGTGTTTTTGTTGTTGTGGTTGTTTTTGTTGTTGTGGTTGTTTATGATGATGATGATGATGATGATGATGATGATGATGATGATGATGATGATGATGATGATGATGGTTGTGGTGGTGGTAGCGGAGGATGTGGTGATGGCGATGATGATGGAGGTGTTTTTGTTGTTGTGGTTGTTTTCGTTGTTGTGGTTGTTTATGATGATGATGATGATGATGATGATGATGATGATGATGATGAACAACTCCATGTCACGAGCACCCATTGCACATAGCTACGATCGAAAGAAAGTATACTCCAGGCACACGCTGCGCAGCAGGCCAAAGTATGTCCCTTGTCCCTTGAAGGGATACTTTGGCGAGGTTAGCAGCCTGCTCAGTTACAGTGTCGCTGAAAGACTAGAAACGGAAAAGTAAGTTTCGTCTCCTTTAAGCGACGAATTAGGTCACGCTGTATTTGTTTCTAGGTCAATTGTCTTTTACGAACCGTTTGAGAATCTTTTCGGACCGTTTATTGACGCCGGATAGTGGTCCTCACTTGGTTTCATACAATTTAAGAATCCAAGAAGGCAAATGGGTTTTTGGGACGGAAAAAGAGCATTTTTGTAGAGAAAAGGGTTAGGGCAAGGGCTAGGGATAGATCTACAACTAACCCTTACCCGAACCCTTGTAGCAATATTCCGCTTTTTCCGTCACTTTTAAACAGTACTGCGGTTCGCATCCGCGGCTAGCAGCGAGCCCAAAGTATACTTTGAAGGGATTGGGGGGAATACTTTCACCTGCTGCTAGCGGGAGTTTGGGCGATACTTTCTACCGATCGCAGCAATGTGTATTACCTCCGAGGTCACGCCTAACGCGCACATCTAGTGCCCTAGCTAGCCATCAGCCAAAAGAACATCAATTTGCCACGTGTTAATGGGATGCATGTTTAAGATTTACACAAATTTGCTAATTAAGAATTAACCTTTATCCTGAGGTGCGTTTTTTTAGATAGGCAAATTAAGTTGAGACCAGAAAAACAAGGCAAGCGCGTTTCTTAGCGCCCTCTTGCGGCAAGCAAAACAAGAGGCTTGGCAAGCGAAGCCAAGCATATCTCCCTACAAACAGCTCTTTCTTAATCGTAAACACGGACGCGTCATATTCGAAAACCCTTCAGCACGGTAAGTTATATTTATTTATATTTTGAATATTGCATTCAGTTTTGTATAATTGAAGGTGTATTTTATCCAGTAAAGCACGCATATTCCTCAGGATACTCGATCGTTTGTTGTTGGTTTCTTTTAATCTTCTTTTTACGAAGAAATAGAGATCTTATTTTGTTACTTTCTTATTTTGATTGTCAAGCACCATATAATTTGTTGAGAAGCTGACGGCGACAATCAATTTTTTTTTTTTAAAATGATAACAAACACAAAGAGCAATATACATTTTATTTGGTCGGAACACTTGGGTGCAAATATTCAATATGCACAATTGCCGGGCTGCTTTAAATGCGAATCTTCAAGTAGGCTGCAAGCTCTTAGTCAGTAATAGATTCATAATCATTTCATAAAGTAATAATTTTTGAGTGCTACTATGACATTAGTTTTTTTCTTCTTCCAACATATATGGGCCTATATTTTCATTATTATTTTTATTTTATTTTTGTTATTAACACACACAAATGCGGGCGCATCAAATGTTGGTCTCCAGGTACTACCGCACGTTTGTTTTGGGGAGGGGGTGGGGGAGGACAAGAGGGAGACCTTCAGGGTTATGCTGGTGGGCTGGCCAGTCTGAATGTTGAGCTGGTGAAGGAAGGATGTATTCTTTTAGATGTGGCTGGCGTGCAGAAGGGCCACATCTACAAGATCCAAGACCCTCTTGCCACCAAATAAAAGCTACCTCCCGAGTCTGAAGGTGGAGGCGTGTGCGTGACTGCTGCGACTTATTTATCATCCCTCCAGACATAGCCTGGAAGCTAACTTGTTTTTCCAAACTAGTTCCAGTCATTCGCCGAAAAAGGCAATCACCGAAGTCGAACGAAGCTCTCCGATGTGTTACGAAATGATGAATCGTCTCTGTGTGTGCGCGCGTGTGTGTACGGGTCTTTAAGGGCTATTTCTCACAAACTAAAGGACGGATTTTGTTTAAACTTAGTATGTTCTTAGAATTTTAGAATAACATGAACCTCAAAGTTTATTCATAACTGTTGACCTCATCATGCTTGTTTGAATATAGAGTTAGTACAGATGCGGGGTGGCCGGAGCAAAGACAATGACGATGTTAGTAGATACGCATTTCGGGTCTGTTGTGCAATGGCGTGTAGCAGGCCGACGGTCAGGGTCTCCACTTCTTTAGTTCATTTGTATACGCTAAAAGGGCTTTATTTAAAATAGTTCACATCTCAAGCAGTCATGTGTCAGAACATTTTATTGTCAGTCATTTTTATACATTGTGCATGTTTGTGCGTGTGTGTGTTAGTATTTGTGTGTTATAGTGTGTTTTGCTTGCTAACTTCTTACGTTTTGTATTATGTTCAGTTATGAGTTTTTCATAATTGTCATACAACATTTATTCAATTGTCACATGTAAAGCCGCAAGTATTGCCCGACTTACTGAATGCATTGTTGCCAACTCCGTGTGACAATTTTACGTTTTCACGTTGACTGAAATGACGAGGCATTTTGTTGGCAGGAGCAAATGTGGTAAACGTGTTTATGACTTCTGTGTTGGTGTGTATACTTTTGCCAATGCATGGATGTCGTTCTTAAAATGTGTGTAAAGTTTGTACAATAATAAATGTTATGGGCATTGAATGTTACTACTTGGTTTCCTTCTGGTAACAATACACTCAAGTAGAATTTCAAGAAATCGCGCTGCTAAGAGCTATAACTGCAAAGCAGTTGGTGTGTGGTTTGAACGTTCGTACACATCGCTTGCAAACACTACTCACAGATAAAGGTGGTCCTGATTCGGCTCTTTGCAGTTCATTGGACCCTATAAACAATGACTAACTAACTAACACGGATAAAGGACACAAGAATACAACTTTTGCATTATGTTATGTCATATTATGCACAAATTATATTATACATAGATCAATACACTCTACACATTGACAACAACAAAATAATTCGGTAACTATAAATTTTGCACGGGTTCCACACGTCACGGTTGTTTCGTTTGTCTTCTCCAGATAACTCCACCTGCAGGCAAAATACCATCTGCACAGGCGACGTGACAATAGTTTTTATATATAAGCGTATTGTTAATAGTTCATGAGTTTGCCTCGTTCTGTTTTATAGTTCAAATTGTTCTGTATTCATGTAAGCGCCTAGAACTAAGTCTAGATTAGGCACATAATAATAATAATAATAATAATAATAATAATAATGATAATGATAATGGTAATGATAATAATAATAATAATAATAATAATAATAATAATAATAATAATAATAATAATAATAATAATAATAATAATAATAATAATAATAATGACAGTGTGTGCTCTGTCAATCCCAGGATCTGAAGACATCTCCTCTGAAACTATCGCCTTCACAATGCGCTTCGAAATGTACGCCATTAATTTTTCCAAACAAACTTTCTTCTGCTGGTCGTTTCTTAGGCACTCTTGATACCACTTGGCCCGCGAAAAGCATGCTTGTTTGGCTCGCGGTCAAAGGAACAGAGCTCCGGTGTGATTACCTAGCATTCATTAAGGAAAAAAATGGTTGTCTGTTCAATCGTTTTAAAAAATGGCATAACGGTCCTCAAACTGTTTCAATCAATTATTCAGGTATGTCCTTGTCGAATGTGGTGATGAAAAGGAATGTTATGGTAAAAGGGAAATAACTGCGATCAATATACAGAGAGAGAGAGAGAGAGAGAGAGAGAGAGAGAGAGAGAGAGAGAGAGAGAGAGAGAGAGAGAGAGAGAGAGAGAGAGAGAGAGAGAGAGAGAGAGAGAGAGAGAGACGGGAGGGGGGGAAGGGGGATTACCCAGAACTGGCTTAAGGTAACACCGTTTGATTCATGACATTACATTACATGATTATTGCTTGAGGTCCAGCGGACTCTTCCGAGCCAAATCAGGACCGGACAACCCCTGATCCGCATAAAAGATCTGCCGAAACAACCCTAGTGGTAATAAAGCTGAAGGCTCTCCACCAGCCAGTCACTTTACAATAAAGACATCCCACGCAGGGGACGCTGAGGCTATATTCTAATTTATCGAACCCCCGTTTACAAAAACAAAATAGAATACAAACATCATTATAAATTATCAACAAAACATACATATAAAATGCCTACATTGCTAAATAATAACATCATAGGAAGCCCCAGTGACCACCTGGCAGAAAGCGTCCAATATTCTCAAGCTGATCCAACAGACCTCACACACAAATAAGGAGTCTTGTCCCGGAAGAGTTTTCAAGAAAAAGGGTAGGTGACTGGTCTAGCGAAGAAGAAGATAGTATAGCAGATTGATAGAACAGAGCAGGAATGAGAAAAAACGAAGGAGAAAGACAACGACAGTGGGAATTTAAAGCACTAAATTTCCAGAGAGTGGGGATACTATTTATACTGAAACCCCCGGCACCCCAACGGGGGTACCGTTTGATTCAAAGAAGAAAGAAATTTACAAACATTATAAATACAAGAACCGAAAGGACAAGGATAATGGATAACAGGAAAGAAAAGAAAAGATACAAAGGAAGATCACGCAAAGCTGGTGTCGTGTTTCTTTTCTTATTTCTAACACGCAGATTCTCGAAGGGCGAACTTTTCCACACGGACTCTGCCGCCACTTTTAAATTCGAAAGACACGTCGCCCCTACAAGTATATAAACTACAGCGTCTAGATTTGATTTAGAAACTACAAACTTACCAAAAGAAACTTTTAAACGCAAATGCTAAAATATTGTTTTACACAGGAAGTGGAGAGAAAAAATATATTGGGAAAGAAAACTAAAATAAATAGAAGAAAAAGTAGTGTGAAAGAAAGAGAACCAAATGAAACAAGATTGCAAGCAATTTAGATGTATTTTCAGACGATCACACCCATCCTGAAAAATCAGCATTTTTCAAACAAGTTTGAATTGTTGTGGCGATGTCCTTGAAAGAGCGGAATTGCACGGACTTTAAAGATCCTGACGCTTATGTCCAATAGACAGGTGAGTGCCGGCTGTACAAATACACCCAGCCAGCACTAAGTCCCCTATCCCCCATTCACGGGGGCAGTGCTCAATCGTGTGGGCGTTAGACGAAGCACTCAACGGCATCAAGTGAGCACCTTTAGATCCTGGATCGGCATGTGCCTTGAGCATTCTTGAGCTGGACAAGCGCTCTTTATGGCCTGCCTTGGTTGGAAGCTTCGGGAAGGTTCAACAACTTGTTTTCGAGATTCTCAGATCCCGGACCCAGGTTCCTGAACTTTTTTTTGATAGAGGAAAGTCCAAATAACGGTGTCTGCGCAAGTATGTGTGTGTGTGTGTGTGTGTGTGTGTGTGTGTGTGTGTGTGTGTGTGTGTGTGTGTGAGTGTGTCTAAAGGGTTCAGGAACCTAGGCTAGGGATATGAGAACCTCGAAAAAACTGTTTTTGAACATCCCCGAACCTTCCAAGGCCAATACGAACGATTCAATAAAATATATTTTAATAAAATAAATCACAATGATGGACCACAAATGTGAACTATCGGCCAGCAAAATGGAGGAGGGAGATAGGGGTGGCTTGAATGGGCGGGGGTGTGGTAGGGTGGCGGGTGAAGGGTTGGATAGTAGGCAATGAGAGTGAACGTCATTGTGGAAATAACAGGTGAGCACTGTTCCCTTAGGGCTGGGGAAGTAAGTGAGGCTGGATGGAATGGATGTTGAAGGATGGGAGTGAAGGAGACCGAGGGAGGGGTGGGTGGGAAAGGGCGTAGATGTCATTGTAGAAGTATAAAGTAGCAGTTTTCACTGTGGGCTTGGGGGAGTAGTTGGGTGGTGGGAGGGGAGGGGGAGTATAGGGGTGATTCATTGTGACACAATCTGGTGCATGGGGTACGGGTATATCGATTTGTTTCAGTTGTTGTTTGGTTGCCCGTTAGAGTGTGTTGCATTGACATTATCTCGTCTGTGATACATGACAATTTCATTGGTCTGTGAGCATTAGTTTACATTGTTTGCAATTAATATTGGATTAGTTTTGTTGTTATTTATTATTTGTTGTTGGTGGTGGTGGTGACTCTGCTTCTATTACTGGTTTTGCCGTAGACTTCGGTGGTTGTAACTTTTTCTTTGCACCTGGATGAATTCGGGATCCTCATGTCGTTGTCGTAGTCATCGTCGATTTTATCATCCTCATCCTCATCATCATCTGGAATCCTATCAAGCGCGTTTTCTTCAGTCGAACTCGAAGAAAGATGATCTCCAGAGATAGCTATTGAAGAAATCGGAATAGAAATCAGTTTTTAATTTGGAACATTTTAGATTGATTTCATTCAATCATTAATGAAGGGAAGGAGGAAATCGGAGTACCCAGAGAAAACCCTATCGTTCCCTTAAGAGCCTCGGAACTAAGTCACGTAAGTTCGTTCCATACTGTCGTTAGTCGTCGTCGTTTGTGATTTTTTTTTAAATTTGATTTTTGACACTTTATTGTCCCTTTTTCGGGAAATTCTGGGCCGCCTCCCTTGGGGAAGGCGTAGTCGCAGCCTGTGGCGCGCCCAACCCAACCTATCTAATATTAATTGTGAGATTTTTTTTAAAAATTTTGCTGAGGGAATAAACCCCAGAGTACCCGGAGAAAACTCCTGAGACGTTGTCCGAGTCTAAAGTAAATAATATTCGGAGAAACATAACGCCCAGAGGCTGGATCGACCCCACTCCTGTCAGGCACCGCGTACCGCTGGTTTTTAGCCCGTGGACAAGGCGGCAAGTTAGTTCCTAGCAAAGTGAGTCTAAGTACTCACCCCCGCACCGCGCCCTCACCCCTCCACCACCCAAAAAATATAAAATAAAATTAAAAACATTTCCTGATTTTTGCAAATTTGCACGAGATGATTCCTAAATAGTCTAAAAATGATATCGAAAAAAAAAAGTCTGTCCCTCCGTCCGTCTGTCTGTCCCCCATCTGCCATCCGCAGAAACTTTAATGTGGCTAAATACTCGGAGCCTATTTCAACTATCACAACCACACTTGATAAGATGGTGTATACCCATGAGACCTCGAAAATGATCAATGAATGAATGACTTTACGTCAAGGTCACAGGCTCATCAAATGTTAGTCAAAAAAATATAAAAAAAATTCACAAAATGTCACTATTTTTTTGGGGTTAGATTATTAATATTGAATTTATTTTTCTTTGGTGCATGGTAGATATCAATGAGACGCACATCCTGTACAAATTAGGTCAACCTCACTCCATGGTCAAGGTCACTGGAGCTGTCCAAAGTCGGTTTGTATAGGTACTTTGAGATGACCTTGACCCTAAACTATGAGACATATTAAGATGATAGATTGATCTTTCATATATGTTCCGTTTTTTTGCATTGATCTTGAAGATCAAGATCCTTTTAGGCCTTGCAAAAAACATACCAAAAATAGGTCATCGTACAGAGGAATAGCTGTTTATTTAACTCATAGTATGCAACAGCTTTGGGTTATTTGATCTTGTATGCATGAGAGATCCCGTGAGGTTCAAGGTCATCACAAGGTCAATATCTGTATAGGTCAAGGTCATACCAAGGTCACTTTTTTTTGTGGCTTAATACAACTTTTACGGTAGCATATATGATAGTACATGAATGTATTTGGAGCCAGAGGTCACTGTCATTTCAAGGTCAAGAACATATAAAGATCAAAGTCGGTATTATTTTGCATTTTAATGCCACCATTTCATTTTGTTTTTTCTTAGGCACTGATATTCATGTTAAAAATTGCGTTCAATAAAGAGCATGTGAGTCATATAGGCTTTGTTGATGGTGTTGTTGTTGTAGTTGCTGCTGTTGTTGCCCTTCTTGTTCTAGTTCTTGTTTTCTCCTTCTCATCATCATCATCATCATCATCATCATCATCATCATCATCATCATCATCATCATCATCATCATCAATTTTACGATCAAGAAAAAGCTTCGAGATCAAAGTAAAATCAATGCGAAACTAACAAAACCTCTTCCTGTTCTTCGCGCCCAGGCCACCACAGAATCGGTTGCTGGCTCTGTGTGCTCGCATTAGTGACCTTTGGGTCATAAATAAATTATAAACTAAGTGCCAAAACTCAGCGTCACAGTTAGAAAAGAAGAAAAGCAAGAGAAAAAAACCCGCCTCTTCTCAGTTTTAAAGTAGAGATCTAAATTATTGTCCATTAAGCCTTGAAATTCACAGAATTCAACCAATTAACTAACAGCCATCCGTTTGTAAGTTTTATATTGTGGGATTTGGGATGGGGATGAGGTATAGTAGAGGGAGAGAGAGTGAGTGTGTGTGATTGTGTGTGTGTTTGTATGTGTGTGTGCAATTCAGTCAGTTCAAATCAATAACTGCATTTAGTCTATTCACAAAGTAAGTGATTTTATGCGTGTGTATGCCTGCGGGCGTGTGCCCGCGCGCGCGTGTGCCTGGGTGTGTGTGTGTGCCGGCGTGGGTGTGGTACGTGCTGCGCGCGCTCTTTCACTATGTTTGGTGTTTTCATTTTTATCGCGTAACGCCTTTTATTTATGATAGTTGATTTTTTAAAATAATTTTTAAAACACTTTGTTGTCGATTGTCTTTTTCCGAGCCTCTTTTACTGCAACATTATCAAGGGACCTCATTCAGGACTGTTGTTGAGAGTGTCACTGAAAATGTCGCAAATAATATAATGTCGGTTAGCAGCAGAAAATCCAAACTTACTAGTTAACAAATAATACATTTTAAAACAGAATAGTGGTGGCTATTTTCTATCCTCATTTACACCCCCGTTGGGGTGCCGGGGGTTTCAGTATAAATAGTATCCCCACTTTCTGGAACTTACAAGTCTCCTCTCTGAAAATCCTAATCGGGAAGAGAGGGGACTATAAACTGATACACATACATGGAAATTTAGTGCTTTAAATTCCCACTGTCGCTGTCTTTCTCATTTGCTCTTTCTCATTCCTGCTCTGTTCTATCAATCTGCTATACTATCGTCTTCTTCGCTAGCCCAGTCTCCTACCTTTTTTCTTGAAAACTCTTCCGGGACAAGACTCCTTATTTGTGTATGAGGTCTGTTGGATCAGCTTGGGAATATTGGACGCTTTCTGCCAGGTGATCACTAGGGCTTCCTATGATGTTATTATTTAGCAATGTAGGCATTTTATATGTATGTGTTTTGTTGATTATTTATAATGATGTTTGTATTATATTTTGTTTTTGTAAACGAGGGTTCGATAAGTTGGGGTGAAGCCTGCGTGGGATGTCTTTATTGTAAAATGACTGGCTGGTGGAGAGCTTTCGGTTTTACCACTAGGGTTGTTTCGGCAGATCTTTTATGCGGATCGGGGGGTTGTCCGGTCCTGATTTGGCTCGGAAGAGTCCGCTGGACCTAAAGCAATAATAATGTAATGTAATGTAATGTAATGTAATGTAATCCTCATTTACTGTGGAGGAAGGATAGTGGGGAAGTGGGGGGGGGGAGGGAGAGAAAAGGGAGAGAGAGAGAGATGGAGCAAAATGACGCACTTCAGGTTTTTGTTTACGTTTTTCTTTTCGTTAGTTGCTAACAGGCATTCCGTTGATGTTTAAGAAAACAACAACACACGCATTGAGAGGAAACATGGGGGAAATCA
Organism: Oncomelania hupensis; assembly: GCA_036898135.1. Lineage (NCBI taxonomy): Eukaryota > Metazoa > Mollusca > Gastropoda > Littorinimorpha > Pomatiopsidae > Oncomelania > Oncomelania hupensis. The sequence continues at coordinate 23,036,000 of CM072514.1, forward strand.
TGCTAGCAACTCATTCAAATGCATGCATCAGTCACGATTTTCGAAACAGTGCTACCACGCACGCACTCTGTCCTCTCAACCAATCCAAGCACGCGATGTTAGTTTGTCAACCAATCAAATCACACGATTTAAAAAAAACAACAACAACCACTTCTTCTGTTCGTTTTATTTTGTTAACCAATCATAGCGCACGACACAAACCCCCTTTTATCCTCCATGCATTCTGTCTTATCTAGCAATCAAACGGATGTAGAGAAGAACACGACCTATCCTGCATTATTTCCCTGTCAAGCAGTCAACAATCGCAGGACATGATGGTCTGTCAATTACTTCCGGCGAATAGTTCTAGATGGTGTAAGGAAATGAAAGTTGTAATTATTTTGTTTGGTTTTTTTTATTGGAGAGACAAAGAGAAAGGAAGAGGAGAAGAAGTCGGCCATATTTTCGTAATGTTATTTTTGTTCATATTATTAATTTTTTTTAAATTATTATTTTTATTTTTTTAATAGTATTAATATTATTATTATTATTATTAATATCATCATCATCATCATCATCGTCGTCGTCGTCGTCATTATTATTGTACAGCGAACATCGGTGTAAAGGGACGTAACTAGTCAACGTCGTGTTTCTTTCAGTTCATTGAAGAAAAAACACAAAAGGAGATTACCGCCCCTTGTCACTAGTACCCAGTTAAGACAGAGAGATACTGTAAACCCGAAATATTCAAGACATAAAATAGGTAACAGTTGAAACACAACACCAATATACGTTTTGCTAATTTTATGGTTCTCTTCTTTCTCACTCAAAGTAATAGAATAATAATTAAAACGGAATTCAAGAAAATTATAAGTCCCAAAGTAATAAAATAATAAATAGCTGAACTATAATATGATTTTATCTTTCTCTGCAGCAATCTCGTTCCCCCGTCTGACAGAAAATTACATTCATCAATTTATGGAAATATTTTATGCATTTACAAAATTATTTTCAGTTTTACATTTCAAACAAGTAAATCATAAAATACAAATATTTAAATTACCGTGTCTGTCATGAACAGAATCCAGAATCACCACAATGAAAAATAGAAGTAGCCTTACACAGTAACACAATATTTCCAATTCACACAAAATAAGCATTGACCCTTATCTATCTTTCGTTCCACTAATACACCATATCCTAGTCCTGTTTCATTCATTACATTACATTACATTACATGATTATTGCTTTAGGTCCAGCGGACTCGTCCGAGCCAAATCAGGACCGGACAACGCCCGATCCGCATAAAAGATCTGCTGAAACAACCCTAGTGGTAAAACGGAAGGCTCTGCACCAGCGAGTCACTTTACAATAAAGACATCCCAAGCAGGGGACGCTGAGGCTATACTCTAATTTATCGAACCCCAGTTTTAAAAAAAAAATAGGAATACAAACATCATTATAAATTATCAACAAAACACATACATATAAAAGGCACATTGCTAAATAATAACATCATAGGAAGCCCTAGTGACCACCTGGCAGAAAGCGTCCAATATTCCCAAGCTGATCCAACAGACCCCACACACAAATAAGGAGTCTTGTCCAGGAAGAGTTTTCAAGAAAAAAAAGGTAGGCGACTGGTCTAGCGAAGAAGAAGATAGTATAGCAGACTGATAGAACAGAGCAGGAATGAGAAAGAACAAATGAGAAAGACAGTGACAGTGGGATTTGATTCAATCACAGACACTCTCAGATGCACACGAGAACAACCTTCTGTTTTGTTTGGTTGTGTAGATTAACCTTCCCGGACACTTTGGCGTATAGGGGACGGAGTTTCTGTAAAGGTAATGTAAAGTTTCTCTGGGGTAATGGAAGATTATATTCATACCACACCGGAGCATTATAGGCGACTACTGGTCACATGATTCTGACACCAGCGAACCAGATTATGGTTAAGTGGAAAATAATATGGTCACACGTTGGCCAATCCGGGATTCGAATCAGCTAGGTATCATTCGGTTTCTAGTAAGCCGCTCTACCAACTGAGCTAGGTTTCTGTTCTCTAAACAGTCTTTATATAGCCGTATCTCATCACCGAGATATTCATGAACTAGGAAATATAGTACCAACCCATCGCGTACATATACGCCACGTGCCTTCGTTCGTTTCGTAGATTAATGTCACTGGACACTTTCGCATATAAGGGACGGCTACGTGCCTATGTCAACAGCCGTCGCTTGTGTACTTACTATATTATATATAAACACAAATATCATACACAAATATAAATATTTACCAATTCACTTCGTGACAACTACAATACACGGTTTGTGCTGAGATTGAGGGAATCCGAATGGATGGATAAATGAATTAATTTCTTAATTAATGGAAAATAGTAAAAGTATAATCATTTTTACACAAAACGGTATGTTCTATCTGCTATCAAGTTCTCAGTCCACATGTGTCTAGGGCCTCTTATTTCATGTGAGTAAAATATTTTCCTACTTCGAGTGGAACTTGGCAATGCCTGTGGTGGTGTTTGTATAATATATATAAGTACAAAAATCAATGCGGCTTTTCCGTGACGCGACGCATATATAGATAGTGCGATGCAGTCTGTTAGTCAAAAAGTCATAGTAATGTTGATGCTGCTGCTAATAGCTTGTTCAGTCACTCAGTGCTTCAGTACCGTGCGGCTGGGACAGGGAAGATAACTGCTGCATCGATTGTACGTTTTGAAAGACGGCGATGCTTAGTGTAATCTCTAATATGATACAGCGATACTCATTTTACTGTGAAACCTAATGATTGCCCACTGCACACTGGGAACTGAGACTCGCCGAGGCTAACGTTGGATCTCATTACTAGTCTCTGCCGCAATTTGAAAAAAGCAACAAGGCGTAATTATCCAAATAGAGAGCTATAATAAAGAGAGAGCCTGCTTTGCGTGTAGCCCTACGCTTCTCTGCTTAAAAGGTCGTGTTTGAGCCTTAGTGCAAGGCCGATGGAAATCAACACTTCCGGTTTAGTCTGCAACAATGGATGTGTCAGCAAACTTCATGGGTAACTTCGACGAAATCGTTGAGGTTAGAAATATATTCCGTTCTTTTATTTAATATTTTCGTTTTTTGTCCCAAGTAGGTCGATAAATTTATGTTGTCTTATAATTAACCAGTTATTAAGGGATATTATTATTAGCTACATGTACATGGCTACTAATAATTATAAAGTTTAGCAATACAGTACTATTACTATAAATTATTATGTATACTATTGTCTTTTAAACAAATAACTTTAATAAATAATTACAATATATTTTAGAGTTTTTTTTAAGATTTTAATGCTTTATTACCTCACATACCTCACAGGGAGCTGATGTCTACCGAAAAATCAACAATGACATCCGAAAAGGCATGCGCACAGCAAAGGAGAACTGGATAGAAGATCAATGCCAGGAAATAGAGAACAATCTGAACAAGAACAACAGCAAGAAGGCCTACCAGACTGTGAAGCGGCTGACAAGTGTTAAACAGCCCAAAGTCTCCACTATCCAAAGCAAGTCTGGCATTTGCCTTACAGAAGAACAAGAAGTCTTGGACAGATGTACAGAGTACTGCTCTGACCTTTACAACCATACACCAAATGGAGACCCATCAGTTCTAGCATGTCCCGAGAGCAGAGAAGAAGAAGAAATCCTCCCAATTCTCCGGGAAGAAGTTGAGGCAGCAGTGCAATCGCTGAAGAAAGGGAAGTCAGCGGGAGTGGACAACATACCAGCGGAACTGCTACAAGCAGGAGGAGAAGCGATGACTGATGCTCTCACCATTATCTGCAACAAGATCTGGCAGAGTGGGGAATGGCCTACACCATGGACCCAGTCGCTTGTCATCACTCTTCCCAAAAAAGGTAACCTTCAGGAGTGTGAAAATTACCGCACCATCAGCCTCATCAGCCATCCCAGCAAGGTCCTCCTGAAAATAATACTCAACAGGTTGAAACCACGAGCTGAACAAATCATAGCTGAAGAACAAGCAGGATTCATGGCAGGGCGAAGTACCACTGAACAGATTTTCAACCTCAGAATAATCTGTGAGAAATACCTACAGCACCAACAACATCTATATCATGTGTTCATAGACTTCAAGAAGGCATTTGACCTAGTCTGGCATGCAGCTCTATGGGCAACCATGAAAGTGTACAACATCAGCCCTAAAATTATAGAAGTCATCAAAAGCCTGTATGACAAGGCTACCAGTGCAGTCCTCCATAACAGCGTCATCGGGAACTGGTTCAGAACAACAATCGGTGTGCGTCAAGGATGCCTACTCTCTCCAACACTCTTCAACATCTTCCTAGAGCGCATCATGTCAGATGCTCTTGCAGATCACGAAGGCACAGTCAGTATAGGGGGCAGAGCAATCTCCAATCTTCGTTTTGCGGATGATATTGATGGATTGGCTGGAGAGGAACAAGAACTTGAACAGCTTGTACAGAGGCTTGACACCACCTCCAGAGCTTATGGAATGGAAATAAGTGCGGAGAAGACCAAAATGATGACCAACAACACCAATGGCATCAACACGGACATCAAAGTACAAGGCCAATCCCTCAACACAGTGCACAGCTTCAAATATTTAGGAGCCATTGTGTCAGACAATGGGTCTCGACAGGAAGTCCTCTCCAGGATCGCACAAACAACTGCTGCCCTGACAAGGTTGAAGCCCATTTGGAAAGACAGAACCATCAGTCTACATTCCAAAGTAAGACTGCTGCGCTCTCTGGTCATCTCCATCTTCCTATATGCTTGCGAAGCATGGACCCTCACAGCAGATCTCCAACGAAGAATACAAAGCATGGAGATGAGGTGCTACAGAAGACTTCTGTGCATTTCCTATACCCAACACATCACCAACGTTGAAGTCCGACAGACCATCACACAAGCCATTGGACAACACGATGACCTGCTCACAGTGGTGAAGAAACGGAAACTCCGATGGTATGGCCACGTCACCAGATCATCAGGCCTTGCAAAGACCATTCTGCAAGGCACAGTGCAAGGAGGTAGAAGAAGGGGGAGACCGAAAAAGAGGTGGGAGGACAACATTCGAGAATGGACTGGTTTGACACTGAGCGAAGCCATGAGGGCTGCTGAGGACAGAGAAAGATGGAGTATGCTGGTTAAGCGATCATCTGTGGTGCCCCTACGACCTTCGGTCGTTATGGGACAGGATAGGATAGGATAGGATAAGATAATGCTTTATTGTCCCTTTTTATCGGGAAATTCTGGGCCGCCTCCCCTGTGGAAGGCGTAGTCGCAGCCTGTGGCGCGCCCAAACCCAACCTACCTAACATTAGTTGTGATTTTTTGAAATTTAGAAATTCTTTAAATTTTTGAAATTTTTTGAAATTTTGCTGGGGGGGAGCAAACCGGAGAAAACCCCCGAGACGTTGCCCGAGTCGAAAGTAAATAATATTCGGAGAAACATAACGCCCCGATGCAGGATCGAACCCACACCTGTCAGGCGCCATTGGTTACAAGGCAAGTTAGTCCCGCCTTAGCCCACTTGGCCACAACGCTCCTGCTTACTGCGAATGAAACATTCTTCCTTAAAATGCCTATACTAGAACAGATTGTCGCATTAGTTTTTCGGCATTTTGTAAGTATACCACCACTGACACCGTGTCATGTACTGTCAAAACATAAAATCGGATGTTTCCATTTCTACCGGGCTTTGACGCATGCGCGGTGAGAGGTTTTTGTCCGCTACGCAAAGCAGGCTCTCTCTTTATTCCAGCTCTCTGATCCAACTTAGTGACCCATCTCTGCACACTGCTACCGACTGTTCATGGTAAAACATTAGTGACATACAGGGTGGGCTAATAAAATGTTACCACTTTTTAATTGTAAATAAGTTTTTACAATGAGAACATTTTCGAACATTTTCTTTACAGAAATGTCACCGAAGCACCAAATTATCATTTGATACCGAAGGTTTCACACTTATTCGCTCGTTCTGTACACAGTTGTAATAATTGATTAAATGCTCAATCCACGCTCCTCTTCTGTGGATTACATTTGCAACACGTACATTGAAGTTTGTGATGACATTGCCACATACCTCAAGTGGGATTGTCCGAATTTCCTGACGGATTTTGGTCTTCAGGGCCCAATGATCTGTGGGTTGTTGTAGTACACTCTCTCCTTCATGTTCCCCCATAGGAAGTAGTCTGCGGGGGAAAGATCAGGGGAGTAGGCAGGTCTTGAGTTGTCTGTGCGTCATGAGATAAGCCTATTTCCAGGAAAGAATTGTTTGCGGAAATCCAGTGAAAATTTTGATTATGTTTGGGGTAGATTGATAATGTGTACATTTTTATGAATAAAATTTTCGAAAATGTTCTCATTAAAAAAACAACTTATTTACGATTAAAAAGTGGTAACATTTTATTGGCCCACCCCTTTATTTCTACACATTCTTTTTGTCTCTCTTATTGCACTCGCCACCAGTCTCATTCTAATCTATCCAGACTGCCACCCTAAAACTATTTAGAACTATTTGTGGCAATGATTTTTTTTTCTCAAGAAGTTAGGTTCCTTCGCATTTCTGTTGCCAGACAGCCAAATTGTGGATCCTCTTTTCGCATGAAGATGTTTTTTTTTGTTTTGTTTTTAGAACTTCATTCAGGCGTTTTTTCTTTCTTTGGAAAATCAGTCCCTAGGTTTTTACCCAACCCAGCCGATACACTGACGAGCTGTGAACACTGCGAAATGGTCGTCTGTATCTACGGTACAAATCCACAAATGTAAAACGTTGGCTGAAGAGAAGGGGAGATAACTCTTTCTTATCATTCTCTCATTGCACTGAGGATATCATCTAAACCGGATTTTATCCAAGATGTTAGCAACAAACTTTAATCCGATCTCTTTAGGCGTGACTTATTTATCGCTTGTGTTCATCATCACAGAATTTTAAATCATGGACTGATTCATATCATGGGCTCGATGGTAGGAAATTTACACATATACATACAGCGATCCTATCTCTTTGCTTACTACATACATATATATGTAAAAGAGGTAAAGGTGGCCCCATAGCCTTGTGGCCGTAGGGGAGCGTGATGTTGGAGATCACACTTATCTTGGGCCAGCGTAATGAGGGTGATGCCCATCTCTCCCCCTCGCTGCTTTACCTTCCCCACCCTTAAGAGAGTAGGTACTCAGTCACAGTTGAGTCAACTGGGGGCGTTGTTATTTGTCGCTTCACATATGATATACAAGTAAGCAAAGAGATAGGATCGCGGTGTGTGCAGTGTATTTAGACTAAATAGCGCCAGCTCGGATTGTTCATACTACCAAATAAGGGAGGGGAAAAGGGAGGGGGGGGGGGGTAAAATCGATGGTAGTATGTCTACATGACGGTCTATAATTTTAGCCGCTTTCCCCCCGCACGCTGTCTGACTTTCGTCTGGCCTCCCCGTCAAGCCTAAGTCCTTTCTAAAGACCTTTGCGCTTGCCTGTCCTACAAGTTGAACTGCTCGAGTAGCCTAAACTATTATTGTGAAGTACAGAGGTAGAACAAGAGAGAGGAAGCTGTGCAGACGACGGAGAAAGTGACTGTGATTTGTGATCATGATGGCGTTGACTAAAGTTATATAAAGCAAAAGACTTAACAGTGGAATCTCTCATTTGTTATATTGTAGACTACTATTTAACCTGAGAGAGAGACGAAGAAAATGATAATGATAATAATGTAAATGATGTTGACTAAAGTTATTTAAAGTAAAAGACAGTGGAATCTCTTATTTGTTATATAGGAGACTACTATTTAACTTGAGAGAGAGACGAAGAAAATGATTATGATAAAAATGTAAATGATGTTGACTACAGTTAGGCCTATATAAAGTAAAAGACAGTGGAATCTCTTATTTGTTATATAGGAGACTACTATTTAACCTGAGAGAGACGAAGAAAATGATTATGATAATAATGTAAATGATGTTGACTAAAGTTATATAAAGTAAAAGAGCGGCCTTCGGCTTCTGCAGTGCTACAGTGCACAGTAGCTCTTCCCCACCCCATCCGTCACTTCCCTCCCCACACCTTTGGGAACCCTCTCTCCAAATACTATTAGAGAAAGAAAGAGAGAGTGGGTAAAAGGGCTACTGTGCACAAGACGAAAGCATGGTTGTGAAGTAGACTGGATAGTTACTTGTAGCCTTGGGAACTGCTCTAGTAGGCTTCTATTAGGTGAAGCACAGAGGTAGTACTGGAACTGTACAGAAAATGAAGGTCCACGAAGTGAGAGTGATGACGGCGGTGTTGAAGAATATGAAAAGTACTGAGAAGTACGGAGGTATTTGATGATGATGATGATGATGATGATGATGATGATGATGATGATGATGATGATGATGATGATGATGTCAACTTGTTTATGCGCACAACTCCACGCTGGCAGCATGCTCATGACTAAAAACAAAATGTCCGTGCGAGGAATAGCGAGCGTGTACAGACTAGACCCCGGTTTATGCTTTGATCCACAGTATCCTACCCTATCCTATCCTATCGTATGCTATCCCCTAACTCAAAGGTCGTTGGGGCACCACAGATGATCGTTTAACTAGCGTACTCCATCTTTCTCTGTTCTCTGCAACCCTCGAGGGCTTCGTTCAGTGTGTCCACAGTGTAATCAAACAATATGCTTTAATAAATTTTTTTACAAAAAGAAAAAAAAAAGAAAAAATATGGAACGTACAGCTGATGCTGTGCCGAGGGCGAAGAAGAGATAGTGATTGTGATGTTGGTATAGACGAGTTTGACAAAGTAAAGATTTTGCTCTAGAACTTCCATTGAATATATTATAGTACAGTATATTTTGTCTTTAATAAGAAGATGTTCGTCACCAAAAAAACCCACTGAATAATCATGATAGAGAAATTGTCCCCTCGTTGTTCGAAGCTGGTTGACATCCTGGAGCGCCGAAAAACAAACCTAGGACTTGTTACTATAATGCATGGACTTCTCCTGGGTTTTTTTATCCTTCACAACTTTGTTCGCTTATATTACAGTTCTGAACAAAAACGAAGCCATCTGAGGACAGAGAAAGATTGAGTACGCTGGTTAAACGATCATCTGTGGTGCCCCTACGACTTCCGAGTTACGGGACAGGATAGGATAGGATAGGATTACAGTTCTAACTTTAGTTATGTGGGGTTTTCTCCACATAGTTACGTATGCGACAGCTTAATAATTAAGTGTTTTCACACAGTCGAATGAAATGCTTAATTAACGTTGGTATTTATAATTATATATTCACGCTAATCATTTTTTGTAAGTACTACGCACATAGAGCTATTGTAGACGTTTTATTTGCGCTCGATCCTCCCCCTTCTACCTGCCCCCCCCCCTCCCCACACCGTTCTTCCACCACCCTCTCTATCACTCTTCTACAACTATTGTTGTTTAAAGTGAGCCTGAGATCTTTTTTTCCCCCCAAACGTTTACACTAGATAGATATCAATGAATGAACGTTGAAGTTTAAGGTCTACACCCACCATTGGCGATATGGCAGACGCGGATAACCATCCCAGGGAACAAGGGTAATGGACCTAAATCCACACTGAACAACCAGAGCATTACATTACATTACATTACATGATTATTGCTTTAGGTCCAGCGGACTCTTCCGAGCCAAATCAGGACCGGACAACCCCCGATCCGCATAAAAAATCTGCTGAAACAACCCTAGTGGTAAAACTGAAGGCTCTCCACCAGCCAGGCACTTTACAATAAAGACATCCCACGCAAGGGACGCTGAGGCTATAAAACTCTAATTTATCGAACCCCCGTTTACAAAAACAAAATAGAATACAAACATCATTATAAATTATCAACAAAACACATATATATAAAATACCTACATTGCCAAATAATAACATCATAGGAAGCCCCAGTGACCACCTGGCAGAAAGCGTCCAATATTCCCAAGCTGATCCAACAGACCTCACACACAAATAAGGAGTCTTGTCCCGGAAGAGTTTTCAAGAAAAAAAAAGGTAGGTGACTGGTCTAGCGAAGAAGAAGATAGTATAGCAGATTGATAGAACAGAGCAGGAATGAGAAAGAACAAATGAGTAAGACAGCGACAGTGGGAATTTAAAGCACTAAATTTCCATTTGATTTTTGATTGAGTAGATTAACGTCCCCGGATACATAAGCATATAGGGCACTTGTATAAATTTCCAGAAAGTGGGGATACTATTTATACTGAAACCCCCGGCACCCCAACGGGGGAACCACCAGAGCAATCATACTGCTAAAATGGAAGTGAAATATAACCACTTTTATCTTGCCCATCATGGGATTCGAACTTGGGTCATCGGTGGGCCAGGCGAGCGCTCTACCACCTGAGCTACGGCGATAGGCATAGTTATGATCACAGAGGAGTTTAGTCATCTACATGATTGGACTGAAGGCTCTCTCTCCTATGGGTGCATAAGACAGCTCGAGAAGTCACTGGGATATAAAGCCCATGCCACACGAGCGTCAAATGTGGGGCCAAGTAGCTCAGTTGGTAAGAGCGTCTTGCTAGAAACCGAAAGGTCGCTGGTTCGAATCCCGGATTGGTCAATGTGTGATCATATTATTTTCCCCTTTACCAACAACTGGCCCGCTGGTGTCAGTATAAATCGGTCCAGTAGTCACCTATATGCGAAAGTGTCGTGTGACTATAATCTACAAACAACAACAACAGCGTCAAATCTACTGGACTTGACGCGAATCGGAGCAATTTTTGACTTCGAAGTCGGAATTTCATTTTGACTTGAATCGCGCAGTGCCACACGAAAGTCGCACATCGAGTTAAACTTGAGGGTTATTGGTCTTGAAGTTTTGCTGTACGTGTGTTGTGATCACGTGATTCGTATTCTGCTTCTCATTGGCCAAAAAGTCCGAATCACACAATCGAGACTCGCGGAATTAGAACATGTTGAAAGTCGGCAATCGGAGCCAATTCAAAGAATCTGGATTCGCGATGCACAGAGTGCCACACGACAATCACGGGATTTTGTCGTGATTTCATGAATTGGATTCAAGATTTGACGCTCGTGTGGCATGACCATAAGAGAGCGTCACGGGGCGCTTCACTAGCAATTAGTATCCCATCGGTGGCGTTATTGTGCGGCACTTGATACCACAGGCACAGATTACAGTAACTCTTCCCTCGAATGATCCACGGAGCTTTGGTTGTCAGTGTTTCGCCGCGCTCCGCCGGTTGTTGAGTATTGTGCGCTTGTGGGGCCGTTCTGGGAAAACGCCTCCAGTGATGCTAGTAGCGACATTTACAGTCACATTTCGCGAATAAGAGACACACAAAAAATGTATTACTGTTATTCACAACTTTCCGGCACCTCTCGTAAAAACTCGTGGGTATCGCCATTATAAATTAAAACGAGGTTATATGAAACCAAGTTCCGGTTTGGCTTGTTTTGCTTTTATCAAAGCTTGATGCGTGACTTTTAAATATGGCAAATTGCCGAAAACGACGATTGTTAGAGCCAGAAAACGAGTGGGATAAGTATAAAAACGGTGGAGGAAGTACATGCTCAGTGAAAGAATGCAAAAAGCAATCGTAGAGGCCTGTATTTGTGGCAACTTCGGAGGTGCGTCGATCATCGACAGAAAGTGAAACAGGACCTGAAAACTCTTGTAGTTTTCCATAGCTTCGCCGTCGCAACCTTCACAAAACACGAAGTAACTGACTATGTTAGGCTAGCGTTGTGGCCAAGTGGGCTAAGGCGGGACTAACTTGCCTTGTCCACAAGCCAGAAACCAATGGCGCCTGACAGGTGTGGGTTCGAGCCAGCATCTGGGCGTTATGTTTTTCCGAATATTTTTCAAAAATTCACAAATAATGTTAGGTAGGTAGGGTTTAGGCGCGCCACTGGCGATAGAAAGGGATTATAAACTGCAGCAAAAAAAATAAAAATATGTGAGGGTACGTTACAGGTGGCCAGTGACACATGTTATTATTCTTGAATATTTGGAAATAACTCACTAAAACACGCGGAGAAAAAAAACCGGAAGTATTTTTCATAGAGGGGATTCCCTTTGGTGCATAGGATAGCAGAAAAGTGTGAATACTCGCGTGGTCATCTCTTAGCGAGAAATTAGACATTTTATAAGTGTGTGTGGGTGTGTGCATCGTGAGTGCGTGCGTGCCTGTGTTTGTGTCATGCGTGTGTGTGTGTGTATGTGTGTGTGGAGAGGGGAAGGGTGAAGAGGGGGGGAGGTGTTCCATAGTTTTCCAAGACTTCAGACTGACTTTAAGTTGACGACAGCTGTTTTCTTGACATATGTTTTCACACGTTTTTTAATGAAAACTTAATGCCCGAACAATCGCCCAATATGACTTAAAAGATAGATAATGTAAAGCTTCGAACTGCTGGTCGTTATTTTCGCCAGCTGTTGTTTTGTTAATATTCTTTCACACATTGTTGTTGGAATAGACTTCTTAGTCGAGTGTGCGTGAGCTCTCGCGCGCTCCCTCCTCCTCCCTTCCCCCTCAGCCACAACCTCTCTCTACACACACACGCGCGCGCGACGCACATACATATGCACACACAATTACGCACACTTACTTACAAACTTACGCACACATGCACACTTACTTATACACACACACACACATACTTATACACACACACACACATACACACACACATACACACATACACATACATACATATATACATACATACGTTTATACCTATATACATACATACACAGACACACACATACATGTACATAATACGAACGCACGTACGCACCCACGCTTATAAACATGCATTTCATCCTATCCTATCCTATCCCGTAACTCGAAAGTGGTTGGAGCACCAGAGATGGTCATTTAACAAGTGTACTCAATCTTTCTTTGTCCTCTTCACTCTGCTATACTATCTTCTTCTTCGCTAGATCAATGACCTACCTTTTTTCTTGAAAACTCTTCCTGGACAAGACTCCTTGTTTGTGTATGAGGTCTGTTGGATCAGCTTGGGAGTGTTGGACGCTTTCTGCCGGGTGGTCACTAGGGCTTCCTATGATTGTACTATTTAGCACTATTATAGGCATTTTATATGTATGTGTTTTGTTGATGATTTATAATGATGTTTGTATTCTATTTTGTTTTTGTAACCGGGGGTTTCGCGTAGTTGAGGTCAACCCTCAGCCGTCCCCCGCGTGGGATGTCTTTATTGTAAAAAGTGACTGGCCGGTGGAGGGCATTCAATTTTCCCACTGGGGTTGTTTCAGCAGATCTTTTATGCGGATCGGGGGTTGTCCGGTCCTGATTTGGCTCGGAAGAGTCCGCTGGACCTAAAGCAACAATAAATCAATCAATCAATAAAAAAAGTCCTCTACAGTCCTCATGGCTTCAATCAGTATCAAGCCAGTCCATTCTCGAATTTTGTCTTCCAACCTCTTTTTCTGCCTTCCTCTTCTTCTGCCTTCTTGTACCGTGCCTTGTAGATGGTTTTTGCAAGGCCTGATGCTCTGGTGATGTGGCCATACCATCAGAATTTCCGTATTTTCACCATTGTCTGTCGGACTTCGTCATTGGTGATGTGCTGGGTATAGGAAATTCCCAGAAGTCTTCTGTAGCACCTCATCTCCATGCTTTGTATTCTTCGTTGTAGGTCTGCTGTGAGGGTCCATGTTTTGCAAGAATATAGGAAGATGGAGATGACAAAGGAGCGCAGAAGCGTTACTTTGGAGTGTAGACTGATGGTCCTGTCTTTCGAAATGGGCTTCAATCTTGTCAGGGCAGCAGTTGTTCGTGCTATCCTAGAGAGGACTTTTTGTCGGGACCCACAGTCTGATACAATTACTCCTAAACATTTGAAGCTGGGCACTGTGTTAAAAGATTGGCCTTGGACTTTGATGTCCGTGTTGATGCCTTTGGTGTTGTTGGTCATCATTTTGATATTCTCTGCGCTTATTTCCATTACAAAGGCTTTGGAGGTGGTGTGAAGCCTCTGTACCAGCTGTTCAAGTTCTTGTTCCTCTTTTATCCTATCCTATCCTATCCCGTAAATCGGAGGTCGGTGGGGCACCAAAGATTATCGTTTAATCAGCGTACTCCATTTTTCTCTGTCCTCAGCAACTCTTATGGCTTCGCTCAGTGTCAGACCAGTCCATTCTCGAATATTGTCCTCCCACCTCTTTTTCTGTCCCCCTCTTCTTCTGCCTCCTTGCACCGTGCCTTGCAGGTTGGTCTTTGCAAGTCCTGATGCTCTGCTGACGCGACCATACCATCGGAGTTTCCGTTTCTTCACCACTGTGAGCAACACATCGTGCTGTCCAATGGTTTGTGATAGTTTGTCGGACTTCGCTGTTGGTGATGTGCATGGTATAGGAAATGCCCAGAAGTCTTCTGTAGCACCTCATCTCCATACTTTGTATTTTCGCTGTAGATCTGCTGTGAGGGTCCATGTTTCGCAAGCGTATAGGAAGATGGAGATGACAAGGAGCACAGCAGCCTTACCTTGGAATGTAGACTGATGGTCCTGTCTTTCCAAATGGGCTTCAACATTGCCATGGCAGCAGTTGTTTGTGCGATCCTGGAGAGGACTCCCTGTCAGGACCCATTGTCTGATACAATGGCTCCTAAATATTTGAAGCTATGCACTGTGTTGACCATCTTCAGTCATTCCGTACCTCTCCAGCCAATCCATCAATGTCATCAGCAAAACGGGGGTTAAAGATTGCTCTACCCCTTTGCTGAATGTACCTTCATGATCTGCAAGGGCATCTGACATAATGCGCTCTAGAAAGATGTTGAAGAGCGTTTTGGAGAGAATATGCATCCTTGACGCACGCCGATGGTTGTTCTGAACCAGTTCCCGATGGCGCTATGGAAGACTGCACTGGTAGCCTTGTCATACAGGCGTTTGATTTCTTTAATAATGTTGGTGCTGATGTTGTACACTCTCATGGTTGCCCACAAAGCTGCATGCCAGACTCGGTCAAAAGTTTTCTTGAAGTCTACAAACACATGATATAGTTGTTTGTGCTGTAGGTACTTCTCACAGATTATTCTTAGGTTAAAAATCTGCTCAGTGGTACTTCGCCCTACCCTGGATCCTGCTTGTTCTTCAGCTATGATTTGTTCAGCTTGGGGTTTCAACCTTTTGAGTATTATTTTCAGGTGGAATTTGCTGGAATGGCTGATGAGGTTAATGGTGCGGTAGTTTTGACACTCCTGAAGGTTACCTTTTCGGGGAAGAGTGATGACAACCGCCTGGGTCCATGGTGTAGGCCACTCCCCACTCTGCCAGATTTTATTACAGATAATGGTGATGGCGTCAATCATCGCTTCTCCTCCTGCTTGAAGCAATTCTGCGGATATGTTGTCCAATCCCGCTGATTTCCACTTCTTCAGCAATGGCAGTGCTTCCACAACTTCTTTTCTTAGCAAGATCCTCACGAGAGACCACATCGTCATAGGATCCTGGAATGTCAGGACCCTAACTGCAGAGTGAAAATTAGAATGGCTGTACCACTTTCCATGGAACATTTTAAGTATCAGCGAACTGCGCTGGAAAGGCCTAGGTGAAACAACGACCGACAAAAGCCATAATCTTTATTTCAGCGTAGAAATGGCAGGCACGAACACTGCATTGGATTCATGGTCCACAAAGATATTCTAACATCTGCAGGCTGTCTTGAACAAGTTCCGAGGAAGGACATAGTCATAGTGCAAGGCGACTGGAATGCTAAGGTTGGTCAGGATGCGTATCACAACTACATGGGGAGACACATGTGGACCTCTTTGCAACAACGAGACAAATGACAGAGGGCTGACACATGCATTTCATATCGGTAGAAAAATACTAAATAAACTGAAATTCATTATCTAAGTGGAATTAGTTCATTAGCTCTGAATTTCTGTTGTTTACCCTTCTGTACGTTGTTTGTGTGTGTATGCGTGTCTGTCTGTCTGTGTGTTTGTATGTTCGTGTGTGTTTATGTATTTTTAATAATGTGTGTGCTAGTGCATCTGTGTGTGCGTGTGTGTGTATGATGTGTGTATGTGTAAATGTGTATGTCTGACTGTCTGTCTATCTGTCAGTATGTGTGCATGTGTATGGACGCTCTTATACAAAAGAGTACAAAGGCGAACGTGTGAACTATCAGCACTGGAAAGTGGAGTGAACTTGCTTAATACGGTGATGCTTATGAATAGTGCATGATTATTGATTTACGCTAAGGTCTACATAATGCCGTAACCATGCCGTATTTGCTATTGCGAGCAATTATGTTGACTCCAAACTCGCTTTAACATCTCACACACATACAAACACACACGCTCTCACACAAACACACACACACACTTGTGCGCACCCACATACACACAATAACAGAGAGAGACAATGAGAGTGAGAGAGAGAAATAATAAAATGGAAAGGAAGAAATTAAGGAACATGGAAAGCTAGGAGAAAACCGGGAATGAAACAGATGAGTGGTAAACTCATTTTCTCTCTTGTTCTGTCAAGCTTAGACTACTGTAACTCTCTTCTGCCTGAACTCCCTTCCTCTTCTGTTCGTCTGCTCCAACGTGTTCAGACCTCAACTGCTCGTCTGGTTCTCAAAATGAAAAAAATCTGATCATATCACACTTCTCCTACAGTCTCTCCACTGGCTTCCTGTATCTCATGAGGATTACCTACAACATCTGTACTTTCTGTTACAAGTGCATCCATGGATTAGCGCCTTCCTACCCCCACTCAGCTCAGAACATTCACTTCTACAAGCCATCTAAAAATCCTCGTTCTTGCTCTGACACCCTGATGCTACAAATACCCCGCTACGAACTCTCCTCTGAAGGCTGTCGATCCTTATCAGTGCTTGGTCCTTCAATTTAAACTCTCTTCCTCTCTCTTCGCAGTTCTCTGAACATAGCCAATTTTAAGTCCAATTTGAAAACTTGTCTCTTCCTTACAAATGTCTGATCTCGCCTCCCATCACTATCTCATCATTCATTCTTTTCAGACCACCGCCGTCACTCCGCACGCCCCCAGCCCCCTCACTCCTTAGCTGCTCTCCTCCTCCCCTTCCCTCCCTCGTTTTTTATAGTTGACTTGTAAATATTATTTGTCATGTTTGTATTATGTCATGGCATAACTTATTAGTGTCTCGTTTTTGTTTCACTGATTTTTGTAGGTGTTTCGATGTTAACGTTAGGTAGGCTATAAATGCTTGAGAACTGCGCTTTGATCTGATGTCATTAGGAAAAAGCGCTATATAAATACCCTTATTATTATTATTATTATTATTATTATTATTATTATTATTATTATTATTATTATTATTATTATTATTATTATTATTATTATAAAGGGAAAAGAATGGAAGGATAGAGAATTGGGAAAGAAAGGGGAAGGAAAGCACAATGGGAAAAGTATGGAGGGGGGGGGGTGGAGGGGAGGAGAAGGGGTGGAGAGAACATGGGTCGGTAGCAGAATAATTATACAGAAAAATCGAAGGTTCTTTTGGTGACGATGTTTGCGTTGCAAGTCGTTGTGATGTTGGCATTTCAATGGGAAGAGAAGGCAGGTTTGTGCTGTACCTGTCCCCGCCTCGTCAATACAGCTGATGCTGTAGCTGTTGCTGGTGTTACATGGAACAAAACTATAAGGCAGCCTGCTTAAAGCTGTAGTATACCATCCAAAATTATTGATTGAGTTTCTATTTGATCTTTTTTTTTTTTCAAGATGGATCGTTGCATGGGCATCAGTTGTTTTGCATGATGTGAGTCTTGAAAGGTGTATCTCTCATGAAAATTCATAATATAAATAACCTTTTTTCGTGAGTACGTCTTCGGGCATTCAAATGTTTATATGCTTTGAAAGTTGGTATTCATTCATTCGTATTTATTATTTATTACAAGTATCATTGATGAATTGAATGTTTGTGATTACATGAAAAGGTATGTGAGTGGTAGGACGACGTAAAAATAATGTTTAAGAAAAAAAGGTAGATGCCTTTGGATTGCCTGTCATTATTGTCTGTATTGTTGAAGTTTAAAAGTTGTGCAGGCGTTTCATACATGTATAGACACTTTACCCAGGGGTGGATTAGAGCAAGAATTCTTGAGTAACAGCAATAGCAGCAGTAGAAACAGCAGAAACAAAACAGCAGCAACACCCATAATGGCACCAACAGCAAGAAGAATGTTACCATGCTTAGTATAGAATTTCAACTATTTACACAAAACTCGCACATTTGACGCAGCCGTCAGCAGTGTTCAGCTTTAAGTCTTAACGCGACACCATCCAGCATGCTGTATTATACAGCACTGCTTGTGTTCGTGGCGAGTCCCAGTTAGCTAACGTAATCAGCCTCCGTCGATACTATGATAGTTTTGGCACGGCATTAGTTCTCACAGCAAATGCAAATGCAATTATTTGCCGGGGTGGGGTAGGGTGGGGAAGGGGAAGGGGGAGGAAAGGGAGTAGAAAGATGGGGTGGGGTGAACCCTGTCGCATAGCATCACGGCTCTTTTTTCATACCCTTCGTTTTTGTCTTGTTGGTAACAGTTGTGCGGCGCTGTGTGTTGTTATTTATGCTAGCAGCAATGACCTGAAGTTATATTATATATCATTGAATATCAGCGCAAATGCCGGTGCAATTATTTCCTTTAAAAATAAGCTTTTTATGCGAGTGATGAAACAACACATCCTGTAGCATCGAGGCTCTTTTCCCTCTTTTCCAGCTTCTGTTTCTTTGTCCGAGTGGTGTATGGATTATGACCATTACGCTGTGTTCTCAGCACACTGCGTAGCTGAGACTAGGGGCCTATGTTTCGACGTTCGCCTCTCCTACTAGTATTAGTACTTGTGAGAGGAGGTACTCGGCGACCCTCGGCTGTGCTGTGTGTGTTCTCGGCTCCTCAGCGTAAGCGACAGGGACTGGACTTGCTCTTTTATCTTCAGCTCACGAGTTCCGTTACATCATTAGTTTTTCAGTGCAAGCGCAGATCAATGCATTTTATTTGCTTTTGAAAACAACATTTGTTTTTTTGTTGGGAAAAATAGCCTGCAGCATTTGAAAGAGGAGGCTCTTTTTATAATTATGTATTCAGCTTCGTGCCTTGTAGGCTGTATTCGCGGGTCTTGCTATTCTTGGCCTTGGAAGCAAGCAGAGTGCAGTGTGATATTGTGAAGACTTATAATATGTTATATTCAGAAATATTTACTGTAGATGTTTTGTAGACGACGATTAAAGAACTACATTTTCTCGCTGTGAGCGAGAAAATGTTGTTCTTTAAGTTAAGTTTGTTGTCTCAAACCGGTGACTGTATGAAGTTTTATTATGATAATTATTGTCATACTGTTATGACTATAGTAGTAGGCCTACTTGTTTTCGCTGAATTACAGATTCTTTTGAATACGACTTTGGTTTTAGTTCCCAGTGCAAATGCAAATTATATATTTATTAATAACAAGATTTGGGTTGTTTGTAAATGGTTTTATTCTTGCATGTGTGCTACAGGCGTATGAGGTGCGTATGTAAGTAATACATATGAATAGGTCTCTAAAAATTAATACTTGGTGATGTAAGTGTCGGTTTCTAAGAATTGTCGTTTATTTGTCATGCTTTTATTATTCAGATGCGACACAAACATGACTGTTCATAATTTTTTGGTTTGTTGTATTAATACAGATTTATTTGATCTGCACCTGTATAAGAACAATCTCGTATTTTGATCTATGGTAAATGGTCAAGTCTTTTGAGTAAGAGATTGCGTTACAGGTCTGTACGTATAGCATCGTGCCAATTTCTCTGTACTAAATGGAGTCAATTATTGTTGATCCTACACACAGTCAAGTTTCCTTGTGTAAAAATGAGGGTAATAAATCATCTTGTATCTTGATCAAGACATTGCGTTTTAGATCTATACGTATGCTAGTTTTGCTAATTTTCTTGTTTGTGGAAAGAGGTGGTCAATCTATTTGATCAAGTAACTGAGGTAGGCTTATATGCGGAGACCATCTGCTATCTTCTTGCCAGTGCTAAATGTAGTCGACCCTCTTGACCACAGAGAACTTGCGTTATATGCGGAAACTATTTTGCGTCTTACGCTAAAGGTAGTTAATCCGTTGGACAAAGAATTTGTTCTATATTGGCCTCCTATTACTGCATCGATTATACGGAGATTATTTTGCTGTCTTCTTGTCTGTGCTGAATGAAATTATTCTACTTTGGCATCCGCGGAAATATTGCAGTGGACAAAGTGGCTAAAGAAGCTCTGCATCTAGATTTCCCTTCAGAGATTTTCCCATTTGTCCCATATATGACCTGTGTTGTTTGACTGGCTCTTATTGTAAACGGCTCTGGCAGACCGAATGGTCTAATCAAATCAATAACAAATTCTTTCAAATTCTTTCAGATTTGTCTTCTTCTTTGCCTAAATTTGCGTCAACTCGCAAAGAAGAAACTGTTTTGGCTCGCCTTTATATTGGGCATACTTGTGTCACTCATAGTTTCCTTTTCATTCAAAGTAGAAGAATCACTGTGGTGCTTTGCATGTAATAAGTCCTTTTCCGTTCGCCATTTTATGTCTGAATGTGCTGAGCTGATTGGTGAAAGAGAAAGATATTTTGGTTCGATACCTTTTAATGAGATTTTTACAGTTTGCAATAATAAACACCTTTTTTGAATGTTTACATGATGTTGGTTTGTTTTATCGCATATAGGTGATGTCCTCTGGTTAATATTATTGGTTAAATTTTATTAGTAAGGCTGATGATTTTATTTACATCTTTTATCATATTTAAATGTTAGCAATTTAGTCTGATTTTTGCTTAGTTTTGTGTGGTCCTGATTCGGTTCTTGGCAGTCCGCTGGACCCCATAAACACTGAATATCTATCTATCTATCTATCTATCTATCTATCTATCTATCTATCTATCTATCTATCTATCTATCTATCTATCTATCTATCTATCTATCTATCTATCTATCTATCTATCTATCTATCTATCTATCTATCTAGTAGTAGTAGTAGTAGTAGTAGTAGTAGTAGTAGTAGTAGTAGTAGTAGTAGTAGTAGTGCCCCGTCATCGGTGTGCATTGTTGCATCCTACACATTGTCTTATGACCCAGGCAATGACCTGTCCTGTGAGTCATTGTTATTAGAGCGCCCACGTTACGCATTTACGATATAGAATGTACTGGATTTTTGCCCTGCTGTTGCAAAGCATCGAATACATTTTTATGTTGCTGCTTTTTTTTTTAAAACTCATTCCTATCTTATCGTTCTTCTATAGCTCTTTTCCAGCTTAAGAGCTGCTCAAGGCGCTAACCGATACAGGATCTGACTCAAGCCGCTCAAGGCGCCCATTGCGCCGCTTTAGGCGCATCATTCGACCAGACAACTTAGCACAATTATGGGCAATCGGGTATTGAGGAGAAGGATCCTAGTGCTTGCACTGTAATATTTATGCGATGAGAATGCCTGCGTGCAGAGACTAGACCTATGTTTATACTCTCATCCGAAGGAGAGGGTGCTTGCCTGTGCATCAGGATCATGTTTGTTTTTGGCACTCCACTGCGACCTTGGCCTTTCAGAGTAGCCAATCAGTTCTTGATGATCGTATAGCATATGCCTGTACTTTCTTTATTGGTAGTTACTGCAGCGATTGAAGCTTATACCTGTACCAATTTTACACGTTGTTCTACGTTTAAATCGCTCCAGTGTGACCTTGACTTTCACAGCAGCTATTCAGTGTCCTTGATCTTGTAGTGTATGCCTTCCTTTATGGCAACCAATGTGTTACACTCAATTGATGTTGGTGTTTTTTCTATCAGTAGTTGATTCAGCCCCAATGCTGAAGTCCTGATAAAGTGTAACCAAAGAGCTTATTACGGAAAGAGGGGGAACTTCCATTATGTCATATACAAAAATGCGAGACGCTCTTACGGATTATTTCCCTTTGCTCGGGCTGGCTATATTTCATCATCTGCTATATGAATGATCTGTGCGTGGTAACTTATTGAGCCTATGCCATTGCAAAAGAACATTTTTATGGCAACGTTTGCAAAAACCAAACTTTTAACCATCATTATTATTAACATTCCGCTACTGCTGTCTTTTTTTTAAATGTTTACTTATTGACATTTATTTGGTGCTTTTATGCTGCTTATGTGTGTATGTCATAGGTTCGTTTTCTGCCCTGGAATTTATTATTTTTTAATCAACGACAGATATTTTAAAATTAAAATATGCATGACAGACTGTTTCATTTATCCGAAACTGTGTAAATCCGTAATCGTGTGTGAGAGAGAGAGAGAGAGAGAGAGAGAGAGAGAGAGAGTGAGAGAGTGAGAGAGAGGGGTGTTGGGGGAAGAGAGAGCTCTGTCATTCAATCAATTAATCACAATAAAGCACAATAACAAAATGTTTCACTAATAGTGTGAATTTAATTTATATCAGGTGTCCCTCTACCCCCCCAACCCTCTCACCTCCCACATCACTGGCTTAATAATATCAGTCACTTCATGGAAAATAATTAATTAATCAGACAGAACAATCCAATGCAAGCTAAGTCAGAGGTGCGCCGAGAGATTCGCAGAGCGAAGGCGCAGTATAGGCAGAAAATTGAGGATCAGTTTGCCTCGAGCAATACACGCGATGTTTGGCAAGGCTTACAGCGCGTCACTCAGTATAAGCAGAAAAGTGTTGTTTCAGGTGATGTTGAGCCTGATCTACCTGACCAGTTGAACAGGTTCTACTGTAGGTTTGACGAGAAGAATCCAAACCCAGGCTACCGTCCCCCTTTGCCTGATGACCCTTCGCTTCTAACCCCGCCTTTCACCATCCAGGAAACTGAGGTGAGGCGATTGTTCAGGAAGCAAAACACGAGGAAGGCGTCAGGACCGGATAAGGTATCCACTTCTACCCTTCGGACATGCGCTGATCAGCTGGCCCCAGTGTTTACTGATATTTTTAACACGTCTCTGCAGCAGCATGCTGTCCCTCAGTGCTTTAAATCATCCGTCATTGTCCCCGTCCCCAAGAAGTCAAAGGTCACCCAGCTCAATGACTACCGGCCTGTAGCGCTCACTTCCGTGGTCATGAAGGTCTTTGAGCGACTCGTCCTCACCTACTTAAAGGCATGCACGGTTCACCTTCGGGACCCACTCCAGTTCGCCTATCAAGCAAACAGGTCAGTTGAGGACGCTGTCGCTCTGGGTCTCCACCACATCCTCCAACATCTGGAGAACTCGCGTACATACGCTAGAGTATTGTTTATTGATTTTAGTTCTGCTTTTAATACAATCATCCCTCATAAACTGTTTGATAAACTGGCGCTGTTGAACGTCCATCTCTCCATTTGTCATTGGGTCCTTGATTTTCTGTTGGACCGACCACAGGTCGTGAGAGTCAATAAAGCCACATCATGCTCTCGAGTCCTAAATACTGGGGCTCCGCAAGGTTGTGTTTTGTCACCGCTTTTATTTACCCTTTTCACAAACGATTGTGGGTCGTCAGATCCGTCGGTGCTAGTGGTCAAGTTCTCTGATGACACTACAATCGAGGGTCTCATTTCGGGTGAAGATGAAAGTGCATATCGCGAGGAGGTCGGGCGGCTGGTTGGCTGGTGCTCCGATAACAACCTTGAGCTCAACGTATCTAAAACAAAAGAAATGGTCATCGACTTTCGCAGGAATAAAAGCACAATCTCACCTCTTATGATTAACAGTGAATGCGTAGAACAGGTTGATTCATTTAAATTTCTTGGAACGGTCATTTCCAGCAACCTGTCTTGGGACAATAACAGCATGTCCATTATCAAGAAGTGTCAGCAGCGCCTCCACTTCTTGAGACAGCTCAAGAGGCTCGGACTTAACCAGACAATACTCACGCTTTTCTATCGCGCCGTGATTGAGAGTATCCTGTGCTTCAGTATCACAGTCTGGTTTGGAGGCGCCACTTCGGGCGAGAAGTTTCAACTCGAAAGAATCGTGAAACGCGCCGCAAAAATCATAGGTTGCGATTTATTATCCCTCGCGTCCTCATACAGCACGCGTTTGGCAAGAAGGGCCAGCAACATTACTGGCGACCCATCCCATCCAGCCAACCATCTGTTCGAGCTCCTCCCGTCAGGTAAACGCTTCAGAGCACTAAAAGTTAGAACTAGCCGGTTTAGACGCAGCTTCTTCCCCGAGGCTGCCCTCTCGGTACCAGTGTCCTCTGTTATCCACATAGCATGAGGTGTTATACTTAAACGCCAATTTATTAGTTGCGATAATGTGTTAGTGGTGCAATTTTGTTTCCTTAATGTATTTTATCTCATTACGTTTTAATTTAGATACCCATGCGGGTATGTGTGAGTATGCGTGTGCGTGTGGAGGTTGCGAGTGGGCGTGCGCTTGTGCTTTACTCCTTAGAATATCTTTCTCTATTAGAGTATTTTAATGTTTTAATGTCCAGTGGAAGGTTGTTTGTTGTTGCAGAGGGACTGAATGTTTTACCGCATCACCAAAACGAAATCCTATGTATTTTGAATTCATTGGGTAATAAAGTTGACTTGACTTGATCAGAACCTAGACTACAACATTCCACGCAATATAGATCTAATGCGCAGAAATTCACAGATCAGAACAAGGACTGAGTTTCTACATTACATTTTTTTCCCGTTTACACTCAAACGAAAAGGGATTACAACAGATGAAGGATCATTTTTGTGCCTAGGTAAGGGGTTATCTTGCACAGTATTTGATCACGAGGAGAAAACAGACTTAGTCTAATTTAACTTGTTAACATAAGCAGTTTGACGAAGCCAAACTGCCAATCTGACATCTACTTGTGAAATATAAGCACAAATATAGTCAAACAACCTAGCAATAACGTAAACAGTGAGCGACCAGTTGAACGTAAACTGTCAGCAAGCAAACTGTTTTGGATTTAGCACATAGGTATAACATGAATCATTCAAGACGTTCGCCGATTGTTTTAACACTAACAACACTGCAGCGGTCTTAGTTTAGGCCTACATAAACACAAAAAAATGAAGTTTTTCAATTGCAGTTTACCTTTCTTTGTCTCTTGGAAATTTGAAAAAGGGCTTGCCAACACAACTTTTCTTGTATCATTATGGCAATTGATGGTTGTGCAAAAGTCACCGCCCTGTTTTACTCGGTCGCCTTTTGACTTTCTGCCACGAGCCATTTTCAGCATGTCGACAAGGGAGCATAACTCGTACCTTTCGTCTCGCGGTTCTGTACCAAGTTCCCCCTCTTTCTATCATTAAGCTCTTTGGTGTAACTCTGATTCGTTTATCCACGCAACCCGTTCAATCAGCCACAAGGCACAGAGTCGAATATAAAGTTTTCAAACTTTATTCAGCGTTCATCAACAACTGCATACAATCACCTTTTTACTCTCTCCTTTCACAACACAGTGTGTCAATTATATATTTTTTCCTCTCAACTCGAGATAACCTCAGGACGTTCCAGAATGACGCGTTACAACCAATCAGAATTAACTTCGTCATCACTGTTTTACGTCATACAATTTTCCTTTCTGTCCAAGACTGTTCTCAAATAT
This sequence comes from Oncomelania hupensis, assembly GCA_036898135.1. Classification (NCBI taxonomy): domain Eukaryota; kingdom Metazoa; phylum Mollusca; class Gastropoda; order Littorinimorpha; family Pomatiopsidae; genus Oncomelania; species Oncomelania hupensis. The sequence continues at coordinate 23,061,589 of CM072514.1, forward strand.
CGCGAAACTTCGATCGATAGTAAACAAGCAGATCTAGAGAATTCTCCAATAATATCGACTAACGAAAATTATCAACGTTATACAAAGATTCTTCTAACAACAATGCAAACCCAAATCAAAGATAAATACACTCTATTATTGAAAACTTTGCAAAGCGAAACGATTAGATCTATCGTGCGCGTTTCAGACATACTATCCTTCGCGTTTCAACGTACCACATTGCTGAGAGTGATCGTGAATCATAAACCTGTACGATTCCTACTATAGCGCCTACCTATCGTACTACGATAAAATCGTTCCTCTGTGACTCGGCCTTTCACCACGGTCAATCAGCAATAGCATCCAACCGGAAGAGTGGGGTGAGATCGATGGTGTGTTAGACTCTTATGCGCCTCCGATCACGCTTTAACTCCTTGTGCGACAGTATGGTGTGGTATGCTGGAGCTAGTAGTAGAACACGTGCTATTTTTGGATGGCCTTACGTGCGGGTTTAGATCAGCTATAGTTTCCACTGTTGAATTGTGTGGATTCGATCTCCGTATGGGGACGAATTATTTAACTTTCGTGGGAATCTTATCAGGTCACCGTATTTTTCTCCGGGTGCTCCCTTCTTTACAGGATAATATTAGATACAGCCAATCTCAATTTAAAAAATAATATTTGATTTCCTACGTTCAGTTTTTCTATTATAGCGATTATTAGAATTTATTATTATTATTATTAGAATTTAGACTACCATGTACATAGCAGAGCATTTAAATTAGCCTTAGGTGTACCTGTACACTCTAATACACTAAAATCATATAGGGAAGCTCGTCAACTCTCTTTTATAGAAAATCAAAAATTAAGTGTTGCTAGATATGTTATACGGAGTTTGGCCGTTCCTAATTCTGTTCATGATGAGATTTTTGTCGACAGCAATGTAGATTATCCAAAACGAGCAAAATCTATACCGTATCTACAACCCATTAAAAATTATGTTAGTGCCATTTTAGACAAGTGCAACATTGACATTTCTGATATTCCTGTTTTACCAAGTGTACCGAAAATCCCACAATGAGAATATTTAAGTGCTAATTTTGATATTGATTACACCTCGGTTAAGAAAGGTGAAAATGTAAATGTTTTAACAGCTGAGGTTCGAGAACATTTGGAAAGAACGTATGGTAATCATTTAAAAATTTATACAGACGGATCTGTGTCTGAAACTTTACTTGCTGGTGCCGGTTTTACCATTCCTGATCTAAAAATAAAAAAATCGTATTATGTTGGTAAGAATGTATCAATTTTCACAGCAGAATTGTGTGCCATTTTAATGGCTTTGGACACTATTAGCAACACCTCTATTGCCTTTTATAACATAGTTTTATGTGTTGATTCTAAAGCTGTTCTCAAAGCCCTTCAAAATTGGTATTGTAAAACTAGATCAGACATTATTTTCGATATTAGATTATTAACTTATGCTATTATGTCAAATGGTGTAGGAATTTTTTTGTTGGGTTCCTTCACATTGTGGCATTTATTTTAATGAAGTTGTGGATACTTTAGCAAAGGAAGGGTCATTCTCTGTAAGTGACAACAACATTGTTAGACCATCTGCATCAGAACTCATTTCGTTGGTAGAAAGATCAGTGTACTCCACCTTATCACAAAGTACTGGAATAGATCATTACTCATGTTCTAGAAACTTGTGTAGAATAATCAATAAGCTAAGAGTCAACTCATGGAATACACA
>CM072514.1:23068323-23078323 GCA_036898135.1 Oncomelania hupensis
GAGTGTTATTTTGTTTTCGACGCTTTGAGCAGATCTTTGAGTTGAAAGGTCCGGCATATTGGAACAACAGTTTCATCTACTGGCAAACTCATTCGTTCGAATACACTACTTAATTTTCCGTCAACGGCGAATGTGTGTCGTGTGTCCGGCGCTTTATAATGTATCATGTCATTCAAGGGTTTACTGTCCGTATATCTTGATCATAGGTTCTATTATTAATTAGCAACGAATGCCACGCAGGACATTTTCCCCCCTCTTGCGCCGTAATAAAAACTAAAGAACACGATGGCAAGCCATTTGAATGTATTCCCAGACACAGACGCCCACACATATATGCAAATCTTATATGTATATTTATAAATATAATTAAATATGCCCTGACAAGGTTGAGGACCATTTGGAAAGACAGGACCATCAGTCTACATTCCAAGGTAAGGCTGCTGCGCTCCCTTGTGATCTCCATCTTCCTATACGCTTGCGAAACATGGAGCCTCACAGCAGATTCACAACGAAGAATACAAAGCATAGAGATGAGGTGCTACAGAAGACTTTTGGGCATTTCCTATACTCGGCACATCACCAATGACGAAGTCCGACAGACCATTGGATAACATGATGACATGCTCACAGTGGTGAAGAAACGAAATCTCCGATGGTATGGCCACGTCACCAGAGCATCAGGCCTTGCAAAGACCATCATGCAAGGCACGGTGCAAGGATGCGGAAGAAGAAAGAGACGGAAAAGAGGTGTGAGGACAACATTCGAGAGTGGACTGGCTTGACACCGAGCGAAGCCATGAGAGTTGCTGAGAACAGAGAAAGATGGAGTACGCTGGTTGAACGATCATCATTGGTGCCCCAACGACCTTCGAGTTACTGGATATAATAGGATAGGATAGGAATAAGCAATTTTAAAAAGTGTTCATTTTCCTGGCGAGGTTATGGCTCGGCTTTATATTAAAGAAGCAAAGATGAAAACATGGAATGATGGGTCAATATTTGTACTATATGCAAGCTACATGTTTATCAAAATCAGTTTTGACCCAATTTGAGATTAAGCTCTGTGTTTAGAAAATGGCGAACCTCGTCGTCCTTAACCTTTGAGAAAATGAAAATCTAAATTCCATAAAAGGCCGAGTAGTAGTAAATAATATGCTTATTAAAAATTATTAACATAGATCAAGTCATGTTTCTGGTAATGTTCATATGAATTTTGAACAAAATCTGTTTAAAAGGTCTTGAAATATGGCGTACGCGTGCAACGAACCGAACGGCCCACAGACATTTGGCGCATTCTTATTCCCGATTATATCAAAGTATTTTCAGACACGTCTAGTCTGGGCGTTCCACAGCCGCCTCCGGCATTGCACAATACAGCTTTTTACCTCACCAGTTATATTACAAAAATATTTAAAAAATCAAAAAAAATCAGCGGCTAGCAGCTCAGCTTAAGCCTTGAGTCCGTCTGTTGTTGTCGTTGTGTGTTAGTGTTTACAGTAATATTATTGATTCCGTTCGCCGTATTGACGTTCGTCGTTATGATTTGCATCCATGTTGACAGTCACGAGTGGCTGTGTGTTGACTGACATCGATAAACCTAGAATTTTTAGTGTTGTTGGTGGTGATGATTCTGTTGTTGTAGGTGCTTGTTGTGGTGATAGAGATGGTAGAGTTTCCATAGTCGGCGGCGATGGCTATCAGCGGTGGTGTTGGAATATTCCATTGACCTCCACAGCATTGTTCAGGGTTTGCGATGTCGTAGTGACTTGTGTTGGTTGTTAGTGATGCTACAATTTTGATAGGACTAATATGAAACAGTTTATCCAGAGGAGGTGTCCCCGAAAGCGGTACGGTAGGGTACGGATTTACCTACGGCTTGACGGACTTATTCATTGGGTAAACTGCATCATCAATACCACCCCATGATATGCTAAAGGTGTGGGTTGTTTGAACGGTAAAGATGTGGACTGATGATAATGGCGTTGAGGGTAACCGTTCATACTCGCTGCACTGAGAAGAAAGGAACGGGCGTATGGCCTTTCAGATGTGTAAGGGTTACACGTATTATTATTTTACACAGAGAAGCCGAGGATGGAGGAGGCGGTGGTTTTAGTGTAGGCGGAAAGAGCGCGTGATCCCATCACCTATTAGGCAGAGTATAGAGTCCCAGCTGACATTTCGAGGCGTGCGCGTGCGGATCCGATGGCGGCGTTTCGTTGGAAAGGCCATTCCTTGTGGTACTATAGTTGTTGCGTCAGTGCTGGAGGTCCAAAACGTCACTCTGGCGTGTTATGTATGTGATTCTTTAGTTTGTGCTCTCGCTATCTCTCTTAAGGCTATAGAGATGGGGTCCTAGAGTGACTGAAGATACAAAGTACTAAAGACACACCACAAGGATACTAGTACGATTCTAGAGTTGTCCAAGATATAAAAATACTAGAGATACTCCAACGGGATGCCGGTGGCTACAGAGATGTAATACTAGAGTGGCTTAAGGAAATACTCAAAGAAGATTCTAGATATACTCAAAATACAAGAATACTAGAAATCGGAATACTAGGGATACTCGTACAACACAAGGACACTAGTGGCTACAGTGATATGATTCTAGAGATGCTCAAGATACAAGAATACTAGAGATACAAAAGCGTCCAGAATATTCTATTAAATTGTACCCCACACGTATTTTGGAAAAGCAAATTGAACCCTAATCGCGTTTGTGGTATCAATGTTAAATAGTGAAGGCCGACAACCGTCTTTGTATGAACTGAGCAAGACCCGAATGTGAGCGCATAAGGTGAAAGGCGTTCAGGCGACCTCAAGTAGCATCGCGCTGTTTCTCACAAACTCTGTAAACGGATATATGCACTATTATGCAGATTCTATGGACATTTTACCTTATTGCATTTCTATCATCTATGTTGATTGCATTTCCTTTACATATCTAGTTCTATGGCAATATCGTTCTGGGTTGAGAACGTTATAGACTGTAGGGCTATAGTTGCAGTTTATTATTGGAGAAATAATAATGCGCCATGTTTTAAATATAAATCTCTTTTGAGTGAGTTTTTGAGGCGAGATGTTGTTTGTGCGATTATAAAATAAGAACTTTTAAGAGGCTTTCTATGTGAACTTTGACATTTAAAAAAAAAAAGTAACTTGGCGTCATTGCGATAGTGAAGAACGACAATTATACTGAGAGGAACCGAAAATTGTTCGCATTTCAACATTTTAGTTCATTAAAATATTCATAATGTCAGCCAAAGACGATAAGCTGGTCTCTGTTACAATAGTTCACGAACCTTTTCTTCAATCACAGTTCTACAGTGTTATCTGTTTCTCATCATACATAAAATATTACAGTCAGAGTAAAAATAATAATAATAATAATAATAATAATAATAATAATAATAATAATAATAATAATAATAACGCCTTCGGTAGGCTTTGATGTCGATAGGTTTAATGATAGGTTGAAGATAGGTTAACGTGTTGATTTGTTAGAGGTGGGTTAGAAATGAGTTGAAGATATAGTTAAGAGGTTGAAAGTTTAAATATATGTTAACAGTAGATTGAAGATTTGGGTAATAGGTTAATGTGTTAATATGTTAGGGACAGTTAGGCTGAAGGTTTGGTTACTGTGTTATATTAGAGATAGGTTTAAAATAAGTTTAACATTTGGTTAATAGGTTGATAGGTTAAAGGCTGTAGGTACAGGAATATCTCATGTCATAGCTATTTATCCTTGCGAGTGCAGTGTATGAGAGTGTGTGCGAGCGCTTAGAGCAGACTTTTAGTTCGGATTTGCGCTTTACAAAATAAATTATTGTTGCTGTTATTATTATTATTATTATTATTATTATTATTATTATTATTATTATTATTATTATTATTATTATTTAAAATCTCATCGAGTGAATTTGTGCAACTGGTGTTGATATCTTGATTGTTAGACCTAGGGAGGAATATTGTTTTTTCAGTTGTGCAACATTCGGTTGTGAAAATAATGTGTCAAGAAATACTGTAAAATGAAAATATAAAACTAAACTTTAATGTCAGTGTGGATCTCTGTAAAAGCTCAGTACGATCGTTGAGATGATAGTTTTAAATCCAGTAAATCGTGGTAATGATTTTCCCATTATTTCCTTCAATTCAAGGCTGCAGCAGTCGCCATTCATTTGACCTTGTGGAAAATGTGTTTCATGCTCTTGGCAACTGGAACATTGCATGAAGACAGAACACTATAATTCTTTTACACTACAGTTTTGCCAAGCATTGGATCTAAAAAGACAAATTTTATTTTGATCATTGTTTCTTTGGAGAAGATCTAAAAAGACATTTGGAGAAGCGTAAAGGAGACAGTTTTCTTTTTTAACCTTTGTATCTATGGAAAATGTATGTGAAAGGAGGCTAATGACAATGGTAAAAAGTTTACGAAGTATCGATGCTACAGAAACATTGTGTGTGCTTTTGAAATGTCAGTGGTAGTATGATGTGATGAAGATTCGCTGTGTTCACAATCTCAATATGGATGTCTTACTGGCTTTGAAAAACAAGGTAATCTTTTCTGCATGCAATCTGTTTGTGTGTTTGTGCCTTGTTTTCTATAATTAGCAAGCCTACATGCATGTCCCTGCCGATCTCCAATCTCCTATGCTTTTCATCTATGTAATTTGCCTGTATGCCCATCGATCGATTTTTCAATTCCAAAAACGTTTTTAATAATAATGTTTTATTTTTCTCTTCATTCCTACCGATTTGTCCACTTCAAATGTTTTGTTAATATGTTTATTTTGTATATATTCATACTACTGGGTTTTTTCACTTCGAATGTGTGATCCCCCCCCCCCCTCCCTCTCGATTTGTTTATTTTGTCTTTAATTTAGATTTGACTGCGCAATGTTACTCGTTTTATAGATATTTGGGTGGGCATGTCTTGCATCCACCGATGCCTTTACGTGTGTATTTGGAGTAAGCTTACATCTACCCATCCAACTGCATCAATTCCATCATGAACAAGCTGTCTTGGTTTAGTGATTGATGATCTTGCTTGCTCCCATGCCGTTATTTGTGCATTTGAATTGGCATCTACCCATCCAACTGTCCTCTTTTCTATAATTAATTGGGCTTTCTGGTTTAGTGATTGGTGTTTTTCCTTTCGATTTCCCACTGCTATTCATATTTGTTGTAGGGTAGGTATCCCCTGTTGCGGACAGTGTTGTTTTACCTCATAGTTTAAGTACTCGATCTTAACTGCACACATGACTGATATTTTTAAAAAAAAATAAATCTAGCCAACAGTCAGACATTTTTCTACATTTCTAGATGTGTTTGAGCTAGTGACAGTTAATTTTCAGTTTAAAGGAAAAACAAACAAAACAACAAAAAATATGGGTCTTCATCAAAACTAGGGTGGGTTGTTTACATTTTTGGACGGGCTGTTATTTTGTTTTTCAGTTATGAGTTCAAATCTATCCTAAAGTATATTAAGTATACATTTTCGGATTACAACAGTCCAGGAACCGATGAACACGGATTTTATATATATATATATTCCCCCTCTGGGGGAATAAAGGAAATTATAGAATATATCTATCTCCTCTGTTTTTGTTTCCAGTGGTTTTCATTTATGGATTTGTGCCATAGATACAGATGGCCCTTTCAACGTGTTCTCAGGTCGTCAGTGTTACCAGCTGGGCTTATTGAAAACCAAGTGACTGATTTTCCAAATCAGGACAACATATTCGTGTGAAGCGCAGGCGCTTGTATATGGACACGCGAGCGCCTATGACTCTTCTTCTATGTATACATAAAAGAGGGGAGCGTCATAGGCGCTCGCGTGTCCCGATACAAACGAAGATACTTATACAGTGCTTCAGATTGTTGGTGCGCCCGCGCCATTGGCGCATATTTTATCAGAATGGCGCGTAACAGTCAACGTGAATGCGCCAGCCTGGCGCGTCATAAAAATCAAGAAGGACTAGGTGAACATACGATACGAATACCTTCGATTGTCAATGACCCATCTTTTTCAAAATTGACCCATCATTTTGCATGGCCATGGGTCATTGGGCCCATGATGTCTGAAAACAATCTGAAGCACTGCTTATATACACATTTGGCACGGGTGTTAATTTTAGAATCAACCTTGAGTATTACTATTAGGTACATAAGCAATATCAGTTTTATCGTACTTTTGGAAGAAGTTTTTTTTTGGGATCAATCTTTTTTCTTCTTCTTTCTTCCGGTAGAGCGAACTTCACTGTAAATTCAAAGAGGATCAGTGAGGCTGAAATGTTTGATCTATGGTCCCTTTAAACCTACAAACAGTTTTGTAATACGGTAATAGTACCCAATACCAAAACACATTTCAAACGATCGATGGCATGCACAAAGACAGCGCTTTGTCGATAGGTGATAAACCTGCTGGTGCGGCAGCTGTGCATGGCCTGTGCTTATTGTTGGACGATAAAGACGCATGCTGTCTCATAATCCAATATCATGATCACAGTTTTCCGAAATCATCCAATATGTCGCTAGAAACACAAAGCCAGCTTGAGGCTCTGAAAATGTAGAAAGGGAAGGGTCAGTGCAATATTATCTTTTTCACTGTATGCAATATTTGGATTCTCTGGTGCTTATTCCAACTTTTATTGTAAGGCTATGCTATACCTCCAATTTGCTGTAAAATCCTCTCTCTCTCTCTCTCTCTCTCTCTCTCTCTCTCTCTCTCTCTCTCTCTCTCTCTCTCTCTCTCTCTCTCTCTCTCTCTCTCTCTCTCTCTCTCTCTCTCTCTCTCTCTCTCTCACTCTTTCGATAAGTAATCGTTTCATATTTACAACAATTCGGTGTAACATATTGTCGGTATGTAAGTATTAACATATTCTCGCTTATCAGTGTGATTCTGCATGGTCTTTGAATTTGATAAGATAATATTCAGTTTATGTAATGACGTCTTTTCATTCTAAGTAAAAGTCACCGCCATTCACTTTATTCTCTTGTATCTGGATTGTTTCACTTTGTGTTGTCCCTGGTAACCCGTCCTGTTCTTTTATTGTTCAAGAAGGCGTTTGACTGAGTCTGGCATGCAGCTCCGTGGGCAACCATGAGAGTGTACAACATCAGCCATACAATTGTTGAATTCATCAAAAGCCTGTATGACAAGGCTACCAGTGCAGTCCTCCATAACAGCGCCATCGGAAAATGGTTCAGAACAACAATCGGTGTGCGTCAAGGATGCCTACTCTCTCCAACACTCTTCAACATCTTCCTACTGTATAGCGCTTCATGTCAGATGCCCTTGCAGGTCACGAAGGCACAGTCAGCATAGGGGGTAGAGCAATCTCCAATCTTCGTTTTGCGGATGACATTGATGGATTGGCTGGAGAGGAACAAGAACTTGAACAGCTGGTACAGAGGCTTGACACCACCTCCAGAGCCTATGGAATGGAAATAAGTGCAGAGAAGACCAAAATGATGACCAACAATACCAATGGCACCAACACGGACATCAAAGTCCAAAGCCAATCCCTCAACACAGTGAAAAGTTTCAAATATTCAGGAGCCATTGTATCAGACAATGGGTCCCGACAGGAAGTCCTCTCCAGGATCGCACAAACAACTGCTGCCCTGGCAAGGTTGAAGCCAATTTGGAAGACAGGACCTTCAGTCTACATGCTAAGGTAAGACTGCTGCGCTCCCTTGTCATCTCCATCTTCCTATATGCTTGCGAAACATGGACCCTCACAGCAGATCTACAACGAAGAATACAAAGCATGGAGATGAGGTGCTACAGAAGACTTCTGGGCATTTCCTATACCCAGCACATCACCAACGACGAAGTCCGACAGACCATCACACAAGCCATTGGACAACACGATGACCTGCTCACAGTGGTGAAGAAACGGAAACTCCGATGGTATTGCCACGTCACCAGAGCATCAAGCCTTGCAAAGACCATCCTGCAAGGCACAGTTCAAGGTGGTAGAAGAAGAGGGAGACCGAAAAAGAGGTGGGAGGACATTCGATTGGCATGACACTGACCGAAGCCATGAGGGTTGCTGAGGACATAGAAAGATGGAGTACGCTGGTTAAACGATCATCGGTGGTACCCCTACGACCTCCGAGTTACGGGATAGGGTAGGATTGGATAGGACTCCTGATAATAAAATTGCCTGACTTTGATGCTAGCCGGCGTTGCACAGTTCTGAATCCATTCCAATCTATTATTCCAGCCAGCTTGGAATCCATCCGATCGTCATCTAAATATCCCACAATGGGATTGCAGGCGTCTCTCTTTGCGTGCTGCAAAGACATCGGAATGGCATGGCCGCAGGTTGCGGAGCGGCGATTGAAATCAATTTAAGCAGGGGGCTGAACTGCAGTTTTCACAGCATAACATTAAACATAGATGGGCAGTAGTACTCAGACATTTTTCTTGTAACCTGGGATATTACGAAACGAATTTTATATATATATATACATTTTTGAGTGTAACATGTTGCCCGTTACTATTGAAATAGAAATGAACAGCCCAGAGAATAGAGAGACAGGAGGCCGCAGGAATAAAGCAATAAGTCTCTACTCCTCCCCCACCGCCCCCCCCCACCCCTACATTTTATCCTCCCCACCACTCTTCCTCCTCTTGTTTCTTACTACTCTCCATCATTCCCCTCCTCATCCATGTTACATATATAGCTTTACGTGTGACTTCTTGTAGTCAAATAATACTCAAACATAAATCATGGAAGGTTGTTTTAGCTTACACACTATTTTGCCTGAATCAGTGTATGGCTGATGATGATTAACCTCCTCCACCCCACCCCCCTCATTCTCCCCCCCCTCCCCGTTCTCCTCTTGGCCTGAGTGGCGTTGCACTGCGGCTGCCCGCGTGTAGGTTTAGAAACAGTCCGAAATTCACTGGCTTTGGGTGGCAAATTTGTTCCGATATTTACCAGAACAAATTATCACACACACAAAAATGAACCAATCAATCACCGTTGCGAATGTTTGTGTTTTCAGTTTGCCAGCAAGCCGAAGTCGGACAAGATTGAACCGAAGAAGGATTCCCCGAGACGAGAGCCCCCGAAGAAAGAACCGAAGCCTTCCCCGTTCAAGGAAAAACCCGTTTCCTTCAAGGACCCCAAGGACAAGCACGGCCTAACGGCGGTGACGGTGACCGCACCTTCATCAGCCTCGGCTGCGACGACCACGAACGTAGTCTCTTCCCAGCCGCCTGCATCTTCTTCTGTCGTCGCTGCAGGGGCCGGGGCTAACGGCAAAGACAAAAAGGTCAGTGAAGGTCGAAGGTGATGGTTGTAGTTATTTTGTAGTGGGCGTAGATTGGTCTTAGACCAGCCAACAGACAGACAGACAGACAGACAGACGCAATTCATTATCCTGCACTTTCTTCTTCTTCTTCTTCTTCTTCTTCTTCTTCTTCTTCTTCTTCTTCTTCTTCTTCTTTAGCTCTATTCCTTGCTTCTTCTTCCTCCTCCTCCGACTTCATCTTTATTTTATAATGGCACTCGCACATACAAACAGATCTCTCTCTCTCTCTCTCGCTCCCTCTCTCTCTCCCCTCTAAAATTAACGATTAAAGTAATTTATTATTGCAATGTACCAGAAACACACACCAAAATAAAAATGTCCTTAAACACGGCCAAAAGGACCTCCTAGAAAACGGTTGATCCCTCAGGCGTTGCTTCATCGATCCACCATGGCGTAGCAAATTGTTGATTTAATTAGCGTTTCATTCATGAGTAATGAATGGGCATATGTCTGCATACCTATCCTATCCTATCCTGTCCCATAACCCGAAGGTCGTAGGGGCACCACAGATGATCGCTTAACCAGCATACTCCATCTTTCTCTGTCCTCAGCAGCCCTCATGGCTTCGCTCAGTGTCAAACCAGTCCATTCTCGAATGTTGTCCTCCCACCTCTTTTTCGGTCTCCCCCTTCTTCTACCTCCTTGCACTGTGCCTTGCAGAATGGTCTTT
>CM072514.1:23083323-23465823 GCA_036898135.1 Oncomelania hupensis
CAGCCACCACCTCCGCGGCCATCTCGGCAGCTGCAGCCGCCGCCGCCCTCAAGGCCCAGCAGCATCGCGAGCACGAACAGCAGCTTAAGCTCCACCAAGAACAGCTGCGCAAGCAGGAAGAGCTGTTACAACAGCAGCTACAGCAGCATCAGCAACTGGTGCAGCAGGTGCACGCGGTGCAGCATACGCAGACGCAGCGCAAACCGTTGGCCGACATCATGAAGTCGAAGAGCGTGGAGAGTTCCGAGCCAGCCAGGGCTAGAGACAAAGCCCCCACCCAGCCACTCGCCTCTTCTCACGGCCACGTTCTCCATCGAGCCTCTTCTATGGGCTCCGGCGTCGGCCCCATGGCAGGAGGAGGTGGAGGAGGTCAGGGGTCGGTCTCCGCAACCTCCTCTTCCTCCTCTTTAAGCCTGGGCCCCAAGAACGAAACAGATGAGATCATCGACGCCCTGATCAACATATACGGCATCCCCATCACTGAGGCCATGAAGTCGCTGAAGAAACGCCTGCAGGAGGAGCTGCGCAGGGTCACCAGGGACCGCAAGAGGAAGCTGGAAGAACTGGAGGAGATACGAGCCTTGCAGGTATGTTAGTTAAATGCACGGAGTTAAAAGGTTAATGTTCAAAATATTATTCCCTGGTTCACACACAATGATAGCCCATTTCTACACTAAATGATCAGCCGTGGTACTTCCCCTACTATACCTAAAGCTGACGCTTTTCAGATGCAGATCGGCGCGCTGAAGCTGGAGGGCGATGCTTACAGGATGGCGCGTCATCACATGAGTGCAGCAGCCGACAAACGAGGGCCCAGCTACGTCCAGATCAGCGTGGAGCCCAAGAAGAGCTTGACGCCCAGGTCTTCTCCACAGGTACTTTGACTTATTTTGTTTTATTTGCTGCGTGATCATATTCTCACTGACTTGTAACATTGTTTTAAGCGTAATATTCTTGAATGTGAGTAACGTGTTCCTAGAATGAGGGCCTATACAAAAATTATTGGTATTCTCAGACTAAATCTCGGTGTGTTCTAGTGAAAAATGATTTGTTAAGAAAATATTTTTCTTTTTGGGGGGGACCTGGCTGTGTAGTTTTTGGTCTTGGCGAGGTGTTTGACACGTCACGATGTTCTGTGACCCACAGGTGACACCGCGACGTCAGCGTCATAAACGTCAGTCCTCGGATCCAATGATCGCTAAGTTCTCTCCCATCAAGGAGGACCGCGATATCGAGGCCGACTTCCAGGCCAAGGCACTACAAGGCGAGCCCATCGAGGTCGTCCATCGACGTGGAGGCTCCGCCCCCATCAACATCCCCGTGGGAGGCGTGGCTGTCATGACAGGCCTACCCCTTCATCACAGCGTCCCGGCGCACTACCGCTACTCGTCTTCCACGGACGACGGCTCGCAGTCGGGTCTGAGCGACTCGGAAAGTACGCGTTCAGAGCCAGTATCCCGCTACAAGAAGGCCTCCTCCACTAGCCCGTCCAACTACGCCACTCTGTACTATCCAGCGCGAGCCAGCTCCTCTGAACGACTGCAGATGGAGCACGCCCGGTCTCTTCCCCCAGGCCCCGCCCCTCTCACCGGCAGCCGCTCCGAGCAGCACCTGGCTGCGGGTCACAGGTCAGGCAGGAGTTCAGGGTCAAGGACGCCCACCTACTACTCGGACGACGAGGAGAAGAGCCGCGAGGAGAAGAAGGCCCAGGTATGTCGTGAGCTCGAGTCATACAAAGTCTGAGAGCTAGCTGAGGCTCCATGTCAATGTACGTTGTGTTCCTCTGCAAGTTGACACTCTGCATGGAGCTTGAGTATCAAAAAAGTGTGGATATAGAGTGCTGTGAAAATGTAACCCGCATCCTGATGCATTAGTATTGTTGCATCTCTCGAAATTATATTTTAGCTTTGGATATTGATGTCATGCATGACTGTTGAAGCGAAAATCTTGTAAGTTCATAAATTAAATTAAAAGGAGTTGACCCAGAGCGTTAACCTGGCATGCTGATCATCCAGGTTCGAACACCGGGGAGGGCAAGATAAAAGGGTCAATTTTTCACTGTCCCTCTTAGAAGTAAGATTGCTCTGGTGGTTCAGTGTTGATTTTGGTCCTTACTCTTCTTCCTTGGGATGCTTATCCCTGTATGTCATATGGCTAATGACCGATTCAGTTCCGTTCGGTTAAATGGTGGGTGTGGTATTTAAGCAATCGATGTTCATTCATAATGTGAGTTACAATCCTGATCTTGATTTGTTGCTGGTTTATTACATTACATTACTTTTCTCGAGGGAGGTGCGTTTTTCTTTTGTTGTTTTTTTTCAAAAAATATTGTTTTAATATATAGGACTAGATGGGCTAAAATGTATTCAGAAAGTGTCAAGCTTACTGTTGTAATGTTTATTTGTGCTTACAGCTGCAGTACGAGATTCAGAAGCGAAAACAGCAGCTGGAGGAGACGGCACGTTTGAAGAAAGAGCTGCTGAAACTGGCCCGTGCCCGCCAGGCCATCGCCCACAGTTACGACGACATCCCTCGCCAGTACGCCGCCCCGCCAGAACGGGGAGTCGAGAGAGGGTCGCGAGACGCTGCTATGTCCGTGTCTCCACGCCCCATGCCGAGCGGTATCATCCGCCCCATCGACGACGAGATGCGGATGGCGGAGCTGGAGCGAGCGGAGAGAGAGCGCCTGGAGCGCGCCTACATGGAGCGCGACGACCTGGATCAAATCTACGACGTACTGCCCGCCAGGGTCGGCCGGGGCAGAGCGGGCAGCGGCGACCGAGGGAGACCCCAGGAGCGAGGGGGCAGTCTGGACAGGGAACGTAGCGGAGACCGGGAGAGTAGCGGCAGAGGAGTGGGACAAGGTCCCAGCCCTATGCCCTATCCTACACGCTCCAACTTCAGCGCCACGGAATACGTGGCTCACAAACACGAGTCGCAGCAGCAGTACTACCACCAGCAGCCCCACCACCACCCACCACCGCAGCTGCCGCCGCACACTCAGCACCGCCCGCAGCCGACCCGACGCCATCGGGTGGATGAGCCGCTGTACGTCAACACATCCACGGCGGCCAACTGGGTGTACGACCGTGAGCTGCCTGCCGGCTACCAGACCCACACCATGCCCCACCCACACCACCACCACCACCCTCAACCCCACCCCCACCACCCGGTGAGTGAGGCGATGGGGCAGCCCCCTATCAGCAAGCGGATCGACTCTTTGCCTTCCGTGCAGCAAACGTCGGGGCCGGCCAGGGAAGGGGGCCGTGACGCCAGGCTGTCGGCCAGTGTCACTCTACCTGAACTCTATGCCAACAGGTAAGATGATGATGCTGATGATGATGCTGATGATGATGATGCTGCTGATGATGATGATGATGATGATGATGATGATGATGATGATGATGGTGGTGATGGTGGTGATGATGATGGTGGTGATGATGATGGTTGATTTTTTAATATTATTATTTGTTCTTATTGTATGGACTGCTACATCGTTAGGTAATAGATTCCACATTTCTCATTTTAAACAGGAACTAATAAATCTGTGCCCCAAATGAAGGCACGTAAAAATAACCGGTCGCAGTGAGAGGTTTTAAATGAACGTGCATGCATGTACGAAAACATATTCAATACAGTACACTACAAAACATCTATACTTCCTCAAACAAGGAATGTACGCAAGTGTAGATCATTATTATAGAAATCAAAAAGCAGGTCGATCAGGGGAGAGGGTTGGCGTTTAACAGTGCTTTAGAAGCGGCAAGTTAGATCTTGCTTTCGTTCAGCACCTTGAGCAGTTCTTTGAACTGGTAAGTGCGCTTACATAAGAACAGTTCATTGCACTTCATGTATTTAGTTTCACTGGCTCCAAGGGGCTGGGGTCATGTGTGTTTTCAACCTGATCTGCAACCCATCGCCCTATTTCAGGGCCGACATGGATTTCCGACCACCTCACCCCGTGCAAGCCAGCCTGAGCGGCAGCAACACCTACGTCAACACCTCCATCAGCGACACCGACGGCAGCCCTACGTCAGTCAGTGACGTCACGCCCGCCATGCCGCTGCTGGACGACGTCAAAGACAAGTCGCGCAAGATCATCCACAACATCGGCAGCGGCTCCCGCCCCGTCAGCGCCGAGTTCAACATTGGAGATGTGGAAGGTGATAGAGGTGGTGCTGGTGATGATGATGATGATGATGATGATGATGATGATGATGATAATGATGATGATGATGAGGAGGAGGAGGAGGATGACGATGGTGAGGATGATGACGATAATGATGTTGATGAGGAGGATGAGGATGATCGTTATAAAGAGGTACTGCCTTGTTGTACAGATCTGATGAACGGAATGTACCGTGTGGAAAGCGACAACAGTGTGGATGCCGACGAGCCTATCATGAAACACCTCATGGAAGGGGGTGTCACCATCCTCAAGCAGATGGAGAGAAAAAGAAGGGTAAATGTGGGGGGAAGGGTAAGACAGAGACAGAGACAGACAGAGAGACAGGGAGATAATAATATTTATTATAAATAAATTCATAAATAAATAAGTACACAAAAAAATATATATTTAGTTGTATTTTTTTATTTACAAAAGTCCAAAGCATAATTTTCATGCATTTTATTTATAGACTAAAATTCACACCTACGAAAATACGGGTCGGAAATAAGCCTTGCTATAGATACTGTTACACTCGGATATGATGATGGTGTTTTTCTATCAGTATCTGATCCAGCCCCGATGCTTGAAATCCTGATAGGTGTAACTGATTCGTTTATCCACGCAGCCTGCTCACTCAGCAGCAACAAGGCAAAGTCTTCGTATGAAGTTTTCCACTTTTATTCAGCACACATCAACAACTGCATACAATCGCTCAATCGCCTTTCCACTCTCAACTTTTTACTTTCCAACTCACTATCAACAACAACCACTTTGAAACAGTGCGGCACTTATATAGTTTCTACATACTCGGGAACAAACGAGAATATCCTACATGAAACACCACAACCAATCAAAATTAATTTCATCATTACTTTCTCATGTGACACAACCCTATTTGGAATGGAAGCTTCCATGGTAACCAACAGAACAATCCATACGCTTCGATCGATAGTAAACAACCAATTCTCGAAAATTCTCAAATAATATCGACCAACTAAAAACACTAACGTTACACAAAGCCTCTACTAATAACAACGCAAAATCAAATCAAAGATAAATACACTCTATTACTGCATGCGTTGCAAAATAAAATGAACAGATCTATCGCGAGCGTCACACACGCAAGCCTGCCATTGCACGCGCTTCACACATAATATCGTGCGCATTTCACACGCACCATCATGCGCGTTTCAACGTAACAGATATGAAGGGTGACCACTGCCTTCAGCCCTTCAGTGTTACCACTAGGGTTGTTACGGCAGATCTTTTATGCGGATCAGGGGCGAGTCCTCTTTTCAGCGAAGTTGTGGTCTTGATTTTGTGGTCCTGATTCAGCTCTTTGCAGTCCGCTGGACCCTGTAAGCAATGAATAACTAACTGCCTTGAGCGCACGGAAATCACGTGCTCTAAAGCGAGGCACTTGCACATTCCTATTCCTGCGGATTATTTTTATTTTTATCTAAACGTGGGCCTAAACAGTTCACAGTCTGTTTTTGTGCTCACAGTAGAAAGGTATACACATTTCAATGAATCATATTTACCGAAGTATCGGGTTATCTTAGCACTCGAAGTAATGTGCATTGAGCTTGCTTGTGTTTTCTGTCTGTCCGTACAGCACTACTTACGGTCTATGTGCAGATCTCTGAGTAGTGCATGGTAGAGCTTTGGCTTGCGGATCTGAAGGTCCCGGGTTCGAGCCCAGGCCGGGGCATTGTGTTGTGTCCTTGGGAAAGACACTTTACTCCCGTTTCCTACTCCTTCAGATGAGAGTATAAACCGAGGTCTAGTCTGTGTCGCATACATTCCATCATAACGGACTTTAAAGATCCTGACGCTCATGTCCTAGACGGGTGAGTGCCGGTGACAAGAACACACCCAGCATGCACTTAGGTCCTTCTCCCCCATCCTTGGCTGCCCAGGATTGTGCTCAGTTGTACGGGCGTCAGACCATGCGCCCAAAGGTTGCGGGTGGGCGTCTCGGGCGGCTTGAGTTAGATCCTGTATCGGCCAGCGCCTTGAGCAGCTCTTGAGCTGGTAAAGCGCTATATAAGAACGATTAAATAAATAATAATAATAATAATAATAATAATAATAATAATAATAATAATAGTGCATATCTACAGGCCTGTTCGTAAACAGTAAACAGCGGAAAGCAAGAGCCACGCTTCTGCTAAAGGGGAATAATCCAATGTCACTCTCATTAGCTTGTTTGAAGTGATTTGCATGCAGTATTATTAATTAATCTGCGTTCGTATTCGTGCTTTAAATTCCCATTGTCACTGTCTTTCTCATTTATTCTTTCTCATTCCTACTCTGTTCTATCAATCCACTATACTATCTTCTTCTTCGCTAGACTAGTCACCTAACGTGTGTCTTGAAAACTCTTCCGGGACAAAACTCCTCATTTGTGTAGGAGGTCTGTTGGATCAGCTTGGGAATATTGGACGCTTTCTGCTAAATGGTCACTGGGGCTTCCTATGATATTATTATTTGGCAATGTAGGCATTTTATATGTATGTTGTTTGTATTCTATTTTGTTTTTATAAACGGGGGTTCGATAAATTAGAGTATAGCCTCAGCGTCCACTGCGTGGGATGTCTTTATTGTAAAGTGACTGGCTGATGGAGTTCCTTCACTAGGGTTGTTTCGGCAGACCTTTTATGCGGATTAGGGATGAGTCCTCTTTCAGCGAAGTTGTGGTCTTGATTTTGGGGCCCTGATTCGGCTTTTTGCAGTCCGCTGGACCCTGTAAGCAAAGAATAACTAAACTAAACTCCTTTCGTTTTCAGCCTCCACCACCAGAACCAACCCGATATGGCTTTCCCGTCAAACGAATCCTCGTCACCCGCGATCCCAAGGATCGATCTGTTGCTGGTAAGATGGAAGTTTATTTATTTATTTCTTTATGCAATTATCAGGTATGCATTTATTAATGCATTTGTCTTTTTTATTTTTTAATTGGAGGGAGAGGGTTACGGTGGGCTGGAAGTGGTGTGTGTGGGGGGGGGGTGATGGAGGTGGGGGGATAGAGGGGGGGAGAACGAGGAAGGTGAATATAAAAAAAAAATTTGTTTCCAGGCAACGGGATCGGTATGAAGATCGTGGGTGGTAAGGAAATACCCGGAACGTCAGAAACGGGTGCCTTCGTCACTGCCATCTACCCTGGTCTGATCGCTGACCAGCTGCACGGGGAACTGGAAGTGGGTGAGTCCATATGTGTAGTAATCATTGACGGGAGGGGTGTCTCAGTACCACACTCGCGTATAACCTACTCTAGCCCCTGTCTCTTCAGAGAGCATTTTTGCCGGATTTTCACAATGGGCCGCAGTGGGCTCAGTGGGGGAAAGCGACGGCACAGCAATTGAAGCTTTGAACGTTACGCAATAACTTGCAGGCAATGATTGGAAGCTGGTTGATGGCCCGAGTGCCGTTAAAAAATAACATGAACCTGATGCATATGCAAATGCCCCTTACTCCTTCCAATGAGAGGATACACAGAGATCTAGTCTGCGCATGGGATTTAAAGATCCTGGAACTCATGTCCTAGACGGTGGAGTGCCAGCTACACAAATACAACCAGATTTCTGGGCGTCGGATGAGGCGCCTAAGGCAATGGGTTGGCGCATCGGGTGGCTTGAGATCGATCCTGTGTGTGGGCCAGTGGCTTGAGCAGGTCTTGAGGTGGAAAAGCGCAATATAACAATTAAATAAATGAAATAACTTTATATTTTTTAGTCGTGTATGATGTTTTACATTAGTGTGAAGAATAAAAAATGATGAATGGTAGTTATTGTTGTGTGTGATGGCAGGTGACCAAGTGCTAGAATGGAACGGGGTCAAACTGACGGGCAAAACATACGAAGACGTACAGCAGATCATCAACCAAACCAACGGAGAAATCGAGCTGCTTGTCAGAGCGTATGTTATGTTTGTTTTTTCGTCATTACGTTGTTGTTGTCGTTTTCATCATCGTCATCATCATTAGCAGCAGCAGTATCATCATCATCATCAGCATCAGCATCATCATAGAATTTATCAGTACAACTTATGTTAATCTGATGAATAAAAATTGATGCAACAACAACAACATAGAATTTAATGTTGTTTTTTTCTTTCTCGTTGTAGGATCAATCCTAGTGGTTGCCTGGACCCTCCCAGTGGGGGAAAGGGAGGAAGCTGTCACTCCTCCTACGACAACCTCCCCGCCTACGACGACGTCGGTCAGTATAGTATACCCATCAGTGTCTCAACAACCCTTTGCGTTGTTGTTTTTTTACCTGGGTGATACATAATTATTATTGACTCACATGCATAGCAATGTGAGACTGTGTACTCACCCGCTCCCCTCCCTCACCCCTTCCCCTAAAAAAAATCCTGATTTTTTTCAAATCTGTGCGAGAGCATTCCTAAATAGTCCAAAAATGATATAGAAAAAAATGTCTGTCTGTTCGCACACCGTCCGCCCTCTGCTGTCCGCCGTCTGCTGTGCGCCGTCTGCTGATCGCCGTCTGTGCCAAAACTTTAATGTGGCTAAGTACTCAGAGCCTACTTCAACTATCACAACCAAGCTTGGTAAATTGGTGCATACCCATGAGACCACGAACATTATCAGTGTATGAATGACTTCACTTCAAGGTCAAGGTCACAGGGTCATCAAATGTTAGTCAAAATATTATAATTTTTCACAAAATTTCAATTTCTTTCTAGGTTATTAATATTGAACTTATTATTCTTTGATGCATGATACATATCAATGAGGCACACATACTAGGAAAATTTGGTCAACCTCACTCCAAGGTCATGGTCACTGGAACGGTCCAAAGTCGGTTTTTATAAGGTACTCTACCCTAAACTGTGAGAGATATAAAGTCCAAACTTGTATTTAGAGATGATATATTAATCTTTCATTTTGCGTTCCGTTTTTGCATTGATCTTGAAGGTCAAGGTCATTTTAGGCCTTGCAAAGACATACAAAAATAGGTCATCGTACAGTGGAATGGAATATGAGTCTCCTCTCTGAAAATCCTTACCGGGAAGAGAGGGGACTATAAACTGATTAAATAAATAAATAAAATAAATAAAGTGGAATGGCTGTTTATTTCACCCATACTAGCCAACACCATGGGTTTTTCATCAAATATGCATGAGAGGTCACGTAAAAGTCAAGGTCATCCCGAGGTCACCGGTTTTTTTTGGCACGATTCAACTTTTGCTGTACTTTATTTGTTAGAACATGAGTGTATTTGGTGCCTGAGGTCAAGGTCATCTCAAGATCAAGAGAATAGGAAGTCAAAGTAGGTATTACTTTGCAATTTAAGGCCACCGTTTCATTTTGGGTTTTTTCTTGGCACTCATTTTCATGTTAAAATAGTGCGAGTTCCATAAGGAGCCTGTGAGTCATATGGACTTTGCCTTTTTAATTGTGTATTGTTTTGTTCATTTCTTCATTCTTTCATTTGAGGGCTGTACACAGTGACTGTGATTGTAGACCAGATCATCAGCATTATCAGGTGAACGATTGTAACGAAGGGAAGGAAGCTGACGGCAGTACTCTTCTTCAATGAGGCTCGTAGACCATGAATCTTAATTTCTTATGCCGTTTTACTTCCATACTGTATGAGTATAAAGTATTTAGCTTAGCAGTTATTATTTATTTATTTCGTCGTTCTAATACAGCGCTTTTCCAACTCAAGAGCAGCTCAGGGCGCTGTTAGTTGGAATACGCTAGAAGTACGTTCAAAAAACAAAACAGGCTGACAAATATCCACACACACACACACACACAAACACACACTCGCACACGCACACACACGCACACCATCCATGACACCCCTTCTCACCCAACTAACTGATTCCCCCCTCCTTCCCACCTCGTGCATTTCAACACAGTGTGTAGACCTATGTGGGGGGTTTTATCGCTTTGCAGTGAAAGAACTACGAGCTGGAGGGGGAGAGAGACGACGCCGGGCAGAACCTCGACCACCCGCGAGAGGGGAGAGAGGAGAGGAGAGGGCGGAGCAGAGTGGGGGGTGCGAAGAAGGCGGAAGCGCGAGCCGGAGCGGGGTCGATCCCCGGGTGCTAGCGGCCCAGCTGGAGGAGATTCAGGAGACGTCATCGCCGGCAGACCACACGGACTCACCGTCGTCATCGCAGCAAGGCCCTCCCACCCCTACCATGTCTTCTCCGTGCAGCACGCCCAGGCAAGTCTAGAAAAAGTTCATTAATTTTATTTTTTGGTAGAACAAAGTATCACTTTGTCCATATTTTAGATCTATATACTTGATAGATCTTGAGCCTAGGTCATCAAAACGGTTATAGGCCTATATGTGAACGGTTTGGAGACCATGATTGTGTTGTGTGGTGTACTGGTCTATGTTGCTTTGCTTCAGATTGGTGTACAGGCCTAAACTATAGATATATGGAAAGTAGGATAATGCGCTTGCGTAGGCGTATGTGTTATATACCAACAACTGTACTAGTGGCGGGCTTATTAAAAATGTGTGGCAGTCGCAGATATTTTATAAATATAAATTGTTTGTTGTTGTTGCTTTTGTTTGTGCGCTTTACATCGTTTTAGAAAGGGAATTTATTTGTAGGCGACTTTGATGACGAAGATGATGATGATGATGATGATGATGATGATGATGATGATGATGATGATGATGATGATCATGATGATGATGATGACGACGATGACGACGATGATGATAATGATGTTCTTGTTGTTTGTTCTTGTTGTGATGGACCGAAGATGGGTTAATTACGCGTGTTTAGTTGATAGTACTATCTACCTATTATGTTCAGATCCGACCCCACCTCAACATCGTCAGACAAACAACGACCTGCAGGATCTGGCGGTGGTGGCGGCAGGCACACACCAGACCGCCGTGACCGGGATCGTCGTGGTGGAGGAGGAGGAGTAGGGGGAGGTGGTAGCTGTAATGAAGGCCAGAGACCCGAAGGACGAGGGAGAGACGACAGGGGAGGAGCTGGAGGAGGAGGTGGGGGAAGCTCCAGCAGTGGGGGAGGAGGAGGAGGAGGAGGAAGCGGCAGCAGCGGCAGTGACCGGCATCATCGACGAAGCTCGCGGCATCGTGACGGTGGCGGAGGAGGTGGTGGTAGCGGTGGGGGTGGTGTAGCAGAGCGAGGAGAGAGGGACCGAGGTTCCTCCAAAGACCTGCGCGGTGACGACTTCCGGGACTTGCCCCGAGACAGAGAGGAGAGAGGGAGGGACAGGGCGGACTCCGCTTCGTCTTCCAAGCGGGGCGGCACGAGGAGGGACCGGGAGAGAGACAGAGAACGAGGAGAGAGAGGGGAAGAGAGGGAGAGAGACCGAGAACGGCGGAGCAGAGACAAGGAAGGGATGGATACCGCTACGCCTCAGGCCACCCCTCCCTCCTTGCACCACCACCGTTCTTCGCAACCCCAGCTACTGTCGGACGGGTCTGAGGATAGCGCGCTTCCTCCCAGCAGTAGCGCCAGCACCACCACATCCTCCATCAATGCCGCCGTCGCTGCCGCCACTGCCAACGCCACCACCACCCCTAGTGCGACCACCACCACGACGACGACGTTGACGACTGCGGCCAGCGGCGTTGACAACAGTGAGCGTAGGACGGGGCGCAACGCTGCGTCGCCCGAGCTGATCCCCAAGTTACGGACACCGTCCAAGAAAAGCAAGAAGGAGTCGAAAGAGGCAGCCAAACAAGCTGCAGCTGCCGCAGCTAAAGCTCCCGCCATCTTGCGACCTGAGGACAAAGGGCTGGGCGCTATTCAGGTCTGCCTCAGTGTAATTATGTTACTATTATTTGTTGTCGTACGTAGTTTTATTTAGATAGTATTAGCCTGCAATATAATAAAGGCGATGTTTCACAATCACACCTCATAGCTGGTTGCTGTCAAAGTTAACGTGAGAGGGAATGATGATATTATGTCTGTTTTAAATTATATTTTGTTTTCACATAATTGCTGAATCATCTGTTGTGGTAGGTAGGTAGTACCGTAGGCTTTGAAGCAAATGTAAAGCAAACAGAAGCCAAATTGTTGAATACATGCCCTTGAGATATGGCTAATAAGTTATTATCATTGGTTCTGTCGTTAGCTTGTACACATTGATGCAGTGCAGCGCAATGCAAAATATATTCCTGTTGGATGAATGATGTTTATCTGGAGATGAGACAGATGGGTTAAATGCTAAAGGAGATGAACCACATCACATTAAAAATTATCTATCTACACCCGTTTCGCTTAAAGCTTCTTCAGCAGTTAAACGCCAACTGAAGTACAAATCCAAACTTCACAAGCTCAAACTACAGAACTGAGCACCAATCATCAGTCTCAGTACAAAACAATTCAGTAGTCCTAATTACTCTTTGAGTACAATAACAAATACACATAGGAGAGGGATAATAATGTTTATCTAAAGCTGTATTCACCTTGAATAGTTTGTTTACTTAAACTATATTCGCTGCTCACTCTTTGGGATATTTGGGAAAACCTTGTTTTGTGTAACCCTTTTTCTTAATATTGTGCTTGAACTATCCTACCGTTTGTCCATGAGCTGGGCACAAGAGCTAGTGGGATGGATAATTATTATAACGCAATGTATAAATCGTCAGACATTCACTCGCCTCTGTGTTCATGCCAGTTGCAACTCAGTCACGACGATTACGACAGTACGCTCAACGTGCACGTCATTCAAGCTGTCAATCTTCGACCACGTGACATCAACGGGCTTTCCGACCCCTTCGTCAAGGTCTACCTCTTACCTGGCAGAGGGTAAGTTGATGATGATGGCGATAACGATGATGATGAGGCGGCGGCTTTTTTTTTTTTAATTGGTGATAATCTTTATGAATGAGAAACTGAGGCCATTGTGAACTAGGATGACTAGGTATGGGGTTAAGGGGAAGCACAATGAAAGACATAAAAGATGAAGATTTATGGTGATGATGAGGAGGAGGGGGGGGGGGGGAAGATCATGACTCTGAAACGCGACAGCGCTGACGATGATGTTGATTATTATAACGACGACGATAGCGGCAGCGCCGATGTAAATGGTGATTTTGGCAAGAACGACGACGACGACGACGATGATGATGATGATGATGATGATGATGATGATGATGACGCTGACTGAGAAGAATAACGATGACGGCGACCTGTATTGTTCAACTTACAGGCCAGAGAACAAGCGACGTACCAAGCACATCGCGAGGACACTGAACCCCGAATGGCACCAGACCCTTGTCTTCCAGGACGTGGCCAGAGGAGAACTGCAAAACAAGGTGCTGGAACTGACCGTCTGGGACTACGACCGCTTCAAGGCCAACGACTTTCTGGGAGAGCTGGTCTTAGAGCTGTCCGGTAAGTCTAAGTCAGCTTAATTTTCTTTGGTTACAACACGCACTACACACACAAGCACGCACACTCATGCAAACAACACACACGCACCAACACACACACAAACACACACTCAACACCCACACACATTCACTCACCCACACACGGCTTTATATGGATGATTAAGAGTGAGGCATCATCTCGTTAACATTTAAAAACAATAGACTACTATGCCAACAATTTATTTTCAGGGCAGTGTGTTTCCTGCGCTTTGCTTAGTACAGGTTGTCTGATAATTACATTTTTTTCCTTTTAGATTGAATATAGATGTACTCACTTTGTTGTAATGCTTGTTACATTTGACTTTGGGTTGCAGAGTTCGGCTTTCTGGACAACAAGCCTCACTGGTACCCTCTGAGAGATCACGTGAACATTCAGAGTTTTGAGTTGCCCAAGTCGTCAGTGCCTCCTCCTGTCACCTCTGGCACGCCCGACTCTGGCAAGAGTAAAGGGAAATCACCCAGGCACGGCAAGCGAGGGAGTGCTTCCCCTGTTAGTAATACCATTGTTTGTGCAATTACCGTTTGTAAGCTTATGTGTGTCACCATATTCTGGACACTTTGGTGTTATTGTCCCCTGGCGACGTCCGTACAACTCCGGCACTGTATTTGTCGCGCCCACGATGGCGCATGAAGAATCGAACCCAACGGTTCGTGAAAACAAATGGCCTCCCACACGGTAACGGCCGGTCGACGACTTTCGGTCACTGGATCTCCGAATCAGTGAGAACTGATAGTCACTTCCACCCGTGCGTCTCTAGCTAATTCGCAGTGCACCTAAAGGTACCTCTCGGTGTCCTTCTTGATCGTTTTTCCTCAACCGGTTTGCCTTGCACCCGTAATGTCGTGCTGGATGACTGATGCAGCCACGTCCTCCTTGGTCGAAATCTCTCTTCTCAGTGAAGATTTGCTCTACTATCGGAGTCATGGAAACCCATTGTATGACGCAATCGGTCTGTGACGTATGACACGACGACGCGGCGACGTAAAAACACAGACTTTGGAATTCTATCGAGATTGAAGATATGGTTCCTAAACATTGTTTATTATGAACATCAATAAAACAAAAACAAAGATGCACTGTTGCTGATATGAAGAGACACTTATTTTCGCGACAATGTGTATGTCATATCCTAGTTGCATATTCTAGTTCCATATTCTTTTTAATTCGTTTGTGCAGGGCACAGTATGTATGTTTATAATACACTGTGTATTTTAATGAAGATTTTGAACATTATGTGCTATGGTAGGCTTGGGTGGTTTTTTTTTTCTTATCTCTCTGTCTTGGCTAGCTTGCTTTTCTGTTCTCTCTTTTACACTCGACCATATTAGATATTAATCGTTAAACCTAGCTTTACTGGAACTAGTTATAATTATATACCGCCACGTCCCACCCATTTAGCTCAGTGGTCGAGTGTTAGGCTGGCACGCTGATGGCCCAGGTTCGAATCCCGTGGTGGGCAAAGGTAAAGAGGCCATTTTCCCCGTCCATCTTAGCAGTAGGACTGCTCTGGTGGGTCAGTGTTGATTTAGATCCGTACCCCTTCTTTCCTGTGATGGGCTATCTCTGTCTGCCAATGGTGGCTGAAGACGTTAAACTCCAATTCTAGCTTGCTGGATGCTATGTTAGTCTTCCTATCTCCTCACTGTGATTGTGGTTGATGTGTGTTTTACAGCGGTTAGGAACAGGGGGTAGAACGACCCCCAGTAACGGAGAGGGCGACATGGGACCCAGGAGGAGGTCTCTAGGTAACCTGGTCGACTCCAATCCCACCTGTGGATGTGAGTACTTCCAACAAGTCTGCCTTGATTGTCGTGTCTGTATTTAAGGTACATGATAGGCCTACCTCTTTTTTATATTAACCTTTATTTAACTCTTCTTATATTGACTTTTATTTACCTGTACGCTTTTTTTAAACCTTTCTTAATACTGACCTTTGTACCTCTCCGAATACTGACCTTTATGCCTCTTTTAATACTGACTTTTTGTACCTCTCTTAATGCTGACTTTTACCTCTCTTATAACAGACATTTGTTTTAACCTCACTTGATACTGACCTTTGTACCTCTTTTAATACTGACCTTGTACTACTGACCCTTTACTGCTGACCTTTTTACCTCTTTGATACTGACCGTTGATCCTTTCTCAATACTGACCTTGTACTTTTCTTTACAACATGGACCCATGGAAACATTGACCCTCACAGCAGATCTACAATGAAGAATACAAAGCATGGAGATGAGGTGTTACAGAAGACTTCTGGGCATTTTCTATACCCAGCACACCACCAACGACGAAGTCGGACAGACCATCACACAAGCCATTGGACAACACTATGACATGCTCATAGTGGTGAAGAAACGGAAACTCCGATGGTATGGCCCAAATCACCAGAGCATCAGACCTTTGCAAAGACCATCCTGCAAGGCACGGTGCAAGGAGGCAGACAAAGAGGGAGACCGGAAAAAAAGGTGGGAGGACAACATTCGAGAATGGACTGACTTGACACTGAGCGAAGCCATGCGGCATGTTGCTGAAGACAGAGAAAGATGGAGTACGCTGGTTAAACGATCAACTGTGGTGCCCCAACGACTTTTGAGCTACGGGATAAGATAGGATAAGATAGCACTTTTCTTTATACTTACCTTTTTCACCTCTCTTAATACTGAGCTTTTGCAGCACTTTACGGAATATTTTCTCTTGGTACTTTCTTTTGAGTATATACTGCGTATTTCTTTTTGTAAGAATTTCCGATTGCAGCTCTTCATAAGAATGTGTTTTCTTTCATTGTACTGCTTGTAACCTCTTGTCAGTTTTTAATATGTCTCTGAAGTAGCCCTCTGTCAGATGGAACTTTATTATATACTTCATCACTTAACGTTTTAACAGCTTGCAATGTTTGACTGCATATTATGTTGCCCAAACAAATAATTTATGTTTGTATTTACTTTTTCCTTAAAAATCTTTTTGTTGTTCTCCTGTCCCTTGTCTTTGATAAAGAGTCTGACATGAGTCTGACATGATAACGTGATTCTCCAAACTCCTAACTCAATATCCTAGCTGTTGTTTCGCCATTCACCTATTGGTTCTGCAGAAGTACCAACCTAGTCATCATGATAAAAGTTTAACTTGGGTTGGCGTGACTTGATTTGACTACTAGCTATATCCCCTCCTCCCCCTCCCCACCCCCATTCACCACCCACACTCTCATTGCCCATTCCTCCTACTGTCCCTACCCCATCCCCAATCAGGCGTCACCAAAGCATCATGATTCATCCTAATTGAGTTTTTGCTCTCAATCTTTTCGTCACCATTTACATATTTATTACCAAGATACATTCACCTCTCATAAACTATTAATTTACCAATTATGTATTACTTATTTACTAGTATTACAGAAGTACTATTCATTTACCAAATTACAATGTTTTTTTTAACCAGCTAATTTTCCCTATTCGGTGTTTCCAAAGCAATATTCATCCTAATAGAGTTTCTCTTCATTATTTGCTTGTATATTACCAAAGTACCATTCACATATTATCAATATCAGCTATAGTTTCATCATGTAAGAAACATACCTATATTGAGTTTCACCCAAAATACACCAATACTTTTGTTTTCACTAAGTACAAAAAAAAAAATATTTTTACCAACTGATGTCTTTTTATCTGACACCATAACTACTGTGGGTATTTGTTGTTGTCTTTGTTGTTGTTGTTTCGCTCTTACTGATACCTACTCATTTGTTTGACCAAAATAAATTAAGTTTTAATTCATGATTGACCCCCTCCCCCCAAAAAACAACAACAACAACAACAACAACAACACATTATAACCATTCACCTCTTTATCAGCTATGGTGTTTTATTAAAATGCAACAGTTCTTTTGTTTTTACTGTATATACAGAATAAATGTACTTACTGGATCCGTTTTTTTCATCAGATTAGCTTAAAATATGTACTTAAATGTACCCCAAGATACCTTTTAAATTAACTGATACCATTTTGTGGCGTTTTTGTCCGCTCTTACGATAAGCTTACCTATTGATGTGTTTGACCCAAATACGCCAAGCTTTAGTTTCCTTTTTCACTATATACAAAGACAATTATAACCTTCTCACTTCGCTGTGTCATACGTACAACAAATTGTTAAAATAACTCACTAGTGTACTGACGCCTTTTATCTAACACCATGTAGTATTATTTGGTTTTCTCCCTTACTTACTATCGACTGTACCAACGTAGGCTTTTTCACCACACTACACCTTGTGTTGTTTTACCGATACCTGCTGATGTGTTTTGACCACAGGGGCATTAACTAAGTCAAGTGGATCATCGATAGTGTAGCGGTAGCAGCCCTGTGTATCACAAGTACCGCTAAGCTGTCGGGGATCCACTACGGCTTTGCTTTGGAAGATCTACTTTACATGGTTAATGTTCCTGTGGTTTGACCAATTACACACACTGTGTTGTTTTTTTTACCATGTATGAAAACTACCTCTAATGTGTTCTTTCCCCTGTCTCCATGCTGCACAGACCACAATCCCGTTGTTGTAGTACGTCACTTCCTCTCCTCGTTTGTCTCTTGTTTCCGCTTCATGCACCATAGACAGGTAGACCACTCTTTCATCTCTGATTGGATGCTTTTGACCTTTCTTACGTCCCTTGATTTTTTTTTTTTAAATATTTATCCGCGATGATGTTGGCTTTCTGAGTTCTCTGAGCAAGCGCGAAAGCTCGAGATTTGGCTTTTAGATTTTCAGTCATCAAGTCATTTCAGCATGTTGGTTGTTTTTTCTTGAATTGTTTAGGTTTTAGGGATTCCTTTATATATTTTTTATTTTTTGTACAGCCTTTATATGCACGGCCGAGGATATTTTCGCTTAGAAGTTGAATGATTGACTGCATAGCGTACCGATTACATGACCATGATGCTGAAACAGCGCAGGGCTCCTACTCTTTCCAATGACAGTATAAACTGAGGTCTAGTCCGAGCACAAATGCATTCGATCATCGCACAAGCTTTAAAAATCCTGACGCTCATGTCTTAAAAGCGGACGGAGTGTCAGATAAAAAATAAATTAATTAATAAACACCCTCCAAGCATTTGATCTTCCCAACCCTGTCGACCTGGATGGCACTGCTCAATAGTAGGGCTGGACGGTTTTACCGTTACGTAACTGTATTCAGGTTTGGAAACGCGACGGTACGGTATACCGGTGCGGGTGTCCAAGGTCCGGTCGACCTGGATGGCACTGCTCAATAGTAGGGCTGGACGGTTTTACCGTTACGTAACTGTATTCAGGTTTGGCAACGCGACGGTTTGGTATACCGGTGCGGGTGTCCAAGGTCCGGTTTACTG
The DNA here is from genome assembly GCA_036898135.1 of Oncomelania hupensis. Classification (NCBI taxonomy): domain Eukaryota; kingdom Metazoa; phylum Mollusca; class Gastropoda; order Littorinimorpha; family Pomatiopsidae; genus Oncomelania; species Oncomelania hupensis. The sequence continues at coordinate 23,102,256 of CM072514.1, forward strand.
AGAAATCTCGACAACACATAACGCGACAGTGAGCGACATCTTGTCCGCCCAGAGAGCGAGCCCAAAGCCCAAACATGTGGATAGGCAGCTGTTCTTGAAGAACTTTACAGCATCTTATCCACGTGTTTGAGCCAGTGTTCCCGATTACGCACAGTAGTGCGTCAATTACGCACAAAATATGAAAAATGACGCAGAAAAATTTGCATGTAGACGCACACATTTTTTTCGAATCGGTGAAGTCAAAAATACGACCAACGAGTGGCGAACTAATTCACGGCATAATCAGAATCAGAACCCAACTGAGACTGCCATTGCAGACGATTAATTTCATTAAAGATTGTGTCGGGAGTTGTCGTCCTTAAAAATCGCATGCGCGCGCATTGTAAACTTCCTCCAAGCAATCCATTCACTGAACAGAATAAATTTTCGTGAATCCATTCTTTGATTCTATCATACATGATCATGTCACTTCTGGCTTGGTTGACTGGGCCCAAAACCCGTTCATCCACAGCAACATCAAGTACAGATCCTGTCATTATCGAAAATACGGAAGCTGTTGTGCAGGGTGCTTTGAAGGAGTTTGCAGCAACCAAGCGACTCAGGCTTAAATAAACATTTAATACATGTTTTAATTTTTTGGTTTTATATGATTATGATAACTAATGTGACGCTTTAACAAAGTTAAAAAAAAAAAGAAAAGAAAGTGAGGCTTGGACTTGTTTTTTCATTTCTTTTTCCGATTTGGGGACTCTCAAAATTTGCACAAGGACTCTTAAAATTTTATACCTGGGAGTCCCAAGGACTCTCATTTCTTTTTGGTGGAGGGAACACTGTTGAGCATGATACCAGTCGCCAATGCTTCTGAACTCTTAAAGTTCTTAAAGACCTTTCCCGTTGAATGTTTTTTGTTTTATTTTGATTTTGTGGTTTAAAGTTGGCTGATGTTCTAAACAGTGATTTATCATACTTTGTTTTGAAGGCCTTCAAGCAAAAATAAAGCTTCAGTTTCTATGGAAATGTGGTTCTTTGAAACTGTTTTGAAGTGTATGACAATCTTTCTTTTGCGTCGGTCACTACTGTCAGTGCCATATCCCATTTGATTGAACACTTAAAATCGCGGTATACCGGTACGAAATACCGATATGACCTAAAAAATACAGCGGGGATACCGGTACGACTTTGACCCACGGTACCAAGCTCTACTCAATAGCTGCTGCGCTTTCGCTGAGAAAGCATCCCCAACGTGAGAACTATTATCCAATCAATCATTCATTCATTCACTCGTGCGTTTGTCAGGTTTTTTTTTTAACATTGGGTTGAAGAGATGTTTAGATGTGTGAGTAGATCAGTTGAAAAATCTTCATATTACTTTTATTTAGTTATGCATGGTGCATCATTTAGTCTTCAGTAATTATAGTTTTGTTTTATTGTGCTAGTATTATAATTCCTACCATAGTAATGTGTTTTTGTTACTTCAGAGATTTACTTGTATTATGTAATTTATTATTATTATTATTATTATTATTATTATTATTATTATTAATTGCAAGATAGATGGATAGTATATATTTCCTTTTTTTTTTGGTGTATTTCTTTATTAGGCAATTCTTAATATTGATATACTATTTTACTGACAGTATAGACGGAGATATCTTTTAATTAGATTTTTTTCTTTTTTTCCTCTCCGTTTTTCTTTGACATAGTTTCAAATCAGAGATGAAAATGCAAGCTTGTCTGGTGATTGTGGTTTATGAAGTATGTGCTTCAATGTCACAGAAGTAGACTCTTTCAATAGTTTCTTTTGTACGCAATCAATTATATTTTAGAGTTGTGGCGGGTCTGCATTTATTTCGGGTCTTGCTCTTATTCTCTTCACCTGTGGGGTGCGGGGGAAAGGGACTGGAGGGGGTATAGCGCTTGAACCCGATGAAATGTTCAGATCCTGCTACTGCCACCGCTACTCTCTTCTACCTTCAGTGAAATTATGCCATGCGTGTTTACTTTATTACAAAACTTCCAGGCACTTACTGATGTGTGCAGTTGCCTATGACTGAACGTTCCAGGCACATCCGTAAGGAGATATTTTGCTAAGATCGTGCATGGCTCAAGCTTTTGAATATTTTGTTTAATTATTTTTTTAAAAGTGTGATTGTCTACAAATAATGTGCATGACTTAGAAGTTATTAAAAACAAAACTGAGGTCTCAGGGCCGAAATTAAGATTTTCCCCCGAAAAAAATGGATAGGACGAGTAACGCTCCCGTGCACTTGGTGGAAGAAAGTATTCCCAAAAGACTATCACCTATAGAATTATTGGTATAGAATGTGAATGGATTATGCGAGTCGACTAATTCGTTCTTACTGTTTAATGTGGATGTTTTAATTGTACTTGAAATGTCCAATGTTTCGCACTGTCAGAAAGCACTGTGTTTCGTGCTCTTGGACTATATAACATGGCTCAATGGGCTCGAAGTAGGCTATGTGGCAGTGTCATAAAGTCCATTTCGATGGGGATATCTTAATTCAGGGAAACGCCGAGATATATATACTACGTTCCATTTCTACCTATGTTCGGTAATGTTTTGCGTCTGTGGTCATCGATATTTTCCTGTGTAGCGGAGTGAAGACCAAGAATACCTAAAGTCAATACTATCTTATCTATATATTTATCATAACATCTTAATTGCTGGGTTTATAAATAGTACTGGGAATTGTTGTTGGAGGATGAAGAGGAAACATGGAGCACCAAAGTTCAAGTTCCACGTACTCAGATTTGAGGAGAGGAAAAATAGTGGATGTGAGGGGAAGATTTAGAGGTTTTTTGAAAGCATTTATTTTTTGTAGGAACAACTGCACATTATAATGTAAACTTTGTTTTCTGATAATATATAGACGTATGGTCTGAACACTTAAAAAGAGTACTTTTAATCTGTGGTTTTATTCGCTTTTCTTCAATTGTATCATGTGTGATCAGGTATTATGAAAGTGAAATGACAATATAGGCATTGTAATCTGTTTTTGCTTTGTCTGCTGGTTGCTATATATTATATATTATTATTATATATGTATTCCAGCGAAATTGTTATATCTAGGTGCATTGACAAGCTACACAGGTTATTGGTAATGTATTGTCTCGAAAATAGTATTGAGTGCAATGCCCCCCAAAGAGAGACTTGGGACATAACAAGTAATAGCCCCTGATGATCGTTGATTATGTATTTTTCACTAAAATAGCATCACAGTCCCCCAATGCATTGGTTTGCGTATTAAGACAGTATCAGTATCATGGGGCACGATCTATATCCATAATGGGCATAACGGATTATGTGTTGCATTTCCCCCTGTTGTCTCCATTGCATTATGTGTAATGAATGTGCTCTATAAAGCAATGTTGCTGTGTTTGTGCAGCACCCACCAGCGAACGGGAACGCGCTAACAGGCAGGTTGCATCTGCCGCCAGTTCGCCTACGGCACGACGAAAGCCTGGAAACTCTAAGTCTCCTATCAAGACGAGGTCAAATGGTAAGTATAGTGGAGTGAGTTGGTCAGTCAGTCAGTAAGTCAGTCGTTGAGTGAGTGAGTGGACGGATGTGTGAGCGAGTGAGTTGGTCAGTGAGTTAGGGAAGGAGAGAGAGAAGTGGTGACTGCAGGGGTGATAGGGAGAGGGGAGAGCGAGAGCATGTTACGGTTTGTGTAATCAGATAAATGTGAACCCTTGAGCTATGACTCCATACGCGACATGTTAACTGCGAGATGTATTGACTAGTTAACCCATTTAGTTCTGTTGTTTATTTCAAGTCAAGTTAGCAATTCTTTATTCCTTGAAAAATCGGAAGACGTGGCAGTTATCTGTACAAAATTTAATGAAATCACATAAAGACAAGTTAAAAACATGCAAGTACAAATAACGAACTCTTTATTTTAAGCAAGTTAAGAACATGAGTGACGGAAGATATTTTAACATGCGGTTGTTCTGTTGTTGCAGGACTTTTGTATAGATGGTAAGTCTTATTTGTATACTTTGGGCGGGTACCAATTGAGTAACTTATAATTACTTTTAATATAAGTATTCACTGTCATTAAAGATTTATATCTTCTTCTCCTCCTCTTTTTTCTTTTCTTTCTATTTCTTTCTTTCTTTTTTTCTTTTTTCTTCTTCTTTTCCTTCTCCTTCTTCTTCTTCTTCTTCTTCTTCTTCTTTTTCTTCTTCTTCTTTTCCTTCTTCTTCTTCTTCTTCTTCTTCTTCTTCTTCTTCTTCTTCTTCTTCTTCTTCTTCTTTTTTCCTTTTGTTCTTCTTCTTGTTTCTGAAGTTATGTTTGTTTGACTTGGCTGAAATTTTGTTCTTCTTCTTGTTTCTGAAGTTATGTTTGTTTGACTTGGCTGAAAACCCTCGGAGGCTATAGCCGTGAATAAACTTGAAAATCTTCTTCTAGGTATCTTTATAACAGCGACTGGCTTGTGTGTGCGAGAGATTTTGAGTGTGTTGGTTGTTGCATGAGTTGATCGCTTCACGGGAGTGCGTGCATGGAGGAGCGTGTTTGTCTTCTTCTTGTTGTTTATTCATAAATATAATTATTTGTAATCCTTGATGATTGATAGGTTTCTCTTTCTTACAGATGCACTGGATGATGCGGAATACTCGTACATAGACTTCAAGTGTGTTTAGTTGCCTCTCCATATGACGTCACATGCAGTGACGCCAAAAACAAAAGAAAAAATCAGAGGTCATTCATGTTATTCATCCAGAACATATTTGATTTGACGGGTATCTGCGCAATTTTCACTAAAGTGCAACACAACCCCAACCCCCCGCCCTCCTCATCCCTCCTCCTCCTTTACCACTTCCTCCCCTCCCCTCCCCGCCCCTGCCATGGCTCAGAACTCTGAATTTTACATTCCGTTTTTGCAACAATATGATCCCTAAAATGAAAAACACTACATTTTGAAAAAAAAAATCCTGTTGCTGGGAACTTTGCTTACATTACAATGTTATTTGTGTATTTCGTTCCTTAGAAATACCAATGTAAGCTTACTCGTGTGAACTTGGTTATCAGGGCTGTCGCCGATCACCTATCTTTGCACAAAGAGTGGTGTCAAAAGTGTGAAAAACAAGGCAAAAAAACTAAATGTGCAAATGAATATTAATAAGTGTGTGTTCTTAAATGGTTTTGATTAATGGCACTGTATACATGTATACTTGTGTGTGTGAACAATTATCTTGCAATATTTGTGTGTATATGAACAGTTATCGTGATATATTTGTGTGTGTATGAACAATTATTTTGATATATTTGTGTATGTGTGTGAGCATTTATCTTGCTATAGTAATGTGTGTACACTATCTCTCGTTGAAGTCACAGTAGACTTTTTAAAAATTGTACAGTGTACCGACTTTTAGTAGATAATTGTACAGTGTTTTAGAAACTAAGTGTACAATAATTGTGGAGTTGATGTACCACTAAGTCAGTGTACGATGTACTCTCTAGATTGGGTAATGTTGATTTAAGCGAATTGTGACGCTCCTTGGCTGCGTACAATAATGGCTTTAAATTGTTGGTGATAGTTTCTGTGATTTTGTTCAGAGGAAAGCGAATGGGTATTTTTCATTGAAGACGCTACATTTGGAGTTCAAGTCTGTGAATCCTAAATATAGTTCGTTATCACTACGCATGGATCAAATAGTGACACTTCAGCTGCATGGACATTTTTTCGAATGATTTCGTGGTGCGCGAACCATTTCCTGCCGGTGATGTCACGGCTTACTGAGAACCAGTGACGTCATTACGGTGCCTTTTATTTAAAGGATTGTTGAACTGTATTGTAATTTCTGTTATTATTTATTTTTGGATTGTGTTATTAGTGGTTGCTCGTTGTGACGTGTGATTTCAAAGAGATTGCTAATGGGGAATATAGTGTTTCATGTTGTAGTGCGCGTGTGTGTGTCTCGCTCTTTCTGTCTGTGTGTGCATGTAAAAAGGGTGATTACCGTTCACTATCCTTAAAGCACCTGATATCATTTTCGATAAAGATATTAAAACCTATTTCGGATATTTGGAGCTAGGAATAAGTCGTCTTTCTTTGGCTTAATGTTGCTGTATTTGGAAAGACACCCCACGGGATTGCGAGAACAATTTCACCTTTTTGTCTGTCTGCTCGATTTGATTGACGTGTCTGTCCATCTGCTTGCTTGCCAATGGGTGTAAGTTGATCATGTGTGTCTGTCTGTTCGCTTTGCTGTCTGTGAAGGTTTTTGAAATGACTTTCTTCTCTTTCGTATTTTTTAAAAATGTTATTGTATTGAAGCTCAGATTGTGCGATTCACGAATTAAACTTTTCGTTCACAAGTACTTTAAATGTCGTGTGCCTGTACCTTGCGGAACGTGAAACGTAAAACGTGAAAAAAAGGTATAGGCGCCAGACTTGTAAAGTGCCTGTGATTGCGTCTTTAACGATTTTGCATGGATCTTTCTGTCCATATTGTAGCTTCTGACGTTTGATCTTGTTGTATGGCAATGACTTGTGTAATATTTACACTGATCCATTGAAGTAGTTTTCATCTGTAGCGTAGAGTGATAGGCCTACAGTTGATACGTGTATGGTATACCGTAGTACTATGGCATCCTGTATAGTAACAATTCAAGTACAAGTCATGTGCGTGATCATGTGCTTGACAGTGCTAAACAGCAGTACAATAGAATTTTTGCAGTCAAAAAGAAAGTTTTACAACAGACTGTACTCAGAATTACGAAGGGAAACAATTTAGACCGGCTCGCCCGCATGTTGCACCAGAGTTGTCTAACGTTGGGGGCGGACATTCTTTGCAAACACAGTTTCTCGCCTACAATTTCTGCTCAGTCCTCCATCAAACTTTCAAGATCAACCGAAAGGTTGATTTCAGTTGCAATCTTAGCTAGACCCGCTAGTTTGGCTTTGTATTGCCAGGCAACCACCACCCGCTGTCCCCTGCCCGTACCCCACTCGCCCTCGCCCTCGCCTTTCTCTCTTTCTCCCGAAGAAAAGCTGGCAGCTCGGGGTACCCTTCATAGCTTTCCCAGAGGAGAAGTCCGGCCGGATAAATCTAGGTAACTAAAAATTAAATAAAGAAAGTGAGCTCCCATTTGTGGATAAGACCTATATTACCTGTTTGGACTAAGAGTTAAAACAATAGACAACAGTTACTTTATAGTATCCTGTAGTATTGCTAAAACCTTTAATATTCTCATTATTTCATCATCATCATCATCGTCGTTGTCATTGTCATCATCATCATCATCATTGTTGTCATTATCATCATCCACATCATCATCATCATGTTATTGGTGTAAATAGGCTCAAGTCTACTGTAATAAAACTAACGAAACATCATCATCTTCCTCCTCCTCCTCATCATCATCCTCATCGTGTACATTTCACTCTTCCACAACCAAGTATTGTAGTACAAAAGACATTGTGGGACTGACTGATGAACTGGGTCATATAAACTTAGATATTAGTAGATCTACAGATGATGGGGCTTAAATCTGTATGCAACCTAGGGAGAAAAAGGAATGAAACTGATACCTTAAAAAGGCTGTGGTGAGGTAAAACAGCATGAGAAGTGTCAGGGAAAACTCCCTCAGTGTGCTACGATGATCACAGGTACCAGATTTGCTGACGATTTGTTGGTCAGTTGCCATTCTTCATCTGTGTCAATTGCTGGTTAAAATATTTGAATGGCAATTTCAACTTCAGTATCACCTTTTCGCCTGTGTGGAATGGGAGTACATTACCAAAAGGGTTTATGTGTAGGGTGTTTGATTTATTTGTATGTTCTTGCTACCAGTATTCCTATTTTGAGAATACTTTATTTGTAGTTTGGAATTACTACTTGAGAATACATTATTATTTGTAGTTTGTAATTACTAGATACTTGAGAATACATTATTATTTATAGTTTGTAATTACTACTTGAGAATACATTATTATTTGTATAGTTTGTATTTACTACTTGAGAATGCAATTATTATTACTGTTTATTTTGTACTTTATAATGTGCATGTTTGCGAAAATTTTGATTGTGGCCCAAATTTGATTTTCTGAATTATTCGGTATCTTGTGTCATATTTGACTGTTTTTTTATTTTAAATGGGTGTTTTGTGCATTAATTGCTATGTTGAAGACTTTGCACTTGTGTTGACTTTGTATTATTAATTGCTGTGGGTCGTTCATATCGGTTGAATTCCAATGACCGTGTCTATTTATGTACAGAAGATAGTCTAAGACTTGCACTACAGGGAGGCAAAAATAGCTCCGTGGTTTAAGGCACAAGCCTTGTGTAAGTGAGTCTTGGGCGATGTGGGTTCGAATCCTTACCGCGTCTAAAATTTCTGCAGAATATATCAAAGACTTCCATGTGGAGGACAGACAAGAAAATGGATGATCTTCCTTTCCCCTTCACCCAAAACCTGTATTGGCATGTAGAATAATTCCATCATTGCCCAATGTATCGCTGATTTTGACAAATCAGTTTTGACTGTAGCATTTCTCCTCACACAACAGGATGGAAAGAGTGGACTGTACGTGTGAACATTGGATGGAGTTGTTAACAATGGATTAATAAGTTGGAACAATAATATTATCCTTGTTTGCTTCTTAGGATGACAGTGACATTTCTGATTCCCAATGATGCGCTATATAAGATTACTTAAATTGTGAACAGATGTGGATTAAAATTGATTGAATTGAACTGATTCCCAGTCCAGTCACAGGGTGAACAACATGGCGAGTGCCTTTAATTGCACTCGATGTAAAGTAAAGTTCTGTAAGAGTTCATCATTTCATAGGAGGAAAACAACATTTCTGATTTCCAATGTTATAAAACTGTCATGTCCTAGAGGAGTGAACGCCAGCTACGCAAATACAACCGGCAAAGCACTATATACCTTCTCCCCCATGTATCCCTAGTCGCCCAGTATTGTGCTCAGTGGTCTGAGCGGCACACTATGCACCCAAAGGCGGCAAATGGGCGACTTGAGTTAGATCCTGCCTCAGCCTGCAGCGCCTTGAGCTGAAAGAGCGCTATACAAGATGGATTAATTCATGGTAAGATTGGAGGCACGGTGGCCTAATGGTAGAGCTTTGGCTTGCGGATCTGAAGGTCCCGGGTTCGAGCCCAGGCCGGGGCATTGTGTCCTTGGGAAAGACACTTTACTCCCGTTTCCTACGCCTTCGGATGAGAGTATAAACCGAGGTCTAGTCTGTGTCGCATACATTCCATCATAACGGACTTTAATGATCCTGACGCTCATGTTTTAGACGGGTGAGTGCCGGTGACAAGAACACACACCCAGCATGCACCTAGGTCCTTCTCCGCCATCCCTGGCTGCCCAGGATTGTGCTCAGTTGTCTGGAGCGTTATTATGGTGCGCCCAAAGGCTGCAAGTTGGCGCCTCTGGCCACTTGAGTTAGATCCTGTATCGGCCAGCGCCTTAAGCAGCTCTTGAGCTGGAAAAGCGCTAAATAAGAACGATTAAATAATAATAATAATATCCCCTCTACGCAATGTGTCCGGGGACGCTAATTTACAAAAGAAAGAATAATAATAATAATAATAATAATAATAATAATAATAATAATAATAATAATAATAATAATAATAAATAATAGTAAGAAGAACTGAAAAAAAAGGCTGGTCGCACTCGCTGAAGAAAAACTCTCAAAATGAAGTCAGGTTAAGGAAGAGTTGTTGATGATTGAAGATTCTAAAGGTTATTGGTCAATTCAACTCCTATAGACGACCCTTTTGTAAGCCACGGGTAAATACTTGTCTCAAAATGTATTTGATTTGATTTTTAACTTTGAGTTGTGAACTAATAACAATCATAATTTTGCAGTGTAATGCAGTAGTATTGCTCATTTAATATAGGTAATATTCAATCGCTTCTATATGTTATTCACACTACAGTCATTAGAGTAACTGCATGTAAGTGTAATGTAAGACTGTTGAATATTTTCGAAAAATAATAATATTAAGGCTGTGAATTGTAGATGACAAGAAGCGTAATAGAGAACCCGATGCAGTACAGACAGGGAATACTGTATCCTCAGATATGATACATGTATGTAAAATGTCTTTTGACGTGTAATTTTGTGTGTGTGTGTGTTTGTATTAACAGACGTTGATCCTGTAGCACTTTATGAACTTACTAAATTTATTATGTCATTACATCGGCGATAGTCTTCTTCTTCTTCTTGTTTTAAATTAACATTAGATCTATATCATCATCGTTTGATTTGTTCGCATTTTCAGGAACAAAAGTTTCGGATTTTTAAAAATTTATCTATTTTACCCTCTTCCCTCCCCCCCCCCCCCCCCCCCCCCCAAAAAAAAAAAATTAAAAAAAATTGGGGTGTGAGTAAATTGTAGATGTTTGATCACTCGTCATTGTGCCATTTCCAAAGATTTGGTAGCAAAGCATTAAGTTGAACTAGAGTTTTATTGTTGTATATATTATAGTGTCTTTTTTGTGTGTGTTTCACTTCTTTTCATATCAATGTTAACGTTAAGTATAAATGCGTGAGAAAAAGCGCTCTATATAAATACCCTTATTATTATTACTATTATATTTAAGGCTGATTGTAATGTACATGCATAACTGTGAAGGTAAAAACTTAATTACATATACTGCGTTCTACAGTAAGATATATTTTTATGTCTGTAACTTGTAATAGTTTTATGATTATTTCCCATTTTGGAAGTGGATTTGTTTATGTCTTTTTATCATCTTTAACGAGCTAAATCAGTATTAAGTTTTATTGTTTATTTATTTCCTATTTCACTTGTTATTAGTCAACATTGTGCAATAAATATCTTATTTTTATTTTTTTTTTAAAATTTTAATTGAAGGCGGGACGATTTGCTTCTAAAGGGAGACTATTTGCTCCAAGTGGTTACTTGCAGTAAATTGTTTCTCTTTTTGTTCCGTTCTTTAAATTGTTTCTCTTTTTGTTCCGTTCTTATCGACACGAAGATTTTGAACTCCCTTTTTTTTATTTATTTAAATATTGTACTAAAATATGTTGTTATTAATTCCTAGTCTTTTTTTTTTATGATAGCCGTTGGGGTGCTGATGTTTTCTTTACAAATAGTATCACCACTTTGTGGAAAGTTAGTGTTTTAAATTACCATGTTTCTGTCACTCTCATTTGTTCTTTCGTTCCTGATCTGTTCTGTCAATCTATTATCTTCTTCGCAATACCAATTACCTATCTTTTTTCTTGAAAACTCTCCCAAAACTCATCATTTCTGTTTGGGGTCTGTTGGGTCAGCTTGGTGGATATTGGACGCTTTCTGCCAAATGGTGACTAAGGCTTTCAATGGTATTATTCTTTGTAATAGTTATAATACGATAACTTATAACGCAATATAGGCATTTTATTTGTATGTGTTTTGTTAATATTTTATAATGATTTTTATATTCTATTTTGATTTTGTAAATGGGGGTTTGATAAATTAGAGTGCAGCCTCAGCATGGGATGCCTTTATTGTAAAGTGACCGGCTGGTAGAGTGTGCCTTCAGTTACCATTAGGGTTGTTTCAGCAGATCTTTTATACGGATCAGGGGTGAACTCTCTTTAAACCAAGTTGTGGTCCTGCTTTGGCTCTTTGCAGTCCTCTGGACCCTATAAACAATGACTAACTTTTTTTCTCTGGGGAAAAATTTTTTTGTCAAAGGGACATAATTAAACTTTTTTTCTTCTTTTTTTTTTAAAAACTGTAGTTCATTGGTGTTTGTGTATTGGTAGTGTACATATACTGTACATTTACTGAAAGAGCTTGTGTAGTAAAATCTAGTCCTTTTTGATTTTATAATGATGATAAATGTTGTCTGGAATAATAGTGCAATATTATACACGCCCAACCACAATCTCCCTTATAAGTCTTTGTGATGCTGTTTCAATTGTGATACATGCTGCTCACTTCAGCTTTAGTAAACATAAACTTTCTATTTATTTATTATGGTCAGTGCTAGTGTTATTCAAACCTTTAGACTTTGCTTACCGATCACATGACCATGTAGATCACTTGTGATTGGGTAGACGCTGTCCTACATATTGATGAATCTCCTGCCTCATTTCAACGCGTTGTGATTTGGGTGATTCTACTATGTTGAAATTGATTTTTCATGTATTTATTTTCTTTTTTTCCTTTTTTACAAAAATTTTATTGTTGCCAATCTTGTTTCTTGTACATGTCTCTTTCTTCATAAGTGTACATAATATGAATAAACATAATTATTCTGTATCCAAGAAACCAGTTTTGGATTTCATTGTATAAGTGTGTCTTTCTGTCTGTGTTGTTTTTCAAAATAATTAGTTTAGGGAGTATTACACTTTTATTATCTGAAAATAATTAGAACAAAATAAATACAGGATTGATTGATTGATTGATTTATTGTTGCTTTAGGTCCAGCGGACTCTTCCGAGCCAAATCAGGACCGGACAACCCCCGATCCGCATAAAAGATCTGCTGAAACAACCCCAGTGGGAAAATTGAATGCCCTCCACCGGCCAGTCACTTTACAATAAAGACATCCCACGCGGGGGACGGCTGAGGGTTGACCTCAACTACGCGAACACCCCGGTTACAAAAACAAAATAGAATACAAACATCATTATAAATCATCAACCAAACACATACATATAAAATGCCTATAGTGCTAAATAGTACAATCATAGGAAGCCCTAGTGACCACCCGGCAGAAAGCGTCCAACACTCCCAAGCTGATCCAACAGACCTCATACACAAACAAGGAGTCTTGTCCAGGAAGAGTTCTCAAGAAAAAAGGTAGGTCATTGATCTAGCGAAGAAGAAGATAGTATAGCAGAGTGAAGGACAGAGCAGGAATAGGAAAGAGTAAATGAGGAAGACAGCGACAGTGGGAATTTAAAGCACTAAATTTCCATAAAGTGGGGATACTATTTATACTGAAAACCCCCGGCACTCCAACGGGGGTACTGTTGCCGCAGTGAAGCGTCTTGCCTATAAAGGAAAGACAGGTTTTCAACTGTGGCTTTCACTGTTCCCTTTATAGGTTTGAACAATCTACAGTGGCAAGATTGCTCATGACCCCAAGGGGTAATAAATACAGGAAAAATCTAAGTAATGATAACTGGCTAGTGAATAAATTACAAACTTAAAACTAACAAATAAAAAGAATGTATTGCAAAATCTTGTATTATTTGTTTAAAAATACACAATAAAAAAATATATCATTACATACATGATGAAATGTAACTCTAAAGTCAAGCTTTATAAACATTGAAATTCTCTCCCTTGTCAAAATTGTACATGTATACATCCATTCTCTTTAAATCTGCAAATACGCTTCATCTTATTAAAACCCAAAAACATTTTGTTAGTACTGCAGAGAATTGGCAAGCTCTACAAAGGGTTTTGCTATTTTCACTTTTTAGTACAATTTTCTCAAAATTTTCAATTTTGCACCGATGTGGTGAAAGTATACCCTTACCCAACCCTAGTGGTAAGTTTTTTTTCTTACTTTATTAATTTTTACTTTGAAACGTAGTTTTAGAACATGACTAATTTTTCAATCAGTGTAAATATGTATTTATATATATATATATTTTTTTTTAATGATGTGTCAATAGAAGTGTTTTACTTCAATGGAAACAATCCAAGGTGTTTCCCTCTAAGACTGTCAGTTGTTTCCCCAACACCTTACAAGGGCGAACTTGTTAACCTTGTTATTTTTGTTAAATTAAAATTAGGGTTATCATCATACACTTTGATGATTATTATATAATTATTATTATAAACTTTGATTTAGTTAATTAATCATTCCTTATGGGATCCAGCGGACTGCAAATGAGTAGCAGTATAAAAGATTGCCAAAAGTGGAGTCTAAGAAAGAGTTTAAGTGTATAAAAGAGAGCATCTACTATAAGGAAATCAATATAGAAAATAGAGATGGAGAGAGAGAGATAGGGAAAGATTAGTTAGTTAGTTATTCATTGCTTACAGGGTCCAGTGGACTGCAAAGAGCAGAATCAGGACCATGTAATCAAGACCACAACTTGGCTGAAAGAGGACTCGCCCCTGATCCACATAAAAGCTCTGCCGAAACAACCCCAGTGGGAACACTGATGGCACTCCACCGGCAGGTCACTTTACAATAAAGGCATCCCATTCAGGGGTCTCTAAGGCTATACTCTAATTTATCGAACCCGTGTTTACAAAAACTAAATAGAATACAAATATCATTATAAAATATCAAACTAAATAGAATACAAATATTATAAAATATCAACAAAACACAAACATATAAAATGCCTACATAGCCAAATAATATCATAGGAAGCCCCAGTGATCATTTGGCAGAAAGTGTCCAATATTCTCAAGCCGATCCAACAGACCTCACATACAAATGAGAAGTTTTGTCCCGGAATTGATTGATTGATTGTTGCTTTAGGTCCAGCGGACTCTTTCGAGCCAAATCAGGACCGGACAACCCCCGATCCGCATAAAAGATCTGCTGAAACAACCCTAGTGGGAAAATTGAATGCCCTCCACCGGCCAGTCACTTTACAATAAAGACATCCCACGCAGGGGACGGCTGAGGCTTTACCCCAACTACTCGAACCCCCGGTTACAAAAACAAAATAGAATACAAACATCATTATAAATTATCAACAAAACATACACATATAAAATGCCTATATTACTAAATACTAACATCATAGGAAGCCCTAGTGACCACCCGGCAGAAAGCGTCCAACACTCCCAAGTTGATCCAACAGACCTCATACACAAACAAGGAGTCTTGTCCAGGAAGAGTTTTCAAGAAAAAAGGTAGGTCATTGATCTAGCGAAGAATAAGATAGTATAGCAGAGTGATAGGACAGAGCAGGAATGGGAAAGAGTAAATGAGGAAGACAGCGACAGTGGGAATTTTGTCCCGGAAGGGTTTTCAAGAAAAAAGATAGGTGACTGGTATAGCGAAGAAGACAGTATAGTAGATTAATTGAACAGAATAGGAATGAGAAAGAACAAAGGAGAAAGACAGCGACAGTGGGAATTTAAAGCACTAAATTTTCAGAAAGTGGGAATACTATTTAAACAGAAACCACCGGCACCCCCACGGGGGAGACAGACACAATCCGAATCAAACTAAGCTGTCAACTCTGAATCACACAAAGGCAATGGGTCACTTCATTCCATTTAATGTAATGTTCACACTCGAATCAAGATACATCTTTCAAACCCATCAAGGTATTTCAAAACCCATACATACCTTAACCAATCAGAAATGGATTTCAGGATTGAACATCTATTATTGTTTTCCCCACACACAAGCATAAAACTATCTGAGCACTCTGGTTCATAAAGGACAATAAAACTAAAATGATTCGTTAAAAAAAAAATATATATATATATATATATATATATATATATATATATATATATATATATATATATATAATATATGTATATATATTGAGCGGAGTTATGGAGTTGCTCAATACATGTTGTTATTATTTGATGAGGACTGATGATGACACAAAACATAGCATGATCTGTTTTCCACAGCCACCATTCCTACTATTTGCAAAAAATGGAAGAAAACTTTACCTACACCACAAAGCTTTACACACACTTTATTCTCCTATGTCCTATTATGAAGAATGGAAGGCAGCTTCATTTACACTGTCACCAAAAATTAAGTCAAGCTACTTTTTACCAAAGATGCACTAAATAATATAATATGTAAGATTATTATCTGCCATGTTATTGTCCATAAGAACTAGTTGCTTAGTTCTACCAATAAGGGCAGGTTTATACTTCGTTCAAATAAAATATTCTATCAAAATAGAACCCATTGGAGATCTTGTCAATCTTGAAGACACATTTCATCAAGACACGAGTAATCTATTCCTTTCAAAGTACCGTTGGTTTTTTTAAAGTGTTGGACACAACATCATCACTCATGTCACACAACAAGCTCAGAACCATGAAACAGAAGCCTGGTATTGAAGGGCATCGAACCGAAGTTGACAAAATTATTCACACACAATTTCAAAGTAAAGCAATTACCTAACCACCTTCAAACAAAATCAAATCCTCATTAATGTATACATTGCCTAAAGATATTACAAAGTTCTTAATGGTTCCAATACATTCTTATTGTTATTTATCATTTCATTATTACTAGTCATATAATTAAAATTATAACAAAATAAACATGTCGTGTTCAAAATAAACATTATAACCTTCAACACTTCAGCGAGTATGACTTTCTGATATGAAATTGAGATACAAAATTAGATTGATTGATTGATTGATTTATTGTTGCTTTAGGTCCAGCGGACTCTTCCGAGCCAAATCAGGACCGGACAACCCCCGATCCGCATAAAAGATCTGCTGAAACAACCCCAGTGGGAAAATTGAATGCCCTCCACCG
The DNA here is from genome assembly GCA_036898135.1 of Oncomelania hupensis. Lineage (NCBI taxonomy): Eukaryota > Metazoa > Mollusca > Gastropoda > Littorinimorpha > Pomatiopsidae > Oncomelania > Oncomelania hupensis. Next base: position 23,118,715 of record CM072514.1, read on the forward strand.
GCCAGTCACTTTACAATAAAGACATCCCACGCGGGGGACGGCTGAGGGTTGACCTCAACTACGCGAACACCCCGGTTACAAAAACAAAATAGAATACAAACATCATTATAAATCATCAACCAAACACATACATATAAAATGCCTATAGTGCTAAATAGTACAATCATAGGAAGCCCTAGTGACCACCCGGCAGAAAGCGTCCAACACTCCCAAGCTGATCCAACAGACCTCATACACAAACAAGGAGTCTTGTCCAGGAAGAGTTTTCAAGAAAAAAGGTAGGTCATTGATCTAGCGAAGAAGAAGATAGTATAGCAGAGTGAAGGACAGAGCAGGAATAGGAAAGAGTAAATGAGGAAGACAGCGCCAGTGGGAATTTAAAGCACTAAATTTCCATAAAGTGGGGATACTATTTATACTGAAAACCCCCGGCACTCCAACGGGGGTACTGTTGCCGCAGTGAAGCGTCTTGCCTATAAAGGAAAGACAGGTTTTCAACTGTGGCTTTCACTGTTCCCTTTATAGGTTTGAACAATCTACAGTGGCAAGATTGCTCATGACCCCAAGGGGTACAAAATTAGATGCAGGTTAACAGAAAACCTTACAATTATAAACTAAACTGAAAAGTGAAATAAAAGATAGATGTATTTAAACATATAGAGGATACCATTCAAAACATGCAGAAATGTTCCCTCCACTATGATTTTCCCAAACATATCCATATCAAACCAAACAAATCTGTTCATTGGGGATCAAGTCCTGTTGAGTATAAAACACGAGGTACAAAGCAACAACCGAGAATATCACAAATTCAAACAATTGCCATTATCTTTATCTCACACTGACACATTAATGATTATCCGTATCTTTCACATTATCTGTATGTGATAATCTTCCATTCTTCCCTATACTATAGTTAGTCCACCAGCACTACTGTCACCTGTGCAAATTAATATTAATCATTACTGAAGCTGTTGTACTTGTAATAGTTTGGATTGGCCCGAATGATAGTCTTTTGTTAAATACGATTCAAATTATTATTGAAAGAATGCTAAATAAAAAATAAATAATTAAAAAAAATTCAAACAAAATGTGAGAATTACTGAAAAAAATGTTAAAAGCATAATGTTGACTTGTGCTGCAACTGTTTTATTTTTGTGAATCCCTTTAAAAAACAAAAACAAACATGGCTTGAAGTTGAAGTATTCCGCCAATCTTTCTTTCCTTCGCTTCTGGAAACAAAATTGTACCTCAATGTTTAATCTTCGCCTATTCTCTTTTGTCTAATGTGGTTACTAGTACCCAAACCTCAAATATTAAACAATCATCTAACATGCATTAATGCATGACATGCTCACAGTGGTGAACAAAACGGAAACTCTGATGGTATGGCCACATCACCAAGGCATCAGGACTTGCAAATACCATCCTGCAAGGCACGGTGCAAGGAGGCAGAAGAAGGAGACAGCAAAAGAGGTGGGAAGACAACATGCGAGAATGGACTGGCTTGACGCTGTGCGACGCCATGACGGTCGCTGAGGACAGAGAAAGATGGAATACTCTGGTTGAACGATCATCTGTGGTGTCCCAACGACATTTCCGTTACGGGATAGGATAGGATAGGATAGGAACATACAACTTTATTTTACCTACTTTGGTTTAGCTTATGTACTACAGGTTACTGAACCTTGTACACTTTAATAATAATAATAACAATAATAATAATAATAACAATAATAATAATATCGGCTACAGATTTTTTGACAAGTCACACATGCGTATAATGGCTACTTACTCGTGTAGCTTTCAGCGACTATCCTGTCGCCTTCCTCAGCACAGACTAAAGGTGAGAACTGGGAATAATAATAATAATAATAATAATAATAATAATAATAATAATAATAATAATAATAATAATAATAATAATAATCGTCTTTAATCCAGTGCCCAACATGAAACTAGATCAAACTGCTTGCTTTAAATAAAAAAAAAAAAACACACCAATATACATGATACATTTGCTCAAGACGTCAAGTACTAAAAGAAATGTGAGATTGTGCAGAAATAATTTGATCCTGCAAAACACTGAATGAGAATGAGAAAACCCAAACCAAGATTTCAAACAAAAAATAAATACACTGCATCAAAAAGAGAAATTTAATGGGTCAACGATGGTAATGTCAATTTCCAACACACAGACATTTAACCCCAGGCTGGCTCAACCCTTGTCCCATAACCTTTTCGGTCATAGGAGAGAAAAGCGTTAAAGGCCTCCCTTATCTTGGGGCAAGCTTTATGAGACTAGAAACACAACAGCTCCCATTCCCTCAGAAAACGTGCTAAACAGTCTATTAGTATCAGTCTACATCTCTACAGAAGTGATGACTTCACTCATGCTTGCAAGACAAACAGTTATTAATAATAATATATTGTGAATGTAATGAAAATGACTAAAATGCTGCCTTCCAAAACCAGTGAAAGACATACTTGTTTGTGTATACTATAATGAACAACATTCCTCAATATTCAATATTTCATTTATTAATACATGTACGTATGTTAATTGAGTTGTGTGCACGTACAAATCTTTACGACGATGATGCCTCTGTTAAGTGTAGTTCTTATCTGCACCTTTGCCAAAGTCATTTCATCTATGCTCCTCAGTGAAATTGCAATTTCCAAGCTGAAACCGTATATTAGGCATGGGAATAGGAAATATGCAAAAAAGGAGGAAATTATTGCGGAGGGTGCGGGGGCCGGCGTAGGAGTCCAGGGGCAATACCCCAGATAGGAGTCAGGGTGCCTCCTGAGGCTGAGATAATGTTATATTTTCAACACCTAAAATTTGCACCAGGAGATACAACTTTACAAACTAGTGCACTTTAAGCTGCAGTAATTTCTCACCAATGTGTTCAAAATTAAATCCAAATGTATACACTGACTCACCAACCCTTTATCTGCATGCAGTAACAATCTCCTTGATGTCACTAAACCATACTTTATAACAATTAACATTCAGAAACTATCTTTAAAAAAGGGTACCTTAGAACAGTTGCATTGGACTGATGATCACGGATGATGAGAAATAATTAATGTATGAACATAGACACTGAATCCCTCTAACTTCAAGATGTTCATGGGCTCCACAAAGAAAGTTTCACGCTGTGACATTGTTAGTGTTATTGAAACATCAATAAGACTGTCTCTCTGGAAAGAATGGGAGAGAATAAATGATCTCTCAAAAAAAGTGATCACTGGCTGGATTGAAAGAAAAGTGAGTGGATGCTTGTTGACATTGCAAAGACGTCATCTGCTGCTGTAATAAATAGTGTTTATCCTAATCATGTTTACGCAGGCGTGCCTGATGTTAAGATTTGTTGTGGATGAGAACTGATAATGAAGATTATGTCTGCCAAGTTTTACAACATTCAGATTCCCTTCAATCCATAGTTCAGCTTATCACCACACCAGTCACAGTATGCCTGATCAAGCAAGTTGATTTTGGAGATTAAGTCGTGAACAGGGAGCTCCATGGTGCGAGCGTTGTGGCCAAGTGGGCTAATGAGGGACTAACATGCCTTGTCCAGAGGCCAGAAACCAATGGTGCCTGACAGGTGTGGGATCGATCCTGCATCGAGGCGTTATGTTTCTCCGAATATTATTTACTTTCGACTCGGGCAACGTCTCAGGGTTTTTTCCCGGATTGCTCACTTAGCAAAATTTGAACCAAAAAATAATCCCCCCCCCCCCCCCCCCAAAAAAAAACAACTAAATTAATTTTAGGTAGGTTGGGTTTGGGCGCGCCACAGGCTGCAACTACGCCTTCCCAGGGGAGGCGGTCCAGAATTTCCCGATAAAAAGGGACAATGAAGCTTTTTTTTTTAAAAATAAATAAATAAAAAAAATTTGTATTTGCCTTCAACCCAATTGCTCGGATGTTTACGATTGCATTCTTTTCATCCTCGGGTTCTTCTCTGAAAATTTTGTAAAAAATTTTGTAAAACTACATTCAGTTCAAATAAGGATACGCCAAATGAGAAAAAAACTATGGCAATCTTCTGTGATGGAATCTCTCACGCAGACACATATATATTACCCCCCCCCCCTACCTCACCCCACCCCACACATATCCAATTTTCTCAAAGGATTTACACCAAGGTAAAAAAATTACCTCGGGGCTCATCAAAAAGGCGGTTTGCGCCAGAAGGAGGCAGAATGTCATGCCCGATATATATATTTCCATTAAATAAATGCGTGGTGGTATGGGTAGATCCAAAGCAATTGTGTTAACCATCGCTGTCCTCGAAACAAAGTTATTCTGATAGTTTTATTTTTACATTGAACAGTAGTTGCAGAACTTTCATAATATCAAAATCAGTGTACACATGAAATCTGTAAAACATCTGATTTAAACTTAAAGTATTTTAAGAAAATTGTCAAAAACTTTGTGGATTTTTTGGGGTGAGCATAGAATCCCATATCACCACTTGGAAATACAACTGCCATGTCTCTCTCTTAGTACTATTTACACTGCTGTTATCTCCCAATTATTACCCCACAGCAATGTGCTTTCTTCTTGTGATTTGAATGGGTTTCTATTAAACGTGAAAAATCTGCGCAAGTTATCTTTAATAAACCTAATTAATCAGGGATGGGAATGACCAAGACTTGGAGAGGAGTACAAATGGCCGGAGGTCCAGGGGGCTGCGGTAGGCCCCCTGGTATGGCCAAGGGGCAGATTTCAACGCAATTTTTTACCACTTCTCAGCATGGAAGTAAGTGAACAAATGGAATTTTAAAAAAAAACATTTTGTCATTTTACTTTTGGCTCATAAAAACATACTTTACACAAACATGCAATCAAGACTCTTTTCCGTCTAAAAATGTATTCTTGTACTATTAAAAAAAAAAAAAAAAAAAAATCTATCTAGAATCCATTTTCTGTAAATTACACTACTTGCATCCAGTTGTCTGGCGTGGTGCAGCGGTTGGCGTGCAATTTTCGTAGATACAGTCCCTCCATATCTGTAATCAATGTTGCTTCCTTTGCCACCTTCCGAATCCATCCACGACCAATTCCATTTGTATCGTGATCTTTCATCACAGAAAAATTCACCTCTCATGACAAACTGATTCATTTTGATTTGGAAACGCTTTCACTACATGCAGTGTAAAGTCAAGATGGCGGCAATCGCTAGCACGCAGGAACGATAACTCTCTGAATGAATGGCAATTGACTAAAAGATGCACGATCAGTTTATTTGCTTACGTTTTTTCAGGGGCGTACCAAAAAAATTCAGAAGCGCATTTGGATTTTGGTAGGGGGCGTATATATGCGAATGGGCGTAAAATTCCCATGCCTGAATTTAATACACTCGTTCTAGATAAAGTGTTCCATCGGTCTGATTTTGTTAAGTCACATCACATACAGCAGAACTAGAAGAATAAAGTGGCCAACTTACACAAACCACCATCAACCGCTGATCCACGCCACAGGCACGTACAACGTTGCCACCATCTCAGTAAATACCTTCATTTCACACTCACAACATACACTGCAATGCTACTTTTGCAAATTCTGTACACATATCAATGTAGATATTTGCACACAGGTGCACATACATACACATGCATTCACATCCACATGCACACATACAACTACACACACACACACACAAAAGTCATGCGGATATATACATTGAATCATGTACACAGAGGACTGCGGAAAAACTATTTCAATGCCGCCACAGAAAAACTGCCCGAGTCATATTTCACAAGACTTTAGAGGAGGAACACACACACACACACACACACTAAACTCAATATCAGTTATGTTATTAACACTACATTTGTAACCATAATTTCAGCAGGTGGCCTGCAAACCTAGTACAATAAACACTGATTTCCTTGTACTCTTCTATAAGAACAATCTCATTAGATCGCTTTGTGTACTGCATCCTGCATTATCAGTGTTCCCTCCACACACAAAAAATGAGAGTCCTTGGGACTCCCAGGTATAAAATTCTAAGAGTCCTTGTGCAAATTTTGAGAGTCCCCAAATCGGTGGATGGACGGGTTTTGGGTTTTGGGCCCAGTCAACCAAGTCAGAAGTGACATGATCATGTATGATAGAATTAAAAAATGGATTAACGAAGATTTCTTTTGTTCAGTGAATGTATTGCTTGGAGGAAGTTTACAAAGCGTGCGCATGCGATTTTTAAGGACGACAACTCCCGACACAATCTTTAATCGTCTGCAATGGCAGTCTCAGTTGGGTTCTGATTCTGATTATGCCGTGAATTAGTTCGCCACTCGTTGGTCGTATTTATGACTTCAGCGATTCCACAGGACGCACACATGCAAATTTTCCTGCGTCATTTTTCATATTTTGTGCGTAATTGACGCACTACTGTGCGTAATCGGGAACACTGATTATAATGATACAAACTGGTTAATCAACAACTTTCTGTATGCAAACCTGCAACACTTTAAAACAATATAAAATATAACAAAAAGAACATAAAATTTAAAAAATAAAAAGAATCCGGTTTATAAGAAGATTAAAAAAAAATCAATTTGGTGTGTCCAATAAAGTTTGTAAAATGTTAATCGGGCCCATTTTTCTGTGTTAGCTTCAATTTGCTGAAAGACAACATCACAGGCAGGGCACAAAATGTCAAAATGTCACCCCAGGTACGGGAAAAGATGATGGGAACGGAAAAGATATTAAGGCTGCCATAATATCGTTCCACCATGATAGCATTGTCTGGAAAAGTTGGATACACACAAATGACTTTCAAGTCTGGTATATATTATACACAAGGACTTCCAGTCTGTACTGTAGGCTTGCAGTCTACACATTCAGACTTCCAGTCAACAAGTACATGTTTGCGACTCTTTGCGACTCAATACTGTGATGACCAAAGCATCACGGAATGATACTGCTTTCATTCTCTGGCATCACGGCACTATAAATAACTTCGTCCGCGCTGCGCTTGGAAAACCGATGCTCCGGAACATTACAAACTCACTCCACAGAAGTATTAAGCACTGTAAAGAAACGTCACCATCCGGACAAGTGCAGCAACGCGTGCGGCCCGTAGCGTTTCTAGGACACCACAACGTGGGGGTCCATGGAAGTGACCTCCACAGCTTGGGTGGCGTCTGGTACCTCCGTCTTGAGAAACTGCGGCATGGCCACTTGGATGGTGTTGCCGCTGGAGTCTGTGACGTGAGCCATGGAGGTGACGGACTGGTACACAGAGGCAGGGATGGTCACAATACCTGTAAAACAACACAACAACATGGAGTACCGTTGCATTGCAACAATGGACTGCTCTTCAGCCCAAAGATCTTCTCATGTTCTGGACACAGATCCAGCATGTACACTATCGTCCTATGGTCTCCGTGCAGATGTCGGGAGTAGTGTCCCCCTCTTAGTAGAAGCAAAGAATGTAATGCCTTCACTCAGTGGGAATAATCAAACGTCACAAAGACTGTCAAAGGTCCTCCTGTTACGTCATCTGCACAGAGACCATATTTATTGAATACCATCATCTGCACAACATAGTCCTTATATACAGGTGAAGCTTGCTTATACTGCTGCTACTACTACTACTACTCCAGCATGTGTAAAATAGTTTACTGACAATACTGCAAGTCTATGTGCAGTGTTTGTACATGCATGTGTGTGTGTGTATGTATGTATAGCCTCTTTAGAGATGCCAACCTGCAGAAAAATCTGTCAGTGAGAAATTTATAAATTGTCAGTAGATTTAAAATTTTGTCAGTAGACAAGAGGGAGCAAATGTCCAAGATTGAGATTTCTTATTAAAAATCATATCGGAAAAATCAAAGATGACTGAGCTCCGCAAAAGAATTCTATAATAATCTGTGATAAAACTTGACCCCGACCGAAGTCAGAAGGATAAGCGATGTCAGTTCGCAAAATTTTTAACATCAACCTGCTACAAATCAGAATCATGTACAGCACAATGTTAGAGTTAATTAAAATAAATCGCTTTGAGGTTGTGTATCGGCATACAATTTTTAAAAAAAAGGTAAATCTCGTTGATTTCTTTGCATTGTTTTGTCTGCTGCTGCTGCTTCAGCGCAGCTAACAAGGTTGTGAACTACGATATGCAATAAGTTAAACTAATCAAATAGATTTATTACCTTATAAAGTCGTTATATAATATGCTGCATTATTTTATACTGTGACAGTGCCTAAGTGTAATCAGTCTGAAACGTGTTACAGTCCTTTTGTCATAATCATCAGCTGGAAATATATATTCTTGTAAAAATTATTCTCGCCGTAAGAAAAATGACTTCAGCGTAAATCCGTAAAGAACTATTTGCCACCGGAAAATAATACGGCGAAACCGTGAGGGTTGGCATCTCTATATCTTCACTCAGAAAAATTACTGTCACATCTAACCATTAAATAGTAGTGAGATATAGCAGCCTATTTCAGGGAGGCGACATTATTTGTTGACTTCTTTCTCCATTCTACCTTGGGTTGCCAGCATGCCAAAATAGTGTACACATACCAGAGAGGTTACCTAAAGATCCATCACCCGTCAAGATTATTTGGCCGTTCTGCCCGATGGTGGCGGTGGTTAGCGCCGTGACTGTGCCATCAGACATCTCCATGGACACAGGTGTGACAGTCATGGTGCCATCCCCTTGCCCTGCTGCCACCTCCGCCAGGGTCTGCACTGCCTGTGACGCCTCCTGTGGCACACATTTATAAAGCACACATCATTTTTGCAGGCAATTTTCATCATCCTCTCAAAGGCATCATTAAACAGACTCTGGGCATGTTGCTCCAAATAACATGCCCAGTCATGACGGTCCCAATACCACTTTATTTCACTAAACATACTGACCTTTAAACATTTCTTCAAGTTAAATCTTCAACGGACAATCAAGTCCATTAAAAAAAAGTGTCCGTTCAATTCAGTTCAATGGTTCACTTCATGTCTTTTGACAGAAAGAGATATCAGACACACTAAAAAAAAAAAAAGCGTCCAAAGTTAAAGATAAAGCAGTCAGTGGTCAGAGCGCACGACTTGTGTGAGTGCGTCTTGGGCGACGTGGGTTCGAATCCTGACTTCAGCAAACTATTGTGTGATTGCTGGATATTACGGGCCAGCACCTTGAGAAGCTCTCTGAGCTTGTAAGTGCGCTATATAAGATATATATATATATATATATATATATATATATATATATATATATATATATATATATATATATATATATATATATATATATATGTGCGAATATTTTTTGCAATAAAATTTCACCACTAGCTACTTCATCCCCAAAAATTCCAATTTATAATGCATCATAGTCTGTTTAGCAATAAAGACAATTCCAAAGCAACACAAATGATGTTTGAAAGCACACTCACCGCGGAACTGACTGCATGCACAACTTGAGCCTGGGTACCGTCCGGCAAGGTCACGATATTGGACCCTCCGTTAGCGCCGGTGTCTATGTGAATGACGGACACAGTGCCATCAGGGTTGTTGATCGTCTGTACCACTGTACCACTGAAGTGCATTGTCTGTGGTTGGGAGCTGACTGTCGTTTCGTCGCTGAACACATGCAGTAGGTCGTCACGACCGTGATGCTTGTAGCAGTTCTTCACGATGGTGCGCAGAGCTTCTGTCCAAGACACCTGCCAAACAATGAAGCACAGGTGAAAGTTCAGCGGGTAAGCATTTCAAAAACTAGAAGGGCAAAGCCCATATGACTCATGCTTCCTATAGAACTTGCAAAATTTAACATGAAAATGAGTGCCCAGAAAAGAAAAAAAACAGTGCCATTAAATTGCAAATACCGACTTTGGTTTAAACAGAATTTTATTATTGACAAGACAAGCAAACAAAGCATGGAGAACATAAAGGGCACACAAAAGCAAAGCTTAAATAAGTGCTACCCTTTTGACAAATTATAACAATGAAATGTCTGGCAAACAGGAACAACTTTGATCTTTCTATCCTCTGGACCTTGAGCTCAAGCTACAAATACACTCATGTACTATCAAATAAACTACAGCAAATGTTGAATTATGGCATTAAAAAAATGGTGGCCTTGGAATGACCTTGACCTTCTGTGAACTTGACCTTGAGATGACCTCGACCTTCACATGACCTCTCATGCATGTATGATCAAATAACCCAATAGTTATATGTTTTTGCAAGGTCTAAAATGACCTTGACCTTCAAGATCAACCCAAAAATGGAATAATATGAAAGATCAATCTATAATCTCTAACCACAACAAGTTTGGACTTTATATCTCTCAAAGTTTAGGTTCAAGGTCACTTCAAAGTACCTATACTAACCGAATTTGGACAGCTCCAATGACCTTGACCTGGAGAGTGCGAATGACCAAATTTGTATAGTATGTGTGTCTCATTGATATCTATAATGCATCAAAGAATCATAATTTCAAAATTACCAACTTAGAAAAAAAGTGAAAAATTGTCATTTTTTAACTAACATTTGTTGACCCTGTGACTTTGACCTTGAAGTGAAATCATTCATTCTGATCAATTGTGAGGTCACATGAGCATACGCCAGCTTACCAAGTTTGGCTGTGATAGTTGAAGTAAGTTCTGACATATTAATCCACTTCCAAGTTTTGCACAGACAGTACAGCGGACAGACAGAGGAAAAAAAACACTTTTTTTAAAATGTAATTTTTGGACTATTTAGGACTCATCTTGCACAGATTTGCACAAATCCAGGCCTGCCTACCCAAGATTTGAAACTTCAGGGACATTTTGCACGGCCGACAAGCAAGGGCGACCAATACGCGCCCAAGTAAGTAGTGGGGTCCAAAGGACCCAAAATCATGCAATCTGAGCAAGAATTTGAATTAAACAAATTTGATATAACAAGAAACTCTGTTAACAAATTATTTATTAAGCATAGCCGTACTAATTTTTTAGAAAACATACTTTAAGTAATAGAGTTGCACCTCTATGGAACAAACTTCCACAAAATATAATATTAAACAGGCAAAAACTTTAAACAGTTTCAAAAATCTAATTGATGAACAAGAAATTTTAAAATCTATAAAATACGATTTTGATAGTTGAGCGTCTTGAGCCGGCTTAAATCAGACCTGAAATATATGTGCTAAAGATGGGACAATAAATAAGCCGTGAGGCTTAATGATCACCATGATCGAGTCCCTACACTACTACTACTACTAAGGAAATTGGCACTTAATCATCAGGATCCCAGTCACACTAAAAGTATCAAATGCATGCAAGCTTACCTTTTAGCTATATTTACACTATGTACACCACTCCACTACACCACTGAATCTACTTGGACTTGGGAAGAGACCTTCTGTTAAATTTGACCAATGACGCCATCGGCAAATTTAGCTCGACCACGAGATCCACCATCATGGTTTCAGCTCTTATTACATCCAAATCATGGTTAGAAACTTGACTTGACGCTTGACTTGGAAAATAACTAGTCAACTTTTGGTTTGTTTTGTCAAGTTTTTTAGACTTTCCAAGCTCGCTTCTTTTTTCAAATGCTTCTTTCCCTTGCAAAAACACCTTGTAGTTGTATTCCACACTTCCACGTTTGATACACGGATATCTTTCGGCGTATTTCTCCCTGTAAGGCTGCAGACGCTTTGTAGACTTTTTACCACCGGCGCCAGCGTATTTGGATTCACTTTCAGTTTCATCGGAAAATTCATCAGTCTCGTGCACCTTACGTTTTGACGCCATTTTCGATTCGAACGAGTTTCTATGCCCATGCGCAGTGCGGCTCAAACAGCTGTTCGGCAACACTCGGAAGGCCGCGTCATCATCGTGTGCTGTGACTTCGGCCACTGTCGGAACTGAAACCGCGCGTCATTTGTCTTTTTTTCTCCCCCGACACGCACGCTTAAAAAGTGTGTTCCAGAATTTTTTTAAATTTCCGGAACGCGAAAAAAACTTCCGTATTTTCCGTAACCAATTGTAATATTTATTTATATCCGGGACAAATCCGGAAATTCCGGAACGGTAGGCAGGCCTGCAAATCTAGGAGTGGAGGGGGGTGGGTGGGTGGTGTGGTGTGGATGAGTACATAAACTCACATTACCATTCATGCGAGTCCAAAAAGATAAAAAAAAATATATATATATAACTAAATACATACAAGTAAAATAAAAAACAAAAATCATCAAACAATATACAAAAATATTCTAAGGCACCAAGAAACACAGTCCACTGGATCCTGTTAGCAATGAATAACTAACTAACTAACCCACAAACCAATGTGCACACCTGCAAACACACCCTATAGCAAACACTTACACAAAAGGTTGACAATTTCTTGAAGAACTGCACAATTACATTACATTACATGATTATTGCTTTAGGTCCAGCGGACTCTTCCGAGCCAAATCAGGACCGGACAACCCCTGATCTGCATAAAAGATCTGCTGAAACAACCCTAGTGGTAAAACTGAAAGCTCTCCACCAGCCAGTCACTTTACAATAAAGACATCCCACGCAGGGGACGCTGAGGCTGTACTCTAATTTATCGAACCCCCGTTTACAAAAACAAAATAGAATACAAACATCATTATAAATTATCAACAAAACACATACATATAAAATGCCTACATTGCTAAATAATAACATCATAGGAAGCCCTAGTGACCACCTGGCAGAAAGCGTCCAATATTCCCAAGCTGATCCAACAGACCTCGTACACAAATAAGGAGTCTTGTCCCGGAAGAGTTTTTAAGAAAAAATGTAGGCGACTGGTCTAGCGAAGAAAAAGATAGTATAGCAGATTGATAGAACAGAGCAGGAATGAGAAAGAGCAAATAAGAAAGACAGCGACAGTGAGAATTTAAAGCACTAAATTTCCAGAAAGTGGGGATACTATTTATACTGAAACCCCCGGCACCACAACGGGGGTGAACTGCACAATGACAAAGGGGTGTCGAATAGCGCAGTGGTTGGAGCACTCGCTACTGTGTCGCAAGTTAAGCACCGTCCAGTGCGTTTAGCACTTGGATGGGTGACCGCAAAACCGTGAAGCAACAAATAACAACGCTTCCAGTTGACAGAACTGTGACTGAGTACCTACTCTCTTAAGGGTGGGGAAGGTAAAGCAGCGAGGGAGAGAGATGGGCATCACCCTCATTATGCTGGCCCAAGATTAGTGTGATCTTTAACATCACGCTCCCCCCCTACGGCCACCAGGCTATGGGACCACCTTTACCTACCTTTTACAATGACAAAATTCCCATGATAGAATCATGGAGTCATTTCTGAGTTGGAAATAAACCTCTTTAACCTCTCAACAACACTGGATTTAAAAGACAATGCGATACAAGAGATTAAGATATTACTTTAATTTCTTTCAAATATACGACACGAGAGAAAAAAAAAGTCTTATTATTTTATGTAGAACGCATATATAAAACGGTGAACAAATCAGCAAGCAAAAGAACTCAAGACAAACCCTCTTCTTGTCCTCTTCAGTGCGAGCGTCACTGCGAACGTTAGCCCAAGGGAGATCATTGGGCCACCATGGAGGGCGACATTCACTCTTGCCCCAACCAGGTTTGCTGCGCCCGGTGGAGTATTTCAGCATTTCGGGGATAAAGTTCCTCAACTGAGCCTGATAAAACAAGCACTTCATGCAAATTCAATGTATTTCAAGTCAACAGTTTGGGTTAATTTTACTTTTTCTCGATAAACTGAACACAGATGGATTCATTAATTACTAATAATATTAACAATAATAATACTGTCATACGTCTAATTAGTCTCAATAACAGGGGGGCTGAAAGCACTTGCCCGGTTGCACAATGTGAATGAAAATAGGGATTGGGGACCTAAACTTCCATCTTACTAGTCCCACAGGCAACCCCTTTAAATTTTTAACTCTTTTCATCTTTGGTCACCTTTGAAGTCACCGGCCAGGGCGGAGGAACCTCACGTTACTGCAGGTTCAACGACCACGTGCTCAGGGCCAAGGCGAGCCACACTGTATTCGTGGATTTCGGCTGTGGCCAACAGCCTGGAGAGGATTGGGCCCTGCCAGGTCTTTTTTTGCCCAAGACACAACACATGATGAGGCTATCCACTAATTCCATGCCGGATCGGTCGTCGCCCGGCTACACAAGGACCGCGCCTTCCGTTGGCCACCAGGACGGAGGTGAAAAGTATGCTACTGATGGACAAATTAGCAAGATCCGCACGAGAAACAACATCGTCATAGGAACCTGGAATGTCAGGACCCTAACTGCGGAAGGAAAATTAGAAGAACTGGCCCACGAGCTGGACCACTATCGATGGAACGTCCTAGGTATCAGCGAACTGCGCTGGAAAGGCCTAGGTGAAACAACGACTGACAAAGGCCACAAGCTCTATTTCAGCGGTAGAGATGACAGGCACGAACACGGCGTTGGATTCTTGGTCCACAAGAACATTCTAGCCACTGTCATGGGTTGCCGCCCAGTCTCCAGTAGACTCATTACCATCCGTCTGAGAGCAACCCCTTTCAACATTACCATCATCCAGGCCTATGCTCCAACATCAGACTATGAAGACAGCGAAGTGGAGGATTTTTATGAAAATATACAGGCGGCCCTTGACCAAGTGCCGAAGAAGGACATAGTCATAGTGCAAGGCGACTGGAATGCCAAGGTTGGCCAAGATGCGCACCACAACTGGGGAGACACATGCGGACCCCACTGCAACAACGAGACAAATGACAGGGGTCTGAGGCTATTGGAGTTTGCCAGATACAACAATCTGGTACTGGCAAACACGCTTGGTCTCCACAAAAAATCCAGACGATGGACATGGCACAGTCCCGGCGGGGAACATCACAACCAGATCGACTACATCATGGTCAAGAAACGCTTCAGATCAAGCATCAACATTGGCAGGACACGCACTTTTCCAGGAGCAGACATTGGAAGTGACCACGATCTCGTGATGATGTCTTTCCGGCTCCATTTGAAGAGAGTAAATACAGCAAAGTGCACTAGGCTGAAGTTCGACCTGGACAAACTGCAAGACCCGGAGGTGGCAAAAATATTTCAGGCCACAATTGGAGGGAAATTTGCACCACTGCTTATTTTTGGGGCAGGCGAAGTAGATGTCAACACCATGACCAATACCTTCAACTCAGCTGTAACAGATGCCGCCACTGAGATCCTTGGCAAGCACCGACCAAAGAAGAAGCCGTGGATCACACCTGAACTTTTGGATCTGTGTGATAAACGAAGAGAGTTAAAAAAGAAAAAGAACACCTCACAGGGAGCTGATGTCTACCGAAAAATCAACAATGACATCCGAAAAGGCATGCGCACAGCAAAGGAGAACTGGATAGAAGATCAATGCCAGGAAATAGAGAACAATCTGAACAAGAACAACAGCAAGAAGGCCTACCAGACTGTGAAGCGGCTGACAAGTGTTAAACAGCCCAAAGTCTCCACTATCCAAAGCAAGTCTGGCATTTGCCTTACAGAAGAACAAGAAGTCTTGGACAGATGGACAGAGTACTGCTCTGACCTTTACAACCATACACCAAATGGAGACCCATCAGTTCTAGCATGTCCCGAGAGCAGAGAAGAAGAAGAAATCCTCCCAATTCTCCGGGAAGAAGTTGAGGCAGCAGTGCAATCGCTGAAGAAAGGGAAGTCAGCGGGAGTGGACAACATACCAGCGGAACTGCTACAAGCAGGAGGAGAAGCGATGACTGATGCTCTCACCATTATCTGTAACAAGATCTGGCAGAGTGGGGAATGGCCTACACCATGGACCCAGTCGCTTGTCATCACTCTTCCCAAAAAAGGTAACCTTCAGGAGTGTGTAAATTACCGCACCATCAGCCTCATCAGCCATCCCAGCAAGGTCCTCCTGAAAATAATACTCAACAGGTTGAAACCACAAGCTGAACAAATCATAGCTGAAGAACAAGCAGGATTCATGGCAGGGCGAAGTACCACTGAACAGATTTTCAACCTCAGAATAATCTGTGAGAAATACCTACAGCACCAACAACATCTATATCATGTGTTCATAGACTTCAAGAAGGCATTTGACCGAGTCTGGCATGCAGCTCTATGGGCAACCATGAAAGTGTACAACATCAGCCCTAAAATTATAGAAGTCATCAAAAGCCTGTATGACAAGGCTACCAGTGCAGTCCTCCATAACAGCGTCATCGGGAACTGGTTCAGAACAACAATCGGTGTGCGTCAAGGATGCCTACTCTCCCCAACACTCTTCAACATCTTCCTAGAGCGCATCATGTCAGATGCTCTTGCAGATCACGAAGGCACAGTCAGCATAGGGGGCAGAGCAATCTCCAATCTTCGTTTTGCGGATGATATTGATGGATTGGCTGGAGAGGAACAAGAACTTGAACAGCTTGTACAGAGGCTTGACACCACCTCCAGAGCTTATGGAATGGAAATAAGTGCAGAGAAGACCAAAATGATGACCAACAACACCAATGGCATCAACACGGACATCAAAGTACAAGGCCAATCCCTCAACACAGTGCACAGCTTCAAATATTTAGGAGCCATTGTGTCAGACAATGGGTCTCGACAGGAAGTCCTCTCCAGGATCGCACAAACAACTGCTGCCCTGACAAGGTTGAAGCCCATTTGGAAAGACAGAACCATCAGTCTACATTCCAAAGTAAGACTGCTGCGCTCTCTGGTCATCTCCATCTTCCTATATGCTTGCGAAGCATGGACCCTCACAGCAGATCTCCAACGAAGAATACAAAGCATGGAGATGAGGTGCTACAGAAGACTTCTGTGCATTTCCTATACCCAACACATCACCAACGTTGAAGTCCGACAGACCATCACACAAGCCATGGGACAACACGATGACCTGCTCACAGTGGTGAAGAAACGGAAACTCCGATGGTATGGCCACGTCACCAGATCATCAGGCCTTGCAAAGACCATTCTGCAAGGCACAGTGCAAGGAGGTAGAAGAAGGGGGAGACCGAAAAAGAGGTGGGAGGACAACATTCGAGAATGGACTGGTTTGACACTGAGCGAAGCCATGAGGGCTGCTGAGGACAGAGAAAGATGGAGTATGCTGGTTAAGCGATCATCTGTGGTGCCCCTACGACCTTCGGGTTACGGGACAGGATAGGATAGGATAGGATCTTTGGTCAGGTGCAAATATATTCAGTTTTATTTTGTGCGCATGGTGTGAACAGTAATGATGGGAATTCTGTCCGACTACTGATTAAAGGTGGTTCACTAGACTGGTGGGCCAGTTTGAACATTCTATTCTTCAGAACCACAGAAATATTAAACACACGAAGTCCACTCAAATCACTTTCTCATGCACTGTAAACTGTAAATTTTATTTTGGACAAATCTGAAAGCATTAGGTGACCTCGTTTAAGATTAGGTATGTGTGGATCCTGTCAATTACCTGAGTCATCTTGTCAATAGGTGTGGGAATGCCATCAATGACCAGCGGTGGCAGTTCATAGGAGTGCGCCATGTCTACCGAGTGCTGAGGTGCCTGTTCCTGCAACTGGGACTCCAGCTCTTGGATGATGCCTGTCCGACAACTGCGAATCTACACAGTCAAAGCAGTTGTATTAGTTATTTTTACCTTGACAATGGCTGGCGTCTTGTATGCTACAAATACTGTGCAGCATGATCAGTGTGTTTCTCTTCTTCATGAATGAAATTTGATCTTTTTCCTAAATGGCTGCGTTTAGGGATGCAAAACTAAAAGTACCAGTGTGATCTTTGTTTATAGATCGTCTAAAAAAATACAAAAATTAAATGTCTTTTTTTCCCCCATGTTTTTTTTTAAAGTTTGTAATAAATAAGAAGAAGTGCGGAACAGGCTGCGAGGCTAAAATAAGCCTGAATTCCACTGAATTAATTGTCCTAAAAGCTTTTAAAAAGTGTTCTATAACAATCAACAACACAGTAAACAGGGGTGGGAATTGGGAAAAGTGTTTTGGGCTTACTGGCAAATGACGACACCAAAGGCGCCCCAAAATCTAGGGAGGTCCGGGGGCATGCTCCTTCTCCTCCCATAAAATTTTTGTGTCTAAAGAAGCAAAATGGTGCAATCTGGTGTCACCTGAGCTTAAAAATCGCCACAGAATCTGCTTTCCAAATTCCAAGTAAAAAACTAATTTTCTCAATTTCAATGTAGGTGTTTTTGTAAGAGCGTGTAGGTGTGCTTTTTTTTTTTTTGGGGGGGGGGGGGGGGGGGGGGAAGAGAGTGGTAAGGTTCTGGTATATGTTAGACTACAAGAGGTTTGTAATAAAAACAATGCAAATTATCAAAAATACCTGAAATATTTACAGAAAATAAAAAATACAAAAGCAGTCACCAAAACACAAAATTTTAGTAAAGAGCGTACGCAAAAAAAAACAAAAAACAACAGGGCTCGAAATTAGCGGGGACCCGGGGCCAAAAACTCGCAAAGTTGATTTCGGGCTCAGAAAGTTAAAAAAACGAAGGGCCCGCTTGGCCCGCAAAATAATTCGTCTGCTACAGCTAGCTCTACTCGGCAGTTTCGTATTTGGGCCAAGGGAAGCAACCCACACCGGTGCCCTAAATTTGGACAGAAAAAGAAAACAGAGAAAAGAAGCGAAAACCCTTTAATTTTGCACTAAAAAGTTTAATATACACTTCAGTATCTTTTTAATATAATAAACAAAAGGCTATGGCACAACATAAGCGCAAAATGTCCATCTTTGCAAGTACGAAAGTATGGCTACATATCGTCGCCATACAGTTGCTAAAACAATCAGCGATGGCGTACTTTCCAATTTTTGGGAAGCGAAAGACGCCAGAAGAAAACGTCGACGAAAGGAAAGAACAAGAAAAAGAGAGAAAAAAGGAGTGTGAAGAGGAAAAAATATAAAGGAACTACAATGAAGGGTGGAAAAAAAAGATTTCCATGACATGGCCTTGAAGTGAACGAGGACGGCCAAGAAGTGTTATTCTGTGTGCCGTGTCGGGCACAGGCTGCAAAAAGAAAGTCTACAATCGGCAAAGCAAAAGAGATGGTGAAGGGATCAACCTAAATGAAAACCTACACACTGACAAGACATGAGGCCACCGATGCTCACAAAAGTTGCCTCGAGCGAGAGCAAGCGCTTCTTACGCCAGCACACACCAGCCAAGCAGGTTTGGCACTTGCCAGCATTGAGAAAGAGGTGTCGGCCAGAGTTACCGTGCTGCTAAGAATCACACATGCACTGTGCAAACATGAAAGGCCATTCACTGACTTCAAATGGATGGCTGAACTTCACAAGGACAATGGAGTGGAACTAGGAGAGACATATTTGAACGACAAGGGCTGTAGAACGTTCACACACAGCATTGCTGAAGTGGAGAGATTGTTAGGTTACTCAAATTAAAAATTTAATGATGTGTATTGTGCAATACTCAGTCACAAAACTGAAAAGTATTATACAAGAGACTCACTTGATTTTTTTCTGTTTTGTTTAATGGCCTTTTCAGGCTCACTAGTCACTGGAATATGTGTGTCACTGAATGTGTGTGTGTGTGTTTTTTCCCCTTTTTTGTTGGTAATGTTTGAAAGTGAAAGAAAAGGCAAATAAAAATGACATCACTCAGCAAAATTAGAAATTCAATTGTTTTTATTTTAGATTATCAGACAAATTGTACTTTCTACTTATTATATTGTCAATAATTCTTTTGTTTTTTTGTTTGCATTATTTTTCAAGTTGGGCCCCGAAAGTTGCTTGTGGGCCCTCACATTTTTCAATCAAAGGGCCCGGTGGCCCCCAAAGAAAAAAGTTAAATTCTAGCCCTGAACAACCTTTACCCACAGAAATGTAGGTATTTGAATCGCAGGTTTTTCAATAATTTCAGTGTTGAGAATAGAATGTCCATACTTGTTTTATTTTTTTCCTCAGTCAAAATATTCTATTTGTTTGCTTTTCTTTTGTTTCCTTCTTCCTAACAATTTCTTACTTAGAAAAATAAAGTCAGCTTTAGTTCAGCTCATATTTTAGTTTTTGATTACTCACTAGTATTACAGGGCGAATTATCAATAAAAATAACCACTTTGTACAACAACATGTTTGTCAACTTTTAAACCAGTCTTTCATCTGCCCACCGTGGTTCCAGGCCACAAAAGTTGATAGCAGTGAATCTACAATTTAAAAAAAGGACATGATGTCGCTTTGCTTTGTCTTCTTCTTTCTCACATTTTCAGTGTCCTTGTCCATCAGTTCCCCATCACAGTCCAGTGAAGTTGACGTTGAAGGGATGGCCAAACTGGTACTTGTGTTTTCAAGAGGACCAGATGATGACCATACAAACAGATTTCCTTGATGACATTCTTTTACAAGTCTCTCTGTTTCAGAAATCTTGGTTGGAACCTTTTTGGCTGGAGCACCCATTTCGGTTTCTTTGTCTACCCTCTTTCTCTTGTTGTTTTTTTCTGTCCTGGTTCCTGGACCATGCTGTTGACATGAAGTTGATCAGCTTCTTGTTCAATGGCTCCTTGTTTGGATTTCTTTTGTTAAACATTTGAATAGAGGTTTTGTCTTTTGCCCGTAGAGCATATTTAACAGTTTGCATTGCTGCATATGTTTCTATGTCCATGCTAAATTTGCCCTCATTCATCAGATAAGACATGACACTGAACGAGCTCTCCACCAGTGGGTTTACGGAAGCAGCTAAGTAGTCCTTTTGCTGCTCTAGTGAGAGTCGGATACTGTTCAACAGAAATCTGCAAGGCACCAAATCCGCGGTTTGCGTTTTTAATCTCTGCTTGGCACAGCTCACAGAAGGCAAAACCAGAGGTTGACAACTTTCGAATCTATTCGCCGAACCGAACTTTCCTGATTACTTTTTATTCTTTTCCCCCATCGATAGTTTCCACCCAGTCTTGATCGACCCAATCCCATTTGTAGCGGCAACCAGAATCATCAAAGCTTTCCCCACGCTGAACAACGTTCGACATGTTTGACGTCATAATTTGGATATGGAGGATTTGGCTCAAAGTTAAGCTAAATTCTGTTTACTACGCTCATTTGAGGACTCGCATTATGGGAATAATTTGTTTTTAACTTTTTTTTTTTCTTTGGGCATACTGAGCTAACAATGGACGTAAACTGAAAATGATTTGGGCGCTTTTACGCCTTTAGGCGTACAATTCCCGCCCTTGAGTAAACAATGATATGATATGGTGCAATCACACAATACGTTTTCAATGCATTCTTATCCTTCGAGGCCTTCATCTAATTTTTTATCAGTCTTTCTAGCTACGCTCATTTTGATTAAAGCTTACCTCGGTCTTTAAACCATCACCTATAGAACAGAGGGAAAGAAAAGGCAATTGAGATTGTGATTGCAAGGTGCGTACCACACTCTCCAGCGGCTGGGAACCAAAGACCTTGAAGGCTGAGCTGGACTGATTGTTGGGTCTGCTAGGGGTACAGCATAACACCACCGCCTGCTGTCCCACTCGGGTAGTGTACTCCTCAATTGTCGCCTTCAATTTTCTGAAAACATCACAAACATACGTGAATAAGCTGGTGGACTTCCATATTAAATAATTATGTTAGCAGATAGAGACAGCTGACAGAAAAAGTTGAAACTTTGGTGCATATGATACAGGCTTAAGTAATGTTTTATTTGAATTATTGGTACCCAGGACAGTCAAGCAAAAAGTTAACATGTACACAGTGCTTATGAAAAACGTTACCATGTCAAGTTAATAACACTAATACTGGATGCGATCTACACACTTTTCCTCAAATCAACAATCAGGCTCAAACCACGGTGATCTGTATCAACATCCTTACACGTTTCACCCACATACAACAAACACACCCCTATCACTCAAACATGTGGTGTCAAGGCAGAGAGATCGCTATTCGAAGAAGGAAATTTTGAAATTTAATATTGGCTGCATTCAATACCATTAAAGGGAGGGAGAAACCGGAGTACCAGAAGAAAACCCTCGGTGACCTGAATAGCCTCGTACCTAAGTCACATAAGTTTGCCCGCGACTCTTGGCATTGGAAATATGCCACTAACCCACTGTGCCACGCAGCAACTTCTTAGTAATGCTGAACGCAGCTGCTGGCCACAATGCTAAAAGTCATTCTTTAGATGCAGTTCGAGCGAGCCGCGATGGCCCCTGTGATGCAGTGCGTCATAATCTCTTGCTTCGCTAGGACGACGAGGGCCAAGAGACCGTTCTTATATATATCACTATCGGCTTTTAGTTGGTTTACGTTTTGCTCTCTAGCGACTTTTTCTGAACACAACTTTGCACAATGTATAGAGAGAAAAAGTGATGCTTTGTGCTGGTATAATTAGTTTCAGTGAAACCTCCGTTTGAAGGCAAATATCACTGTTGGTTTTAGGTCATTTTTGTGACCTAATACACTCTTCCATGTGTTATTCATTTAATTCTCATATTCTCTCGCTGTCTCTCTCTCTCTCACTCTCTCTCTCTGTGGTGTGTACGGGCACGGTTTTAGTAGTCATGGTGATGGAGCTTTTATTCACTTAGAGTGGCAAACTTTTCCAGCACATCAAAGACACATTTCAACAGTTCAATACTGATAAGCACATGTCTACCTTTTTTAAAATTGCTAAGCCACCGCCAAACTGATCTCAATAGCATCAAAAACACTTCAGATCTTCTTAACCCGCTGCCTGGAATGTGACTTTTAAACCGCTGCCAGGAATGTGACTTTTCCGATAGCTAGGAGGTGGGTGAACGATGCTTTTGTTTTACCGCCAATGCAAAGTCACAGCTATTTCTGGATCTGACTGACCGAATTTTGACATCAAAGGCAGACCAGTCAACAGATCAATACTAATAAGCAGGTGTCAATGTGTTCTGAACTTATTTAACCTTTGCCAAAACGTGACTTTTCCCAATATGTGGAGAGTCAAGAGTCTCACAGTCACATAGGAAATTCGGTGAAAGTATCAGTTTCTGAGTTTGGGTTATGCGTAACTTTGTGAAAAGTGATGCATGGGTGTTGATGGGGGGTTAAAGGAAGGAACCCGATACACTATTACAATACTATTCCATAGAAATCCAAATTTATCCCCTAACGCCAAAGTCGTTGGGGCACCAAAGACGATCGTTTAGCCAGCGTACGACATCTTTCTCGGTCCTCAACAGTCCTCATGGCTTCACTCAGTGTCAAGCCAGTCCATTCTCGAATGTTGTCTTCCCACCTCTTTTTCTGTCTCCCTCTTCTTCTGCCACGAAATCCTCTTCATAGAGACAATATGTTGGCAAGTTTTCAAGGTGACCATTTCTGGCTTACAGAGCGTTAGTGGGTAATGTACTTTACGGCCTTAGATCTCCTTTAAAACAGAGGTTGCATCAAAACTAATGCAGACCTGTGCACACTCAAAATGCTCATCAGTAGCAAACAAACCAAATTTCAGTAGTTTTTAAAAATTTTCAGTAGCAAGCTGTAACGACAGTTCAAGTAAAAAAATCAGAATTTCGGAATTTTAATAGAATTTTAATAAGTAATCCGTATTCTGCTCATGAAAATCGGAGAAAATACAGAAAATCCGTAGATGTGCACAGGTCTGCTAATGACTGCTACTGCAAACAGACATGTGTGGCTTTCAGAAGAGTGGTAGCATATTATTAGGAAAACTTAAAAATAAGGATTTTGAGCAGCGTTGTGTTTTAAAAAAGCCATATTTGCATGTGAATGTATACAAGCTTGCAAAGTGTTCAGTTTTACACAACAATTTAAACAGGCATAAAACTAAAAGCAACACATTTTATCAAAACATAGTTGTGTTTGAAGTCATTGTTTAGAAAAATCATTTTTCTTTCAGAATATGTTAACAGCGATCTAAAAATGCTAGGGAGTTTTCAATCACACTTCAGAAAACATGTTTAAAAACCTCCTCCTTCTCCACATCATCATCATCAAATACGGTCAGAGTAAATCAGTACCTTAGAAGCCTGGTCTGCTGTCGTTTCCTCCGAGATGGGTTAGTCTCAAACTGGTGGGGATGTCCTCTGCGCTTGCCTGTGGCTATGGCTGCTGCAGCAGCAATGCCAACAGGACCTGCACAACAAACAATCCTTACAACACTGAGAATATCAGAAACTTTATACCCTAAGAATAGGGACCAATGCTTCTGCCAATCGACAAGGTCAGCAGAAGACGTTCCTGTATTCTCAGATTTATCTAAAAATACTTTTAAATTGTTAGGAATCAGAACAAGCCAAATGTCCATGGCATAGATCTGTGACTCTGCCTGAAAAGCACCCCTACAGAACATGCTGCAGAGTTTCCTACCCCACAAAATGAATTTCAGCGCAGTGAAAAATCAGGAACACTGCAAAATTTTCAGAATCATCGCACAAAGAGCTTAATACAACACGGTCAGAACTACTTTCATAGTAATACAGTATACCACCACCAGCAGATACTAGTAACACTTAAACTTTTCCTACAAAAATCATTGATATAGGTGACACTTTTAAAGAAGCATACCATACCCTCAAATTTCTTCACAATGACAGTGCTGAATTTAGGGTCCTGAAAAGAGAAGCACTGGTAGTATGTGCAGCCCAATCATGAACGTTTAATTCTTTGAACTCCTGAAGGGACTGTAGTATGCACTCGTCAGTTGTTTGTAGTCTGGTTAGTACTTTCTTTCTAATGCATTTCCTGGCCTTGATTTGTTCACCAGCAGTGCTTCAAGTGTACCTTTGCAAAGACGGCTTCGGAAGTTGATTTCTTTGGAGGAGTTTTGCAAACATCATTCCTGTCACTCATAACAAATTGCGCATCATTCGCCTTATGCATCGCCATTCTTTCTCTACAACAAGCGCCGGGTAGTGCCTAGTGGTACATTCTGACTGGCTGAGGCGGTTACTCTACAGCCAATCAGAGATCTGTTCCACAGCACCACTGATCACGATGTCGATGTTTAGGCCTATTCAGAGGCGAACTTTTCTGCAACAGGGCTTGAATTTATTTTTTAAACCGATTACCGGAGTTTTTCGAACAAACTCTCAGTATCTGTATTTTGCAGAACATATAATGCACAATGTCAATGGGGCTGTTATCAGGAACAAAATAAGGAAAAACGGAACGGTAGGAAACTCTTGGTACTTTATGCTAGCACAGTCTGTTGAGGTGCAGTGTTCCCTCCACACACAAAAAATGAGAGTCCTTGGGACTCCCAGGTATAAAATTTTAAGAGTCCTTGCGCAAATTTTGAGAGTCCCAAAATCGGTGGATGAACGGGTTTTGGGCCCAGTCAACCAAGTCAGAAGTGACATGATCGTGTATGATAGTTCTATCAAAGAATGGACTAACGAAGATTTCTTCTGTTCAGTGAATGTATTGCTTGGAGGAAGTTTACAATGCGCGCGCATGCGATTTTTAAGGACGACAACTCCCGACACAATCTTTAATCGTCTGCAATGGCAGTCTCAGTTGGGTTCTGATTCTGATTATGCCGTGAATTAGTTCGCCACTCGTTGGTCGTATTTTTGACTTCAGCGATTCGAGAAAAATGTGTGCGTCCTCAGGACGCACACATGCAAATTTTCATGCGTCATTTTTCATATTTTGTGCGTAATTGACGCACTACTGTGCGTAATCGGGAACACTGAGGTGAGATATATACGTATAGCACACCGACTCTTACCAACACACGAACACTGAACAGTGATCTCGCTGGAGATTTTGACAGCTGGTACTTTCTGCAAGTACCAAGGATTGTTGAAAAGAAAGCCAGTACTAGCAAACGTGTTGGTACGCCCTTTTGTTAGATTCATCAGTGAAGAGCACGCTGTTCATTTTGACAAACGGAAATATTTGAAACGCTACGTATGCAGATTGGCACAATAGTTGGACATTTAGTGCGTCATTCCCAAATTGCATGCCCCACTGGTTCAATGCAATCTCCAAAAATGAACACTATACTAAGCAATGATTTATGTACATAGAAAATATACCTGAGGCTGCCAGTTGAGCAGTGACTTCATCATTGCAGGCAGACTGGAGCAAGTCCGCAGCATCGTAGCCACTTTCTGGAGAACTGGGATCCGTGAGGTCATCATCCATGATTCCAGCATTCAAATGAGATGCACTCATTGCCATGTTGCCAATGGCCGTGCCATGCACTGAGCCATTCAGCGAGTTCATCATTGGTTCTGCCTTTTATGTACAACCTAAAATGGAAAATAAATAAAAAATAAAGGAAAAGATCAATGCAAAAACAGGTAATACATTGTAATGACTAATTTTACTATCCATTAACCTATAATATTTCAATAAATAGCCTATACAAGTAAATTTTGGCTGTGTTGATAAGCCTACTTTGATAGGGAGTGAATTTCAAAGGAGTGTAACAATAATTATAACTAGCAGTAGCATACTTATCAAAATCTAATTGCGTGGATTGCTTATAATTTAGGCTATATAAATTTATGTGAGGATGAAAATTGATGCCAAGTAATATAAACTGTGAAAATAAATATGCTGTGATTGCAAAATGTACATTATTATTACTGGTACAAAGAGTATAACTCAAATAGGAAGTCAGGAAAAAATTGACTAACCGGAGACCCACCCCCTCTTCTATTTCCAAGTTCCGCTTCGTATAGCTCGAGTATATTGCCGCCATATTTGTTTTTACAAGGTCGAAACTGAGGTAAATCAAAAATTGACCTTTTCGTATAATCTGGGTATATTTACTCTATTTGATAATTTCCTATCACTAAAAAGGCATCCCGAAACACATCTTTGGCGACGATTCGTATTCTGAATCATGCATTTCCTCCATCCTCACTGCGCAAGACACAATAACATGATGGAGTGCGACTGCGCTTTGCGATTGCGCGATGCACCAAAATTTACCATGGCTCGGAAGGAGACACACGATTCCAGCATTCTCCCAAAAAGGCACCAAATCGTGTCCTTACCGTTGAACGATGACGGTACAATTACCAAAAATCGAGTAAACTGTAAAAGTTAGTCGCTTATTCTGTAATACACTTCCTCCAAAATGGCGAACGACTCGCGAAAATGCATTGATTGAAAGGTAGGCGAGCGAGATGTCAAGTGACCGACTTTCAACAACGTTATTGCGACTGCGCAGACTCAAGACCAGTATACAAACCTGAAGCTATTTTGAAAAGAACAGTGATGAGGGGAAATTGCTCAAATAAACTACAAATTATTTTCCCAGATACAGTCTTTGAAAGACGCGTAGAATCACTATCGACCGGTTCGAGAAGAAATTTCAGCAGTTGCCAACGTCGCGGACTAATATGCATAGAAGATCTAGGTCAAAGAAGTAGTTCCGGGGCCTAGGTAGGAAAAAAGTCCGCAATAAATAGTACAAATCTAATTCCATGTATCGAACTGATGTTGTTTCTTTTAAAAGTTAAACAAAGAAATAACAAAATACTAAGCAAAACAAACGTGACAGATAAAATGCAGTCATGTACAAACTATTTGTGATATGATACCTATAATTTAGATACCAATGCGGGTATGCGTGATCGAGTGTGCGTGTGGGGGTTGCGAGTGGGCGTGCGCCTGTGCTCCTTAAATAACTTTTCAAAGGGGCTGAGGGTTTTACAGCATCACCAAAACAAAATCCTATGTATTTTTGAATTCATTGGGTAATAAAGTGTCTTGAACTTGATATGCATGCAGTTGTAGGCATTCCCGACAGTCTCTTAATGATACCTTGATTGCGACCCGTCAGTGCCCCACTAAGAAAAGATATTTTGCGATGCCATTGCGCATCAAAAAATCACTATCCTCCTGTACAGGTAGTCTATATTTTTCTGGACTATATAAATAATAAGAGATAGCCTATACATTTCTCTGTAGGCCTACACCCAGAGATTGCATGAAGATCTTAATAAGAATGAACTAATTAAGTCTCTTTGGTAAGATCTTTGCGGCTACGATCGACTGTCTATAAAAAATGTGTAACTGTAGATTATAGTCACACGACACCGAAGCGTATAGGCGACTACTGGTCACATTATTCTGACACCAGCGAACCGGTTGATGGTAAGGGGAAAATAATATGGTCACGCATTGGCCAATCCGGGATTCGTACCAGGTACCTTTTGGTTACTAGTAAGACGCTCTACCAACTGAGCTACCCGGCCCCTCTACTGTCTATACTTTTTCCTGATCAAATTTGCAATTTAAAGTGGTAGAAATTAAAAGAGGGAGCTATGTTTTCCTTGTATTTCAACATTCACTTGTATTCATATGGACATTTCTTGGTTTTTATTGTAGGTATAGTTTAATGTAATAGAGTTCGTTAAACATTTTTCGATTTAACTTTGTGTGTGTGTGGAGGGGGGTTGTGTGTGCATTAGCATTTCGTGATTATAGCGTCTATTATGTAGCTAGATTAGAATATTGACCGTAATAAGATCATGTCGGTTGCTTTGGCATGTGTGCACGAGAATGCTCCCCCCGCCGCCGTAGCTCAATTGGTAGAGCGTTCGCCTGGCACACCGATGACCCAGGTTCGAATCCCGTGGTGGGCGATATAAAATGTGGCCATTTTCACTGTCCATTATAGCAGTATGATTGCTTTGGTGGTTCAGTGTTGATTCAGGTCCCTACCCCTCTTTCCCTGGGATGGTTATCCCCGTCTGCCATATCGCCAATGGTGGGTGTAGACGTTAAACCTCAATGTTCATTCGAATGCTCCCGGAGACTGTCTGAGTTATGGGCCATCTCGTCAGCTAGCTTCGCTCTTAATTCTTCACAGTCCCGTTTTCGACTGCCATCCTCTGAGGAGACAAACAGAGAGAGATCTGGTGCCCGATCCCTACAGAATGCAGTCCCCAAGTTATGGAATACGCTACCTGAGACTGTCAAAAGGGCTCATGCACTGTGTCGAGTCGTTCAGGAGAAGATTGAAGACTCGCTTGTTTGCGTTGAAGTAACTTCATTAGTGAACCATGCAAGCGTCTCTCTCGTCCACTTCTGCTATCCACCTCCATCCTCCCACCACCCCACTCCCTCCCCCCTCACCGGACGTTATCTTTCCTGTGTGTTTCTTATTTTATTTTATTTTTTAATTTATCCTTATCGCACTGAGCATTCCACAATGGATGGAGACACGCGCCTTATAACTGGACATCATCATCATCATATAAGCCTGCACTTGTCCATTTTTCATATTTTATGTCCACTGTGATTGAGCTTAATGTTGCAGCAGTGCCTGCAAAATTTTTTTGGTTAAAACTTGAAGTCTTAAAAGGTGTTATTTGAGGTGGGTGTGTGTGTTTGTGTGTGGGTGTGGGTGTGAACCTGTAAAGAGGACACAATGGGTTCCACAACCGTCTTTTTGAATACAAAGTGGGTTTATTTGCTGTGACCTCATTTTGTTTCATGAACCCATTTTGTTCTAAGTGCACGGGAGTGCTCTTTTAGTGCAAGGGAGTGCAGTTGTAGTGCATGAGAGTGTTTTAAGTACACAGAAGTGCTCTATCCGGGACGGAGAAAATCCAGCCAATTTTCGGAAAACTTTGAAGCAAAAATCGACCTATTTCGTCGCTCCTAGGAAACGAACTAGGTCAACTTTTTTGACGGAAAGAGCCAATTTTGACTTAGATTCTTACATTTTTAGAAGAAATTTGCGTTCTTTCCGTCAAAAAAGTGCTTTCCGACTCCTACATTCTAAAAGTACCTCATTTAGCCATCAATACAAGTATGTGTGTGTGTGTAGGTGTGTGTGGGTGTGTGTGTGTGTGTGTGTGTGTGTGTGTGTGTATATATATAAATATAACTGCAAGAGAAATAAGCTGCGCATCTACAAATTTGTGAGTTTTTCTTTTTATTTAACACCATTTACAATTAGTAATTAATCTGCTGAAGCATGTTTGTTCAACATCCAATACACGCTGACCTACATTGCCACCAATGTTGAAAAAGGTATGACGTCACGGTCACCCACACAGCATCAAAGGGTTCCCTCTGACAACAACAACGAGATTGACCCTAGTATTGGCAGGGGTGAATTGACTCGCATGTGGCACGAACAGCAAGCGAAAGCGATCGACATCATCAACAACGACTGCCGTCTCTCAAAACAACAAGTGTGTAATATTGATTCCCAAACTATAGAAGACCGTTTTGCTTATAAATGCAAGCGAACACTTTTGGCTACCCCAACTACCTTTCCGTGGCAACTCAACACTCCTGAACCAGAATGGACTCCATCCACCGACTCATTCACTGAAGAAGAAATAATAACTGCCATAAATAGCTTGCCTAGTAGGAAATCCCCGGGCGCCGATGGCGTGTTGTATGACAGCTTCAAACGGCAGAAGAGGACGCTTGCACCCGTGTTTTGTGTTATTGCCAACATCTATCTGCTAAACAGACGGGTGCCTGCAGACTGGAAGCACGGCGTCATCACCCTCATCCCCAAGAAGAACGGCGACCCTACGGTGGTGGATGACTGGCGACCCATCTCACTCCTCCTCACCTCCTACAAGCTGTTCATGAAACTCATCCTCAACCGTCAGATGTGTTGGATCATTGAGACAGGGAGACTTTCCAAACGCCAAAAGGGTTCCATGCCTAGAAATGGACTACAAGAGCATGTCTTCTGTCTCCGATCTAGCATCGCCGATTTTCTCCACACATCATCGACGCTCTACACTGCGTTCTTCGACATCAAAGACGCCTTCGGCAGCATCGATTATGTCTTCATGATCAACGAACTGATATCTGCTGGCTACCCCCAGGCATACGTGGACATCACGCGCGACATCTATAGCGCCTCTACGTTCCAGGTTAAGACGGCGGCGGGTCTGACCAGGCCGATCCAGCGTGGTAAAGGCATCATCCAGGGCTGCCCATGGAGCGTCGTTGTTTTTGAACAGGGCATCGACAAATGGCTTCGCTGGATCGAACAGCCCTATCCGCTCGTCTCTATCCCCAACCCAGTTCAAGGTTACGTTGACGACGTAAGCACTTCATGCACTAACGAGCAACAGATAGCAGAAGCGGTTAGAAAAACCGAATTGTTCATGACGGTGACGGGAATGGAGGTGAAGCATAGTAAGTGTGGCATCTTGCACGGCAAACGCTCTGGCAGTGGCTGGTGCAAGAAGGACAGAACCGGCGAAACAACACAGTGCATCCAAGAAGAGCCGCTGCCTATGTATGATCGTGACCAAAGCTACACATACTTGGGCTACAACATCAACATCAGCAACAACGCGTCCTTGCAACAAGCTGAAGATGTTGTCGCTGACTTAAAGGCAACGCTGGACAAGATCGACGCATCTCCACTACCTGTTGTAGCGAAGCTACAGGCCATTAACACCATGGCTTGCTCCAGACTGAACTTTTTGTTTTCCAACCTTACATTCACTGTGAGGAGCCTGAAAGACATGGAGAACTGCATCGTAAGCTGTGTCCGGGCTTGGCTCGGACTCAACACCAGCTCTACACGGTCCTTCATGTTCACCCCACGGCCCCACGGAGGGTTGGGCGTTCTCAACCCCTCGGCCATGTACAGTGCCAAGCACCTCTCCTTTAAGCTGTCGGTGCTTAACAGCGACGACGACCAGGTGAGAAAGACAGCACGTTCCTCTCTCGCCTTACACATGCAAAAAAGGAAAGTGCCAGAGGCTTCAGCAGACGACAGCGACGCGTTCGCCGGTTACCAGAGGAGGGAAGGGGGTAACCTCCTGAAGCATTCCAAAGTAACCTGGGCGAGGTCAGACTGGGTACACCTCAACGAGCTGTGCGGGCGAGATGGTGTATTGCTGGAACGCCACCCTGTGAACGACAACTACATCCTTACCTTTAAAGTCGACGACGAAGTGTCCGTGTCTACACCTGATGCTAAGGCTGCGTACGGTTTGTGCAAGCAGGCCAAACTCACCGTTTTTCGCAGTCAGTGGAAACAGAAAGACTGGCAGGGCAGAATAGTCAGAGAGGCGACGCAAGTTGACCACAGGCTGTCTAGTGCGTACCTCAGTAACACCAAGTTGAAAGACAGCCTTGTTAGCTTTGTTGTAAGAGGTAGACTGCAGCTCCTCCAGTGCAACAGCATGATGGCACTGTGGTACCCGAACGAGTGCAGTCGACGGTGCACGCTGTGCAACCACCCTACAGAAACGGTGTCTCATGTACTGAACGGGTGCACTAAGTACCAAAACATGTATACTGCGAGACACAACAGAGTGGTTGATATGGTGACGTCATGCATACCACAAGGGGATTCCATCGTTGTCATCAAAGACACGTGCTTATCACCACGCACTTTTGGCTTTGACACTGACCTGTTTCGCACCACTGCAACTAGGCCTGATGTCACTCTCATAAATCATAATAGCCGTGAGGTTTTCTTGGTAGAAGTTGCCGTGCCATTTGATGCCTTTGTCGATATATGTTACAATTCAAAGTTTGACAAATACATGCAGCTATGCCTAGAAATAAATGCCTTAGGTTATTCATGCAGAACAGTAGTGCTGACCATTGGTAGTCTTGGCAGTGTCCATTATAGAGTGACGTCGGGCCTGAAAATGATAGGTATTCGTGCCTACAGTGTTAAATGGCTTGCGAAATACCTCAGTGTGGGTGTCATGATTGGTTCCCACCGTGTGTGGCAGAGAAGGTGTAATGACATGAAAGTATAAAAGTTCGACATCATGGTTCATTGTGTTTAGATGCTTGTTATGAAGAGGACTCTATGTGTATATGTGTATGGGGGATGTCATATTGTGTGTATATGTTTATGAAGGTGTGTGTGTGTGATATATGCTGTTGTTGGTTAACCTTTGTGTATGAGTGTTTATATGTAGGCATTATATGCATGTATGTGATAGATGTGATAGTGTGTGTTGGAGAAAGAAGTATGGTGTGTGTAATTAAGAGATTGAGTGGATGAGAGAGAAAGAAAGACAGGCAAACAGACAGACACATACTGTGTGTGATAAAGAAGTATGATGTGTGTGTGGGTGAGCGAGAAACGGAATGACAAACAGAGACAGCGATAGATAGTTATTGTTAGTAAACGTTTATTTAAATTGTTTTTGATTTTTACGATGGTAATTTAAACAGTTTCTTATACTGTCACAATATCATTGTGATGTTTCATGTATTTTGTATTTTTGGCTGAGGAATGAGTTTGGTTGTATAAAATGTATTAATATTTAATATTATTTGTGCTATAAATTGGTATAATGTTACGCTGTATTTTGTATATAGGTCTTGCCCTCTGTTTGTGGAGAGCATAAATGTGTACGTGCGTAAGAGCGTTTGTGTGTGTGTGCGTGTGTGTGTATGTAAAGGTGAATGAGTTAATTATTAAAAATGGGTAGATACATTTAGAATTGATTTGCCGATGTTTAATGTAAAAAAAATGTGTTTAGGGTGTGAGTTCACGATAGGCCTATTGGGGTGGGTGTTGTGTGCATTGCGAGTTCGTTTTTTCATGCGCCTGCGGGTTTCAATGTTTACATCGCATAATGATCAGAAGGCGAAGTGTTGTTTAATAATGCTTTGTCGAAACTTCTGAATAAATTGTCAAAATGTATAAATATAACTGCAAGAGAAATAAGCTGCGCATCTACAAATTTGTGAGTTTTTCTTTTTATTTAACACCATTTACAATTAGTAATTAATCTAAATCTACCTTTGTAACAATGCTCACAATTGTTTTGAGTCGAACACATGAGCGTTACTAATGCGCCTCTAAAAATACACTTAATGGTAGCTAAAAGTAAGTGCTGGGTAATCTGGGGGTAGGCAGCTCTGATTATGGTAATGATTGGCATGTTTGTTACTATATTGTGATTGTAGCTGAAATGCTTTACAGTTTTGTTTCTCTAGATCTTACGTTCTATAGAACAGTCTGTGAGCTCAATAATTCATACATGTCAAGTCTTACGTTTTTTCCGTAATTCTTACGTATTTTAAAGGGTTTTTTCACCTTATGGCGTAAGATGAAAATCTTACTTATTTTTTTCTTTTTCCTGACCCTTTTTTTTTAATCCAAAATTTTTATTTTATTTTAATCCGAAATACAGCCTAAAGAACAATTCTGAGTCACGCTCGCTCGCGATCGTGATCTCGGAGAAAGTACGGGCCTTGCGCATGCCCATAGCATTTCTGTTTTCGTCTTGGAGGAAAGGTTTTGTTCATTCAGCTTATTGAAAATGGCGAAACCACCGGCGAATAAAGCGCGTATTTATTTCGGCCGAAATCTGCCGGAGTGGGAAACAAAGACTTCAAAAATCTTTTTACTTCTTCAGAAGAGGGAAATAAATACCCTTATTGTAAAGCCTGTAAGCGATCCATGAAAGTTTCAGCCTCAGGCCGGTTTGATGTGGTCAGACACATAGAATCTCTCAAACACTTGGAAAATGTTGTTTTGTTTGTTTGTTTGTTTTTTTTAGGGGGGGGGGGGGGTGGAGCGAGAGGGGTGTTTTTTTAATTTTCTGCAGTGGATAAAGTACAGTTAGGAAAGATTTTTTTTTTAACATTCTTAAGTTGCTTGTTTTTATGGTACAGTGTTTGTTATTTTAAAAAAATGCAGGTGAATTTGCATGTGTTTGCTAAAATTATTATTGGTGTTTTTTTTTTAATTTGTATACACGTGCGTGTTTACCGTTTTACGCATTTTTAATGGTTTTCGATAGAAAATTATGGTCTCTCGGGCCAAAAAATATGGTCAGAAGCTCCAAGAGCTTGACATGTATGATAATTTCCCTTATGTGCCAGTGAACCAATGTTTAATTCCACATGTGTCAAGAACAATATTCATTGAAGTGAACATTTTAGTGATCACAAGTTGGTGTGATCCACACAGGACTATGGATGTCAGTGACAACAACTGTTTGGGATCACAAGTTGGTGTGATCCACACAGGACTATGGATGTGAGTGATAACAAGTGCTCAGTTTTATCATGTAATCTGGCACTCACCTATGATGTGTTTGCTGATTTCTTTGTTACAGAAACCAGTCGGCCATTTGAAACGAAAACATTGTGAGTGAAGAGATATATTGATGTAGGTCCAGTGGATCCTGAGGTAATAATCGAGCTTGGTGTCTTTTATAAAATCTTCAACACATTAACTGTGTGGTACAGTAATCCAAATGTACCGATCCCTATCCTATCCCATAACTCGGAGGTCGTAGGGGCACCACAGATGATCGTTTAACCAGCTTACTCCATCTTTCCCTGTCCTCAGCAACCCTGATTGTTTCACTCAGTGTGTTACGTTGAAACG
This sequence comes from Oncomelania hupensis, assembly GCA_036898135.1. NCBI lineage: Eukaryota > Metazoa > Mollusca > Gastropoda > Littorinimorpha > Pomatiopsidae > Oncomelania > Oncomelania hupensis. The sequence goes on from CM072514.1 coordinate 23,153,999, forward strand.
CGCATGATGGTGCGTGTGAAATGCGCACGATATTATGTGTGAAGCGCGCGCGATAGATCTGTTCGTTTTATTTTGCAAAGCATGCAATAATAGAGTGTATTTACCTTTGATTTGAGTTTGCGTTGTTGTTAGAAGAAGCTTTGTATAACGTTGATAAATTTTGTTAGTCGATAGTATTGGAGAATTCTCTAGATCTGCTTGTTTACTATCGATCGAAGTTTCGCGATGTTTGAGAACATTCTTTTGACAGAAAGGAAGGTTGTATGACGTAAAACAGTGATGATGAAATTAATTCTGATTGGTTGAGGTGTGTCACGTTGGGGGGGGGGGGGGGGGTTTCTTGCTCTTTCTGGAGTTTAGAGAGACTGTATATATATAGTGCCGCACTGTTTCAAAGGGAGGTTGTTGATAGTGAGTTGAAAGTAAAAAGTTGAGAGTGGAAAAAGCGATTGTATGCAGTTGTTGATGTGTGCTGAATAAAAGTGGAAAACTTCATACGTCGACTCTGTGACTTGTATGCTGATTGAACGGGTTGCGTGGATAAACGAATCCGAGTTTACATCTATCAGGAGAATTCAAGCATTGGGGCTGAATCAACTACTGATAGGAAAAACAACAACATTCAATCGAGTGTAACATTTTGGGGGCCAAGCAGGGATCCACGTCATAGCCAAGGGTTCAACTGCTACAACAAGCGAGTCAACATTACGAGAGGCAGTCATCGAGGGTAGTTGCCAACGAGTTGCGTCGGGAGGGGCCAACATACTGGGACTACATCCGATAGATTCGGGTTGACTGCAAGGGCATGTAGTCGCTGAAGAGTTGCTTCGTGAGCGAACAACAGATCGGGACTACGTGGCTGCCGCAAGACTACGTCGAGGGACAGTCTCGGAGCTACATCGCCAGTATTAGAGAGAGCGACGAGCGGACGTCGCGTCTACTTCAGTACAGGAGCGTATACATCAACACCAGCGTGGTGCGGCGTCGCATACGACGAGGACAGCGGGGACTGCGTCAGCGAAGGCGACTAGTGGCAAGCATCAGCGCTACTGCAGAAAGCGTGCTGTTCTAGAACAGTCTAGAAAGGTACAGCACAGTCAACTTTCCAGAAAAGAACTTTCCAGAAAAGCATCAAGATGGCCGACTTCTGGCAGAAAGGGGTTGAACTAAATCTAAAGGCAAACAGCTCACAGAGTACGTCAAATTCCAGGAGAGAATATTGTGTGAAGAAAGAGAAGAACAGCGACGGCGCGAAGAAAGAGAATTAGAAGAGAAGCGTCTAGAAAAAGAAGAGCAACGACGTCGTGAAGAAAGAGAAATAGAGGAGCAGCGACGCCGAGAAGAAAAGGAAGAACAGCGTCAACGGGAAGAAAGAGAAGAGCAACGTCGCCAAGGAGAAAGAGAGTTCGAGCTGAAGCGTCTTGAAGGTGAGCGTCAGTACCAGCTAGAGTTGGCGCGTATTCAAAACAATCAGCATGCGCCACAAGTCATCAGCGACAACAAGGCTCCAAAATTGCCAGCGTTCGTCGACGGAAAGGACCAGATCGACAGTTATCTGGCGAGATTTGAAAGGTTCGCCGAAAGCTCTAACTGGCAACCTCAAGACTGGGCGATTCGACTAAGTGCACTTCTGACGGGGCAAGCACTTGAAGTTTACACCAGACTGTCGAACGATGACGCCAAAAACTACGACGTCTTGAAAGAGGCCCTATTGCATTGCTACAGCTTCACAGAAAAGGGCTACCGTAAACGCTTCCGCGAATGTCGACCTCTGTCAGACGAGACACCAAAGCAATTTGTGGAGCGCCTGTCGTCATACTTACAGAAGTGGGTGGAACTATCAGGCAAAGGGAAGTCTTACGATAGTCTCCATGACCTGATCGTGAAGGAGCAATTCCTCAATGCCTGTCACAAGGACCTGGCGACCCACTTAGAATTACAGAAGCTGCAGACGCTTAATGATGTGACCGAGGTTGCTGAAAGATATCACCTCGCTCACGGAAAAACGCTGGGGCCACCCAAGGCGACGAAACCATTTCAGAAAACTGCAAGCCATGGGAACCAGATCCAGGGGAGTCAGACGAGCCAGAGACACACGGACTCCACGCCACCTCCCAGGGAAGGGCATTCAAGAGGCTGTTTCACCTGCAACGCTACAGACCACAGAGCGTCTAACTGTCCTCAAAACAAAAGTAGCGGACAGCGGAACAATACGGACTATGCAGCGGCGGGCAACCGCCAGAGGCGGTTCTCCAATCTACGGCAAACCAGTAGATCTGACCATCAAGTGTGCGGCGGGAGCGTCATTCTTCCGAGTGCGACCGAGCGCACAGCTACTCTTGCGGACGTGCAAGAGTGCATGACTGATGGCCAACTTCTCCTTGCCAACGGGAAATCCATCCCCGTCGTCGCCAGCGCAGCTGTGACCGTCCAGAACATGCCTGTTTCCAAGGGACGCGTCGGAAATCATGAAGTGACTGTTCTAAGAGACTCTGGCTGCAGCGGGGTCATCGTCAGAGAAGATCTAATCGCTAAAGAACAGTTCACTGGCGATTCTAAATGGACACTTATGGCCGACAGCAAATGTGTGAGAGCGTCAGTTGCGAAGATTCAAGTCAGCACTCCTTTCTACATAGGCGAAGTCGAAGCGGTTTGCCTGAAGAAGCCGCTGTATGATTTGATGATCGGGAACATCAATGGCGCGAGACGACCCGACGACCCCGATCCAGAGTGGAGTCCTGCCTCAACCCAACGCGTCGAAGTTGTGGAGGAGGATCCATTGCCATTTCCCGATGGAGACCTCACAGAGCTGCTACGGGACAATGTGGTTACTCCGGCTCAGCCCTGCCGACCAGAGATCGTCGGTGCCGCTACTACTAGGGCCCAGGCCAAGAGAGACAAGACGTCTACGCCACTGAAGGTCACCGACAGCTCCAAAGCTACCATCGTGGACAGAGATAAGCTGATCCAGCTCCAGGAAGCTGACAGCACTTTAAACAAGTACAGGAACCGCCAAGACCACGTGACCAAGGGCAGTGGCACGGTCTATTTCGAGGCCAAGATCCTGTACAGAATCTTCCAGCACCCGATGGTCAACGGAGGTAAACCACTACGTCAAGTCTTGGTACCGTTACCCCTAAGGCGCCAAGTGATGGAAGTAGCTCACGACTCCATCATGGGAGGTCACCTAGGCATCAAGAAGACGTCAGACAGAATCCAGGCGGTATTCTACTGGCCGGGACTTCATGCGGACGTCAGCCGTTTCTGCCGATCATGTGACATTTGCCAGAAGACCATACCTCGAGGAAGGGTCCCGAAAGTACCTATGCAGAGGATGCCTCTGATCGACCGACCTTTCAAGAGGGTGGCCTTAGACTTAATCGGCGAAATAAGACCTCCGAGTAAAGAAGGTCATCGATGGGTACTGACCTTAGTGGACTATGCGACTCGGTACCCAGAAGCAGTGCCACTGAAGAAGATTGACACTGAAACTGTTGCAGAGGCACTGGTGGACATGCTCAGCAGACTCGGAGTGCCTGAAGAAATCCTGACAGACCTCGGGACACAGTTCGTCTCTGACTGTATGAAGGAGGTCAACAGACTGCTGAGTATCCGGCATTTGACTACGACACCCTACCATCCAATGTGCAACGGGCTTGTCGAGAAGTTCAATGCTACGCTGAAGTCCACCCTGAAGAAACTATGCAGCGAGCAGCCCAGACAATGGCATCGATACATCAATGCATTACTTTTCGCCTACAGAAAAGTACGCAGGAGTCCACCGGCTTTTCTCCGTTCGAGCTGTTGTACGGAAGAACCATCCGAGGGCCGATGCACATCCTAAAAGAACTGTGGACGAAAGAAGTAGAGATCCCAGAAGTAAAGAACAGCTATCAGTACGTGTTTGAGCTACGGGAGAAGCTGGAGCAGACTCTCGAGATAGCCAGAGAAAACCTGAAGAAGTTCCAGGACTGTGGAAAGCACTACTATGACCGTAGGGCTGTGAACAGGAAGTTCAAACCTGGCAACAAAGTACTGGTACTGCTACCTACCGACCACAATAAGTTGCTGATGCAGTGGAAAGGTCCGTACGAAGTGGAGACCGTGGTGGGAATCAACGACTACGAGGTGAAGGTCGGCCAGCATTCCAAGATATACCACGCCAACCTCCTTAAGCTGTACGTGGAAAGGCCATCAGAGACTGTACATGCAGCAACAGCAGCTGAGATAGACGACAGCTTTGACAGCGAGGAACTGTTGGAACTGGGAGATTTCCATAGCAAAGAAGGCATCGATGATGTTAAGCTAGGACCACGCTTGACGGAAGGTCAAAAGATGGAACTCAAGGACCTTATGGGTGAGTTTCCCCATAGCTTCAGTGATGTCCCAGGCTCTACGACTTTGGTCGAACATGAAGTCCACCTCACTTCAAATATCCCTGTTCGATCCAAACCCTTCCCGATCCCTTTCAAGGCCCGTGAATCCTTGAAGAAAGATATCGATGAGATGCTGAAGATGGGCATCATCAGGGAGTCCAGTTCCCCCTACGCGTCCCCTGTCGTGGTCGTGAAGAAGAAGGACGGCAGCAACAGAGTATGCATCGACTACAGGAAGGTTAATAAGATCACCGTCTTCGACCCTGAGCCGATGCCTACCGCAGCAGACCTCTTCCGCCAATTATCGGGGAGTAAAATCTTCTCAAAGATTGACCTCAGCAAGGGTTATTGGCAAGTCCCCGTGCGTCAACAGGATATACCAAAGACTGCATTTATAACTCCTGATGGGACGTACGAGTGCCTAAAGATGCCCTTTGGCATGGTCAACAGCGGAGCTACCCTGAAGAGAGGAATGAGGAAGATGCTCAATGGGATGGACAACGTCGTGTGTTACTGGGACGACCTGCTAGTCCACACTCGCACCTGGGAAGAGCATCTGCAGACCTTGAGGGAACTGTTTCACCGTCTCACAGAAGCCAACTTGACCGTGAGACCCAGTAAGTGCATTTGGGGAACTGACAATGTCGACTTATCGGCCATTCGCTGAAAGAAGGACAAAAGGGGCTTCTGCTAGAAAACGTCACCAAGACTCTGAACGCTCCACGTCCCCAAACAAAGAAGCAGGTGCGATCTTTCCTGGGATTGGCTGGGTATTATAGGGAGTTCGTACCGAACTACTCAGCCATCACAGCATCTTTGTCGGATCTGGTGCGGAAAGGCTGTCCAAACCAAGTGCAGTGGGGACCGTCTCAGGAGAAGGCATACCAGACTGTGCGCGACCTCCTTTCGAAGGATCCGGTGCTACGACTGCCTGACACTTCCAAGGAATTCGTCTTAAGAACAGACGCAGCGGACGAAGGCATCGGCGCCATACTGATGCAAGAACACGAAGGGAAACTATTTCCGGTCAGTTACGCCAGCAAGAAGCTGTCCAAGGCTGAGAAAAATTACTCGACCATGGAGAAAGAGTGCCTTGCCATCATATGGGGAATCCGGAAGTTCGAACTGTACCTTCAAGGAGTGAAGTTCGTGCTGCAGACTGATCATAAGCCGTTAACTTACTTGAACTCTGCCAAGTTTGTGAACAGTCGCATCATGAGATGGGCTATGTACATGCAGAACTTTAACATGCGAGTAGAATCTATCAAAGGATCAGACAATGTTGGTGCGGATTTTCTCAGCAGAGTGTGTGAATGAACTGAGAACATTGACAGTATCCAGACAGACTAAAATAAGTTTTAATTCTGGACTTTGTTTGTGCATTACGTTTCAACGTTGTTGAAAGAAATTAAGTAAATTTCTTCTTGAGTGGGGGGTTATGTTACGTTGAAACGCGCATGATGGTGCGTGTGAAATGCGCACGATATTATGTGTGAAGCGCGCGCGATAGATCTGTTCGTTTTATTTTGCAAAGCATGCAATAATAGAGTGTATTTACCTTTGATTTGAGTTTGCGTTGTTGTTAGAAGAAGCTTTGTATAACGTTGATAAATTTTGTTAGTCGATAGTATTGGAGAATTCTCTAGATCTGCTTGTTTACTATCGATCGAAGTTTCGCGATGTTTGAGAACATTCTTTTGACAGAAAGGAAGGTTGTATGACGTAAAACAGTGATGATTAAATTAATTTTGATTGGTTGAGGTGTGTCACGTTGGGGGGGTTTTCTCGCTCTTTCTGGAGTTTAGAGAGACTGTATATATATATATATAGTGCCGCACTGTTTCAAAGGGAGGTTGTTGATAGTGAGTTGAAAGTAAAAAGTTGAGAGTGGAAAAAGCGATTGTATGCAGTTGTTGATGTGTGCTGAATAAAGTGGAAAACTTCATACGTCGACTCTGTGACTTGTATGCTGATTGAACGGGTTGCGTGGATAAACGAATCCGAGTTTACATCTATCAGGAGAATTCAAGCATTGGGGCTGAATCAACTACTGATAGAAAAACACCAACATTCAATCGAGTGTAACACAGTGTCAAACCAGTCCATTCTCGAATGTGTTCCTCCCACCTCTTTTTCGGTCTCCCTCTTCTTCTACCTCCTTGCACTGTGACTTGCATGATGGTCTTTGAAAGACCTGATGATCTGGTGACGTGGCCATACCATCTGAGTTTACGTTTTTTCATCACTGTGAGTAGGTCATCATGTTGTCCAATGGCTTGTGTGATGGTCTGTCAGACTTCGTTGTTGGTGATTTGCTGGGTATAGGAAATGCCCAGAAGTCTTATATAGCACCTCATCTCCATGCTTTGTGTTCTTCGTTGGAGATCTGCTGTGAGGGTACATTTTTCGCAAGCATATAGGAAGATGGAGATGACAAGGGAGCGCAGCAGCCTTACCTTGGAATGTAGACTTGATGGTCCTGTCTTTCCAAATTGGCTTCAACCTCGCCAGGGCAGCAGTTGTTTGTGCGATCCTGGAGAGGACTTCCTGTCGGGACCCATTGTCTGATACAATGGCTCCTGAATATTTGAAGCTATGCATTGTGTTGAGGGATTGGCCTTGGACTTTGATGTCCATGTTGATGCCATTGGTGTTGTTGGTCATCATTTTGGTCTTCTTTTTTGCACTTATTTCCATTCCATAGGCTCTGGAGGTGGTGTCAAGCCTCTGTACCAGTTGTTCACGTTCTTTTTCCTCTCCAGCCAATCCATCAATGTCATCCGCAAAACGGAAGTTGGAGATTGTTCTTGCACCTATGCTGACTGTGCCTTCGTGGTCTGCAAGGGCATCTGACTTGATGCGCTCTAGGAAGATTTTGAAGAGTGTTGGAGAGAGTAGGCATCCCTGACGCACGTCGATTGTTGTTCTGAACCAGTTTCCGATGGCGCTGTTGTGGAGGACTGCACTGGTAGCCTTGTCATACAGGCTTTTGATGACTTCAATAATTTTAGGGCTGATGTTGTACACTCTCATGGTTGCCCACAGAGCTGCATGCCAGACTCGGTCAAATACCTTTTTGAAGTCTACGAACACATGATATAGATGCTGTTGTTGCTGTAGGTATTTCTCGCAGATTATTCTAAGGTTGAAAATCTGTTCAGTGGTTCTTCGCCCTGCCCTGAATCCTGCTTGTTCTTCAGCTATGATTTGTTCATCTTGGGGTTTCAACCTGTTGAGTATAATTTTCAGGAGGACCTTGCGGGGATGGCTGATGAGGCTGATGGTGTGGTAATTTTCACATTCCTGAAGGTTACCTCTTTTGGAAAGAGTGATGACTGGGTCTATGGTGTAGGCCACTCCCCACTCTGCCAGATCTTTTTACAGATAATTGTGAGTGCATCGATCATCGCTTCTCCTCCTGCTTGAACCAGTTCCGCAGGTATGTTGTCCACTGCCGCCTACTTCCCCTTCTTCAACGATTGCACTGCTGCCTCAACTTCTCGGAGAATTGGGAGGATTTCTTCTTCTTCTCTGTTCTCTGGACATGCTAGAACTGATGGGTCTCCGTTTGATTTGTGGTTGTGAAGGTCAGAGCAGTACTCTGTCCATCTGTCCAAGACTTCTTGCTCTTCTGTAAGGCATATGCCAGACTTGCTTTGGATCGTGGAGACCTTGGGCTATTTAACACTTGTCAGCCGCTTCACAGTCTGGTAAGCCTTCTTGCTGTTGTTCTTGTTCAGACTGTTCTCTATTTCCTGGCATTGATCTTCTATCCAATTCTCCTTTGCTGTGCGCATACCTTTTCGGATTTCATTGTTGATTTTTCGGTAGGCATCAGCTTCCTGTGAGGTGTTCTTTTCCTTTTTCATCTCTCTTCGTCTATCACACAGGTAAAAAAGTTCAGGTGTGATCCACAGCTTCTACTTTGACCGGTGCATTCCAAGGATCTCCATGGCAGCATCTGTCACAGCTAAGTTGAAGGTGGTGGCCATGGTGTTGACATCTTACTTCACCAGCTCCAAAAATGAGCAGTGATGCAAATTTCCCTCCAATTGTGGCCTGAAATATTTCTGCCACCTCCGGGTCTTACAGTTTGTCCAGGTCAAACTTCAGTCTCGTGCACTTTGCTGTGTTTACTCTCTTCAAGTGAAGCCGGAAAGACATCACGAGATCGTGATCACTTCCAATGTCTGCTCCTGGAAAAGTGCATGTCCTGCCAATGTTGTTGCTTGATCTGAAGCGTTTCTTGACCATCATCAGTTGTGATGCTCCCCACCGGGACTGTGCCATGTCCATCGTCTGGAGTTTTTGTGGAGACCAAGTGTGTTTGCCAGTATCAGATCGTTGTATTTGGCAAACTCCAACGGTCTCAGACCCCTGTCATTTGTCTCATTGTTGCAGTGGGGTCCACATGTGTCTCCCCAGTTGTGGTGCGCATCTTGGCCAACCTTAGCATTCCAGTCGCCTTCCACTATGACTATGTCCTGCTTCGGCACTTGGTCAAGGACAGCCTGTAGATTTTCATAGAAATCCTCCACTTTGCTGTCGTCATAGTCTGAGGTTGGGGCAGAGGCCTGGATGATGGTGATGTTGAAAGGGGCTGATCTCAGATGGATGGTAATGAGTCTACTGGAGACTGGGCGGCAACCCATGACAGTGGCTAGAATGTTCTTGTGGACCAAGAATCCAATTCCGTGTTCATGCCTGTCATCTCTACCGCTGAAATAAACCTTGTGGCCTTTGTCGGTCATTGTTTTACCTATGGCTTTCCAGCGCAGTTTGCTGATCCCTAAAACGTTCCATCGATAGTGGTCCATCTCGTGGGCCAGTTCTTCTAATTTTTCCTCCGCATTTAGGGTCCTGACATTCCAGGTTCCTATTGTCACGTGACCCGTGCAATTTACGTGAAACACATAAACAACACAGACCTCAAGTACAACTACTCATAAATTTTACAAGACCACACCGTTTTGCTGAGTTTTTTGTTGATGTTTCACTATTTCTGTTCTTTCATACACATATATACAACATGCACATCAATGAGATGGAGTGAATGATGTCAAATGGTATAATGCATGCACATATATATATTGATGCTACTAAGTATTACTTATTACTTATTTATCTTAATATGAACTAGTACTTTATCATTTTTCCTCGACGATCCATTCAAGACATAATTAGCATTATGAATCTACTCACAGTTTGTCAGCTCCAGCTTCAACACGTAATAATCAAAGAATGAGTGTTTTCAGTCAGACAGTCAGGTCTTTGCATTTTCTTCCACACGTAGAATAGCTCCTTGCCGTAGATCTTCAGTGGATATGACTTCTCCGTATTGTCAAATATGCAAACTCCTTTCAGAGCCCAGCCTCCACTTGTTTATAAACGTTATTATATATATTGAATCTCAAAGTCGTAGATCTTTATAGTTCAATGTTATTCACACGACATGTTATTTGTCGATATCTGTAGTAGTAGATAGTCTTTATATAACACCGATGATTCACAGAATCTTCATAAGAATAGTCATGTCACTGTATCACACATGTAAATTCACATAGTTCAACACTTGGAATGATGTCTTTGAATGATGTTCATTTCAAATGATAGAGGATCGTAGAATTAATAAAACTGCAAATGTTCAGATCGTCCTCGATTAATAGAACTAAATCTTAAACTAAAACTAGAACTCGAACCCTTATAAAAACACCTGAAAAGTAGTAAAAAAGTAAAAACCAAAAACACCTGAAACATATGATACATACGGAAATGATAGTGAAACGCCGCCATTTTCGCGCGATGACGTCAATCAGTCTCGCCATCACTTCCGCCTACGCAATCCCCTAACCGCTAACGAAAGAATACATTTTTTCTCGTTGCTGAAAAACCGAATTAATAAGCATGCAAACATGCACGAAACGATCGGATTTACGAACCGTACAAATCATTCATTCATTCATTCGCAACTGGAAACCAATGCCACGCCCGCGCGATCATTGCCGACACAAATACCGCCGAAGCCGCATCTCGATCCCTCGTCCTATAGATAATCAATGACTTCACGGACGTTTCCAGCCACGAATTGCACGCAACCGACGATTTACATACCCAAACGGTGTCTGAATAAACTGGCTATGAAACTCCTGCTATTACGGCTGCAGTACGCCTTTCACACAAATAATCTGTAGCATTGAATCGTTGCTTACATCGCCAACCATCTTATCGCTGCTGACAGAATTTGCCAAAATGGAAGTGTAGCTACCTCAGCATACCAAATCTTCCAATGTACGTGACTAAATGCTCTTCACAGTAGTCCTATTTGAAACCAACATGTTTCCACATCAACATAGGCTGTGATCCATTTACAACACAACGCTTTTTTAGTGGTAAAAAAGTCGAAAAACCGTTTGTTAGGCCAGCGCCTATTGCACGTGAGTCCTACCTCTCCCAGGTTTTGTTGCAGACTGATTTTCAACCGTGAAAAATTTGCGTTCCTACGCGACAAGGCTTTTCTCTGCAAATCATTGGTCCTCGAATTGACACAATACAAAATAAAAACAAATGACGAAAGTTCCAAAATGACGCATCTGCTACGTCATTCAATATTTGTGTGCTCGTCTCGGTACTTTACGAAACAGAATAATTATTGAAAACTTTTAGTTTTACCTTCAACAATATCATTTTTAAAACATCGTTATAATATACAGCTTATCAACGTATCTCAATGGAGCTTGTATCGCGACATCAAGCCCCCCCTTTTGAAGCTAAAACTATCAGTTTTAGTTGACCTCATCGTGGTACATGCGACTGAGATAGTCCGCACCCACATTATCATTTCCTTTGATGACTTTCACCACGAAATCATGCTGTTGCAATTGTAGCGCCCACCTCATCAATCTGCCGTTTTCCGTTCTTGACTTCTTGAGGTAATGCAACGGTTGGTGATCAGTTTCGAGAGTGAATTTTCGACCAAACAGATAAGGTTCGAATTTCTTGATTCCCCACACTGCACCAAGGCATTCCTGTTCAATTGTCGAGTAGTTTCCTTCTGCCTGACTCAGTTTTCTGCTTGCATATGCCACCGGTTGAAGTCCTTCACCGTGGTCTTGCATTAATACTGCTCCAACAGCTCTATCTGATGCATCTGTTCTCAAAGTGTATGGGAGTGAGTTGTCCGGCAATAACATCACAGGTTTCGCCGTCAAATGTTCCTTCAGCGTGGAAAAGCTATTTTCTGCCTCTTCCGTCCACACTACCTTGTCAGGTTGCTTCCCTTTGGTCATGTCGGTCAATGGTGTTGCTATCTTAGCAAAGTTTGGTACAAACTTTCTGTAATAGCCAGCCAATCCCAAAAATGCCCTGACTTCCTTTTTTGTTCTTGGTCTTGTTGCTTGTTGCAATTTCTTGATTTTATCATCTTCCGGTTTGATTTTCCCTTTTCCAATTTGATGTCCTAGATATTCAAGTTCATCAAACCCGATGAACCACTTGGAAGGCTTTGCTGTCAAGTTTACTTCCTCTAATATCCTCTTTCCAGGTAGTTCAGTGCGTACTGCTGATCTTTTCTTGCATATTTTGTTAACTTGGTCTCTCTGTTTTCCAGTTAGCTTATCGCAGATTAGTACATCTTTCGCAGATCCCTTGGGTTTCAAGGACAATGTTGGTAAGCTTGTCAGCACTGGGTTGAATTCATCCCCCTGTTCTTCATTGTCTTCTTGAATTACTACTGCTACTTTTAGTAACGGTGTTTCTACCACTGGTACTCTCCCTAATGGTATTTTCCTGTTGTTTCCCTTGTTGCATGTTCGCTGGCATGTTTCGCACGAATTGCAATATCTTCTGATATCTCCACATACTCCAGGCCAATATAAATCTGCCCATACTCTCCCTCTGGTTTTTCTTGCACCTAAGTGTCCGCCCATAGGTGTGTCATGTGCAAGTTTCAATACTTCATCACGGTATTGCTTGGGTACTATAACTTGGCTGAATTTGTTCCCATTTTCTTCAAACTCGCGTCGCAGAATTCCATTTTTCCACAAGTAGTGTGCTTTTCTCGCCTGCTTGGATTTTCCATGTCCAACTTCATTTGCTTCTCGACGTACTTTTTCTAAAGTTTCGTCTGTAAGTTGCGCCTTCCTCAAATCGTCTTTTGACACGTTGATGATGTCTGCTTTAGTTGTCTTTAATTCTTTCATTTTCTTAGTCTTCGCTGCAGCCCTTGTTTTCACTTCTGCACAAATATCTCTTGTTGGATATACTGAGATGTGCCCCTTGTTTGTTGACGTTATATACCGTTGGTTTCCCACCAGAACTGGTATTACGGGTCTTGGCATCACAATCACGTCAGCTTCACCTTTAAAGAATGGTGTGTCTAGTTCAACTCTGGCTACTGGTACATCTTGAGTATCACTAGATGCAAACTTTACATTTCGTATATCTCCTGTGTACTTTTCTTTGGGTACAAGTTTAGTATCCACAACGCTGATTGTTGCTCCTGTGTCGCGCAGTCCTTGTGTTTCGACTCCCTCGACTCTCACTTGGCATAGTGGTTCATAGGTAATCTTGCTACACTCATCGCATAGTGGCTTGTTCACTACAGCTACGATGGGTTCTTCGCTGGTTGGTACACTGACTCGAAGTGCATGGTAATCGCTGTGGTCTGAATCGTTTTCTTCATCTCCACTACCGGATTCACTGCCGTTACGCGGTACGTAAACGCAAAACGCTCTGTGTTTCCTTTTCGGACAGTGTGCTATTCGGTGAGGTCCTCCACAATTGAAACATTCTAGTCTAGTGTGCGAACGCGATCTTTCAGGTTTGTCGGTCAATCTATGCTCCGTTTTTTCAGCATCCACTGACGTAGATGGTTCCTTATGGTTATATTTGTCATCTCTGCGCTGGTGGTGATCTTGATGTCTCATTCTTAACTTGTCTTGGTGTCGCACTCGGAACTTGTCTTGATGTCTTTCTCCAGCTCTCGCTTGTTCATAAGCTTCCGCTGCGTCAACTGCTGTCTCTGATGTAGTAGGTCTCTTTTCCCTTACAAATCGGGCTTCATCTTGAGGTAGACCATCAAGAAAAATTTCTGTCACCAATTGGTCAAACAATTCGTCGAATGATTTTCTTCTCCCGGTCAAAGCAAACCATCTTTCCACCCACAACGACAATCTGCCGAACCAATCTTTTGCTGTTTCTTCTGGTTTCTTCCTTGCCGACTTGAATTTACGTCTGTACTCTTCTGACGTAAGTTGGAACTTTTTCATCAGTTCATGCTTTAAATCTTCATAATTCGCCAAATCGATTTGCTTCATTTGTGCCGTGGCTTCTCGAGCTTTGCCCTTCAATAATGAAAGTAGGCGTATGCCCCATTGATCTTCAGAATATCCTTCTGCTGCCATGATCTTCTCAAACTGCCACAGGTAAGCTTCTAAATCATCTCCATCTTCGTAGTATGGCAATTTGATTTTTGCTCCTTTATTTCCGCCTCCATTCATGGATGATCGCGATGAAGTAGCTGTCGCATTTTGTTCTCTTTGAGCGTACAATTCTAATTCACGCATTTTCAAGGCTAATTCTGCTTCATCTCTTCTTTGCTCTCTTTCTCTTTCTGCTGCTTCTCTTTCTCTTTCTACTTCTACTTCTAGTCGTTTGTCTTCTCTTTTTCTTTCTGCTTCTCTTTCTTCCTTCCTCCTCTCTTCAACATAATGGGCCAGGTCTTTCCCTGTGAAACCGAGGAGTTCGCCATCCTCTTTCCATACTTGCATGTTTGATTTGTTTTTCTGAGTTGTATTTTCTACAGCAGAATTATTAGAATCTTGATTTTGCTGAGCGTTACCATTTTTCTTTTTGCTAGGTGGTGCCATTCTTATTTTGGAAACGAACTATACGTCACGCTGTAAATTATTTACGCAAAGAAAAAATCGACGTCACTACTAGCTGACGTCATACGTTCTGTAAACACCGACACGTGTCTTTATGCCGCTCTCAAAACCATTAACTTCACTGAAAACCTTACAGATTATAAAACAACAGATCCTTCTTATCACGATTCCCTCTTGTGATAATTTCTGCCTCTACAGAAATCGGAGTTGTCTTATAAACTTTCAGTCAATTCATCATTATGAAGTTAATATCGCGAATCACTTACTACGTGTCGTCACTCCACGTGTCACGCTAGTGTTCGCAAATCGGCGTTAATAACCGATTTTATTGATCAACATCAATATGATACGCGAATACTAGTAATCGCGTTTTGCTATACAACTATAGCTGGAAACGTTCCGGAACTCAAAAGAATTACGGACGACGGTGTCGATCTGAAAACAACAATGGGTTAGATGACTGTGGTCGGCTAATGCTCGCGTAAAGCGTAGCGAGGTTATTATTCCGCCCAGATCTTATAAGCGCCCGCCAACCGCCCACAATATCAGCAAAACGATGGTCAAGTAGAATTACGTGACCTTGATAGTACACAACTAGTTGGAAAGAATTGGACTACTCCAAGTTCGAATCCCTAGACGTGACTCATGCACTGTCTTTAGACTAGTTTATGTGTAAGGTAAGTACTGCTACTTAACTTAGAATTACGTTAATTTTTACGTGTTCTTATCCCGGACGAGCCCCCAAATTATGTCACGTGACCCGTGCAATTTACGTGAAACACATAAACAACACAGACCTCAAGTACAACTACTCATAAATTTTACAAGACCACACCGTTTTGCTGAGTTTTTTGTTGATGTTTCACTATTTCTGTTCTTTCATACACATATATACAACATGCACATCAATGAGATGGAGTGAATGATGTCAAATGGTATAATGCATGCACATATATATATTGATGCTACAAAGTATTACTTATTACTTATTTATCTTAATATGAACTAGTACTTTATCATTTTTCCTCGACGATCCATTCAAGACATAATTAGCATTATGAATCTACTCACAGTTTGTCAGCTCCAGCTTCAACACGTAATAATCAAAGAATGAGTGTTTTCAGTCAGACAGTCAGGTCTTTGCATTTTCTTCCACACGTAGAATAGCTCCTTGCCGTAGATCTTCAGTGGATATGACTTCTCCGTATTGTCAAATATGCAAACTCCTTTCAGAGCCCAGCCTCCACTTGTTTATAAACGTTATTATATATATTGAATCTCAAAGTCGTAGATCTTTATAGTTCAATGTTATTCACACGACATGTTATTTGTCGATATCTGTAGTAGTAGATAGTCTTTATATAACACCGATGATTCACAGAATCTTCATAAGAATAGTCATGTCACTGTATCACACATGTAAATTCACATAGTTCAACACTTGGAATGATGTCTTTGAATGATGTTCATTTCAAATGATAGAGGACCGTAGAATTAATAAAATTGCAAATGTTCAGATCGTCCTCGATTAATAGAACTAAATCTTAAACTAAAACTAGAACTCGAACCCTTATAAAAACACCTGAAAAGTAGTAAAAAAGTAAAAACCAAAAACACCTGAAACATATGATACATACGGAAATGATAGTGAGACGCCGCCATTTTCGCGCGATGACGTCAATCAGTCTCGCCATCACTTCCGCCTACGCAATCCCCTAACCGCTAACGAAAGAATACATTTTTTCTCGTTGCTGAAAAACCGAATTAATAAGCATGCAAACATGCACGAAACGATCGGATTTACGAACCGTACAAATCATTCATTCATTCATTCGCAACTGGAATCCAATGCCACGCCCGCGCGATCATTGCCGACACAAATACCGCCGAAGCCGCATCTCGATCCCTCGTCCTATAGATAATCAATGACTTCACGGACGTTTCCAGCCACGAATTGCACGCAACCGACGATTTACATACCCAAACGGTGTCTGAATAAACTGGCTATGAAACTCCTGCTATTACGGCTGCAGTACGCCTTTCACACAAATAATCTGTAGCATTGAATCGTTGCTTACATCGCCAACCATCTTATCGCTGCTGACAGAATTTGCCAAAATGGAAGTGTAGCTACCTCAGCATACCAAATCTTCCAATGTACGTGACTAAATGCTCTTCACAGTAGTCCTATTTGAAACCAACATGTTTCCACATCAACATAGGCTGTGATCCATTTACAACACAACGCTTTTTTAGTGGTAAAAAAGTCGAAAAAACCGTTTGTTAGGCCAGCGCCTATTGCACGTGAGTCCTACCTCTCCCAGGTTTTGTTGCAGACTGATTTTCAACCGTGAAAAATTTGCGTTCCTACGCGACAAGGCTTTTCTCTGCAAATCATTGGTCCTCGAATTGACACAATACAAAATAAAAACAAATGACGAAAGTTCCAAAATGACGCATCTGCTACGTCATTCAATATTTGTGTGCTCGTCTCGGTACTTTACGAAACAGAATAATTATTGAAAACTTTTAGTTTTACCTTCAACAATATCATTTTTAAAACATCGTTATAATATACAGCTTATCAACGTATCTCAATGGAGCTTGTATCGCGACACCTATGATGATGTTTTTTTCTGGTGCGGATCTTGCTAAGTTGTCCATCAGTAGCACACTTATCTACTAAGAATGTACAGATAGTTGTACTACTTACTATCAGTAAACATAAGTCTCCTCTCTGAAAATCCTAATCGGGAAGAGAGGGGACTATAAACTGATACACACTACTACTAATAATGTACCGATAGTTGTTGTAAAGTAGTATATTCTCATCATTGATTTCAGGAGCCACATGACTCAGAGTTGTGTAAAGTGAAGACAGAGCCTGACAGTGATACAGAGGGATACAGTAAGTATATTAGTGTTTTATCCTATCCTATCCTATCCTATCCCATAACCCGAAGGTCGTAGGGGCACCACAGATGATCGTTTAACCAGCATACTCCATCTTTCTCTGTCCTCAGCAGCCCTCATGGCTTCGCTCAGTGTCAAACCAGTCCATTCTCGAATGTTGTCCTCCCACCTCTTTTTCGGTCTCCCCCTTCTTCTACCTCCTTGCACTGTGCCTTGCAGAATGGTCTTTGCAAGGCCTGATGATCTGGTGACGTGGCCATACCATCGGAGTTTCCGTTTCTTCACCACTGTGAGCAGGTCATCGTGTTGTCCAATGGCTTGTGTGATGGTCTGTCGGACTTCGTCGTTGGTGATGTGTTGGGTATAGGAAATGCCCAGAAGTCTTCTGTAGCACCTCATCTCCATGCTTTGTATTCTTCGTTGGAGATCTGCTGTGAGGGTCCATGCTTCGCAAGCATATAGGAAGATGGAGATGACCAGAGAGCGCAGCAGTCTTACTTTGGAATGTAGACTGATGGTTCTGTCTTTCCAAATGGGCTTCAACCTTGTCAGGGCAGCAGTTGTTTGTGCGATCCTGGAGAGGACTTCCTGTCGAGACCCATTGTCTGACACAATGGCTCCTAAATATTTGAAGCTGTGCACTGTGTTGAGGGATTGGCCTTGTACTTTGATGTCCGTGTTGATGCCATTGATGTTGTTGGTCATCATTTTGGTCTTCTCTGCACTTATTTCCATTCCATAAGCTCTGGAGGTGGTGTCAAGCCTCTGTACAAGCTGTTCAAGTTCTTGTTCCTCTCCAGCCAATCCATCAATATCATCCGCAAAACGAAGATTGGAGATTGCTCTGCCCCCTATGCTGACTGTGCCTTCGTGATCTGCAAGAGCATCTGACATGATGCGCTCTAGGAAGATGTTGAAGAGTGTTGGAGAGAGTAGACATCCTTGACGCACACCGATTGTTGTTCTGAACCAGTTCCCGATGACGCTGTTATGGAGGACTGCACTGGTAGCCTTGTCATACAGGTTTTTGATGACTTCTATAATTTTTGGGCTGATGTTGTACACTTTCATGGTTACCCATAGAGCTGCATGCCAGACTCGGTCAAATGCCTTCTTGAAGTCTATGAACACATGATATAGATGTTGTTGGTGCTGTAGGTATTTCTCACAGATTATTCTGAGGTTGAAAATCTGTTCAGTGGTACTTCGCCCTGCCATGAATCCTGCTTGTTCTTCAGCTATGATTTGTTCAGCTTGTGGTTTCAACCTGTTGAGTATTATTTTCAGGAGGACCTTGCTGGGATGGCTGATGAGGCTGATGGTGCGGTAATTTTCACACTCCTGAAGGTTACCTTTTTGGGAAGAGTGATGACAAGCGACTGGGTCCATGGTGTAGGCCATTCCCCACTCTGCCAGATCTTGTTACAGATAATGGTGAGAGCATCAGTCATCGCTTCTCCTCCTGCTTGTAGCAGTTCCGCTGGTATGTTGTCCACTCCCGCTGACTTCCCTTTCTTCAGCGATTAGTGTTTTATACTTAGCAATAATTGTGATGTTGTTATCTATATTGGGATGTTGTTATCTATATTGTGATTATAGCTTAGCTGCTGTACAGTTTCAACTTTCTCAACCTAAAGTATAGAATAGGCTCTGAGTTATGTTACATGCATGTGTGCCAGTGAACAAGGGTTCAATTCTACTAGTGACAGGAACATTTTTTAGGTATTTTTATGTGTGTGTGGTGTGAACCACATATTAATTCAAGCTTAAGTGATTAAAAACTGCTCTTTTGTTTTATGATTAGAAAGTAAATAAATAAATGGATGCTAAATGTGCCTTATTATATGGGACACCAATATTGAAGGGAGGGAGGAAACCAAAATACCAGGAGAAAACACTTGGTGACCTGAAAAGTCTTGTATCTAAGTCATATAAATTCGTCCTCTGCAGGGTTTATACTCTCCAACTTTGGCATAGAAAACCATAGTCCTAACCAACAGTGCTACTGCTATCACCCATGATACATTTGCTGATTTCTTTGTTACAGAAAGTACTGGTCCATTGGAAACAAAGATGCTGTGGGTGAAGACCGAGAGGTACATAGATTTACTTCCAATGGAGTCTGAGGTAATAATGGACCTTGACGTCTTTTTTACAAAACTTCAATACAATAACTATCCAATAATAATAATAATAATAATAATAATAATAATAATAATAATAATAATAATAATAATAATAATAATGGATGCTATATACAGTTGTTCCTTTGGTCACGAACAGTTCAGGTTATGAACAACAACTTTTTTATATTTTTTGTCTCGCGTAAGGAACAGTGGGTTACGAAGGACAAATTTACCTTGATAGTTTTTTTATGCAGAAAGATTCCCAGTCAGCTGACAAGAAACAGCGACAAAAAACTCCTGAAACTAATGATTCACAAAAGCTAAGAATGTGACAAATTTCCCATTATGGTTTTCTTGGTAAGAAAGATAGAGAAAATCTTTTTTTAAATTTTACATTAATTTATTTGACTGTTTTCTTTTTCTGTATGTAATACAAGAACACATATTCTTTCTCCGTATGTAATACAAGTACACGTACACTTTGCCTTTTATCAGGTAAATGACCGGATGTAAATAAAAAGGAACGATTCTTTTTTTCTTGAAATGAATTGCCTCTATTTCATTGATTTCAATGTTGTCGGATTAAGAACGTTTCCAGAACTGAATTTGTCACACGAGGTACCACTGTAGGTTATGTACGTTTCCAGAACTTGGTTTGTTAATCGAGGTACCACTGTAGGTTATGAACGTTTCCAGAACTTGGTTTCTTAATCGAGGTACCACTGTGGGTTATGAATGTTTCCAGACCTTGGTTTGTTAATCGAGGTACCACTGTAGGTTATGAACGTTTCCAGAACTTGGTTTGTAACCCGAGGTACCACTGTAGGCTCTGTTCCCCAAATCACCCATCAGCTTGGCCATCTATACCAACATACACATTGACATGTTTCACATAATGTGGCACACACAACATACACACTGACATGTTTCACCAAGTGTGGCACACACAAC
Organism: Oncomelania hupensis; assembly: GCA_036898135.1. NCBI lineage: Eukaryota > Metazoa > Mollusca > Gastropoda > Littorinimorpha > Pomatiopsidae > Oncomelania > Oncomelania hupensis. Next base: position 23,174,249 of record CM072514.1, read on the forward strand.
AAACACATCTATCACTCAAACATGTGGCAAACAAAAAAAACCACATATATCACTCAAACATGTGGCAAACACAACAAACACATCTATCAATCAAACATGTAGCACACACAACAAACACATCCATCACTCAAACATGTGGTGCACACAACAAACACATCTATCGCTTAAACACGTAGTACACACAACAAACACATCCATCACACAAAGGTGTGGTATACACAACAAACACATCTATCACTCGAACATATGGCACACACAACAAACACATCTATCACTCCAACATGTGACAAACGCAACAAACACATCTATCACTCCAACATGTGGCACACACAACAAACACATCTATCACTCAAACATGTGGTGTGAAGGCAGGAAGATCACTAGTACAAAATGGAAAGGCAATCAAATGTTTATTTTTGACATTTTCATTGTGACTGCATCTGATACCATTATAATTATAATTCATTGAAGGGAGGGAGGAATCTGGAGTACCCGGAGAAAACCCTAGGTGACCTAAATATTCTCGTACCTAAGTCACATAAGTTCGCTTCTTGTTCTGGTTGCTTGTCGCAGTACGCCTGGCCACAAACATTCGCACAGTCTTCCAAATATAAACAGTCGTTCACACAATCAAATGCCAGGCGTAGGACTACCCACAGTCTCTGAGACGAGTACAGAAATTGACAAACAGGGACGTACAAGGAACCACGCAAAGATGATGTTACATTCAATCACATTTTAATGCTCTCACACCTACACACACACCAGTGGCAAACAATGAAATCCTTAAATTAACATTGTAAAAAACTATTAAAAAAACTATTATAGAGAGGAGGTGGATGAAGGGGGACAGTGGGTAGATGGGGAATGACTGGCCTGAAAGTCTTGCAGTTGACGATTCCACGCAACGTAGTCCCCTGAAAGCCTAATTGCATTTGACGATTCCACGAAACGTAGTCTCACACACAGAGAGACCAAGACCAACGCCTACAACACACTTGTGCGTCCCCACCTAGAGTACTGTTGCTCCGTATGGAACCCCCACCAAGAAGACCAGGTACATAAGCTCGAGATGGTCCAACGGCGTGCAGCGCGGTATGCCACCAACCGCTACCACAACACAAGCAGCGTAACATCCATGCTTGAAGACCTTGGGTGGGAGACCTTGGAGTCCAGACGACAAAAAATTCAGCTGACTATGCTCTACAAAGTGGTCAACAACCTTGTGGACATTCCAGCTTCACCCTACCTGACCCTCATGCCCTCTAGAACCCGTTCCAACCACAAATTTAAATTCCGCCAACTGACAACTAAAACAAACTCCTTTAAATTCAGCTTTCTCCCCAGAACAATTCCGGTGTGGAATTCTTTACCGGCAGTAGTAGCCGAGGCCCCCAGCTTGGCATCCTTCAAGCAGGGTGTTACACTCAAGTTCGATGTTGGTGTTTTCTATCAGTATCTGATTCAGCCCCGATGCTTGAATTCCTGATAGTTGTGTAACTCAGATTCGTTTATTCACACAGCCCGTCCAAACAGCATACAAATCACAAAGTCGACGTATGAAGTTTTCCACTTTTATTCAGCATACATCAACAACTGCATACAATTCTCAATTCAACTCAACAACTTTCACAGCAACTTTCCAAATCACTATCAACAACTTTTCTCTCTACAGCAATCTCGGCACACGATTAAATAACCTCTCTCTTTTCTGGAACAATTTGGTATACTGTAGAAATGACGTACTGCCACCAATCGAACTAAAGATCGTCATCACTGACTTACGTCATCACACATTTCTTCTCCTTCCGGATCGTTCCTTCAAATTTCTACAATTATCCCGAATCTTCGATCGATAGTAAACAAGCCGATCCAGAAGATTCTACAACAATATCGACTAACGGAAATTATCAACGTTATACAAAGCCTTTCCTAACAACAATGCAAACTCAAATCAAAGGTAAATAAACTCTATTATTGAATACTTTGCAAATCGAAACGATTAGATCTATCGTACACGCTTCAGCCATACTATCATTCGCGTTTCAACGTAACATAACCCCCCACTCAAGAAGAAATTTACCCAATTTCTTTCAACAACGTTGAAACGTAATGCACAAACAAAGTTCAGAATTAAAACTTATTTCAGACTGTCTGAACACTGTCAATGTTCTCAGCTCATTCACACAAAGTTTATCATCTGCAAGTCTTTCTGGATACTGTCAATGTTCACAGTTCATTCACACAGAGTCAATGTTTCTCATCTGCAAATCTTTCTGGATACTGTCAATGTTCACAGATCATTTACCCAGTCAACGTTTTTCATTTTCAAGTCTGTTTAGATATTACCGATGTTCTTAGTTCACCAACACAGTCAATGTTCTTTCATCCGTAAGGAAACGGCGCCCTCGTCAATTGCGGTCGTCATCGGCCCAGGGTCAAAGACAGTGATCTCGTGGGCTTTCCTGGAGTCAGTGCATCCTCCGTTGTCTTCCTCTCCCGTCGGATGTCCGACGCAGTCGACGTTGTCAGCTCCCAGAATGCATTTGCTGGGTCTCACGGTCAGGTTGGCTTCTGCGGGACGGTGGAACAGCTCCCTCAAGGTCTGCAGATGCTCCTTCCAGGTCTGGGTGTGGTCCTCATGTTCGACCAAAGTCGTAGAGCCTGGGACATCATTGAAGCTATGGGGAAACTCGCCCATAAGGTCCTTGAGCTCCAACTTTTGACCTTCCGTCAAGCCTGGTCCTAGCTTAACGTCATCGATGCCTTCTTTGCTGTGGAAGTCTCCCAGTTCCAACAGTTCTTCGCTGTCAAAGCTGTCGTCGGTCACAGCTGCTGTTGCTGCATGTACAGTCTCTGGCGGCCTCTCCACGTACAGCTTAAGGAGGTTGGCGTGGTATATCTTGGAATGCTGGCCGACCTTCACCTTATAGTCGTTGATCCCCACCACGGTCTCCACTTCGTACGGGCCTTTCCACTGCATCAGCAACTTATTGTGATCAGTAGGTAGCAGCACCAGCACTTTGTTGCCAGGTTTAAACTTCCTGTTCACAGCCCTACGATCGTAGTAATGCTTTCCACAGTCTTGGGACTTCTTCAGGTTTTCTCTGGCTATCTCGAGAGTCTGCTCCAGCTTCTCCCGTAGCTCAAATACGTACTGGTAGCTGTTCTTCACCTCTGGGGTGTCTACTTCTTTCGTCCACAGTTCTTTTAGGATGTGCATCGGCCCTCTGATGGTTCTTCCGTACAGCAGCTCGAACGGAGAAAAGCCGGTGGACTCCTGCGGTACTTCTCTGTAGGCGAAAAGTAGGGCGTTGACGTAGCGATGCCATTGTCTGGGCTGCTCGCTGCACAGTTTCTTCAGGGTGGACTTCAGCATAGCATTGAACTTTTCGACGAGCCCGTTGCACATTGGATGGTAGGGTGTCGTAGTTAAATGCCGGATGCTCAGCAGTCTGTTGACCTCCTTCATGCAGTCAGAGACGAACTGCGTCCCGAGGTCTGTCAGAATTTCTTCAGGCACTCCAAGTCTACTGAACATGTCCACCAGTGCCTCTGCAACAGTTTCAGTGTCAATCTTCTTCAGTGGCACTGCTTCTGGGTACCGAGTCGCATAGTCCACTAAAGTCAGTACCCACCGATGACCTTCTTCACTCGGAGGTCTTATTTCGCCGATTAAGTCTAAGGCCACCCTCTTGAAAGGTCGGTCGATCAAAGGCATTCTCTGCATTGGCACTTTAGGGACCCTTCCTCGAGGTATGGTCTTCTGGCAAATGTCACATGATCGGCAGAAACGGCTGACGTCCGCATGAAGTCCTGGCCAGTAGAACACCGCCTGGATTCTGTCTGACGTCTTCTTGATGCCTAGGTGACCTCCCATGATTGAGTCATGCGCTACTTCCATCACCTGGCGCCTTAGGGGTAATGGTACCAGTACTTGACGTAGTGGTTTACCTCCGTTGACCCTCGGGTGCTGGAAGATTCTGTACAGGATCTTGGCCTTCACCTCAAAATAGACCGTGCCACTGCCCTTGGTCACGTGGTCTTGGCGGTTCCTGTACTTGTTTAAAGTACTATCATCTTCCTGGAGCTGGATCAGCTTATCTCTGTCCACGATGGCAGCTGTAGAGTTGTCGGCGACCTTCAGTGGCGTAGACGTCTTGTCTCTCTTGGCCTGGGCCCTGGTAGTAGCAGCACCGACGATCTCTGGTCGGCAGGGCTGAGCCGGAGTAACCACATTGTCCCGTAGCAGCTCTGTAAGGTCTCCATCGGGAAATGGCAATGGATCCTCCTCCACAACTTCGACGCGTTGGGTTGAGGCAGGACTCCACTCTAGATCGGGGTCGTCGGGTCGTCTCGCGCCGTCGATGTTCCCGATCATCAAATCGTATAGCGGCTTTTTCAGGCAAACCGCTTCTACTTCGCCTATGTAGAAAGGGGTGTTGACATGAATCTTCGCAACTGGCGCTCTCACACATTTGCTGTCGGCCATAAGTGTCCATTTTGAATCGCCAGTGAACTGTTCTTTAGCGATTAGGTCTTCTCTGACGATGACCCCACTGCAGCCAGAGTCTCTTAAAACAGTCACTTCATGATTTCCGACGCGTCCCTTGGAAACAGGCATGTTCTGTACGGTCACAGCTGCGCTGGCGACGACGGGGATGGATTTCCCGTTGGCAAGGAGAAGTTGGCCATCGGTTATGCACTCTTGCACGTCCGCGGGAGTAGCTGCGCGCTCGGTCTCACTCGGAAGAATGACGCTCCCGCCGCACACTTGATGGTCAGATCTACTGGTTTGCCGTAGATTGGAGAACCGCCTCTGCCGGTTGCCCGCCGCTGAATTGTCCGTACTGCTCCGCTGTCCGCTACTTTTGTTTTGAGGACAGTTAGCCGCTCTGTGGTCTGTAGCGTTGCAGGTGAAACAGCCCCTTGAATGCCCTTCCCTGGGAGGAGGCGTGGAGTCTGTCTCTGGCTCGTCTGGCTTCCCTGGATCTGGTTCACATGGTTTCCAGTCTTCTGAAAATGTTTCGTCGCGCTGGGTGGCCCCAGGGTTTTCCCATGAGCGATGAGATATCTTTCAGCAGCCTCAGTCACATCTTTAAGCGTCTGCAGCTTTTGTTCTTCTAAGTGGGTCGCTAGGTCCTTGTGACAGGCATTGAGAAATTGTTCCTTCACGATCAGGTCATGGAGACTGTCGTAAGACTTCGTTTCGCCTGATAACTCCACCCACTTGTGTAGATATGACGACAGGCGCTCCACAAACTGCTTTGGCGTCTCGTCTGACTTAGGCCGGCATTCACGGAAGCGTTTACGGTAGCCCTTCTCTGTAAAGTTGTAGCACTGCAACAGGGCCTCTTTCAAGACGTCGTAGTTTTTGGCGTCATCGTTCGACAGTCTGGTGTAAACTTCGAGAGCTTGCCCCGTCAGAAGTGCACTCAGTCGAATCGCCCAGTCTCGAGGTTGCCAATTGGAGCTTTCGGCGAACCTTTCGAATCTCGCCAGATAGGTGTCGATCTGGTCCTTCCCGTCGACGAAAGCTGGCAATTTTGGAGCCGTATGGTCGTTGGTGGCTTGTGGCGCATGCTGATTGTTCTGGATACGCGCCAACTCTAGCTGGTATTGACGCTCAGCTTCTAATCGTCTCTCTTCCATCTCTCTTTCTTGACGCCGCTCTTCTCTTTCTTCTCGGCGACGCTGCTCTTCTAATTCTCTTTCTTCACGGCGACGCTGCTCCTCTATTTCTCTTTCTTCACGCCGTCGCTCATCTTCTCTTTCTTCACGCTGACGTTGTTCTTCTCTTTCTTGTATTCTCTCCTGAGACTTGACGTACTCCGTCAGCTGTTTGCCTTTTAGATTTAGTTCAACCCCTCTCTGCCAGAAGTCAGCCATCTTGATGCTTCTGGAAAGTTCTTTTTCTAGAAAGTTCTTGACTGTAGAGTTCTTTTTTTTCTGGAAAGTTCTTGACTGTGCTGTACCTTTCTAGACTGTTCTAGAACAGCACGCTTTCTGCAGTAGCGCTGATGCTTGTCACTAGTCGCCTTCGCTGACGCAGGCCCCGCTGTCCTCGTCGTATGCGACGCTGCACCACGCTGGTGTTGATGTATACGCTCCTGTGCTGAAGTAGACTCGACGTCCGTACGTCGCTCTCTGTAACACTGGCGATGTAGCTCCGAGACTGTCCCTCGACGTAGTCTTACGGCAGCTACGTAGTCCCGCTCTGTTGTTCGCTCACGAAGCAACTCTTCGGCGACTACACGCCCTTGCAGTCAACCCGAACCTATCGGTGATGTAGTCCCAGTATGTTGGCCCCTCTCGACGCAACTCGTTGGCGGCTACCCTCGATGACTGCTTCTCGTAACGTTGACTCGCTTGTTGTAGCAGTTGAACCCTTGGCTATGGCGTGAATCGCGGCTTGACCCCCAAAATGTTACACTCAAGTTCGATGTTGGTGTTTTCTATCAGTATCTGATTCAGCCCCGATGCTTGAATTCCTGATAGTTGTGTAACTCAGATTCGTTTATTCACACAGCCCGTCCAAACAGCATACAAATCACAAAGTCGACGTATGAAGTTTTCCACTTTTATTCAGCATACATCAACAACTGCATACAATTCTCAATTCAACTCAACAACTTTCACAGCAACTTTCCAAATCACTATCAACAACTTTTCTCTCTACAGCAATCTCGGCACACGATTAAATAACCTCTCTCTTTTCTGGAACAATTTGGTATACTGTAGAAATGACGTACTGCCACCAATCGAACTAAAGATCGTCATCACTGACTTACGTCATCACACATTTCTTCTCCTTCCGGATCGTTCCTTCAAATTTCTACAATTATCCCGAATCTTCGATCGATAGTAAACAAGCCGATCCAGAAGATTCTACAACAATATCGACTAACGGAAATTATCAACGTTATACAAAGCCTTTCCTAACAACAATGCAAACTCAAATCAAAGGTAAATAAACTCTATTATTGAATACTTTGCAAATCGAAACGATTAGATCTATCGTACACGCTTCAGCCATACTATCATTCGCGTTTCAACGTAACACAGGGGCTAAAGTCCCTCCCATTCTAGCTTATTTTTATATCCCTCAGAAAGTAGTGGTGATGAAGGCTGAGGCTGTGCTGGTCGGGGCTTAGCTCCGGGGACCGCCACGGTAGCCAGATTGGCTTAGCTAGAATCATAAAACCTGATTTTTTTTTAACCCTCCCTTATCACCCTCTATCGTTTGAGTTGCTTCCTTCTTTTTACAGTTTTTTTTTCTTGCTCCCTGCGCGCAACACTGTAGAAATATCAGCTTTGATAGCACAGTGTATACTTTCAGATTCAGATTCAGATTCAGAGAAGAACGTTCGTGCAGTTACAAGGGCCGCTCCTGCAGGCAGTCAGTGATGCGGTCCCGATGCTAGAGCCCAGGAAGGTCGAGCCAAAGACAGACGCGCTCACAGGCTCAGTCCAATGATAATGATGATGATGATGATGTCGACGACAGAAAGGGAAACCACTCCAGTGAATACGTCAAGGAAAAAGAATAAGCCTGAAACAACATCGTTTTCCGGATACAGTCCCTTGTCACATAGCATACGTCCTTCCCCAACCATCCCCCCAACTCCTCACCCCCTCGCTCTCGCTCTCTGAGCAATCTGCTCCTTGCTCAAGTCTGCTATACACAGTGGTCTAGTCCCCACATTACTGCCACGCCCGTAGGCCTCAGTAAGTCTTATTCTCAAACTTGCATGTAACACTCCCACATCCAAATGTCAGTTACTATAGCATATTCTTACATAATGCATCAACAGCAACAACAAAAATCCATGATAAAATCGTTACATAATTATGGCTTACTCACTTTACTCATGCTAAATACTTGCTCACCTGCCTGCACAACAACATCCGTGTAGCATTCAACTTTACACACAGTAAAAACCTACACATTCATGCACGCACACAGGGCATACCTATGGTCGGGGTTAACACTTACCCATCCGGCTTATGAACGGAGACAACCAACTGCGCCACTCCACCGTGAAGGTTGCGAAACAGCCAACCCCCGAGTGCACCATCGAAGGGTTTCCACCACTATTACCACAGCAGCCAGAGAATTCCACCAACATGTACCGATAGTCCAGAAATGTCACTTCCACCATCTAGTGTTAAAGCTATTCTCCTAGCTCACCGTCACAATCAGCTGTCTATCATTCTGCTAGGCCTAAACCGGCCGCTACCACAGACGCGTCGACTAGTTGAACACACACACTGGTATAAAACTCCATACACCAGCTCTGTTTCCCAAAAGTCAAGAAAACTTAGAATGTTAGTTTCTCTTGCTTCAGAACATCTCCTTACTCACAGCCGAAACACCCGGTTATAACTTTACCCTGGCTATCTACGTGCAAACCGACACAGTTCACTAACCAGTCTGCATGACTCACGTGCGTCGCTTGCTTGCCCCACCGGTTCTCATCCAAACTACCAGTCCCCCATCCCGACAATTTTAGACATTTAAACTTTAACCCTCTGAACACCGACTATCTGCGACTATCCTAAACTCTCGCTCTGCGACATTGCTATTGCAAAGTAATATATCCTTGTAATTTCAGGATTGATGTATGCTATTTTAAACATTATCGAGAAACTCAACTCATTGTTGCCGTGATAATGGTATAATAATAATGATCGATTATATTAATTTAAAATATACTAAGGATTGGTTGGTCATTGTTTATAGGGTCCAGCAGACTGCAAAGATCCGAATCAGGACCATGATGATGATGATGATGATGATGATGGTGATCATGATGATGATCATGATGATGATCGTGATGATATGTTACTGGTTATATAGGTTAGATCAAACTACAAGTTAATGAGTTACAAGTCTAAAATGCATTTGGATGATGTCTCATAATTCAGGGATTGTAAATGTTCAGCATTTTTCTGGACTTAGACTGACTTCAGTCTCATTTTCTTAGTGACGAAGTAGGAACTAATCAGACAATGACTATAGTCTGACTTCTGTCTCATTTTGTTAGTGGTGAAGTAGGAACTCATCAGACAATGGCTGTAGTCTGACTTCAGTCTCATTTTCTTAGTGATGAAGTAGGAACTAATCAGGCAATGACTGTAGTCTGACTTCAGTCTCATTTTGTCAGTGATGAAGTAGGAACTAATCAGACAATGACTGTAGTTTGACTTCAGTCTCATTTGCTTAGTGATGAAGTAGGAACTAATAAGGCAATGACTTTAGTCTGACTTCAGTCTCATTCTCTTAGTGATGAATTAGGAACTAATCAGACAATGACTGTAGTCTGACTTCAGTCTCATTTTGTTAGTGATGAAGTAGGAACTAATCAGACAATGACTGTAGTCTGACTTCAGTCTCATTTTGTCAGTGATGAAGTAGGAACTAATCAGACAATGACTGTAGTTTGACTTCAGTCTCATTTGCTTAGTGATGAAGTAGGAACTAATAAGGCAATGACTTTAGTCTGACTTCAGTCTCATTCTCTTAGTGATGAAGTAGGAACTAATCAGACAATGACTGTAGTCTGACTTCAGTCTCATTTTGTTAGTGATGAAGTAGGAACTAATCAGACAATGACTGTAGTCTGACTTCAGTCTCATTTTGTTAGTGATGAAGTAGGAACTAATCAGGCAATGACTGTAGTCTGACTTCTGTCTCATTCTCTAAGTGATGAAGTAGTGACTAATCAGGCAATGACTGTAGTCTGACTTCTGTCTCATTATCCTAAGTGATGAAGTAGTGACTAATCAGGCAATGACTGTAGTCTGACTTCAGTCTCATTCTCATAGTGATGAAGTAGGAACTAATCAATTTTTTTATTCTGACTTCAGTCTCATGTTCTTAGTGATGAAGTAAGTACTAACCAGACAATGACTGTAGTATGACTTCAGTCTCATTTTGTTAGTGATGAAGTAGGAATTAATCAGATAATGACTGTAGTCTGACTTCAATCTCATTTTGTTAGTGATGAAGTAGGAACTAATCAGACAATGACTGTAGTCTGACTTCAGTCTCATTTTCTTAGTGATGGAGTAGAAACTAATCAGACAATGACTGTAGTCTGACTTCTGTCTCATTTTCTTAGTGATGGAGTAGAAACTAATCAGACAATGACTGTAGTCTGACTTCAGTCTCATTTTCTTAGTGATGGAGTAGAAACTAATCAGACAATGACTGTAGTCTGACTTCTGTCTCATTCTATAAGTGATGAAATAGGGACTAATCAGACAATGTCTTTAGTCTGACTTCAGTCTCATTCTCTTAGTGATGAAGTAGGGACTAATCAGACAATGACTGTAGTCTGACTTCAGTCTCATTTTGTTAGTGATGAAGTAGAAACTAATCAGACAATGACTGTAGTCTGACTTCAGTCTCATTTTCTTAGTGATGGAGTAGAAACTAATCAGACAATGACTTTAGTCTGACTTCAGTCTCATTCTCTTAGTGATGAAGTAGGGACTAATCAGGCAATGACTGTAGTCTGACTTCAGTCTCATTCTCTTAGTGATGAAGTAGGAACTAATCAGGCAATGACTGTAGTCTGACTTCTGTCTCATTCTCTAAATGATGAAGTAGTGACTAATCAGGCAATGACTGTAGTCTGACTTCAGTCTCATTCTCTTAGTGATGAAGTAGGAACTAATCAGACAATGACTGTAGTCTGACTTCAGTCTCATTTTGTTAGTGATGAAGTAGGAACTAATCAGACATTGACTGTAGTCTGACTTCAGTCTCATTTTGTTAGTTATGAAGTAGGAACTAATCAGACAATGACTGTAGTCTGACTTCAGTCTCATTTGCTTAGTGATGAAGTAGGAACTAATAAGGCAATGACTTTAGTCTGACTTCTGTCTCATTCTCTTAGTGATGAAGTAGTGACTAATCAGGCAATGACTGTAGTCTGACTTCAGTCTCATTCTCTTAGTGATAAAGTAAGAACTAATCAGACAATGACTGTAGTCTGACTTCAGTCTCATTTTGTTTGTGATGAAGTAGGAACTAATCAGACAATGACTGTAGTCTGACTTCAATCTCATTAAGTCATTTTCTTAGTGATGAATTAGGCAATCATCAGGCAATGACTATATTATTGTATGTCCTGTTTTTATCTATATCTGTGAACACTTTATAGTCAATGTTTATTATATGTCCTGTTTTCATCTATATCTGTGAACACTTTATAGTCGGTGTTTATTCTAAGTATGTTTTTATCTATATTTGTGAACACTTTATAGTCTGTAGTGTTTATTGTAAGTCTTGCTTTTACAGATTCCAACTGCATGTGCTACACAAGTGCTTGCTATCAACTCCACAAAACCACAGTCATCATTGGTCAAGTTCTCTTCTGCCTCAGTCACTCCACATAGTGAGACTGGAGAACAAAAGAAACCTGTGTGTGATGTTTGTAACAAGTCATGTTTTGATTCTTTCAGTTTGAGGAGGCATAATCTTTTACATACAGGAGAGAAAAATCATGTGTGTGAAGTTTGTAAAAAAGCTTTCACTCTAGCTGGTGATTTGAAGATACATAAACGTATACATACAGGAGAGAAAAATCGTGTGTGTGATGTTTGTAACAAGTCATTTTCTTATCCTAGCAGGTTGAGGAGGCATAAGCTTTCACGTATTGGAGATAAAAAGTATGTGTGTGATATTTGTAATAAAGCTTTCACTCAGGCTGGCAGTTTGAAGGTACATAAACGTACACATACAGGAGAGAAAAATCATGTGTGTGATGTTTATAATAAAGCTTTCACTGTGGCTGGCAGTTTGAAGGTACATATACGTGTACATACAGGAGAAAAGAACCAGGTGTGTGATGTTTGTAACAAGTCATTTTCTGATCCTAGCAATTTGAGGAAGCATAAGCTTTCACATATTGCTTTCACTGAGGCTGGTGATTTGAAGAAACATAAGCTTATACATACAGGAGAGAAAAATCATGTGTGTGATGTTTGTAATAAAGCTTTCACTAAGGCTGGCAGTTTGAAGGTACATAAACGTACACACACAGGAGAGAAAAATCATGTGTGTGATGTTTGTAATAAAGCTTTCACAAAGGCTGGCAATTTGAAGGTACATAAACGTACACACACAGGAGAGAAAAATCATGTGTGTGATGTTTGTAATAAAGTTTTCACTGTGGCTGGCAGTTTGAAGGTACATAAACGTACACATACAGGAGAGAAAAATCATGTGTGTGATGTTTGTAATAAAGCTTTCACTAAGGCTGGCAGTTTGAAGGAACATAAACGTACACACACAGGAGGGAAAAATCATGTGTGTGATGTTTGTAATAAAGCTTTCACTGTGGCTGGCAGTTTGAAGGTACATAAACGTACACATACAGGAGAAAAGGACCAGGTGTGTGATGTTTGTAACAAGTCATTTTCTGATCCTAGCAATTTGAGGAAGCATAATGTCACGCTCATAAGATAATTGCCTAACTCAATTTTCATAGTTTCGAAAAAAACGATAAAAACATGGTATATTTTTAACTGAAAATTCTTTAAAGATTTTTTTTGCATATATCTTCACAGAATGAAGTTGCCAATGTATGTTGAAGCCAGTTTTGAGAAATGTGTGTTCGTTTGCCTGCAAACTGATTTAGGCAGAATGAGCACTAACAAAAGCTGAGATAGGCAAGAAGTGAAACTTCAGATAGGCATAAGAAAGTTTTTAAAAGACAAAAACACAAGATAGGCAATATTGATTTTTTTTCATTTAATCAATAACATAAAGATAAACAAAAAACTTCATGTTCTTGCAATGTCAACGGTAAAACATGACAAGCCTAAAGAAACAACACATAGTTTTTTTTCATAATCCTACACATCTTCTATACGCTTGCAAACAAAATGTCAATAGAAAGAATCCTTTTTAATTTAATGTGATCTAACAAACTGTGATCTACTTGTAGCAGTGATGTATTACTTTCCTAGCCTATTCCTGTCCTATCCCGTAACTCGGAGGTCGTAGGAGCACCACAGATGATCGTTTAACCAGCGTACTTCATCTTTCCCTGTCTTCAGCAACCCTCATGGTTTCGCTCAGTGTCAAACCAGTCCATTCTCGAATGTTGTCCTCCCACCTCTTTTTCGGTCTCCCTCTTCTTCTACCTCCTTGCACTGTGCCTTGCAGAATAGTCTTTGCAAGACCTGATGATCTGGTGACGTGGCCATGCCATCGGAGTTTCCGTTTTTTTACCACTGTGAGCAGGTCATCGTGTTGTCCAATGGCTTGTGTGATGGTCTGTCGGACTTCGTCGTTGGTGATGTGCTTGTGTAGGAAATACCCAGAAATCTTCTGTAGCACCTCATCTCCATGCTTTGTATTCTTCGTTGTAGATCTGCTGTGAGGGTCCATGTCTCGCAAGCGTATAGGAAGATGGAGATGACAAGAGAGCGCAGCAGTCTTACCTTGGAATGTAAACTGATGGTCCTGTCTTTCTAAATTGGCTTCAACCTCGCCAAGGCAGCAGTTGTTTTTGCGATCCTGGAGAGGACTTCCTGTCGGGAGCCATTGTCTATTACTTTGTACTTGACTAAAGGCATCATTGAACACATCCTCTCCTCATAAAAAGACATAATACACAAACACATCTTCTGTGTGCTTGCAAAATAAAAAAAAATTAAACACAAATAATTATTGTTAATGTGATCCAAACTAAAGGTGCAGTAAAGTGTGTACTTGTCTGTTGGCATCTTATCACACTCCCCTTTCCCTTACTTTTACCCTTGTAAAATGTTATTCATTTATTTACTTAACTCAAAGCATCATGGAACACTCGCTCTCCTCTTAAAGGTAATTATTAAACTTGCTTATTTAACTTCTGTGTGTGTCACGGCCCCCGAGCGGGTTCCGTGACTTCAGCACATAAAGCGAGTGAAAAGGAATAAAACTCAAACAAAATAAACTAACACAAATGCCAGAATACAATCACACTCTTTTATTCCACAATTAACAAGCAAACACAGGACAAATGGGAACTAAACCTCCCCTCAACCCCTATCAAGACCCCCGTCCCAATACTAACTAACAATTACCTCCCCTTGTTCAACCCTAAACAGAACTAAACAACAGTTTCTTTACAAAATGTGTACACAAAATCACAATCAATAAATCAATACAAAATGTAAATCTTCAAACAATAAGTGATGGCGTTATAAATCTTTAATCTTAACTACTATCTCGGTGAAGCTGTAGCACTGAAGCACTGTTCCAATGTTTTTGTCAAGTAGCTCAGAGAGCTAAACAGTCTCTTTCACAATAAGTGGATGATTCTCTAACTAAATGAATATGTTTTTAGGTGTGGTGCAGTGTGAGTCTGTGTGTGCGTGAATTAGGTGTGAAAACCTCCTGAAATAGTGTTGCCTCGACACATAGGCAAAACTCGCAGCAGTGGCAGAGACCACCACAACTCTTCTCTGCTGTAGAGGCAACGGCACACCCCAGGCTGGCTAGAAATCAATCAGCGTCAACAACGGTAACCAAACGTCAACAGCATAAGAAGCAGCATAAGAAGTAACAGCGTAGAAATAATAGCGTAGAAGTAACAGCGTAGAAGTAACAGCCCAAACCTGTAAGCATATACACAGTCTTAACAGCCTGCTTACAAAACAATAAACACTATATAATATAATATAACACGCCGTCCTCCGTCCACCATCTTGACCTGTGTATGAATACCATGATAATAATACAAGATGCTATACACACATTCAATAATATAAATCAACCTTTGATGCTAAATAATTCGCATCTTCTACGAATACAACCATTTATATAAGTATACATAATTATTGCAACCACACTTCAATCACACAGTCCTGATTCATTCCACCTTCCTCCATCCTCACCATCACCCCCAACGGTTATAACACATCACGATTATCTCCCTTCATTCATACTATCTCTCCGCATTATACTGTAATATAAACATGCTTCCTCATAATCATCACTCCATCTTTCTTCAGTATAATACATTCTATCGCTCTCTCCATACATACACACCCACTCTCTCTCTCTCTACATTCCCCATCGTCGCCTTTGACCCACTTATACAACAGCAGCAACGACATTTCCCCATCACATATACAATAAGAAAATCATAGGAAAATCATATAAAATCAACAAAATTCATTATGCATCCTAAAATACACCCCCTTCCCCACACTCATCACCACTCATACGCGTACGCAGTTCTCGGAGTGCGCCACTAAAGAATTGAATAACAGGGTTTGCTCACCTTTTAGGCCCCGGCTTGTGATACACCTTCTCCCCCAACACCACAACACAACACAGCACTGTCACAGTACACAAAATGGTTAGTCTTTTGAGAGTCACTTTGTCTTGCTATTGCTGGTTATTTCTCTTCCCAAATAACACTTATAACTGAGGATGAGGTCACCTTAGTTCTGTAACAGACACTAAGTCTTGGTGGGTGTTCAATCGAGAACAACACACACCTTAAGAACAAAACCCTACATTCGTTCACAAATGGCAGTTAATATTCTTCCTCTGGAATTCTAAACATCCTTATCCCGACGAGGGCATAAGACCTTGGGTGGCTATATAAACAATAAACACACCCTTCCAACAGTACCCTACACTACAATGACCTCTGTCACAGGGTTGCTGCCTGGTTAGATTCGTCCTTCTCGCAAAAGCATCTCAAACCACTCTGCCCTACCGAAAACGCACCGGCCACAAGCAAATAGTCGAGCTCTCGTCAGTATGCACATTCTTTATTACACATAGCCCTATTCTGAATTTGGCCTACCCCTGTCTTCTTCGTTACGCACGAACTTTACGAAACTGCACCTTCATACGCAAAAAAGTAAATCGGTCACGCTACCCTATGTACACTACATACAAAGAAGTGTAACTTCGTAAAAAGTATAATTCTCCCTGCTATCTGAAAACTCGTGTCGTCACACAACCCCCCCCCCCCTCCCCCCCAGTTCTTAACACCTTGAAGAACCTTAACTACGACGCGAATTTCCCTACCCTACTCTACTGAACGTTTCTGCTGAGGAAATCTGCTGGAACGTTGTCCTTCCCAGAAATGTGCTCTACAGACATTGAGAAAGGTTGCAGCTGAAGTGCCCATCTCATCAGTCGGCTGTTGGTGTTCTTCACCTGCTGTAGGTACTGCAGTGGCATGTGGTCAGTCTGCACTACGAAAGTACGTCCGTACAGGTATTGACTGAACTTCTGCACACCCCACACCAACGCTAGACACTCCCTCTCAATGGTCGAATAGTTCCTCTCGGGTTTCGACAGTTTCTTGCTTGCACACGCAATGGGTTGCAGTCCCTGCCCCCTGTCCTGGCTCAAAATGGCCCCTACTCCATCCTCCGACGCATCTGTCTGTAGCACGAATGGTAGGGTGAAGTCCGGTAGACAGCATACAGGGTCAGAGCACAGCTTTTCCTTCAAGGTGCAGAATGCAGCTTCGCATGCTTCGGTCCATTGTACCGCCCCTGGCTTGCCTCCCTTGGTCAAATCGTGTAGTGGTGAAGCAATCGCTGAAAAGTTGGGTACGAACCGCCTGTAGTATCCGGCTAAACCCAAAAATGAGCGCACTTGCCGCTTGGTCGTTAGTCGTGGAGCATCTCGGATTCTCTCCATCTTTGACACCTCAGGACGAATTTCTCCCTGTCCAACCACGTGCCCAAGATACTCCACTCTTCGGAACCCCAAGTAACACTTTGATGGTTTGGCGGATAGCTGCACCTCACGCAACCTAAGGAATAAACGTGCCAAGCATTCCAGGTGTCTCTGCTTGGTAATGGTGGCTACCAACAAGTCGTCGACAAAATTATCGATCTCCGACATTCCCAGGGGCGCTAGTAACTTCCGCATCATGCGAGAAAAGACTGCTCCCGCCGTCTTCAGCCCGAATGGCATTACAGTCCACTGGAACTGCCCCTCCGGCGTTGTAAATGCCGTCTTCGCTTTATCTCCCTTGTTCATAGGCACTTGCCAGTAACCTTTGGTCAAGTCGATCTTGGTGAGATACTTGGCCCCTGACAGTTTGGAAAACAAGTAGTCGATGTTCGGCAATGGTTCTGCGTCGAATACGACGTGCTTGTTTAACTTACGGAAATCTACGCAGAAACGCATCGTGCCCCCCTTCTTCTTTACCAACACGATGGGCGAGCTGTATGGCGAACTGGCCCTCTCAATGACGCCCATCGCCAGCATCGCTTCCACTTCCTTCTTGATGGTTTCATGATGCGAATGGGTAAGTGGGTATTGCCGCGTCCTCACTGGAATGTCGCTGTCCACTCGTATCTCGCACACGTCCAGTGTAGTGCGTAGTGGCAAGTCGGTGAGGACATCCTCAAACTGCCACACCAGCTCCTGCAATTCTCCCCGTATTTCTGGGCAATTGTCGTCCATCTTCACGTCGCGGGGTGTCTCTGATGCCGTCAAGGTGATTACAGGAATATCCCCAAACACTGGCATAGTTTCCTCCTCTTCTACCCCTTCATCGTCCACGACGATCGTGGCCACCGTCGCCCTGGTATGGAACTTCTTCAAGAGATTGGCGTGGTATAGTTTGCTTTTCCCACGCATCCTGATCCGGTAGTCGCACTCTCCCACGCGTTCGATCACCTCGTACGGTCCTCGCCATGCTAGCTGCAACTTGTTGTGCTTTTCTGGCAACAGCAGCAGCACTTGATCCCCCGCGTTGAACAAACGCCGTTTCGCTTTCTTATCAAAGTGCCGCTTCTGCTTGGCTGACGCGGTTCTGAGGTTTCCTTGTGCCAACTTACATGTCTCCTCGATGCGATTACGCAAGTCTACAACATACTGGCTGCTCAATTTCACCTCTTCCTCTTGTATCTCCTTGGTCCAGAGGTCTCGCAACACAGCCATCGGTCCCCGCACGGTCTTCCCATACAGAAGCTCGAAGGGAGAGAACCCTGTAGACTCTTGTGCTACTTCTCGGTACGCAAATAGTAGCGCTGGAATGTAGCGGTCCCACGCTGTAGGTTGTTCTGTGGCTAACTTCTTGAGCATGGACACTAACGTCCCGTTGAATCGCTCAACCAGTCCGTTGCACTGTGGATGATACGGCGTGGTAGCTTTCCCGTGGATCGACAGTAGTCTGTTCATCTCCCGCATGACTTCAGACATGAATTGCGTCCCTTGGTCTGTCAAAACTTCCCTAGGAACGCCCACCCTCGACCAAATCTCCCACAGCGCTTCTGCCACCCTCTCTGCCTCTATGCCCTTGAGCGGTACAGCCTCGGGATAGCGTGTGGCATAATCTACTACCACTAGGATGTACATGTTACCCCGATCTGACTTAGGTTTGATGGGTCCCACAATGTCTACGGCCACCCTCTGAAATGGCTCGTCCACCAACGGAAGTTGCTGTAGTGGTACCTTCCTCACCCGTCCCCTCGGTACTACCTTCTGACATTCAGGACAACTGGCGCAATACCTCCGTACTTCGGCACACATCCCTGGCCAATAGAATGTTCCCCAGATCCGCTCCCTGGTACGTTTCCCTCCCAAATGCCCAGCCATGGGTGGATCATGAGCCAACTGAAGGATTCCCCCTCTCAACTGTTTCGGGACTACCAGTTGCGTGACCTGTCTACCTCTCTTCGTGTGTACCCGGTATAACACCCCCTTCTTCTTGCGAAACTCTGCCGACGCCCTACCTGACGCTATCGCCCCACCACTCTGTGCCAACGTTCTCGCCTTCGCGAGCGTCTCGTCGGTCTCTTGCATCCTGATCAGCTCTGGGGTGCTAACAGAGATCTGGGATGGTTCGACTACTGCTAAGGGTACCTCCCTCTTCTTCTCGGCCTTCACCTGCGCCCGAGTCTGTACTGCTGCAGCCATCGCGCATTCACCTCCGAACAAGGAAACAGGACTTTTTTCCCCGCTATCAAACGTTACCCAGTTACCCAGGATGATATCGGGCCCGTCCTCGAAAACCACAAGCTCCACTCTCCCCCTGACCAGCGCACAATCCAACTCCACCCAAGCTGTAGGTAGCAGACCCACGTTCGATCGATTCGCCAAGCAAATCTCGACAGTCCGCCCCGTCAAATCAGCTAGTTTGACTAACCTGCTCGCGACTGCCCCTATCTCTGCCCCTGTATCTCTCAACACTCGAACGTCCTGCCCATTCGCCCTACCTTGGCCCCATGGATCATAAGGTTTGATTGCACACACGCTAGCCCGAGGTGCGGTCTCCATGGAAATAGTCCGTCCCACTGTAACCTGGCCTACTGTCTGAGGTTTGACCTTGCAGTCCTTGACCACATGCTTCTCCGACCCACATCGGTAGCAACGACGTACCCCACTACCCCCTTCCGTTTTCCCTGTCTTCTGACCCTGACTTCCCCGGTGGCTAGGTTGCTGAGGAGCCTCCGGTCGTCTAGGAAAACTGCGCCTCTGACTGGGTAGTACGGGTGCCGGTGCTGATGCTGCCCGCTTGGCATCTACCACACGCTGTGCTAACTCAGCTGCGGCATGGCTAGTTTCAGGCAGATTCTCCCTCACGTAGATCTCTAACTCGGTAGTCATGATGGAGAAAAGCTGCTCTCCAATGAAGGTGTCTAGTACCTGCTCTACGTCGGTGATATCCTTGCCGGCGAGCGAAAACCACTTCTTCACCAACGACCCTAGTCTCACTACTAGCTGAGGAAATGTCTCTACAGCCTCCTTCTTGGCCTCTCGAAACTGCCTACGATAGTAGTCGGCGTCCTTCCTGAAGCGTTTTAACAGAGCGTTTCTCACGGTGTCGAAATCCTGGGCTTGCTCAGGCGTTAGTCGAAGGTAAGTATCCCGGGCTTCCCCTTGTAACAAAGGCGCTAGCCTAACCGCCCATACCTCCCTCCTCCAACCCTGAACCTCGGCCACCCGTTCGAACATCTGGAGGTAGGCCTCCACATCCTCTCTCTCCTCTAAGGGTTTCAGCTTGACTGAATAGTTTGCCCCTCTATCTCTAGCCCTGTTCTCCCTCTCACCCTGAGCAGCTCTGTCTTCATCTCTGGCTCTACGTTCCTCCTCTAGCCTCATCTCAAACATTCGCCTTTCCTCTTCCTTAGCCGCTCTCTCTTCCCTTTTCTCTTCCTCTAACCTCTGTTCCAACCGACGCCGGTCTTCCCTCTCAGCCTCTAATCTAGCTTCTAGCTGACGACGGTCTTCTTCCCTCTGTCGCCTTTCCTCTCTCTTCTCTTCTTCTCTCTCTTTCTTTTCTTCCTCCCTAACTAATCTCTCTGCTGCCTCCTCCCTCATTCTCTCCCTCTTCTCTTCCTCCCTCTCCCTCCGTTCTTCTTCCTTCTCCCTCCGCCTCTCCTTTTTCTCTCTCCGCTCGTCCTCCCTTCTCAACTCACTAACCACGTAGTGCGCTAACGCTCCGTCTCGGAAACCCAGACTTTCCCCAACCTGCCTAAACCTCTCACTATCACTGAGCGCGACCTCGACCTTGCTCTGTGAACCGGGCGATTTGGCATACATCTTAGGCATAGTCATTTGAGTACTCACTGCGTAAGGTTCCTCCAACAACCCTGTCACTGAGCCGTCATCACCGAAGTCCCGCTCCTCCTGCTCAGCTTCCTCCTTACGGGTCCTAGCGTCGCGGCGCATCGCGGCTCGAGCGTCCCGCGTAGCCATGTCGGAAAAGAAGGGAAGAACAAATGTTAGTAATACACAAAACAAATAATACTTAACTGATACAAACACCTAACAGAATGAATACGCAACACAACAGTCACAGGAGCCGAGGAATCGTTCACCGTCGCACCCCTAAAGGCGAGCAAGTGAACCCTGCAACCCAATTCCCCGTTAATGCTGCACTCCGAGTGTGTTCCCTAGTGCAATACACCCACACTCCTGCCAACCGCCCGCTGCGTACCCTTTCACACAACAACTCAAACACAAAACATACACATCTGGCATTACCCTAACAAAATAAGGTGAGCCTATCCCACTTCTGACACCAAAAATGTCACGGCCCCCGAGCGGGTTCCGTGACTTCAGCACATAAAGCGAGTGAAAAGGAATAAAACTCAAACAAAATAAACTAACACAAATGCCAGAATACAATCACACTCTTTTATTCCACAATTAACAAGCAAACACAGGACAAATGGGAACTAACCTCCCCTCAACCCCTATCAAGACCCCCGTCCCAATACTAACTAACAATTACCTCCCCTTGTTCAACCCTAAACAGAACTAAACAACAGTTTCTTTACAAAATGTGTACACAAAATCACAATCAATAAATCAATACAAAATGTAAATCTTCAAACAATAAGTGATGGCATTATAAATCTTTAATCTTAACTACTATCTCGGTGAAGCTGTAGCACTGAAGCACTGTTCCAATGTTTTTGTCAAGTAGCTCAGAGAGCTAAACAGTCTCTTTCACAATAAGTGGATGATTCTCTAACTAAATGAATATGTTTTTAGGTGTGGTGCAGTGTGAGTCTGTGTGTGCGTGAATTAGGTGTGAAAACCTCCTGAAATAGTGTTGCCTCGACACATAGGCAAAACTCGCAGCAGTGGCAGAGACCACCACAACTCTTCTCTGCTGTAGAGGCAACGGCACACCCCAGGCTGGCTAGAAATCAATCAGCGTCAACAACGGTAACCAAACGTCAACAGCATAAGAAGCAGCATAAGAAGTAACAGCGTAGAAATAATAGCGTAGAAGTAACAGCGTAGAAGTAACAGCCCAAACCTGTAAGCATATACACAGTCTTAACAGCCTGCTTACAAAACAATAAACACTATATAATATAATATAACACGCCGTCCTCCGTCCACCATCTTGACCTGTGTATGAATACCATGATAATAATACAAGATGATAATATAAATCAACCTTTGATGCTAAATAATTCGCATCTTCTACGAATACAACCATTTATATAAGTATACATAATTATTGCAACCACACTTCAATCACACAGTCCTGATTCATTCCACCTTCCTCCATCCTCACCATCACCCCCAACGGTTATAACACATCACGATTATCTCCCTTCATTCATACTATCTCTCCGCATTATACTGTAATATAAACATGCTTCCTCATAATCATCACTCCATCTTTCTTCAGTATAATACATTCTATCGCTCTCTCCCTACATACACACCCACTCTCTCTCTCTCTACATTCCCCATCGTCGCCTTTGACCCACTTATACAACAGCGGCAACGACATTTCCCCATCACATATACAATAAGAAAATCATAGGAAAATCATATAAAATCAACAAAATTCATTATGCATCCTAAAATACACCCCCTTCCCCACACTCATCACCACTCATACGCGTACGCAGTTCTCGGAGTGCGCCACTAAAGAATTGAATAACAGGGTTTGCTCACCTTTTAGGCCCCGGCTTGTGATACACATTCTCCCCCAACACCACAACACAACACAGCACTGTCACAGTACACAAAATGGTTAGTCTTTTGAGAGTCACTTTGTCTTGCTATTGCTGGTTATTTCTCTTCCCAAATAACACTTATAACTGAGGATGAGGTCACCTTAGTTCTGTAACAGACACTAAGTCTTGGTGAGTGTTCAATCGAGAACAACAAACACCTTAAGAACAAAACCCTACATTCGTTCACAAATGGCAGTTAATATTCTTCCTCTCGAATTCTAAACATCCTTATCCCGACGAGGGCATAAGACCTTGGGTGGCTATATAAACAATAAACACACCCTTCCAACAGTACCCTACACTACAATGACCTCTGTCACAGGGTTGCTGCCTGGTTAGATTCGTCCTTCTCGCAAAAGCATCTCAAACCACTCTGCCCTACCGAAAACGCACCGGCCACAAGCAAATAGTCGAGCTCTCGTCAGTATGCACATTCTTTATTACACATAGCCCTATTCTGAATTTGGCCTACCCCTGTCTTCTTCGTTACGCACGGACTTTACGAAACTGCACCTTCATACGCAAAAAAGTAAATCGGTCACGCTACCCTATGTACACTACATACAAAGAAGTGTAACTTCGTAAAAAGTATAATTCTCCCTGCTATCTGAAAACTCGTGTCGTCACAGTGTGCTTGCAAAACAAACAAGTATTTGTATGTGATCCATACAAAAGGTAATTCACTTGCAGCAGTGAAGTATTACTTTGTACTTGACTCAATGCATCATAGAGCACTCCCTCTCCCCTCCCCTTCTACCTGCACCCAGGCATAGAAAGTCTTTTCCGGACAGGACGTCTCTGTGTGATTTGCAGAGGTTTATTCAGGGCTGCCATTTCCATCTTAGTGTGAAATGGAACGTTTCAAGTTCTTAAAAGACACTAATATCTGTTCCACTTGACCGG
Organism: Oncomelania hupensis; assembly: GCA_036898135.1. Classification (NCBI taxonomy): domain Eukaryota; kingdom Metazoa; phylum Mollusca; class Gastropoda; order Littorinimorpha; family Pomatiopsidae; genus Oncomelania; species Oncomelania hupensis. The sequence continues at coordinate 23,197,625 of CM072514.1, forward strand.
GGCTAAACCATGTTAGACGCTCAACGTGAAGCACCTGCAACATTTGTATTTCACATAAAGTGGCAATAACTTCCTCGGGGTGATTTTCCAGTTGTGGCAAAGTGTGAAGTTGCAAATGGGTGAGCGGTAGTTGAGCTAAGCAGCTCAAGTCTGAGAGGGAAATGCTCGAATTCCCACTTGCCCTAAACAATTTGATTCCCACTTCCTGCCCATGCACTTGTCTCTTGGACAACTCTTCCGGGACAAAACTACTCATTTGTGTGTGAGGTCTGTTGGATCAGCTTGGGAATATTGGATGCTTTCTGCCAAATGGTCACTGGGGCTTCCTATGATATTATTTGGCAATGTAGGCATTTTATATGTATGGGTTTTGTTGATATTGTATAATGATGCTTGTATTCTTGCTTGTATTCTTGTAGTCTTGTATGCTTGACCCATTGCCAACCCCTCTTGTGAAACATAACCTTGCTGATCTTGTGCTTCTCTTACTACAGGTATTGTCCCAAAGCAGTTTAAACAGGCAGTTGTGACACCGTTATTGAAAAAAACTGGACTTGACAGCGATGTACTAAACAATTATAGACCTGTATCTAATGTTCCATTTATTTCCAAGATCCTGGAGAAGGTTGTGTTAAAACAGTTACAAGATCATCTATCTCAAAATGGTCTTCTGGAAGCCTACCAGTCAGCATACAAGAAGAATCATAGTTGTGAGACAGCTGTTCTCAGTGTCCTTGATTGTTTACTTAGACAGGCTGACGAGAAGCGTGTTTCTCTTGTAGCATTGTTAGATCTGAGTGCTGTGTTCGACACGCTGGATCACCACATACTTCTAGAGAGATTGCGCACTACATTTGGTTTAAGAGGGACTGTTCTTGAGTGGTTTTCCTCGTACCTCACTGATCGTTACCAGTCTGTTATCATTGATTGCAATACCTCTACTCCTAGTCCCCTGTTATGCGGAGTCCCCCAAGGTTCTGTGCTCGGTCCTGTTTTGTTTTTGTTGTACTCCCAACCACTATCTAATGTTATCACAGCCTGCAACTGCATGTTCCACAAATACGCAGATGATACAGAACTGTCAAAGAGTGGTCAGGCAGACGACTTCCCTTCTGTTGTGTCTGAAGTAGAAACATGTATTGACAGTGTCCAGGCTTGGATGAATAGCAACAGGTTGATGCTTAACCCTGACAAGACCGAGGTTATACCTGTAGGCTCATCTTCCCGTCTTAAACTGGTCGGCAGCGATTCTGCAAACATCGGCGGCAGCACCATCCCATTTAGTAATATTGTTCGTTATTTGGGTGTCAAGCTAGATAGTTCTTTGTCCATGCATGACCACATAAGTACCATCTGTCGTGTGTCCTTTCTTGAGCTTCGGCGTATTGCGTCCTTGAGGCAGTTTCTTTCGAGGGATGCATGCACACAGTTGGTCAGCGCTTTTGTGACATCCAGACTTGATTATTGTAATTCAGTTCTAGCTGGTCTCCCCATTGATGAAGTTAGCCGACTGCAGCGTGTACAGAACTGTGCTGCTCGGCTTGTGCTTCAAAAACGGAAACGTGATCATGTCACGCCTCTCTTAATGCAGCTCCACTGGCTCCCTGTCAATTTCCGCATTGAATACAAAATTGCTGTCCTAGCTTTCCGTCACTTCGACCAGTCACTTCCACCATATCTGTCTGAGGTACTCACTACCTACACTACAACCCGTTCTTTGCGCTCATCAGATAAAAAACTGTTGAAAACGCCCAAGCGTCTGCTTAAGACAGTTGGCGACCGGTCTTTTAGTTTTCAAGCACCCAAGGTTTGGAATGCGCTGCCTGCCGGTTTAAGACATTGTACAGACCTTGTTTCCTTTAAGAGCTGCTTAAAAACGCACTTGTTCCGCAAGGCGTTTTCTGTGTAATAGTATGAACAGTAATAATACTTTCTCAATGATGCTGTACATGATGTAGTGCGAATGTTGTGATGATGCGTACGAATGATGTGTGTAAGCGCATTGAGTTGTTATTCTAATGAAAAATGCGTTGTATAAATGCAATTCATTATTATTATTATTATTATTGTATTCTATTTTGTTTTGTAAACGGAAGTTCGATAAATTAGAGTATAGCCTCAGCGTCCCCTGCGTACTAGCTGACGACGGTCTTCTTCCCTCTGTCGCCTTTCCTCTCTCTTCTCTTCTTCTCTCTCTTTCTTTTCTTCCTCCCTAACTAATCTCTCTGCTGCCTCCGTGGGTTCGGGCAAATAGAATAGACCCAACGTTTCCCGGCGTGTCGTAAGAGGCGACTAACAGGGGTGATGTTAGCACGGCATCACTGGGCGAAAGTCTTCTACACAGAAGTCACCGGCCAGGGCGGAGGAACCTCACGTTACTACAGGTTCAACGACCACGTGCTCAGGGCCAAGGCGAGCCACACTGTATTCGTGGATTTCGGCTGTGGCCAACAGCCTGGAGAGGATTGGGCCCTGCCAGGTCTTTTTTGCCCAAGACACACTACATGATGACACAATCCACTAATTCCATACCGGATCGGTCGTCGCCCGGGCCGTCACCCGGCACAAGGACCGCGCCTTCCGTTGGCCACCAGGACGGAGGTGTTAAGTATGCTACTGATGGACAATATAGCAAGATCCGCACGAGAAACAACATCGTCATAGGAACCTGGAACGTCAGGACCCTAACTGCGGAAGGAAAATTAGAAGAACTGGCCCACGAGCTGGACCACTATCGATGGAACGTTCTAGGTATCAGCGAACTGCGCTGGAAAGGCCTAGGTGAAACAACGACTGACAAAGGCCACAAGCTCTATTTCAGCGGTAGAGATGACAGGCACGAACACGGCGTTGGATTCTTGGTCCACAAGAACATTCTAGCCACTGTCATGGGTTGCCGCCCAGTCTCCAGTAGACTCATTACCATCCGTCTGAGAGCAACCCCTTTCAACATTACCATCATCCAGGCCTATGCCCCAACATCAGACTATGAAGACAGCGAAGTGGAAGATTTTTATGAAAATATACAGGCGGTCCTTGACCAAGTGCCGAAGAAGGACATAGTCATAGTGCAAGGCGACTGGAATGCCAAGGTTGGCCAAGATGCGCACCGCAACTGGGGAGACACATGCGGACCCCACTGCAACAACGAGACAAATGACAGGGGTCTGAGGCTATTGGAGTTTGCCAGATACAACAATCTGGTACTGGCAAACACGCTTGGTCTCCACAAAAAATCCAGACGATGGACATGGCACAGTCCCGGCGGGGAACATCACAACCAGATCGACTACATCATGGTCAAGAAACGCTTCAGATCAAGCATCAACATTGGCAGGACACGCACTTTTCCAGGAGCAGACATTGGAAGTGACCACGATCTCGTGATGATGTCTTTCCGGCTCCATTTGAAGAGAGTAAATACAGCAAAGTGCACTAGGCTGAAGTTCGACCTGGACAAACTGCAAGACCCGGAGGTGGCAAAAATATTTCAGGCCACAATTGGAGGGAAATTTGCACCACTGCTTATTTTGGGGCAGGCGAAGTAGATGTCAACACCATGACCAATACCTTCAACTCAGCTGTAACAGATGCCGCCACTGAGATCCTTGGCAAGCACCGACCAAAGAAGAAGCCGTGGATCACACCTGAACTTTTGGATCTGTGTGATAAACGAAGAGAGTTAAAAAAGAAAAAGAACACCTCACAGGGAGCTGATGTCTACCGAAAAATCAACAATGACATCCGAAAAGGCATGCGCACAGCAAAGGAGAACTGGATAGAAGATCAATGCCAGGAAATAGAGAACAATCTGAACAAGAACAACAGCAAGAAGGCCTACCAGACTGTGAAGCGGCTGACAAGTGTTAAACAGCCCAAAGTCTCCACTATCCAAAGCAAGTCTGGCATTTGCCTTACAGAAGAACAAGAAGTCTTGGACAGATGGACAGAGTACTGCTCTGACCTTTACAACCATACACCAAATGGAGACCCATCAGTTCTAGCATGTCCCGAGAGCAGAGAAGAAGAAGAAATCCTCCCAATTCTCCGGGAAGAAGTTGAGGCAGCAGTGCAATCGCTGAAGAAAGGGAAGTCAGCGGGAGTGGACAACATACCAGCGGAACTGCTACAAGCAGGAGGAGAAGCGATGACTGATGCTCTCACCACTATCTGTAACAAGATCTGGCAGAATGGGGAATGGCCTACACCATGGACCCAGTCGCTTGTCATCACTCTTCCTAAAAAAGGTAACCTTCAGGAGTGTGAAAATTACCGCACCATCAGCCTCATCAGCCATCCCAGCAAGGTCCTCCTGAAAATAATACTCAACAGGTTGAAACCACAAGCTGAACAAATCATAGCTGAAGAACAAGCAGGATTCATGGCAGGGCGAAGTACCACTGAACAGATTTTCAACCTCAGAATAATCTGTGAGAAATACCTACAGCACCAACAACATCTATATCATGTGTTCATAGACTTCAAGAAGGCATTTGACCGAGTCTGGCATGCAGCTCTATGGGCAACCATGAAAGTGTACAACATCAGCCCTAAAATCATAGAAGTCATCAAAAGCCTGTATGACAAGGCTACCAGTGCAGTCCTCCATAACAGCGTCATCGGGAACTGGTTCAGAACAACAATCGGTGTGCGTCAAGGATGCCTACTCTCTCCAACACTCTTCAACATCTTCCTAGAGCGCATCATGTCAGATGCTCTTGCAGATCACGAAGGCACAGTCAGCATAGGGGGCAGAGCAATCTCCAATCTTCGTTTTGCGGATGATATTGATGGATTGGCTGGAGAGGAACAAGAACTTGAACAGCTTGTACAGAGGCTTGACACCACCTCCAGAGCTTATGGAATGGAAATAAGTGCAGAGAAGACCAAAATGATGACCAACAACACCAATGGCATCAACACGGACATCAAAGTACAAGGCCAATCCCTCAACACAGTGCACAGCTTCAAATATTTAGGAGCCATTGTGTCAGACAATGGGTCTCGACAGGAAGTCCTCTCCAGGATCGCACAAACAACTGCTGCCCTGACAAGGTTGAAGCCCATTTGGAAAGACAGAACCATCAGTCTACATTCCAAAGTAAGACTGCTGCGATCTCTGGTCATCTCCATCTTCCTATATGCTTGCGAAGCATGGACCCTCACAGCAGATCTCCAACGAAGAATACAAAGCATGGAGATGAGGTGCTACAGAAGACTTCTGTGCATTTCCTATACCCAACACATCACCAACGTTGAAGTCCGACAGACCATCACACAAGCCATTGGACAACACGATGACCTGCTCACAGTGGTGAAGAAACGGAAACTCCGATGGTATGGCCACGTCACCAGATCATCAGGCCTTGCAAAGACCATTCTGCAAGGCACAGTGCAAGGAGGTAGAAGAAGGGGGAGACCGAAAAAGAGGTGGGAGGACAACATTCGAGAATGGACTGGTTTGACACTGAGCGAAGCCATGAGGGCTGCTGAGGACAGAGAAAGATGGAGTATGCTGGTTAAGCGATCATCTGTGGTGCCCCTACGACATTCGGGTTATGGGACAGGATAGGATAGGATAGGATAGTCCCCTGCGTGGGATGTCTTTATTGTAAAGTGACCGGCTGGTAGATTGCCTTCAGTGTTACCACTAGGGTTGTTTCGGCAGATCTTTTAAGCGGATCAGGGGCGAGTCCTCTTTCACTTCTCTGGTCCTGATTTGGCTCTGTGACAGACGGACCAGTTTACCCTGCTTACTTTACTATTTAGCCTTGTTTAGTCATTGTAATCTTAGAATGTTAATGTTAGGCTGCAGCAGACGATGGAAGTAATCAGGCGTAGCAATGGTATAATGCCGTGTACACACTGTGGTAGCTTGACGGCAGTAGCGCAGGCAATGACATCATCGTAGCTACGTTAGGCGAGTCGATTACCAGCCTATGGGAACACAGTAGAATGGACTCAACCAGGTCTGGCTGATTCAAATAGAGGGATAGAACGGCAGTCGAGTTTGAACCGAGGAGCAGTAATCAGCTACACAGTTAGCAGCAAGATCTCTCCTGAATAGACCAGGAAGCAGGACTTGAGAATCTTAGAATTCAATCAAGTAGCCACGAGCCTGACTTTGTCAAACAGGTAAATGAACATACTTCTGTTTCATCGTGATATATTTATATTATTGTTGAAATTATGTTTGTGGAATTTGCTATGCATAGATGTGAATTGTTACTCCGAATTTGCCTTACCACGTGGAGAAGCCGAACACGTGTTAAGCACGACCGGTTTGGACGCCATGTTGTATACCTGACGGAACCCCTGTTGTTTAACCTATATGTATGTTTGCAGACCAGTGGCTGTACCAGTGAATATTTATAATATTATTAATTCTGTATGTGTATAGTTAGCCACGATTTATATTTATGTATGTATAGGAAATTAGAGTTGAGATTCCAGTGGACCACGGACGTAGCAGAATGTTCGTCGCTTATGTATAGAGATGTGGAGCTATCACTGAGGGCTACTTTGGATTTCAGTGAGACGCTCTGCACAGACCTATTATTCAAGGTTGTGCAGAATTTCGTCTCTTTTTTTACAGACGTACAGGCGAGTTATAACGTGCGCCCAACTCCACAGAAAACACGAGTTGGCTGTTTAGCCTCTACAGCACAGGACTGAGAGAGCTCCCCTGGAAAACACTCTCCAAGACAACACAGATACAGGCTCGGAAGAGTCTGCTGGACCTAAAGCAATAACCATGTAATGGAATGTAATGTCGTCTTCCTCACTTGACGAGGACTCAGGCTGGTAGCTTCCCGCGCTTCATCGTCACAGTCGTGGGGATCTATGGACACACGCATAGATGCATCTATAAATAAATATGCTCGATATTTTATATAATATAAAACAAGAACAATGGTTAGCAATGCTAAATGGTAAATAGCCAAGCATTTTAACTTTATTTAACGTTTTTTACAGTCAGTCTGCCGTTTAAGACAAAATGCCTATCTCAGCTCTGTCTTAATTTGCAAATTGCCGATATCAATCACTTCACATTGAAGATGATGCTTGGAACAGCATTTATAGCCATTTTCCTATAACACCTAAGAATAACAAGTTCTAAAATTGATTACTTACCTTCGTCTTCTGATTGAAGATGTTTTGCAACATCTCTGTTGCTTTTTCAGCCCAAAATTATTCAATGCGTCTGGGCGCCGCCATATTGGCTGCAAAATGCCTATGTCAGGAATGAGATAGGCAATTTGGCATACGAAGCTGTGGCGACCGTTACGATTTAGATAGAGATAGAGACTTGTACTCTCTAGCACAGATGGCTTGTCTTCCCAGGGTTTTGTTTTTACCCCTACTGCACAACTGCTTAAGTCTGAGTTAGGCATTTATGTTATGAGCGTGACGATAAGCTTTTACATATTGAAGAGAAAAAAACATGTGTGTGATGTTTTTGTAATAAAGCTTTCACTAAGGCTGACAGTTTGAAGGTACATAAACGTAGACATTTGTAATAGAGTGACTGTTTATGGCAAATTTTTTTTTGGTTCAATGTAGAAGCACATCTATGTATTCACAACACCATTTGGATTGTTCCCATTCGATTGCTTGGCCATGAATCTGAAATATAGCCCTCAAACCTTCCCAAGACTGATGGAACGCATTTTCTCAGACATGAACCTAGTGGAAAGAGTTCTTAGATGACATCCTTATCCACGGACAAACATGAGAAACACTTGAAGACCGCCTTATCCAGGCATTGGAACGACTTCATAATATATAAATACTGACTAACATTATATCCAGAGAAGTGTGTATTTGGAGTGACTGCAGTCAAACAGCTAGAAGGTGTCACGCCTGACCCACAGAAAACCAAGACGCTCAGCACTTGGTCAGTACCCCAGACAGTGAATGATGCAAAGTCAGTCATCGCATTTGCTGGATACTACAGAAGGTTTGTTCTAAACTTCGCTTAGATGGCAAGGCCGCTAAATGGTTTGACTGTAGGATACATCCCAGCACCAAAGAGAAAGAAAGGGGGAAAGAAAAAGTCCCTCACATTGAACTCAGATACTTCTCACTTGTGGGGACGAGGGTTGCGGTCCTATCACACTTTTGATATCTAACGTTATTTCTGAGAGGATAAATGTTTTGTTGTTTTTGTGTAATTGCATATTGATTGCAAATCAATTATGTTCAAAATTGTATCTTATTTTGATCTATATTGTACCTTGATAATAAACTTGATTCTGGCCTATGATAACGATGCTACACATTCTGCATAATATATAGTATTAAAAATTACTGCTTATGATAACCATGCTGCTTTCGTTTTTTTCATCATCATCATCATCATCATCATCATCATCATCATCATCATCATCATCATCATCACTATCATCTTCTTCTTCTTCTTTTTCTTCCTCCTTGTTTTCGTCATTGTCGTCTTGAAAGCCTCAGTAATGTGACACGCTGATGCCAGCAAAACAGAGAACTAACTTTTGATTACTTACATTCTATGATTCCAATATAACTTAGGCGTTGTGACATCTATCCCCCATCACTCCCCACCCCCGTTCCTCCTCCTCCTCCTCCTCCTTTTCCTTCCTCTTCTTAGTCCAACGCCCAATGAATCATCCTCCTTCCAATAACGAACGCCCATCTGTCATCGTCTTCAGTCCCAATTCTATTTACTCAGTGAATTCATAAACATCAAACTTCAGTGAAACTCATACAGTCAACGAGAATCTCTCCTACATATTGCAAACGGGCTTCTGATCCCCTCGATCTAGACTTGTGTAACTTAATAAATATGGATGTCCTACGAATTGCACGCTCAAAATAAATATAGATTGAAATTGTCCGGATTTTCCAATGCTAAGTTTCCATATTCAGTTTTTAATCAATGCGAGTGAACGGCTGAGGAGGGATTTGACAACAGTTGGTGTTGTCCATGTTAAAATCAATGATCGTCTACCTTCGCTAGTCGGGTCTTATAATACAACTCTTTCTTTTTGCGATTTTCCTTCTCACAGCGAGCACCCAGACAAGAATTCAGGTAAAATGTTTTATTTTCTCCTTGTTGTTGTGAGATTTCTTCAAATTATGTTGGTTTTTCGTTAGTTTTAAGTGCAGTCTTCCTCTCTCGAAAATAAAATAGTGATCTTCATAGGTCTAAATTTAAAATCTACGTCGTTTAAGTTTTGTTTACGTTGAACAGAGGCCCTATTTGCTAGCGATTCACGTAAAAGAAAACTCACATGAAGTTCGATCACACTGACTGTTAACCATCGGAAAACACAAGTTTCATAGTACAATCTAACATTTTAAGATATTACTAACTTGTTGTTATTGATGATGATGATGATGTTTCAGTTGCTGTTGTTGCTTCTGGTGGTGGTAGTTGTTCCTGTTCAACTTGTTCTTCTTCTTATCTTTCTCGTCCTTCTAATTCTTCTTCTATTTTGGCATATTGACACTGATCATGTGTGGAGATGGGTTGGTAGTGGGGAAGAGATAGGTGCAGGAGAGGGATTGATTGCCCATGCATAGCTTTACTAAAATGCACACTTGCACGACAGGCCTTGTGTCCTGTTCAACCAATTCATTCATGATCAATATACAAACACGATGTTTTTTTTTGTTTTTTTAGATGTACAGTAGATAGGTATGTGTGCATATAATTATGAAAACAAGCTAAAAACGCATGATTAATATGGATTTTTAATAAATGGGATTGAATATGTGACACGAACAAAACACTTTGTTTTCATTTCATAGGCCTACTATTTATTTGTTACGCACTTTAAAATCCACTCGTACACTTCTAACACGCTACGTACATGTGAGTTTATTGATTGTTTGTCAGTTTCAATTTATTCAGCGACAGATTTTAGAAAAAGGTCATCAGTATCGACAACCATCGACAACGACGTGACACGACGACGACGACGACGATGATGATGATGATGATGATGAAGATGATGACAAGGAGATGATGATAATGAGTATATAATAATTTGTGCGTGTTCCCAGTCAGTTTGCATTCAACGAAACGTATTTCTAGTTGTACTTGTGTTCTTGTTCATTTTGTTAAATATTTGTGCTTAAAATAAACTTTCAAGTGCAGTCTAACAGCAAACCAGTATTCCATGTGTGTGAAACGTATGGCTTTGTTTGAAAAGCTTCTATAGGGTTCTTGTTTTAATCCTCCATCTTTTGTGCACACTAATGTCTGAAGTTAAATCTGGTAATTATCAGTCCGCATTAAAAACAAGACTATCTTGGGAATCTCACTTTCAAGATATATTGGCATTCTAATGAAATGGGTTAAATCTGTCCGTTTTCACTTTTAGGTGCCATACAATTCAGAAAGGTGTCTACTATAAATATGCAGAGTTTTAGACCAAAAGGAAGAACTGAATACTGGAGAGGTTTTAATTTCTCAGGATCTAATTTGCCTGACGAAACTTTGGAAACCATTTTCTTTAAACCGCTCATTGTGTGATCAGCAGCCTCAAATAGCTGTAAAACGCATACTTTCTAGATAGAGCAAATCTGCTGAATTTCGCTCAGTACTAACTGACCCATGTAATCATCTCAAATTTACCCTCTATCAAGATAGTCATACTTCCACACAAAACATGTACAGAAAAAATGTAAGGTCACATGGAAAGAAGGAAGAAAGGAAATATGCACGATCAAACCAATCAATTAAGTGGCAAGATATCCCAGTCAGCCACACAACAAAGGGCCCTCATCGGGCCAGTGGTGGCAAGGTGTGTTGGCCCACTGCTGGCGAAGTGCTGGCAAAATGAGCGTGAACGGCGGCCCGACCGTTTGCCCGACTATCGGCTACCCATCGGCATTTCATTGGCACAGCTCCGGCAGCTGCCGACAAAATGCCAGCACATTCCCCTCATTTGCCATTAGTTAGCCGATGATGGCCCATCACACTGATGCATCGGCCCCTCACTTCCCAACTACGTTTCACCATCGGCCCACCATCGGCAACTGATGGCTGCCAACAAAATGCCAGCCCATTGCCTACAGCCGAAGCTAGATGACCTCCACCCCTCTCCCCATGTTGCATGTGTGTGGGTGAACATATTTATGCATGCAATGTGTCTATCTTACTATTCCAGAGCACAAACAAAAGCAATTAAGATGAAATGCAATTGATTTATTAAATATCATAGAAAGGCATATCAAGAATAAATAACATAATTATTATTAGACCACAATACATTCGACACAATACTGAGAACAACCTTAAAATCATTAGTTATTTTTATTTATTCACAGGCGGCGGAAGCAGGGGGGGCAGGGGGGCCATGCCCCCCCCTAGAAAAATGTTGGAGGGGGCAGCCTTATATATTGCCCCCTCCAATAATGAGTAGTTTTTTTTTGTTTTTTTTTTCCAGGGCATTAAAGGATTTTTTTCTTCAAATGGAATCAAGCAATACAAGTGTTTATCATCATAATCATCATCATCACCCTCTGATCAGTAAGAGAAGTTCGTCCCTTCGTCATCATTTCCTGTCGACGCGTCATAATCATTAGCCTTAGCGTAGATCAAAGTGACCGACAGTTTTCGACATCGTGCACATCACAGTCGCGTTTTGAAAACTTTAATTTGCTGTCAGTTTTTACAGTCTACCGTTTTCAATATCAGCAATTTTCTCGACTACAAGTGAAGAAGTCAGCAAAATGGCAAATGCTTTTTATTATGTTATTGTTCCTCGTCAAGCATCCCGACAGACTCTCCGTGGCAACCAACCTGCAGCCACTCCAGAAGAATATTTCAAGATTAGCATTGTCATTCCTTTCTTGGAACACCTGTCAACCGAATTGGACTCGAGGTTCAAAAATGCTGGTCTAGCAGTTGATGGTCTATGTCTGGTGCCAAGCACTTTAATAGACAACCAGGATGGTTTCATGCAGGTTCCAGAAGGGGTGATGCTGGCAATGTTGTGGGAGTCTGACCTACCAGACAACGCTACCCTTGATGCAGAATACCAACGGTGGGTTTGCAAATGGCGAAGTGCTGCTGAGAATGCGACAGCTATCATCCCATTCACGGCATCAGAAGCGCTGAAACATTGTGACAGTGTTTTTTTTTATATCCCAACCTGTTCATCATGCTTTAGAACCTTTGCACCCTACCTGTCACTACTGCCGAGTGTGAGCGTTCAAACAGTCAGTTGCGCAACCTGAAAAACTACCTGCGCTCTACAACGGAGCAACAGAGACTCAATGGACTTGCTTTACTGGAAGTGCATAGGGATGTAGATATTGACTTCAAAGAGGCAGTGAACTGTTTTGCCAGAAGATACAATTCACAAATGGTACTAATGCCTAGGAACCTAGTGCAGCAAGACTGAATTAAGTGAAAGCAGGGTGGTGTTGTTCATAAACTACAAGGTAAAGCTTTATACCGTTAACGATCAACAAAAAGTAGTGAATAATAATACAGTGGTGTGCATAAGTTTGGAACCACTTGCGACTTTTGCATTTTTTCAACATTATGAAGTTTTATTTTAATTTTTTCATGGACCTATTACATTTATTAGTGTACAACGTTATGAGGGACACAATTGGCAATAAGAATCACATTTCTAAGGTAATGTGCTTCCAATTTTATAAGTTTTATTGATACTGGAATATAATTACTTTATTTTGCTCAGATTTTGCGTTCAAAGCGGATCGAGATTATCCAATGAGCATGCAATAGTTCTGACCCATCAGAAGGCTGTTTTGGCAGCCAATAACAGTACGGATGCCTAGCTATTGCAGCAGCTATATAAAAGCCCGGGATTTTGTGATTTCATACAATTTCTTCATCAACCATGACAAAGACGCGAAATCTGACGTTGGAGAAACGTATTAGGGTGTCAGCGATGAAGGAGGAAGGACTTTCTTGTCATCAGATCGCCAGAAAAGTCGGCTGCAGTCACAGAGCGGTTGTAAAGATTCTGCAGAAGAAGCGCCAGACTGGTTCAATGGTGGACAAGCCTCAGTCCGGTCGTCCACGTGCTTCAACATTACGTGAAGACCGTGTACTTCGACGCATTTCGTTGACCAATCGCAGGTTGACCTCACCTCAGCTGCTGTGTGAGTGGTCAGCTGATTGCCATATCAATGTCAGAACTTGTACAGTTCGTCGCCGGTGTTTGCCATTTGGTCTATGAGGCTGCAAGGCCCGCAACAAGCCATTGATTACTGATTTACAAAGGTTTTACCGAATTGAATGGGCACGGAAGCACTCAACCTGGACCTGTGCAATGTGGGAAACAGTGCTTTTTAGCGACAAAAGCACATTCTGCCTGTTCAGAAACCAAGCCCGACTCTACGTGAGGAGATTTCCTGGAGAGGAGTTTAAACCCGAGTGTCCTAACCTCACAGTGAAGCATCCTCTCACATCCTCTCAAGGTCATGGTCTGGGGTTGCATGGCTGCCAGTGGCGTTGGACGTCTCCACATCGTCGATGGAATGGTCAATGGGGCCAAGTACATCACCATACTCGACAAATGCATGCTGCCATCAGCTCAGCAACTGTTTCCAGGTCAGTTCATTTTCCAGGATGACAATGCGCCTTACCATCGGTTAATGGTGATCAACTGGAAGCGGATGCACAACATCGAGTCAATGGAATGGCTTGCCCAGTCTCCTGATCTCAATCCCATTGAGAATTTGTGGCACAAGATGGCACTGGAGATATCAAAGAGACACCCAACATCAAAGTGTGAGTTGATTGAGTCACTGATTGCAGCCTGGAACCAAGTTGTCACCCATGATCACCTCATCAAACTGGTGCAATCAATACCGACTCGATGCCGTCTCGTGATCAAGAGCAAGGGCTGGCCCACCAAATATTGAGCCATCACCGATACACAACACGACTTTTTTTTAAAAGGCCATCTTTGCAAATACAAAGAAATATAAAGAATATATCACGATATTTTAAAGTATGCTAAATTAGTTGACATAATTAAGCAGTGTTGCACATTATTTGATTTTTGCAGAAAATGATTAAAAGGCAAACCGTAACAAAAAAAAAATTAAAATATTATGTCCAAGGGTGCATAACAATGTTAATTTTATAGTCAAATATATCCCCTGTAACACTGCATGCAGATAAATATTGAGGGTCAAATAAAAAATTCAAATTAAAGGTCAGAATGTTGAAAAAATGCAAAAGTTGCAAGTGGTTCCAAACTTATGCACACCACTGTAGTATACAAAACATCTCTGCTGATAAATAAATGTGTTTGTGGGTTTTTTTTAAAGGGAGGGGCAGAGGATAATTTTTGTACCCCAGAGTTTGTCAGTTCAATTGTTCAAAAAGCTCAAAATCCCAGACCATCACAGATGGCTTTTTCAAGGTTCAGATTGCACCAGATTGCACCATTTTGCATCCTTGAAAAAAACAATTTCCGGGGGAGCATGCCCCCGGACCCCCCTAGAAGGCTCGGCGCTTCGCGCCTTCGCTGAATCTGTAACCCCCACCCCCACCCTCAACTTTTCCCAGGTCTAGCCCTGATGTCAGTGAATAGTGTGTGCCCCCCCCCCCCCAATCCTGAGCAGCTTCCGCCGCCTGTGCTTATATGGTCTAGCGGACACGACGAACTGAATCAGGACCACTCACTAAATATGTCATCTATCACAACAAAATCAAAAACATGTTTAGGATTGATTGATTGATTTATTGTTGCTTTAGGTCCAGCGGACTCTTCCGAGCCAAATCAGGACCGGACAACCCCCGATCCGCATAAAAGATCTGCTGAAACAACCCCAGTGGGAAAATTGAATGCCCTCCACCGGGCCAGTCACTTTACAATAAAGACATCCCACGCGAGGGACGGCTGAGGGTTGACCTCAACTACGCGAACCCCCGGTTACAAAAACAAAATAGAATACAAACATCATTATAAATCATCAACAAAACGCATACATATAAAATGCCTATAGTGCTAAATAGTACAATCATAGGAAGCCCTAGTGACCACCCGGCAGAAAGCGTCCAACACTCCCAAACTGATCCAACAGACCTCATACACAAACAAGGAGTCTTGTCCAGGAAGAGTTTTCAAGAAAAAAGGCAGGTCATTGATCCAGCGAAGAAGAAGATAGTATAGCAGAGTGAAGGACAGAGCAGGAATAGGAAAGAGTAAATGAGGAAGACAGCGACAGTGGGAATTTAAAGCACTAAATTTCCATAAAGTGGGGATACTATTTATACTGAAAACCCCCGGCACTCCAACGGGGGTACTGTTGCCGCAGTGAATCTGTCTTGCCTATAAAGGAAAGACAGGTTTTCAACTGTGGCTTTCACTTTTCCCTTTATAGGTTTGAACAATCTACAGTGGCAAGATTGCTCATGACCCCAAGGGGTACATGTTTAGGATCTGCAAACACACCCATACAAAATTAAAATTTTACGATATAAGCAATGCTGAGGGTGTCAGACTTCCCACTTAATTTATCATCCTCAGATGACAAAAATGCGTTAAAAATATATGACACATATTCTAAGACTTTAAATACATGCATAAAAAAGCCCAATCAACAAATAACAGACCCAAAACTGATCCCAGTGTGTACAATGTCACTATGTATAGCCACCACAGTCTGGCATGTTAACCACAAAATCATACAATTGCAGAGAAAAACACAACAGGGAATGATGGTAAAAATACAGGTGAATGACACATTGAAAGGGTGAATACTGTAGACAACAGAAAAGTCAGAAATTCAAAGATAGAAAAGGGGAAATTGTAAGTGCTAAACTTCCAGAAACTGGGGAAACTAAACGGAAAGATCCCCCTGGGGGGTGAAGAGGAGGGACCTTCATTTAGCATCTTCAGATGACAAACACTATTAAGCAACATGACTGATGAAAAATACTCGCCCAATTTAAAAAAGCTGGATCGGTAAATTCAAATGTTTTACAACATATAGGAGATCCAAAGATCATCCCAGTATGTACAGTTTTACTACCAAATCACCACATACTGGCAGGATAAACAAGAATATCATAAAACTGCAGAGGAGAAATATAAAAATGAGGTAGAACGAAAAAAAATACACAAAGAAAGACTACATAAACTGTACACTTCCAGCATATATACAAAAAACAGGGTAAACGTTTAACATTGAACATGCCCAAAACATTGGGAAACAAGATTATGTAAAACTTGGGGGGGGGGGAAATATTCATGGCAGAGGTACTAACCAGTATATATACACACTAATTATGTACAAGAACTTCAAGAGGTGAATAAACCATTAATAATAATAATAATAATAATAATAATAATAATAATAATAATAATAATAATAATAATAACGGATTTTTATATAGCGGGTACTCCAGCCTATGACCAGACTCACCACGCTTTACATAGTCATTACATATAAATACATGCACATGATAAAACATCGCTTTTGCTACAATGCACCAAAAGACGGAACAGTAAAGGTACAAACTATTTACAACTATGTACACAAATTACAAAAAAGACAGAAATATACTATTTACAACTATGTACACAAATGACAATTACTGTATGTTTAAAATCAAAACTCACAGAAATATATCAATAAAACAGTAACAATTGTCATAAATGTATAAACATTATGAAAACATACTAGGTACAAGTTAACATGCTTGAAACAGCAAACGGTAAGATTATAAACAGAATAAGATTATTAGACCTAAAATACTTGGATAAAAAATTATATTAAAGCCAGGACTACAAAAATTTTAAGTAATTTAACACAGGCAGTAAGAAAATCACTAAATGTAATAATCTTTTTAAAACTTATAGAAAAGACCACATCTAGCCATAATTATTATGCACACAAAAAAAGATAAAAGCTAAATAGAGAAATTACAGAGCCACAATAATAGTCAACACTTGAATAGAAAATTAAAGCTAAAATTGCATTAAAATTAGAGATAGCATTAATTATACTTAATCACCAAACTACTGCTAGACATCATGATTAACAAACATCAGGAAAACACTGTGGCATGTAACATAGCCATGAAAAGTTGGGCAACAGGCGCAGACTGAGTAAATTCAACACAGAGTAGAACACATAGATGTACTATTGTATTTATTGTGGGGAAAAAATCCACAGTAAAAACATAATACTCGTGGAAAAGACTAGAGAAGTTTGAATTAATTAAATACAATGGCTAACGTGTGGACCAAAATAGTGCCACTTTTATGGATAGCGGTCAAAATAATGGTAGATGTCACAATGTATATAATCGAGAAAAACACTTTGGAACATAACAAATTTTAATTTTGTAAAACTTGGGGGGAAGGGGGGGGGAATATTCATGGCAGAGGTACTAACCAGAATATATACACACACTAATTATATCCAAAAACTTCAAGAGATGAATAAACCATTACTCTATGTTTAAAATCAAAACTTAAAGAAATGTATCAATAAAACAGTAACAATTTTCATAAATGAATACAGTACTCCTCTTTTAACGTCACTACCGTTTAAGGTCACAAGGCGGATAAGATCAATCAGGTTGTTGGTCCCGGCCAAACACCTTCTTTGTACCATTTAGAATTCCTCGCTTAGCGTCACCTCGCATAAGGGAAAACCTCGGATAACGTCAACCCGGTTTTGGTTCCCAAATGGAGGAGACTACTGCTTAGGAGAAATTGATGTCACAGATGACGTCATTTATGAGGTCACTTCCTGTTTTGAGATGGAATTCCATCCCAGAACACTTGTCACTCCAGCCAGCATCCGCGTTATACAATACACACGGGAACCACTTTGACAGAGTGCGACCCATGGGCGGTGTAGACAGGTGTAACTGTGATCTGCCGTGTCCCCTCCTAGCGGGACGTATTGCCACAGTGGACCTTACCCTGAATTGACTTCATTCTCTAGCGATAAAGCATGTGCCGTGGCGTAGACAAAGTGAACAATTCGTTAAACTTGTGTAAGGTTTTCTGCAAATACACACAGTAACTGTCTTGGTGCATACTTTTTATTTTTTATTCTCATTTGCGTGCGTGCGCGTCAATGTGTTTGTGTGTGTGAGAGAGAGAGTGTGTGTATGTGTATGCATGCTTGCATCCGTTCATTTGAGTGTTTGAGTGCGTGCTTATGCATCATACACAAGCAAAAAAAATACATATACAGTAATGCATACATGCATACGCGCGCACCAACGTGCACACATGTACACACACACACACACACACGCACACACACACTGTCACACGACACAAAAATTTAGCACCTCGTATAAGATCAAGTGTTTTACTGGTAGTTGGTCTTATCAGAGGACTGTTTAGGGTGCCCCTCGGATAAGATCAAACAAAAATTTGGTTCCGTGGGGGGTCACCTTAAGAGAGGAGTACTGTATCTCTAGTTTTAATGCAATTTTAGCTTTCATTTTCTATTCAAGTGTTGACTATTATCATGGCTCTTAAATTTCTTTATTTAGCTTTTATCTTTTTTTGTGCATTATAATTATGGCTAGTTGTGGTCTTTTCTACGAGTTTTAAAAAGAATATTACATTTAGTGATTTACTTACTGCCCGTGTTGAATTACTTTAAATTTTTGTAGTCCTGGCTTTAATATAATTTTTTTTATCCAAGTATTATAGGTCTAATGATCTTATTCTGTTAATAATCTTACCGTTTGCTGTTTCAAGTAGTTAACTTATACCTGGTATGTTTTCATACTTATACATGTATTACAAGGCTACCATGCAGTGCAGTCCTCCACAACAGCGCCATCGGAAACTGGTTCAGAACAACAATCAGTGTGCCTCAGGGATGCCTACTCTCTCCAACACTCTTCAACATCTTCCTAGAGCGCAACATGTCAGATGGCTTTGCAGATCACGAAGGCACAGTCAGCATAGGGGGTAGAGCAATCTCCAACCTCTGTTTTGCGGATGACATTGATGGATTGGCTGGAGAGGAACAAGAACTTGAACAGCTGGTACAGATTCTTGACTCCACTTCCAGAGCCTATGGAATGGAAATAAATGCAGGGAAGACCAAAATCATGACCAACAACACCAATGGCATCAACATGGACATCAAAGTTCAAGGCCAATCCCTCAACACAGTGCATAGCTTCAAAATTTAGGGGTCATTGTATCAGACAATGGGTCCCGACAGGAAGTCCTCTCCAGGATCGCACAAACAACTGCTGCCCTGACAAGGTTGAAGCCCATTTGGAAAGACAGGACCATAAGGCTACATTCCAAGGTAAGGTTGCTGCGCTCCATTGTCATCTCCATCTTCCTATACGCTTGCGAAACATGGACCCTCACAACAGATCTACAATAAGAATACATAGCATGGAGATGAGGTGCTAAAGAAGACTTCTGGGCATTTCCTATACCCAGCACATCACCAACCACGAAATCCGACAGACCATCACACAAGCCATTGGACAACACGATGACCTGCTCACAGTGGTAAAAAAACGGAAACTCCGATGGTATATGTACATATATACATCCCCCCGTGGGGGTACCGCGGGTTTCAGTATAAATAGTATCCCAATTTTCTGAAAATTTAGTGCTTTAAATTCCCACTGTCGCTGCCTTTCTCATTTGTTCTTTCTCATTCCTACTCTGTTCTATCAATCTACTATACTATCTTCTTCGCTAGACCAGTCACTTACCTTTTTCTTGAAAACTCTTCCGGGACAAAACTCCTCATTTGTGTGTGAGATCTGTTGGAACACCTTGAGAATATTGGACGCTTTCTGCCAAATGGTTACTGGGACTTCCTATGTGGTTATTATTAGGCATTTTATATGTATGTGTTTTGTTGATATTTTATAATGATGTTTGTATTTTTTTTGTGGGTAAACGAGGGTTCGATAAGTTAAAGTATAGCCTCAGCGTCCCCTGCGTGGGATATATTTATTGTAAAGTGACCGGCTGGTGGAGTGCCTTCAGTGTTACCACTAGGGTTGTTTCGGCAGATCTTTTATGCGGATCAGGGGTGAGCCCTCTTTCAGCGAAGTTGTGGTCCTGATTTTGTGGTCCTGATTGGGCTATTTGCAGTCCCCTGGATCCTGTAAGTAATGAATAACTAACTAACTAATCTGATATTATGATACTGTGAATCTTTTGTGCGAACACAAGTACAACATGCAAACAGGCAAAAAGAGTAATTAAGTGAATGCAATAGGCTTTATGTCGTGTTCTTGTTGAACTTTTTTTTTTCGTGTTTTATTTCTTTGTGACATATGAAGACATATGAAGACATAATTTCTTGTAACGATTACTGTTTCCTTTCACACATTGGCAAACTGCGCAATAACAGGCTTCAAAGGTCACCGACGTTGACCGCACGTGACTGTCTTCCGGATAAGATAATGTAAGTGGTGGATCACTGGATAATATTAATAGACTACTCACAGGGAAGCTCCCACTAAATTAAAATGTTACTGAGGCGCTGCAGCTAACGAGTCATTCATTAGAAACACATTTCTAGCATACACCCATCGACTGTTATTCTTCCTAGGAAACACAGTAAATATGACCTTCTCCTCCCCCCCCCTCTCTCTCTCTCTCTCTCTCTCTTCTTACACTGTAGATATCTAGGCTACGTCTGTCTTAGTTTTACCTAACAGAATAAAATATACTATACTACTCAAAATAATTGAAGGGCCACTCTCATATTTCATTTAGTTTAATTATTTTTTGCTGCTATCAATAATATCGCTTATATTGCTTATTTCAAAACTTATCCTGTACAGTAACATTCAAGACAATCTTATTCTGACAAGTAATCACATGTATGAGTTTTGAACTTTCTGCACTGAGTTGAAAAACAAACCCAATTTTTACAAACAAAATGACCCTAATTTACTGTTGTCTTGCTAATAAAGCAAAATTTTCAACATTAAAAAGTGATTTGCACGCGAAAGGCTTGCATTTTGTGAGTTCAGTTCAACAATCGGCGCTTCTTTCTGGGTATAAATGGCAGCGCTTTTGCTGCTTCTACCATGCCCCAAGGCGACGATTGACTGATGCGGATAGAGGCACAGCTATTGCATGGCTTCAGGAAGGGGTGGGGGTGAGAGAAGTTGGCAGGCGACTGGGAGTGTCCCACTCCGTTGTCCAAAGGCTGCGGGAGCGCTTTAACAACACTGGAAGCGTCCAAGAACCAAGAACCAAGAAGGTCCGGACGCACCCGCGTTACCACTGCAAGACAAGACCATTTCATCACCCTGTCAGCTCTGACCAGGCAATTCGCAACCGTCTACACGAGGCAAACCTGCGATCAAGACGACCAGCAGTACGGCCTTTGCTCACCCCAGCTCACCGTGCAGCGCGTTGGGCCTGGGCTCGGCGTCATTTGGTGTGGACTAGGCAACATTTGTCATTGGTGCTCTTTACAGAGGAGTCTCGGTTCTCCTTGTCTTTCAACGACCGTCGAGTGAATGTTTGGAGGCGTCCACGGGAGCGTTTGGGGATGCGACGGTGCGCGAGCATGACCGCTTTGGTGGTGGATCTGTCATGATGTGGGGTGGCTTCGCATTAAACTTCAGAACACCCCTGCTCCAAATTCATGGCAACTTAAACGGTATTGGCTACAGGGATGACGTCCTACAACCTAGGGTTCTCCCAGCTCTGCGGGCCATTGGGGAAGGTGCCATACTACAGGACGATAATGCCAGACCCCACCGAGCGCGTATCGTCAATGACTTCCTGCAGAAACAGCACGTCATAAGGATGGATTGGCCGGCTCGATCACCCGATTTGAACCCCATAGAACATCTGTCGACAGACACGGGCAAACCTCCCTCCAGGAGCTAACCTTGAAGTTCTGGCCCAAGTTCTCCAGCAAGAGTGGTTGGCCATCCCAGGAAACATCCTCCATTACCTGATACGGTCCATGAGACAACGATGCCAAGACTGCATTGAAGCAAACGGTGGCCACACCCGATACTGACTCTATAGATTTTTGGTTTCTAAAGTTTTGATTTTGTAAATGAGGGGTATGTCCAGTTAAATTGAATTTACTCGAATTTTAAGCGACTGATGTCTCAAATCTTTTGTGTTATTGATGCAGAAATGATTGCAATAAAATATAATGAACTAATAAATTGAATTCGTGTTTCTGATTTAAAGAGATACCCATATGTCCAAGTGGCCTTTGTATTATTTTGAGTAGTATATATCGCGTGAAATAACATTAATCAGCACAACTTTTGTTGTTGCATGGAGTTTTATTCATCAGATTAACATAAGTTGTACTGATAATCACACAACATAGGTTGGGCCTAATATTAGTTCATGAGAAGAAGAAACACAACAATGTACGATACGTTGTGTGCAATGATTTAAACGTTGTTCCAGGTGAAGTGTGCTAGCTAACCAGCCATCATGAAAGTGACGTCAGCCATCCTCGTGACGTTTGCTTACGTCACTTCCGCTACCTCATCCACTTTGGAGATGACAGGAGGTAGCTACAGTTCCGAGGATTACCCTTTTGGAGACCCGCGACGCTGCATAGAGATCGCCAGAAAGAACCACTTCGAAATGAAGGTAAGAATAATTATACAGTTCTCCCATTCATGCCACGGCTGGACCTAAGTTTTTTAAGGGGGAATTTTTTTTTTCAAGGATGCAATCACCTGCCGAACTGAGTACCGCTCATCCTCTTTCTTACCCCGTACTATAAATAAATAGGGAGAGTTTGCAGGTGCTTACTTCTTCGTAAGGAAAGGATTTCCCTGCCTATTTTTAGCTGTGTGACGTACTTGCAGGAGCGCGCGCCGCCTTTCTACGAACACGCCTTACGAATTCTTCGCCTGAAAGGCAAGTTGTACGAAGGTTATATACGTTCGCTATTTCACGCGTTTAATGAAGAAAATTGGAAAGAAATGGTCATGCCTTGGTTATTTTATGATATTACAAGACTGAATACATGCATGTTGAATGATGCCATGCCCAACTTTTGTGTATTTGTGTCATAGTGTGATTAGATCAGATTAGTCGAACAGCTCGAGGCGTGCCGTAGTATTTGTGCCGTAGTGTGATTCGATTTAGTATTTGTGATCAGTGTAGTGTGATTAGATTTAGTATTTAGTGATTAGATTTAATATTTAGTGTGTAGTATTTAGTATTTAGTGATTAGATTTAGTATTTATAGTGTGTAATGTGATTAGATTTAGTATTTTTATTTTATTTATTTATTTATGTGTTTGTTTATTTTTATTATTTTTTTTAATATAAACGCTCGACGATGGCCCGATTCAGGGATTGATTGTTTCTCGACTGATTGATTTTATGATTGATTGATGATATTCTTACCTTATTTTCTTACCTTCATGTTTTTATTTGATTTAACTGTCGGCGGTGATGTGTGTGTGTGTGAGTGTGTGTATGTGTGTGTGTGTGTGTGTTTGTGTATGTGTGTTGTTTGTTTGGTTTATGTTTGTATGGTAGGACATGTGCTTATGAAATCGTGTGACAATGTGGTACATTGTTTTACATTTTACTGTTTTTAAACTTATTTCTTTATTTATTTTTAATAATATGTGCTGCTTCTAAATCCTGTAATTTCCCTATGTAGATAAATAAAGTTGAATTGAATTGAATTGAATATGTGCCGTAGTATTTGTGCCGTAGTGTGATTAGAATCTAGATCAGATTAGTCAGACAGACAGATCGATGCGCCCATTTTGTGATCCATTTTCACAGTAATAGATACCTTATTTGTTTGTTCGAGGTGCTTGCGCCTATTGATGTCAGATAAATCTGCAGTAATAATGTCCTGTTCTTTTGCAAATGTCATCTCAACATGATTGTTTTGTCGACCTGGTTGTGCCCAATCGTTCAGTCAAACAGCAGTGTGGTATATCGTTTAGTTTAGTTTAGTTTAGTTTAGTTTTGTAGATTAACGTCCCCGGACACATAAGCGTATAGGGGACGGGTGAAACTCTTGGTATATCGTAACTTACTCTTAATAACTTATAGTACATCTTCAATAATTCAATGAGTAAAAATAGATCTATGGAAATCACACAAATTTTGACAGGAAGCACACAAGGGAGAAAACCCGCATTGCGTCAAGGAAGGCTATTTCATCGAACTTGAGGCCACCACGTATCGCCGCGCAAACCTGACCCGCGGTCTGCTTCGTGGGAAGCGACTTCGCTGCGCGTGACGTCACCAATACGCGAAGTATTCCTTCCGAAGTAGCGTTTGCAAACTCTCCCTAATATTAAAAGACTGGAATGCTCTTCCCCAGGAGGCAGTGGAGGCCAACACTGCTGATGCTTTTGCATTAAGAGCCTCCCACCGGCCAGAATAGACAGTTAATCAACAACATTACAACTCCTTCTCCCTCCTTCTCACCCCCCCCCCTCCCACCAAATCCCTCTGTCATTTACCAGATCTGAACTGTCCATGAGTTATGAGAACGGCCTTTTGTGAAACATGTGCAAAGCCCTTGTAGCGCCAGTGCAATCAACAAGTATGATTGTGGGCGCTTACGGAAAGACAAGACACAAGACAATCTGGTGCTATCTCAGTATCTGAACCTTGAAAAGGGGATCTAACTAAAATTACTAAAAACTGAAATGTTTTAATTTAAAACCACTTAATAAATACATAAATAAAAATATAAAAAAAATTAAATCGGGAACCCCCTTTGCAACTTTTATCAAAAGCCGAAAAAAAATAATTATTTTTTGGGGGGTAGGGGGGGATGGGGGGGGGGAGGAGTAAGGGGGTCCGGCACTGGGTTTGACAGGCATTACACATACGAAAGACAAACTGAGAAAAGTTGTTCATTGAAACGGATAAAACATTTGGAAGACATAATTCGTAGCTTTTAAAAAAATGTAATTCATTACTATAATTTAATAATGGTCATAATGATAATAGTCAATTGTTTTAATGATCTCAATGATAATATAGAGAAAGGCTTAGGAAAGGGATGAGGAACCTTAATAAATGACGCAACACAAAACAAAACCTACAGTACTCACAGTTTTTGCGCTCTTTTGATGCATACCACAAAGTACACATCAGAAGCTGGCAACTTCTACACCCACATAAATGTTCCGTTTCCAAGCAAAATACGCAGATACAAGGGATTATGGTAAGACAGAGCTAGACATCTTATTTACGTCAAGAGATCGTCTGTTTTCAATGCCATCCTTGTTCAATACTTTCTGGCAAAAACATTTACCACTTGTTGCACATCGACTGGCTTGTCTCTGTGGATGCGCGTCAGCAAAGAAAGTACAGCTACGCAAAGAAGGTTCATTTCGACTCTTACTGCGAAACGGAAGTTGCGAGCGCCCCCCAGCGATTCCCGTGATAAATGATTCCAAGGGCGATAATTTGTTCTTAGCGCTATGTAAACAAACCGCTTCAGTAGATTATGTTCCGGACACTCGCTTGCTTAAATCAAAGAAGAATGAAGAAATGTGTTGTTTTTTTCATAAGTGTTACTAAACTACAAAATAACAGCAGTAAGCTGCTTAATGCATTTATCAGCATTATAATGAGAAAAGCAAAGATGTTTTAGTATTTCCTTCGTAAGTTTTCTTATTTTAATACATTCCATTTCGTTGAACTTGGCGTGTACAGATGTCTTGTAAAGAAAAACTATAAAAAAAGAAGTAATTTTTAAGCAAATAATTCTTCATAAATGCATCTAAGAATAAAAATCCAAGAGCAAAAACTATTAATTCTTATCCTTTTGTATAATGCTACTAGTTAATTGTCTAGTATTATCAGATTTTGTTGTTGTTGTTGCATGTGAAATGTATGCAGAAAAAATACCAAATGTGATTTTTTAAATCTTTCAAATGTAAAATACCATTTTCTGTGTGACTGTATTCCCTTTCCATTACATTTGGTTTAAGCAGACAGGAAAAGGGTTAATTGTATTTGTTTTGTCTTGCAAAACTTCTGTTTCTTTGTAGGTATGTCTTAATCTTGCTAAACAAAAAGTAAACAACAGATTTAATTATAAAAACCTAACATTCTTACCCTTTTCATTATTTTAAACATACATTTATTGAGATGACAGTGCTTTACAAAAATGATAATTGCTGAAGTTTCCTTTATATGAGAGAGAGAGAGAGAGAGAGAGAGAGAGAGAGAGAGAGTCATCATTGTTGCTTTTTGTTGCTATAATATTCATATTAAATGTCAGAAAAAGAAACACAAATGTTTGAAGCTATTTTTTTCAGCTTTTATAAATGCATGATGGTTTAACAATAAAGTAACATAATTGATGCAGCCTGCTGCAATGTACAGATCTAATATTATAAATGACTACAAATATTTCTTATTTGACTATTTTTATTGTTGCACTTTTTGGTCTTATCTAGGTGCAATTTCCAATGTAATGATTCATGCAAAAAAAAAAATGCTTTTAAACGTTAAATGTGTTTTCTTTAAAAGCTTCACTGTTCACTCTTCTTGTTGCATTGCTTTATTTCTCTACTTCTATAGTCTTGATGTCTGTTGGTTTATATATTATTTATTTTTTCAGAATACATATAAAATATATACATCACAAGCAGCAGGGACAAGCAACAAGCATGCTTATATAAGCCTATCCCTGTGCGAGTAAATTTCAGAGTTAAATTTGGCAGAAGAATATTAACATTGTGCAATATATACATATACACATACACACACATGTCTGTTCTTTTTCTTTAGTCTATCTTAACCTATCAAATTTCCTTTTGCAACTACAGTTCTATTATAGAGATAGCCTATATTAAACCATAATGATGATGATGATGATGATGAAAATGATGATGATAAACAGTAGGCCTAATAATTTTATAGGCTTATTTACACAGTTGATCGAAAGCAGTAAATATAATTTTAAGATGAGAGCCTAACAGTAGGTTAGCAGCGATTAAAATCAGAAGTGCAGTGTAAATGAGATAAACAGTAGATTGGAACACAGTTATTAACTGGAAATGCTAAATCAAGCAATGTTCAGAAAAGCTATTACCGGTATTCAAGCTTACTTTTGGGTTTGAGTTTTGACGGATCTAGGATGAGTACAGGCCGAGTACAGGCCTACTGAATCATCAGCATTGGTACGGTAATTTAATCGGCTGAATGCATAATTCAGGCAACTTGTTGGCAAGCTGTATTTACATTATTAAAACCAGACACTTATTAACTTACTTTCAAAAAAAAAAAGCAGAATCGCTTGTTAATTTAAGCAAGCGAGTGTCCGGAACATAATCTACTGAAGCGGTTTGTTTACATAGCGCTAAGAACAAATTATCGCCCTTGGAATCATTTATCACGGGAATCGCTGGGGGGCGCTACGAGTGGCTACGTTTTGTAACTTTATATAGGCACTCTCCGAGATGAACCTTCTTTGCGTAGCTGTACTTTCTTTGGCGTCAGTGCTAGCCCATTTAATCGATCTTGACCAATTGAGGAACGTACACATGTCTTCAGAGTTTTTATTCTGGAAATCGTTCTTTCTCATTCCGCCGTGGTGATTGGCACAGCAGTTTTAGCAGGATGTGGATGTTTGGAAACATGTCACTGTCACATGCCTTCAACTCTGCTGCGGTCGTTTGTGGCGTTTCAGAGTTGGAATTGTGCCATTTGTTCACCCAGCGATTCCACTCAGCAGGGATGTCATCGCTGCTAGGCATATCGGCCTGCCACAGTTTAGCCAGGTCTGCGACGCCTGCTGGAACAGTGTTGAATCCAAGGTGCGTTGACTTCAGTAAAGCAGGCAGCATTAAGATCAGCCCGTTTGCTGAAACTTCAGCTTGGCCAAATCTTTGCTGAAGTTGGAGCAGAAGAAAATCTACAAAGGGGATAGACACAGACCGTCGGTAGTACTGCTCTGGTGTGTCAGCGGGTGGGTTGTCTTTCAGGATCTGCCTGTTGCCCTGTCGGGGGACTTCGAGGTCAACTCCAGCATCTGCGGCAAGTCTGTGGCTTGTCGAAACCAGTCCTCAAATGTGGCATCCATGCAATTTCGCAAGCCCTGCAAACTGGAGATCACAATCCGTATCTCCCGATACGCACTTGTGACGTTATTCTCTTACTTCTGCAAATGCACGGTGGTCCCACAAATGCACGGTGGGACACATAATGTATGCCAAGCCATACTTTGCATGCAGTTACCAGCGCCACAGTGAACCTGCAGCTTTGAAGGCTCTTGAGTAAGCCCGACGATCGAGTTAAAATGTCTGCGTCCCAGCTGCCTAGTCCTTCAGCCATCATCTGGCTGAGGCAGTGGCATACACTGCTGTGCATTTCATGGAACGTGGCAAGTGCCGTCAGCCGCTGCATCCACCGTGTTCTACACAGATCTACCAGCTTCTGCTTTTTGTGTCATTTGAATTGCAGCTCAAGACCTCTTCAAGTTTCCGTTGGCACTTTGGAGAAGAAGAAAAGAAAAGGGATATTTCCTTCAAGTCAGTGAACATGCTCATGATCTGGGGTACACTGCACGCTTTCATGACGCAAAGATTCAGGCAGTGGCTGGCGCAAAGGGACGTACAAGGCCTTGTTTGTATGATTTCTCGTAGGCGGGCCTGCACTTCTTGAAATCTGCCCGCCATGTTAGCGGCGCCATCATACCCTTGTCCTCTGAGATCCTGTGGGTCTAAACCCCAATTGTCTAGACACTGGAGTATGTTGTTTGCGATTGCTTCCATTGTTATCTTGTGACAAGAAACAAAACACACGATTTTTTCCCTGACGTTAAAGTCAGAATCCTCAAACCTTAAGACAATGGACAACTGCTCCCAGTTGCTGACATCTTTTTTTTTTTGGGGGGGGTGGGGTGGGAGGGTGGGGGGGATATACCCTTTATAGTCGCTGCCTGTGGCGCGCCCAAAACCCAACCTACCTAATATTAATTGTGTGTTGTTTTTTTTTCTGGGGGAGCAAACTGGAGTACCCGGAGAAAACCCCCGAGACGTTGCCCGAGTCGAAAGTAAATAATATTCGGAGAAACATAACGCCCAGATGCTGGTTCGATCCCACACATGCCTGTGACTTCGTTCGTCAGAACAGTGAAGTACTTTGCTTCGCGGACCTCAGCAAGCAGATTCTCTGTGATTTGATCAGCAATGATGTCAATTATTCGATTTTGGGTGGTCTTTGAGTAGTACGAGGGTCGCATGTCTTTAAATGTTCGCCGAGACATTCATCCCCTGCCTTGATGCGAAATTCAAGCAATGTGTTGAACTTGCTCGCGTTCTCTTTTTCTAACACCCCGTCATCTCTGGAGACCCTCAGTGCAAACCCCTGCCGTCCGCATAACAGAACAGTCTCAGCAACGCTTGCAAGAATCTTGCGGTTGAATTCAATATCAAGCAAACTGATCACGCTTGTTGCCGGCTTACTCATTGTTTGAAGGAAATTCTCACTCCGTTCCAGTGCACCTTGGTGATATTTACAAGCAGAATGTTCTTTAAACTTTTCTAGTGCTTTCTTCCAGTGTTTGAAGGCACAAGTCACAAACTGTCCAGTAGGGATCCTTCCTGAAGCGGTAAAGAACACGCAGTGTTTGCAATACAACCCATCTTCTGCAGGAGAATAAGCTAGCCATGGATAGGCTTTTCAGCCACCTGCCTTGGCAATGTCGTAAATGTCCTGACTGTGTCGTAATAGGAAACTGATAGTTCTCCGAAGGGGTCCAATGTTTAGTGAGGAGAGAGAACTTGTCGTTGTCAGTATCTCATCACCAACACACTTTCCAAAGTCCGGCCGGGTTCCATGAAGTGAGCTGTCTGAAAACTTTACATGCAAAAACCCCCAAAACAATTAGAAATAATGCTAGAGTCAGAACTAGACTTGGCTTATTAATAATCTACAAATTAACCTACACATTCTTCAGTCTGTTTCTTGTTCTTCTTCTTCTTCTTCTTCTTCGTGGTTGTTGTTGGTGTTGACTTTAATAGTTTGAACAAAAGTTTGAAATATATATTTTTTTAAACCTAATTAATGAATAACTCAATGAATGGAGATAACAACTACTTACATTCAGACTCCGTTGTAGTTTGTCTAGGAGCAGTTGTAGTTTTCTTGGGAGCAGCTGAAGTAGACGTTTGAGACAAATCAGACGTGGAGGGTTGAGGAGTGTCTGGCGTGCAGGGCCTGGGCACACTACTGGCAGTAGGACTGTGGCTTGTACAAAGAACATTCAGGGACTGTTGTGTGTGTGTGTGTGTGTGTGTGTGTGTGTGTGTGTGTGTGTGTGTGTATGCCACTGTAGTGACTGTGACAGAGAGCATAAATAGATCATGCTTTTGAACAGAAAAAAGAAACAAAGGCTAACGATAATTCAGTTTCTACTAATGATTCGGCGAATATAATAACGAATGGAAGGGGTGGCGAGAAAAAGTAGGGTGCGGTTGGGGATGGTCAGTAGGAGGAGAAGAAGCAGAAGACATATTAGGAAGTAGAATAGATTGTTCCAATTGTTCAGAGTAAAGGGGCAAAATACAGTACAGAGGAGAGACAAGATCATGATACAACTTACCTACAAAAGTAGTCATTATTTATTTACCTGACTTTTGCCAAAAACATTGCAGACGTTTTGTACCTGCGGCGTCAACAGGGATTAGCGCTTTCCTTTTTGGCATATTGTCAAAATTTCGGCGCAAAAATGCTTCCGAAGTATACGTACTATTACTTTAAGCTAGTCGACTACAGAGACCGCAAAATAGGACACGCATAAAATTAAACACTAGATTCTAATATTCTTTCTTTGTTGAATTTGTTTCTTTGTTTGTTTATTTTTATCTGTCTTTCGTTCATTCTTCTTACACACACACACACACACACACCCGCACACCCCCCCCCCCACACACACTTTTTTAGGGTGGGGGTGGGGAGTGGGGCGGGCCTCCTGGGCCCCTGTTGCAGGTCCGGCCCTGCATGTACATCGCTACACACATACATGCCTACTCACACACGCACACATAGACGTGCGTGCGTGCACACATACACATGCTCATCCACCACACACAGACAGATACACACTTAAAGACACACACAGACACAGAGACAGACACAAATCAATTAAACAATATTTCATTTATTGTCTATTCACACATTCAGGTGATATTAGACATTAATTAATAACAACAACAATATCAATCAAATCACAATTAAGAAACCTTATAACAAAATGGAAGGAAATGGAAAAAGGGATTTAACACCAAACTATAAAAGTCTACCAATAGGAGTCATTGCAATAATTTTCACAACTGCTGTTATCATATCTGTGAATGATGTAATACAGCATCTAAAGAATGTCCATATTCAGTCAGATGAGGTCCTTGGTTTTCATACTTTTTTTTTTAAAACTGGACATTCAAATAAAATATGGTACTGGTAGACTGATATATTTTTGCAACACACAATGAATATCTGCTGAATATTTAGTATTCCATGAGTTCATTCTTAACTTGTATATTAATTTTGACAACTGTCGTGAACAGTTTGGTATTGTAAGCCCCTCCGGTTGGCTTGTAAAATATTTCATTTGTAAAATAATAAATTAGTAAAATTGTAAGCCTCTTTGGATGGCTAGTAAAACATTTTGTTGTAAATTAATAAACTAGACTATTAATTAATTAAATTCTAATAAGTAGGTTGCATGTGCCTATGGTTGCTTTTGTTATACATGTACCTTGGCATACAAGCACTGAAGCAGACGACAAGGTGGAGAATGCAGGTACTAGAGATATTGCGTTACTGTGAACTGTGTGTTTTTCTAGTGGTGTAGAATGTGATCCTCGAATTGTATCTGATATTGATTTCTGTGAATGTGTTTGTAGAGCAAAATATTCTTATTTTATCTAGGGATGGTTATCAATACCAGATCTAAATTTAGAAGCTAAATTTTGTGTATGCAGTGAAAATGGCATACCTGTGAAGAATTATTTTAACGAATTTTTGGATGTGTTGTGTGGCGAAATTTGAGTGGATAATAGATTTTTTCAGAGTTGCTATGATCGTTTTGTGAAGAAAAATATGATTGCTCAGTAAACTGTAGAAAAGAATTTCCGGTTGCCATCCGTAGTCAAGGTAACCTGATTGAGAATTTTAGCGGAAGTCTAGATCTAAATAGTAGACTTAGTTTTCTTATGAAGAATTAATTCTAGCCTTTCCGCTGTCTGTATTTTTGTTGGTCTTTTATAACAAATTGAGTTATAAATGAAATGTAATGTAGAGGAGAAGTTTTAGATTAGGAATCGCAATTATAAAGAGAAAAGAAACAGTTCAATGGAAGAATTGAACAGGCCCTTATGTTTACAGTTTCGAGAAGTCGGTGAAAAATTGTGTTAATCCCGGTGCAGCTATCCGAGTCACTTGGAGCGCTAATCCTAAGTGATTAGGGTTGCTAAAACACCGTATCTCGTTTTTCTACACCGATTAGAAATATGTTTACACCGGGTGTAAACATAGAAGAAAAAGTTTAATGGGAGAATTACACAGAGCCTTTTCCGTTTACAGTCCGGAGAAGTCGGTGCAAAATTGTGTTAATCCCGGTGCAGCTATCCGAGTCACTTGGAGCGCTAATCCTAAGTGTTTTAGGTTGCTAAAACACCGACTCTCGTTTTTCTGCACCGATTATAAATATGTTTGCACCGTATTGGAATAGGTCGAATAGCCATACCTTTAAAATTGGCGGCCATTTAGGTGCGCAACCGGTGCAAAGCTGTTTGAGCCGGTGTATTTTCTTTAAGAATTATCAGATCTTACTCCTCGACGGTTCATAATTAAGTATGACAAATAAACTTCTTACCTATGTTAACGGTAGACCCTGTTATTTTCCAAGAACCAGTGCATTTGACTAAAATCCGTATACACTAGAGTGTTTTACCTCTCTCCATGATACATGAATGTTAAAACTAATATCTGATTTGCTAGTATAGATTACGTGTTGTGAAACATGGATGCTGATTGTCTGCTTATAAAAGGAGCTGTAATGGCGGCGAACGCTCTTACGCTGATTTAGATCCAAGAAGATGACATCTTGAATTTGAAAGTAAAATTTTGTTAGGTTTAGGCGTACGTGGACTTAGTTTTTTTTCAACACTATTTTCGGCCTTTTTGGAACTTTAGAATTACAATAGCACAATAAGTCCACGTAAAGAACAAAATTTCTAACTAAAATCTCCTAAATCGGTAGATATTTTATTGCGAAAATATGAAATTTCCAAATTCTGAAGATTATTCTGGAAAGTTATGAATGGATTTGAATTCTTGATCCTCTGTGTTCTGTGACTTTAAAATATTTTATTTTACTAGTGCTAATTCTCTGTGGTAGGCTGGAAATGTTTCGAATCTACATCATTTCAACACTTTGGTTTTTGACGAAATACCAAGAATTTTATTTTCTTTACGTATTTAACCTAAATAATAATTTTTAGAACCTTAGAAAACATGCAACAACCTGAAATCTGTAATCTATTATT
This sequence comes from Oncomelania hupensis, assembly GCA_036898135.1. NCBI lineage: Eukaryota > Metazoa > Mollusca > Gastropoda > Littorinimorpha > Pomatiopsidae > Oncomelania > Oncomelania hupensis. Next base: position 23,231,100 of record CM072514.1, read on the forward strand.
ATTTCGTTACAATTATAGAATGAAATATTTAGCAGAACTTAAATAATTATTAATTTTATATTATGAAATTTCCTGGAAGTAAATATCTTTTTTGTTTCAATAACTATTTTTGCAAGAAAGACAACTGTGTCCGGGGACGTTAATCTACTCACCTAACCTAACCTAACCTGTTTAAATTTTTGATGACTGTGAGCAAAACCCAAAAAACCAACCCCAAAGAAGAAAATAAATTATTTTTCCATTTCCCCATCAGTCTGTGTGTGGTCTTGTTTGTATAAAATGTTTTGTGAAGTGTGTTGTTTAAATAAATTTGTGTTTAGTTTAGTAGTTCTTTTTCTTTCTAATTACTCTAATTGTTTAGTATAAGATACAACTCTGATTCTATCTTTTATTGAAATTAATCAATGCATTTTCATTACATGCACTTCAACTAGACTTTTATAATTTATACAAATAAAGTTTCTTAATAAAATTAACAGTATATTTTACACATAAAATTAAATATTGAAGGTAAATAAATTTTTCTCTGACAGACCTTTGTTTCCTCAGGTTGTGGTGTGGGAAGTAATATTTTAAAATGCATTTTCTCCGCTGTGGGCGGGAGGTGTTGTCTTTTGGGTTGTGGATTTGGATGTCTCGGCGAGCCTATACCTGTGGAAAGATCGGTTTGTCGGAGATGGTGTCAGAACTGATTTTTATTAAACCCCATCTCTTGTGAGCCCTATGAAGCCTTCCTGACGAACCTGCGTGGTGTGCTTTTTTGGGGGTTCTCTCTTTGTGGAAACCAGTACACCATGGGGGTGAAAGGGGTTTCCAGTATATAAACCTTTTTAATGCTACTAAAAACTGATAAACATAACATAACATAACATTATCTTTGTTACGTCTGAGACGCGCGCGGCGGTGCGAGTGGGACGCGCGCGATAGATCTGATCGTTTTATTTTGCAAAGCATGCTGTTACGTTGAAACGCGAACGAAAGTATGTCGGAAGCGCGCACGATAGATCTAATCGTTTCGTTTTGCAAAGTATTCAATAATGGAGTTTATTTACCTTTGATTTGAGTTTGCATTGTTGTTAGGAGAGGCTTTGTATAACGTGGATAATTTTCGTTGGTCGATATTGTTAGAGAATACTCTGGATCTCCTTGTTTACTATCGATCGAAGTTTCGGGATGATTGTCGAAGAAAGAGAAGGTTCGGGGTATGTGTGGAGAGATGAATGACGTAAGTCAGTGAGGACGATCTTTTATTCGATTGGTGGCAGTGCGTCATTTCTACTGTATTCGAAATCTTTCCGGAAGAGAGAGAGATTATAAAATTGTGTGCCGCACTGTTGGAGAGAGAGATTGTTGTTGATAGTTGAAGAGTTGCTGTGAAAGTTGTTGAGTTGAGTTGAGAATTGTATGCAGTTGTTGATGTGTGCTGAATAAAAGTGGAAAACTTCATACGTCGACTTTGTGACTTGTATGCTGTTTGGACGGGTTGCGTGAATAAACGAATCTGAGTTACACAACTATCAGGAATTCAAGCATCGGGGCTGAATCAGATACTGATAGAAAACACCATCATCGATTCGAGTGTAACATTTTGGGGGTCAAGCCGCGATTCACGCCATAGCCAAGGGTTCAACTGCTACAACAAGCGAGTCAACGTTACGAGAGGCAGTCATCGAGGGTAGCCGCCAACGAGTTGCGTCGAGAGGGGCCAACATACTGGGACTACATCACCGATAGGTTCGGGTTGACTGCAAGGGCGTGTAGTCGCTGAAGAGTTGCTTCGTGAGCGAACAACAGATCGGGACTACGTGGCTGCCGTAAGACTACGTCGAGGGACAGTCTCGGAGCTACATCGCCAGTGTTACAGAGAGCGGCGAGCGGACGTCGCGTCTACTTCAGCACAGGAGCGTATACATCAACACCAGCGTGGTGCAGCGTCGCATACGACGAGGACAGCGGGGCCTGCGTCAACGAAGGCGACTAGTGACAAGCATCAGCGCTACTGCAGAAAGCGTGCTGTTCTAGAACAGTCTAGAAAGGTACAGCACAGTCAAGAACTTTCCAGAAAAAAAGAACTCTCCAGTCAAGAACTTTCTAGAAAAAGAACTTTCCAGAAAAGAACTTTCCAGAAGCATCAAGATGGCTGACTTCTGGCAGAAAGGGATGCAACTGAATCTAAAAGGCAAACAGCTGACGGAGTACGTCAAGTCTCAGGAGAGAATACAAGAAAGAGAAATAGAGGAGCAGCGACGTCGTGAAGACAGAGAATCAGAGGAGCAGCGACGCCGTGAAGAAAGAGAATTTGAACTGAAGCGTCTGGAAATTGAACAGCAGCAGCAAGAAAGAGAGCGTCAGTACCAGCTAGAGTTGGAGCGTATCCAAAACAATCAGCATGCGCCACAAGTCACCAACGACCATACGGCTCCAAAATTGCCAGCGTTTGTCGACGGGAAGGACCAGATCGACAGCTATCTGGCGAGATTCGAAAGGTTCGCCGAAAGCTCCAACTGGCAACCTCGGGACTGGGCGATTCGACTAAGTGCACTTCTGACAGGGCAAGCGCTCGAAGTTTACACCAGACTGTCGAACGATGACGCCAAAAACTACGACGTCTTGAAAGAGGCCCTATTGCAGTGCTACAACTTTACAGAGAAGGGCTACCGTAAACGCTTCCGTGAATGCCGGCCTAAGTCAGACGAGACGCCAAAGCAGTTTGTGGAGCGCCTGTCGTCATATCTACACAAGTGGGTGGAGTTATCAGGCGAAAGGAAGTCTTACGACAGTCTCCATGACCTGATCGTAAAGGAACAATTTCTCAATGCCTGTCACAAGGACCTAGCGACCCACTTAGAAGAACAAAAGCTGCAGACGCTTAAAGATGTGACTGAGGCTGCTGAAAGATATCTTATCGCTCATGGGAAAACCCTGGGGCCACCCAGCGCGACGAAACATTTTCAGAAGACTGCAAACCATGGGAACCAGATCCAAGGGAGCCAGACGAGCCAGAGACAGACGGACTCCACGCCTCCTCCCAGGGAAGGGCAGTCAAGAGGCTGTTTCACCTGCAACGCTATAGACCACAGAGCGGCTAATTGTCCTCAAATCAAAAGTAGCGGACAGCGGAGCAGTACGGACAACGCAGCGGCGGGCAACCGGCAGAGGCGGTTCTCCAATCAACGGCAAAACAGTAGATCTGACCATCAAGTGTGCGGCGGGAGCGTCATTCTTCCGAGTGAGACCAAACGCACAGCTACTCCTGCGGACGTGCAAGAGTGCATGACCGATGGCCAACTCCTCCTTGCCAACGGGAAATCCATCCCCGTCGTCGCCAGCGCAGCTGTGACCGTACAGAACATGTCTGTTTCCAAGGGACGCGTCGGAAATCATGAAGTGACTGTCTTAAGAGACTCTGGCTGCAGTGGGGTCATCGTCAGAGAAGATTTAATCGCCAAAGAACAGTTCACTGGCGATTCTAAATGGACACTTATGGCCGACAGCAAATGTGTGAGAGCGCCAGTTGCAAAGATTCAAGTCAACACCCCTTTCTATGTAGGCGAAGTCGAAGCGGTTTGCCTGAAGAAGCCGCTATACGATTTGATGATCGGGAATATCGACGGCGCGAGGCGACCCGACGACCCCGATTCAGAATGGAGTCCTGCCTCAACCCAACGTGTCGAAGTTGCGGAGGAGGATCCGTTGCCGTTTCCCGATGGAGTTCTTACAGAGTTGCTATGGGACAATGTGGTTACTCCGGCTCAGCACTGCCGACCAGAGATCGTCGGTGCTGTTACTACCAGGGCCCAGGCCAAGAGAGACAAGACGTCTACGCCACTGAAGGTCGCCGACAACTCTAAAGCTGCCATCGTGGACAGAGATAAGCTGATCCAGCTCCAGGAAGCTGACAGTACTTTAAACAAGTACAGGAACCGCCAAGACCACGTGACAAAGGGCAGTGGCACGGTCTATTTTGAGATGAAGGCCAAGATCCTGTATCGAATCTTCCAGCACCCGAGGGTCAACGGAGGGAAACCACTACATCAAGTATTGGTACCATTACCCCTAAGGCGCCAGGTGATGGAAGTAGCGCATGACTCAATCATGGGAGGTCACCTGGGCATCAAGAAGACGTCGGACAGAATCCAGGCGGTGTTCTACTGGCCAGGACTTCATGCGGACGTCAGCCGTTTCTGCCGATCATGTGACATTTGCCAGAAGACCATACCTCGAGGAAGGGTCCCGAAAGTGCCTATGCAGAGGATGCCTCTGATCGACCGACCTTTCAAGAGGGTGGCCTTAGACTTAATCGGCGAAATAAGACCTCCGAGTGAAGAAGGTCATCGATGGGTACTGACTTTAGTGGACTATGCGACTCGGTACCCAGAAGCAGTGCCTCTGAAGAAGATTGACACTGAAACTGTAGCAGAGGCACTGGTGGACATGTTCAGTAGACTTGGAGTGCCTGAAGAGATCCTGACAGACCTCGGGACGCAGTTCGTCTCTGACTGCATGAAGGAGGTCAACAGACTGCTGAGCATCCGGCATTTGACTACGACACCCTACCATCCGATGTGCAACGGGCTTGTCGAGAAGTTCAATGCTACGCTGAAGTCCACCCTGAAGAAACTGTGCAGCGAGCAGCCCAGACAATGGCATCGCTATATCAACGCCTTACTTTTCGCCTACAGAGAAGTGCCGCAGGAGTCCACCGGCTTTTCTCCGTTCGAGCTACTGTACGGAAGAACCATCCGAGGGCCGATGCACATCCTAAAAGAACTGTGGACGAAAGAAGTAGACACCCCAGAGGTGAAGAACAGCTACCAGTACGTGTTTGAGCTACGGGAGAAGCTGGAGCAGACTCTCGAGATAGCCAGAGAAAACCTGAAGAAATCCCAGGACTGTGGAAAGCACTACTATGATCGTAGGGCTGTGAGCAGGAAGTTCAAACCTGGCAACAAAGTGCTGGTGCTGCTACCTACCGATCATAATAAGTTGCTGATGCAGTGGAAAGGCCCGTACGAAGTGGAGACCGTGGTGGGGATTAACGACTATAAGGTGAAGGTTGGCCAGCATTCCAAGATATACCACGCCAACCTCCTTAAGCTGTACGTGGAAAGGCCATCAGAGACTGTGCATGCAGCAACAGCAGCTGAGATCGACAACAGCTTTGACAGCGAGGAACTGTTGGAACTGGGAGACTTCCATAGCAAAGAAGGCATCGATGATGTTAAGCTAGGACCGAGCTTGACAAAAGGTCAAAAGTTGGAGCTCAAGGACCTTATGGGCGAGTTTCCCCATAGCTTCAGTGATGTCCCAGGCTCTACGACTTTGGTCGAACGTGAAGTCCACACCCAGACCTTGAGGGAGCTGTTCCACCGTCCCGCAGAAGCCAACCTGACCGTGAGACCCAGCGAATGCATTCTGGGAGCTGACAACGTCGACTGCGTCGGACATCCGATGGAAGAAGGAGACAACGGAGGACGCACTGATTCCGGGGAAGCCCACGTAATCATCGTCTTTGACCCTGGGCCGATGACGACCGCAACTGACGAGGGCGTCGATTCCTTGCGAACGAAAGAACATTGACTGTGTGGACGAACTATGAATATTGGTAATGACAGACTTGAAAATGAAAAACGTTGACTGGGTAAATGATCTGTGAACATTGACAGTATCCAGAAAGACTTGCAGATGAGAAACTTTGACTCTGTGTGAATGAACTGTGAACATTGACATTATCCAGGCAGATTTGAAGATGAAAACCATTGACTCTGTGTAGATAAGCTGAGCGCAATTACAGTCTTCAGACAGTCTTAAATTAGTTTCAATTGAGGACTTTGTTTGTGCATTACGTTTCAACGTTGTTGAAAGAAATTGGGTAAATTTCTTCTTGAGTGGGGGGTTATGTTACGTTGAAACGCGAACGAAAGTATGTCGGAAGCGCGCACGATAGATCTAATCGTTTCGTTTTGCAAAGTATTCAATAATGGAGTTTATTTACCTTTGATTTGAGTTTGCATTGTTGTTAGGAGAGGCTTTGTATAACGTGGATAATTTTCGTTGGTCGATATTGTTAGAGAATACTCTGGATCTCCTTGTTTACTATCGATCGAAGTTTCGGGATGATTGTCGAAGAAAGAGAAGGTTCGGGGTATGTGTGGAGAGATGAATGACGTAAGTCAGTGATGACGATCTTTTATTCGATTGGTGGCAGTGCGTCATTTCTACTGTATTCGAAATCTTTCCGGAAGAGAGAGAGATTATAAAATTGTGTGCCGCACTGTTGGAGAGAGAGATTGTTGTTGATAGTTGAAGAGTTGCTGTGAAAGTTGTTGAGTTGAGTTGAGAATTGTATGCAGTTGTTGATGTGTGCTGAATAAAAGTGGAAAACTTCATACGTCGACTTTGTGACTTGTATGCTGTTTGGACGGGTTGCGTGAATAAACGAATCTGAGTTACACAACTATCAGGAATTCAAGCATCGGGGCTGAATCAGATACTGATAGAAAACACCATCATCGATTCGAGTGTAACACATGCAATAATAGAATGTATTTATCTTTGATTTGATTTTGCGTGGTTGTTAGAAGAAGCTTTGTATAACGTTTGTCACGAATTGGCTAGTTTAAACTCTGCCTATCGACTATTCAGCATGGGTAGCCTTTGTAACAGTAGAGAGTTAGTATAGTACACAGCAGCAATTAAATTACAGCACACTGCGAGCCTGAGCCACACACCCAGCGCAGTGACGTCAGCACTTGAGTTTTGAATCGGACCGTTGGAACCAATGGGAGAGCTTAGGCAAAGTGGTTGGAGCCAGTTTGACTAGGTCCAAACCCCGCACATTTTTGGTTAGTTGGGAGTAATACACCGAAGTGTTAACAGCTAGAAAGCTGGCAGAGAAATCTCTCTACACTTAGACCAGGAAGCAGGACTTAGGAATCGTAGAATTCTATCAAGTCACACGGGCCTGAACTTGTCAAACAGACGGGCAGGCGAGCTATCCCGAGCTATCCCGAGCTATCCTGTGAACCCCACTCCACAGAAACAAGTTGGTTGAGGAACCTCTACCGCACAAGTCGGAACGAGCGACCCGGTAAAACTCCCTGTCAGACCCCACAGCGTGGCAAGGGAACCCAACTACACAACGACACAGGTGGACCAGAAGCTACCTCACAGAAGGACTTCGAACTCCCCACACATGAGTTAAGTGCATAAGGCGAAGGTGCACTTAAACTGATTATAACAGGACCACAGTAGTCCAACTCTTCATAAACTGTAAAAAGGACCACAGTAGTCCAAATCTACATGAAATATAAGAGCAAGTGCCCGATGAAGATAGAACAGCTGCATAGACTATCAGCGATCGAACTATTAGCATTGAAAGAGACTTTTTAAGTTAGATTAGTACTTAGAGAACCTTGTATAGAGTAGAAGAAATAAATGTGTGATTTTAACTGTTATCAAAAGGCTGGACTACATATGATTCATAGCCGTGTGAAAGCTAGTGTGACAGTATTCTTTTACCATTTTTCTATCTATTTCTGTACCCCAACCTTAACACAGAACGAGCTAAACAAATAAATTTATTAAAGTAATTCATAGGGTGACTTACTAGCAGTTCCCACCGAATAAACGTGAGGGTCCATAATTCCATTGTGCAGAGCCCATAAACCCCACGTGACACTTTAATTGGCGAGCCTAGCTAGGATCTGTGTATAATAGGAATTGGGTATAACCGGATCTAAGTACAATAAAATTAGATAATAGTAGTAGTAGAATAACTTAGAATAGTTGTAAGGGTATATAACACTGATCAGTTTTGGTGCACTATTCTTTAGTTAAAAACTTGTTTGCTTCAAATATTTTTGTGCCTGTATGTTGCATTGTTCTTTTGCAGGTTTTGCTTAAGTAACTGTTGTATGCCATTTGACTCTTGTTTTAGTCTATTATTGATTACGAATTTGATTGTCTTTGCATTGTTTTTATTGACTTGCAATATTGCTAGTGTTTTGGTATTCCACGTGATTCAGAGGTTGTTCATAGACACGTTTGGCAATGTCGGACCCAGTGGCCTTGAGATTGCGCTTCAAGGAATTAGGGGAAGCCTTACACTTAGCAGGGGGAGACCTAATTGCGTATATCAATGCAGAGGTAGAGAAACAGGAGGCTAAGGCAGAGAGAGCAGCAGAGAGAGAACAGAAGAAACTCGAAGCAGAACAGAGAAAATTAGAACTAGAAGCAGAGCAGAAGAAACTAGCATTAGAAGCAGAGCAGAAGAAGTTAGAAGCAGAGCAAAAGAAATTAGAACTAGAAGCAGAGCAGAAGAAGTTAGAAGCAGAGCAAAAGAAAGCAGAGTTAGAAGCAGCAAGAGAACAGAAGAAATTAGAATTAGAAGGAGAACAGAAGAAGGCAGCATTAGCAGCAGAGAGAGAAGCAGAAGTTAGGAGATGGGAGTATGAGCGGGCAGAAAAAGAAAAAGAAAGGGCAGAAAAAGAAAAAGAGAGGGAAGAAAAGGAAAAAGAAAGACAGCATGAGTTAGAGCTAAGAAGATTGGGATCAGGAGCTTCAAGTTCTTCCTCAACCCCTTCCCACTCAGATCAGCTAGAGGTAGCATCCAACCCTGTACAAGGAATGTCATTTCCACTGGGAACATTCAATGAGAGAGAAGAAGGTCTAGATCTCTATCTCACTAGGTTTGAGCGTCTAGCAACAGAGTACAAACTAGATCCCACTCATTGGTCTTTTAAGCTTAGTCAAGGGCTTAGAGGAAAGGCTTATGACATCTACAGTAAGCTACCGACTGACAGAGTGACTGACTATCACAAGGTAAAAGAGGCACTCCTAACGGGATTCGAACTGACAGGAGAATGCTACCGGCAAAAGTTCCGCACCAACCGGAGAGGGAAAGGAGAGAGCTATGCGCAGTTCGCGGATCGGTTGTCCACAACGCTGGATAAGTGGATTAGCCAGTCAGCCACGGCTAAGACGTATGATGGACTGACAGAACTGTTAGTATGGGAACAGCTACGGGAAACCATGACCCCCGAGCTGAGGACATTCTCAGTAGAGCAGGGCGCGGAAAGACTGGAAGATCTGGTCAAGGTCGCAGATAGGTACGTGGCCGCACACGGAGAAGCCAAGAGCTTCAGGCGAGACCTAAAGCCTAACGGGAAAGAGGCACAGAAACGAAGCCCTACCCGGGAAGAGCGCACCGCGAATAAGCCGAATAATCCCAGACCTGGGCAAAATAAAGGACCCAACACGGAATTCGGGAAAAGAGGTCCCGCAGAACAGAGACGGTATTGTTCGTTCTGCAACAGAAACAATCACTCCACCGCAGAATGTTTCAAGTTGGCCGCACAACGTAGGGAAGAGCGCGAAAGCCGGCCAGCGCACAGAGTTCTAACTCAAAGCAGCGGTAACAAGCCACACACAATCGGAGATCACCCATCGGTGACAGACACGGTCAAGGTCAACGGAAAAGAAGCGAACTGTCTGTATGACACAGGTCTATCATACGACGCGATAGTTAGCGAATCTCTTGTATCGCGCGCGGACTTGACAGACAAGACAGTCGACTTACAAGGAGCAGACTTGACGAAACCGACGACTACTTGCCCAATAGCATGGATAGAAGTAGAGAGTAGGTACGTCACAGGACGAATCCAAGCAGCTGTTTTACAGAAACCCCTGTATGATCTAGTGCTAGGTTGTAGGTATGTGTTCTTAGGCACGCCCCCTAAAACTGTAGAGATAGCTGCAGTGCAAACCAGGGCCCAAGCTAAAACCCAACCACCCCAGCCCGAGTTCGCTCCGAACCCAGGACTCGAAGAGATCAAAACAGCACAGAAAGAAGACCCCTCGATAGCGAAGTGCTTCCAGAAGCTACCCAAGGCGCACACACCCCCGCACAAGGGAGACTTCTACATGGAAGAGGGAATTCTTCATCGACAAGGAGATGGAGATCACACCCAACTAGTACTGCCAGCCACCCTTCGAGCCCAAGTACTAGAATTAGGCCACAGCATGCCACTCAGCGGACACATGGGAATTGGAGCCACAGTGCAGAGAATCAGCGCACACTACTATTGGCCAGGAATCACGGAGGATGTCAAGCGCTACGTGAAATCTTGCCACCAATGTCAACGATATTCCCCGCGACATCACACAGTACCAGTTACCTTAGGACCATCGGTAGTAGTCGGCGTACCATTCCAGCAAGTCTCAGTAGACATAGTAGGACCACTGCCCATGACCAAGAAGAGGAACAGATTTCTACTCACACTCGTCGACGCATGTACGATGTGGTGCGAAGCAGTCCCGTTGCCAGCGATCGACACCAAGAAGATTGCAGATGCACTCATCGCCATCTTTACCAGAGTCGGATTCCCGGACAGCATTAGAACGGACAACGGATCTCAGTTCACCGGCCGCCTGATGCAAGACGTGTTCGAGCTGATACAAGTTCATCACATTCGCACACCACCATATCACCCAGCCAGCAACGGACAAGTAGAAAGACTGAATGGAACCCTTCTCACCATACTCAGGAAAGTCGCCGACGACAATCCAGAAGCGTGGGACACCTACGTGAATGCGGCACTGTTCGCATACCGAGAAACGCCCCATGCAGCCACAGGCTACACCCCGTCAACCTTGCTATTCGGCAGACCTCTAGCAGGACCGCTAGAAGCCCTACGCAGAAGTTGGACGGAAGCCAAGATAGACGACACACCAAGAGGTGCCACCAAGTACGTCGCAGACCTGCAGGAAACCCTCAAAGCAACGTGGAAGAAAGCTGGTGAAGCACTGAAGAAGGCAAGAGCCCGTCAGGCGAAGTACTACAACCGCCACGCGAAGGACAGAGAACTGCAAGTCGGCGATCAAGTGCTACTCTTACTTCCAAGTGGAACCAACAAGCTGGACATCGCTTGGAGAGGACCGTACCGGGTGACTGCCAAGAAATCCAAGACAGTCTACCAAGTAGAGGTGAACGGGAGAGCCCGATACCACCACATCAATCTCCTCAAGAAGTACACGGACCGACCAGCGACCCCCAGCACTCACAACTTGTTAGCCATCGCCATCGCGGAAGAAGGAGAAAGCATGGAGACCAATGCAGTAGAGTATCCCCTGCACTCCAAAGAAACCTACAAAGACGTGATACTCAACGGAGACCTAGCCGCTAAACAGCAACAGCAAGTACGACAGGTCATTCGCCAACATCAGACTGTGCTAACAGACCGACCAGGGAGGACAGCGGAATGTGAGACAGCATTCCAAACACTCAAGGACAGAATGACATCGGCGCCAGTACTCCACCTACCCGATTTGACTCAGCCATTCGTTCTTCGCACCGACGCAAGCGACTTAGGCCTCGGAGCAGTACTGCTACAGCGCGACCCCAAGAATGCAGAGACGCTATTCCCCGTCGCCTACGCCAGCAGAAAATTGAGACCCGCCGAGACCCACTACGCCACGTCGGAGAAAGAATGCCTTGGACTAGTCTGGGCCATACAGAAGTTTCAACTCTACCTGTATGGGACCCACTTCACAGTTCAGGTGGACCACCAACCACTATCGTTCCTGGCAGCCTCCAAGTCTTTGAACTCTCGCCTGATGAGATGGGCACTCACCCTTCAGGCATACTCATTCCAAATCGAGTACATCCCCGGCAAGGAAAACCACGGAGCCGACTACCTCAGTCGCCATCTCGTGGAGGACACAGCAGCTGTCGCCCACCCAACACAACTAAGGGCCACAGCACCAGAATTCGTCCCCGCCCAGTAATACCCTGTCACTAGTGTCCATAGCTACCTGGCACAGCAGTGCAGCTCAGGTAGAGCAACTTACTTAGTTTGTAAATAGGACCCTAGGATAGTGCAGTGTTAAACTAGGCTCTGTAGTAGAAAAAGGTCGAATCCAGTAGTCATCGCCTTTTTTCAGTTGAGGGAGCCTGTCACGAATTGGCTAGTTTAAACTCTGCCTATCGACTATTCAGCATGGGTAGCCTTTGTAACAGTAGAGAGTTAGTATAGTACACAGCAGCAATTAAATTACAGCACACTGCGAGCCTGAGCCACACACCCAGCGCAGTGACGTCAGCACTTGAGTTTTGAATCGGACCGTTGGAACCAATGGGAGAGCTTAGGCAAAGTGGTTGGAGCCAGTTTGACTAGGTCCAAACCCCGCACATTTTTGGTTAGTTGGGAGTAATACACCGAAGTGTTAACAGCTAGAAAGCTGGCAGAGAAATCTCTCTACACTTAGACCAGGAAGCAGGACTTAGGAATCGTAGAATTCTATCAAGTCACACGGGCCTGAACTTGTCAAACAGACGGGCAGGCGAGCTATCCCGAGCTATCCCGAGCTATCCTGTGAACCCCACTCCACAGAAACAAGTTGGTTGAGGAACCTCTACCGCACAAGTCGGAACGAGCGACCCGGTAAAACTCCCTGTCAGACCCCACAGCGTGGCAAGGGAACCCAACTACACAACGACACAGGTGGACCAGAAGCTACCTCACAGAAGGACTTCGAACTCCCCACACATGAGTTAAGTGCATAAGGCGAAGGTGCACTTAAACTGATTATAACAGGACCACAGTAGTCCAACTCTTCATAAACTGTAAAAAGGACCACAGTAGTCCAAATCTACATGAAATATAAGAGCAAGTGCCCGATGAAGATAGAACAGCTGCATAGACTATCAGCGATCGAACTATTAGCATTGAAAGAGACTTTTTAAGTTAGATTAGTACTTAGAGAACCTTGTATAGAGTAGAAGAAATAAATGTGTGATTTTAACTGTTATCAAAAGGCTGGACTACATATGATTCATAGCCGTGTGAAAGCTAGTGTGACAGTATTCTTTTACCATTTTTCTATCTATTTCTGTACCCCAACCTTAACACAGAACGAGCTAAACAAATAAATTTATTAAAGTAATTCATAGGGTGACTTACTAGCAGTTCCCACCGAATAAACGTGAGGGTCCATAATTCCATTGTGCAGAGCCCATAAACCCCACGTGACAACGTTGATAATTTTAGTTGGTCGATATTATTTGAGAATTTTCTAGAGTTGGTTGTTTACTATCGATCGAAGCGTGTGGATAATTCTAGTGGTAACCAGAGAGGCTTCCATCCTAAATATGGTTGTATGACGTGAGACAGTGATGACAAAATTTGTTCTGATTGGTTAAAATTGTGTCGCGCTCGATCATTCGAAAGTTCTCTCGAGTATATAGAGACTATATATGTACCGCACTGTTTGAGTTGAGGGAAGATTGTAAAGTAGAAAGTTGTAAAGAAAAAGTGGAAAAAGCGATTGTATGCAGTTGTTGATTTTCGCTGAATAAAGTTGGAAAACTTCATACGACGACTCCTGCCTTGTTGCTGAGTGAACGGGTTGCTTGGATAAACGAATTTGAGTTACACTTATCAGGATTCAAGCATTGGGGCTGAATCACCTACTGATAAAAACAAAACCAACATCGATTGTAACATTTTGGGGGCCATTCTGCGATCCACGCCATAGCCAAGGGCTCATCTGCTACAACAAGCGAGTCAACGTTACGAGAGGCAGTCATCGTGGGTAGCCGCCAACGAGTTGCCTCGGGAGGGGCCAACATACTGGGACTACATCCCCGATAGATTCGGGTTGACTGCTAGGGCGTGTCACACAGACTCAACCAAAGCTTTTAGGTTTTGAGGTTAGTTCAGCCAGGCTAGCTATAAATAGCTTCGCCGGTGCTTTTTTCCTTTCCTTTCACTGGAAGGGAGGGTGTATGCAAGCTATAAATAGCCCGCAGCCAGCAAAATGTGGGGGAACCAAAGAGTGCTGCTCACATAGGCATTGAGCTGGTGTGGTGTAGTCGCCGAAGAGTTGCTTCGTGAGTGAACAACAGACCGGGACTACGTGGCTGCCGAAAGACTACGTCGAGGGACAGTATCGGACCTACATCGCCAGTATTACAGAGAGCGACGAGCGGACGTTGCGTCTACTTCAGCACAGGAGCGTGTACATCAACACCATCGTGGTGCAGAGTCGCATACGACGAGGACAGCGGGGCCTGCGTCAGAGAAGGCGACAAGTGACAAGCATCAGCGTTACTGCAGCGAGCGTGCTGTTCTAGAACAGTCTAGAAAGGTTCAGCATAGTCAAGAACTTTCCATAAAAGCATCCAGATGGCTGACTTCTGGCAGAAAGGGATTGAATTGAATCTAAAAGGCAAACAGCTGACATAGTACGTCAAGTCCCAGGAGAGAATATTGCGTGAAGAAAGAGAAGAACAGCGTTTATAAAGAGAAGAGCATCGTCGCCGTGAAGAAAGAGAATTAGAAGATAAGCGACGGCGTGAAGAAAGAGAAATAGAAGAACAGCGGCAAGAAAGAGATGTCCTGCGTCGGCGAGAAGAAAGATAGTTCGAGCTGAAGCATCTTGAAGGCTAGCGTCAGTACCAGCTAAAGTTGGCGCGCATCCAGCAACAGCTGAACGCGCCACATGTTATCAGCAACAACAAGGCTCCAAAATTGCCAGCGGAACAATACGGACAATGCAGCGGCGGGCAACCGGCAGAGGCGGTTCTCCAATCAACGGCAAACCAGTAGATCTGACCATCAAGTGTGCGGCGGGAGCGTCATTCTTCCGAGTGAGACCGAGCGCACAGCTACTCCTGCGGACGTGCAAGAGTGTATGACTGATGGCCAACTTCTCCTTGCCAACGGGAAATCCATCCCTGTCGTCGCCAGCGCAGCTGTGACCGTCCAGAACATGCCTGTTTCCAAGGGACGCGTCGTAAATCATGAAGTGACTGTCCTAAGAGACTCGGGCTGCAGTGGGGTAATCGTCAGAGAAGACCTAATCGCTAAAGAACAGTTCACTGGCGATTCTAAATGGACACTCATGGTCGACAGCAAGTGTGTGAAAGCGCCAGTTGCAAAGATTCAAGTCAGCACCCCTTTCTACATAGGCGAAGTAGAAGCGGTTTGCCTGAAGAAGTCGCTGTATGATTTGATGATCGGGAATATCGACGGCGCGAGACGACCCGACGACCCCGATTCAGAATGGAGTCCTGCCTCAACCCAACATGTCGAAGTTGTGGAGGAGGATCCATTGCCATTTCCCGATGGAGACCTTACAGAGCTGCTACGGGACAATGTGGCTACTCCGGCTCAGCCCTGCCGACCAGAGATCGTCGGTGCTGTTACTACTAGGGCCCAGGCCAAGAGAGACAAGACGTGTACGCCACAGAAGGTTACCGACAACTCCAAAGCTGCCATCGTGGACAGAGATAAGCTGATCCAGTTCCAGGAAGCTGATAGCACTTTAAACAAGTACAGGAACCGCAAAGACCACGTGACCAAAGGCAGTGGCACGGTCTGCTTTGAGGTGAAGGCCAAGGTCCTGTACAGAATCTTCCAGCACCCGAGGGTCAATGGAAGGAAACCACTATGTCAAGTCTTGGTACCGTTACCCCTAAGGCGCCAAGTGATGGAAGTAGCGCATGACTCAATCATGGGAGGTCACCTGGGCATCAAGAAGACGTCGGATAGAATCCAAGCGGTGTTCTACTGGCCAGGACTTCATGCGGACGTCAGCCTTAAATGCTCTTAAAACAGCATATATTATAATGAAAGGACGCCTTGGAGCAAGTTGGCGTTGAACCCGCTATTTCCCTCTCTCTTCCCTGCAGAAGATGATGATGATTGAAGGAAATGGGACTTATAATGTTTCACTTTTTTTTGTCCTGTAGGCTATTGCTATATACTTTTCGTCAATGTATCGTGAACAATTTCAGCGATTCGATGTGCTGCCGGGATTCGGCTGGGACAACCTGCGGAACCA
Organism: Oncomelania hupensis; assembly: GCA_036898135.1. Lineage (NCBI taxonomy): Eukaryota > Metazoa > Mollusca > Gastropoda > Littorinimorpha > Pomatiopsidae > Oncomelania > Oncomelania hupensis. Next base: position 23,246,946 of record CM072514.1, read on the forward strand.
GAACGAAGGTCAAGTGGTCAGTTTCAACTACTCGCTGTGCCGGACGACGGACGATGGCCGCTTTCTCCTCCCCAATTCTGTCAGTGCCGTCCCCATCAAGACCAGTCGCATCCAGACCTTCGCTGAACTCCTGACTCATTGGTCTGTAAGTGCAATCCAATCCAATATAAATACAATCCAGTCCAATGCAATGTCCGGTGCAGTCCAGTCCAATCCAATCTAATGCAATGTCAAATTTGTGTAAGGCAACAATAGTGCCCAAGGCCACGCCGACAAGGCAGATACTGATCTTATTTGTCTTCAAATATTACAAGGAAAAGTGTGAGCAGTACAAGGCATGAAAGACAAGTTCTTTTGCTAGAACCACACGTAAGAAACTAGGCCCTAGTGCTACCTAAATAGATGTGCATTGAGCTGCTGCTTTTGCTAACGATGAATATGATGATGACGACGATTATGTTGCTGCTGCCGCTACTCTGTTTCTCCTGCTGCTGTTGCTGCTGCTAATTATGATGATGACGATGATGATGGTGGTGATGGTTGTGGTGATAATTGTACTAGTGTGGGTATCTGAGGTGTACGGGTGATGTATGCACGTCCTCATTCAGGTATAATCCAGGAACACACACACCAGTGTATGGGAGGCGAGATATAGCAAACGCTACCAGTGGCAATTCAATTGCTCTCAGAATTTAATCGTCCCTCGCATTTTCCCATTACCCATCATACATCTGCATCAAGCTATTATTTTAACATTTACAGGGGAAACAATTCCAATACTATATTCAAAATGTGTATATCCGGTCGTCTGCTACGACACTACAATCCCTTTTTTCCTTCAAATTTAACTTTCTATAACAGAATACAATTTAAACTGTCAAAATCTTAATCATTATTCAAATTTAACTTTCCATAACAGAATACAATTTAAACTGTCAAAATCTTAATTATTATTCAAATTTAACTTTCCATAACAGAATACAATTTAAACTGTCAAAATCTTAATTATTATTCAAATTTAACTTTCCATAACAGAATACAATTTAAACTGTCAAAATCTAATTATTAAATTTTACTCACTCAGTCTTTCACTTCAAATTACAACAAAATTAAATTCTTAACCACTAAACTATTCGACACAATCTTTTTTTATAATGAATAAAACAAACATTCTGAAAACATTTATTAAAGTCCTTTTATGTTTTCAGTTAAATTACTCCTGGAATTTCCAATAATACATTCACTCCTACAATCTCAGTCACATAAAATCAGCATTCCTATAGAACACAGATGACATTTCCACAATGTAATTCTTAAATTTGTCTGGTGCTCTTCTGACTCGTGTAGATCTTCTCTGTGAGTCTGTACTGTCTGAATGATTTGTATGTTTGTTATGCTTGTCCTTCTGCATATTCAGTGATGTCATTGTGTTTGATTGTGTGTTCTTCAGTGTTTTCATGTACACATTTCTTTGTATGTGCAACATTCCGTTTATACTGAACACCGATAGGCGACTCGATCGTCAACTGAGAACCAGTTTTATCAACCACTCGGTAAGGATCCGGCTCGAAAGTTGTTGAGAATTTGTCAGCTTTCTTTTGTTGAAGTAACACTTCATCACCAACATTTACTTCACTTGTCATTGCATGGCGCTTTTCATCGGCATACTGTTTTCGTTTTTCCTTGCGATTCCTATCGCGATCACGGATTGCCTCACCAAGTTCAGACTTTATATACAAGTCAATCTCAGGCAATTTGGTTCGAATTTTGCGTTTGAAAAGCAATTCTGCTGACGCCTGTTGTTTGGTGTGGAGTGCTTCTGTAAGCTAACAAAAATGTATTTAGCTCTTTTTTTCCAATCCTTTCCTTCTGAGTTGGCAATTTTGATAGCCTTCAAAGGACTTCTATTTTGCCTTTCCACATCCCCATTGGCTTGGGGCCACAATGGTGTACAGAAATAGTGAATGATGTTATTCACATTCACAAACTCTTTGAATTCTGTCGAAATGAATTGCGTCCATTGTCTGATTTCAGCGAGACTGGAAGTCCGTGTCTTGCAAAAATGCTTTGTAGCTGTGCGCAATATAGCAGTCTCAAAGAAACGGCTATAATAATCAACAACAACCAAGATGGATTCTCCAGTTGGGAGTGGACCCAAAATATCTACTGCAAGATTCTCCTATGATCCATCTGGGAATTTGGTTTGAATCAAAGGTTCGGAATGGTCCGGGTGACCAACTAATTGACATTGGTGACAAGAACGTACACATTTTTCTGCGTCTTTATCCATCGCAGGCCACCATACTTTTGTGCGCAATTTTTCTTTCGTTTTCACGATACCTTGGTGTCCTTCATGAGCTATATTTACAACTGTGGAACGCAAACATTCTGGAATTACTATTCTTATGCCACGCAGAATGATAAATCCCAAACATGTGAGCTCATGTTTCAGTGTTCTGTACGCAACAGGACATGTATCCGCTTTGTCAGTTTTGATGCATGTTCGCACTATGGACAACTCTTTGTCCTCTTCGGATGCTTGTTCGATCTCACGTGCGGTCATTGCTCTCGGCACGGCTTTTTTTTGTTATGAAAGACACGTACTCTTCAGCTATGTTGCTGTGATTTGTTGTACCTGGGGGCACAAGGCGTGATAAGGTGTTCGCAATGTTTTGTGTACCAGGATGGTACTGAACATTGAATTGATATGACTGCAACCGTAGCACCCACCGTTCGATTCGTGCTGAAGGTTTTGACCTTTTTGAATATATGAACTCAAGTGGACGATGATCCGTCTCAAGAGTGAATTTCACACCATATACATACTGCATGGTGAAAACGTTCACAAGCCCACACAAGAGCCAATGCTTCTTTTTCGGTCTGCGAGTACCGACGTTCGACATCTGAAAGACTACGGCTCGCGTAGTACACAACTCTTTTGTGTCCATTCTGAATTTGCGTGAGGACTGCAACTAATCCAACTGGACTAGCATCAGCAACAATGCGAGTCTCTGCTTTTGGATCAAAATAAGCCAACGTTTCGGCTTTCGACAAGTCTTCCTTGAGAAGATTGAAAGCCTTCTCCTGTTCCTTTTTTCACCGAAAAGGCACACCGTTCCTAGTTAATTTCCTGATTGGTTCTGCTTTCGTCGCAAGGTTTTTCACGAAACGAGCGTTAAGTTTACCAACCCAAGAAACTGGGAATCTCCGATGCAGAATTTGGGCGTTGTGCATTCTTGACGGCTTCAATTTTCGCAGAAGTCGGACCAATCCTTTTTTCAGAGAGTAAATACCCAATGAACTGAAGTTCCGACATGCGATATACGCATTTCTCCCGATTCAGAGTGATACCATTTTCTTTCAGTGTGCGGAGCACTTTGTCAAGTCTACAATCATGCTCTTCCAGTGACTCTGCATGAATGATTATATCATCTGTCATGTTTCGTGCTCCTTCACAGTCGCGTAACACGTTCTAAATCGCATGCTGATAGATTTCCGGTGCTGACGTCACTCCGAACATCAGGCGTTTGTATCGAAACAATCCGATATGTGTCGCAAAAGTTGTGACAGGGCGCGATTCTTTCGACAATTCCAGCTGATAAAAACACCATTTTAGATCAAGTTTTGTAAAAAAAAAAAAAAAAAAAAAAAAAAAACTTTGCTTCCATTCATTTCCAACAGTGTTTCCTCTATTGTCGGAATCGGAAACCTTTCTCTTTCAAAAGCCTCGTTCCCTTGTCGCATATCTGGAAGCTGGAAGTTGTTATTATTACAATTAACTTTTTCAACATATATGGAGTGATCAGCTGATTGTGTGATTATTATTTCTAGATGTATTAATTGATGTTCTGCCGAAGAAGACGTACACATTATACTCGACTTCACCAACTTGATGCGGGCGACCAGCGGAGTATTGACTAATAACTTAAACATTTGATATTTGCACATGACATTTCTGCAATTGATGGCACAACAACATCGGTATTTTTTTTCCATCTAACTAAAATAGTATTATACTTCTACTGATCGAATTCTTATTCATTACATTTTATTTTGAAAATTTGATCAGTCGTCATATCAGAATATAATATTTTCTTAATTACAAGAAATATTTATTTTCTGGGTTTTTATGACTAGGAATAATAGCTTGTTCAGTATTTTTCTATTTAGGATTATTATATTTGTATATTTCTGTAGGCGTGATTGTGTTTTGGTGTGGGTGTGTGTATGTGGGTAACTCTGATTTCTAAATACCTACATAAATATGAAGAGTGAGAGGCAAATGAGAAGTGAGAGACGAGACAAAATGAGAGAAAGTGAGTGTGTGAAAGGGGAAAGCAATGGGGAGGAGGATTTTTTAGATGGTCGTTATCATAATTCAAGGAAGCAGGGAGGGAGGAGGCGTTTATCCTTTAGGGACGAAAATCTGTCCTCAGTTAGTGGAGATGACAGTAGACATCACTTTCCTGTCATCGTTACAGATCATGGCTCTGGTTCCAAACGAATTTGGAACCTAGGTCCATGGTTCACCTCCTCATTTGAGAAGATGGGAGTAGGAAAACCGATTGCGGTGAAGAACGTAGGTGGCAGCCGTTGGCTTGTTTCTTGCGTGTCTTCATCGCAACAAAAACGTGTTGAACAGCTTGAAAATCTATGTGGTGTGCCAATTAAGGGGGCTATTCCTAAAGCAACCTTGGTTGGTGTTATCACTCCGATTCCCTTGGGTGATGACAGCTGCATGCAAAAAATTATCACAGAACTAAAAGAAGCTGGAGCAGTTGAGGCTGAAAGATTAAAAAACCGAAAAGGTGAATTATCAACATCAATCAAGGTCACCTTCATGACAACTGTCTTACCAAAAACGGTTAAACTTGGCGATGTGATTTTGCCTGTTAAAAACCTTTTGTCTGGCCTGTTCTGAGATGCACCAAATGTCAACGTTTTGGTCATACCGTGAAACACTGCAGATCAAAATTGGTTGTTTGCTCAAGATGTGGTGATCATCACTCACGAGCTGAGTGTAACAAACCCCTCGCTTGCATCAATTGTGGGGGCAATCACAGCGCAGCATGGTCAAAATGCCCCGAGATGCTCCTTAGAATTGAGGTCAATAAAATAAAAGCATCCAAATCTTCAACATCATACATACAAATTTTAACAGAAACAAGACAAAAGATTTCACAGAAACCAATAGATCACGATAACAAGAGATTCCCTGAGGACTTTTGGATTAAAGACCTTATCATTCCTTCAGAGCCATCTTTACCAAAAACGTACAGCCAAGCTCTGAAATCAAATCAAATGAAAAACACCACAAATGACACAAAGCAAAATGCACCTCAAGTTGTCCAAAAGGATAATACATCAGACACCATTTTGTCTTTGGAAACAAAATCGAATGGTAAATCAGAAGCTCACATTTCACCACAAAATTTGTCGCAAAAAGAGTCAACAAGATTGTCAACCTCAGAGCACGAGATCACAGAGCAATCACCTGGAACAAAATCTAAATCAACAAATGCATCGCAATACATGGAAAGCCCCCGCCCGGAACATACACAACAAAATAGTCAGCTCTTTGAACAACTGCAAAAAGAAATTGACTCAGAAATAAGGAACAATCAACATGAGAAAATTGAAGGAAGTGATAATCTTGTCTATTCTGCCTTTGTCACCAGGTTTCTACGTCTTATAGCTTTCTCCCTGCAGCTCAATAAACCTGATTTCTTGATTGATGAAATTACAAGATGGTTTAATTTGATATTCTTTACAAATGTTAAACCAAGTAAACAGTGTGATCAAAACTGGTCTATTCCACTTACCATTCTGGGCTTTAAATAATTTAATCATGCTAATGATTACTGGAAAAAGGTTGAAGATAAATTCCGTGTATATAATATTCATACTGCTAATGTTCTGCAATTTTGCAATGCAGTCCAAGAATAGTCAGAATAACAATTTGAAAATTCTGCAATGGAATTGCAGGAGTAAAATACATATTGATTTGTTACAAGATTTTATTAGGTCACATTCATTTTCTGTTTTGGCTTTACAATCTTTAAACTGCAAGAAATCTGATCTACCAAAAATTGATGGTTATTATTATCCACCCATATTAAGTTATCCTCATACTGAAAATAAAATTAAAGTTGCTTTATATATTTCTACTTCAATTTCTTATAAAACAAAACAATCACCAGGACCCAATCTTAATAATAGAATCTTTACATGTTGCGTTGAAATTAATGTTAAAAATAGTTGTGTTAATATTATAAACTGTTAGTATCCTGATGGTGTTTCTAAAGGAGATGCTGACTGGATTCTAAATTTAAATTCTAGTGATAATTGGATTGTGCTAGGCGATTTCAATGCACAACATAACCTTTGGGTGAAAGGTTGCGATAACACTAGAAATAATGAGTATCTAGCAGACATTATAACTAATTCTGATCTTTCTTTATTAAATGATGGCTCTTTTACAAGAATTCCAGATCGAGAAAATCATAAGTGGTCTGCGATAGATCTATCACTCGTTTCTTCTAACATACTTTTATCGTGTATTTGGGCAGTACATGACGATCCATTGGGCAGTGATCATTTACCTATTTTAATTGATTGTTTTGTTGAACCAGAACTTACTGAGCGAGATAAAAGCATTTTCTATAATATTAAAAAGGCAAATTGGGAATTGTTTCAATCTAATTTAAGCTTAGCAGCATCAAATCTTAATTTTCAAACTAGTCAGCATATGGATATCGAACTGTCATATAATTTGTTAAGAAGTACAATTTTAGATGCTGCAGACAAATCAATTCCTAAAATTAAAACAAAGAAAACATCATTACAAAACATAAAAGCAAGTCCTTGGTGGAACGAAGAATGCAAACAAGCAGTTAAATTTAAACAACAAGCTTTCAAAAAATGGATGAAAAATAGAAACATAAATAACCCAGTGTTAACAGCGGTACTGCACAAAGATTATAAAGAAAAAAACATTTTGTGTAATAGGCAGGTAGCAAAAGCAAAAAAGGATTACTTTAATAATTTTGTTTAGGAAAATATAAAAAAATCCAACGGACACGTCTCAGCTGTGAAAAGAAGTAAGAAAAATGAAAAACAATTATTATTTGCCTGAGCCACCATTATTACTAAATAATAAAACGTATAAGACAAATAAAGATAAAGCTGAATTATTAGCTGAGACGTTCGCTGCAACTAGTAGGACAGATTCTTTGTCTGTATCAGAGCAAGAAAGAAGAGAATTATACGAACAGGAACATAAAAATGAAATTAGTACTGATGATAATGACATAGCTACTGATACTTCTGCTATAAACCAACCATTAACATTAAATGAATTACTTCAAGCTATTAAAAGCGTTGGTAAATTAAAAGTATCTACAGGCATTGATCCAATTTCATATATCATGGTAGAACACTTTCCTACTGATTTTATGCAAAAACTTGTAGATTTTTACCAGATATGTTGGGAACAGGGAGCTATTCCTTCTGAATGGAAGCATGCTACCATTAGACCAATATTAAAACATGGAAAACCAAAATCTAAGCCTGAAAGTTACCGACCTATCTCATTAACTCCTCATCTTGCTAAATTATATGAAAGAGTGATAAAGTTTCGATTAGAATATTATTGTGAAAGTAAAAATATTTTTCCAGTTTTTCAAGCGGGATTTAGAAAAGGTCGAAGTACAACTGATCATTCAGTTCGATTATCATCACATATTAAAAAAGCATTTGCTAAGCGAAAATCAGTCTTAGCTACTTTCTTTGATATACATAGAGCATATGATTCAGTTTGGCACTTCAAGTTATTGTTGAAATTAAAACAAATCGGTGTTAAAGGTAATTTATATATGTTCATTAAAAGCTTTTTATCAAACAGAACTTTTCAAGTACGCGTCAAAGGTTCATTATCAGAGTCAAAAACAGTAAATATGGGTGTTCCACAAGGAAGTGTTATAGCTCCTATTTTATTTTCTATCATGATTAATGATATGAAAAATATTGATTTCAAAGAATTCATAATATCGCTTTTTGCTGATGATATTGCAGTATGGAAAACCGTTTCATGTAAGTTTCATAAACAAAATAGAAGAACAAAATTTATATTAAAGGAATATCAGTACATGGTTGATAATATTATAAAATATATGTTTGAAAATGGATTTTGTTTATCGGGAGACAAAACAGTTTTTATATTTACCAAAAAATGTATTGATTTGAATAATAATACATTTTTATCAATCAAGATAAACAATATAAATGTTTATCCAAGTAAATCTGTTAAATTTCTTGGAATTGTTTTTCATTACAAACTTTTGTGGAATTGTCATATTAAACACTTAATTGACAAAGCAAGAAAGAAAATAAGTTTATTAAAAGTGCTATCTAAACAACCTTGGGCAAACACCTCTTCATGTTTGATCTACATAGCTATTGCTACTATTAGATCTATATTAAATTATGGAAAAGAAGTCTATTTTACAGCATCAAAATCAGCTTTAAATAGGTTGACTAGCATTGATTCCATGTCTTTAAAAATAGCTCTTGGCATACCTCAGTGGTCTTCAACGTCAAAAACATATAAAGAAGCAGGGGTATTACCATTTCTTGACCAAAACAGGTTACAAACTGCACAATATGTTACACGGGCAAAATCAACTGTAAATTCTACAACAATTGAGCTATGTGAAAATATTGAAATTAACAAAGGATTTAAAAATAAAAGTGTTTTTATGTCAATTAATGAATATATATTTCCTTTAACAAACTCCACATCAATTGATACAACGTCACCATATATTATTCCTTGCAGCCCATATCCGCCTTGGCTTCTTTTAGCTCCGGAGATAATTTTGGATTATGGACATATTTCAAAAAAAGAAAATCCTTTCTTATTGGCAACAATTGCACAAGAATATATTCATTTGTATTCTCAAAATTCGTTGCACATCTATACTGATGGATCAGTTTTGGACAATGGAAATACTGGAGCAGCATTTTACATTCCCGATTTTAAAATATCCCGACAATATTTTTTACCGAAAGGTAGTACGATTTTTACAGCGGAACTAATTGCAATATTAATGAGTTTATCTTTCATAACTGATTTGACTAGTATTCCTTTAAAAATAACAATCTTTTCTGATTCAAAATCAGCATTATCGGCTTTGTCTTCTTGGGTTAGTAAAGAGAGGCAGGAAGTGCTAACAGAAATAAAGATGTTATGTCATCAAATCATTACCAGGGGATCGGATATTTCATTAATTTGGATACCTAGCCATTTACATATATTAGGAAATGAAATTGTTGACCACTTAGCAAAGAGTGCTGCATCTTCAGATGAATCCATTAAATTATTTTTCAACTTGACAACAAATGAAATTAACAATCAAATAAAACGATGTGCTTGGAATCAGTGGAATGAGCAATACAAGCAAGAGGTCATTGAAAAACATTACTTGGATAATTCACCAGTATCACAAAATGTTATATCTATTTCAAAATCTTTTCATATTAACAGTTTATTTCACAGAATAAGGCTAAATACTTGGCGTGCTCGTTTCATAAATCCTCCAGTACTTTGTAATTGTGGTAGCATATTTAATGTAAATCACTTAATATTTGAATGTCAAAAAAATTATAACCATTTTCAGCCTTTACTCATTATATTAAATAAATTAAAACTACCTATCTCAATCTCAAGTATTGTATATCCAGAAGAACATTCTGATTGGTCATTGAGCTTAATGCTCATAGATTTAATTAGAAGTCATGAATTATTCAATTTCTTCTAATGTTTTGTTTGTTTGCGCATAGATTTCTTTAAGTCATGAATTTTTCAATTTCTTCTAATGGTTTGTTTGTGTTTGTTGTTTTAATTTTTTACAATTAGTCCAGAACCTTTTTTTTTAATTTTAATTTAATTTTTTGTACCTCTTTTATTTAATTAAGCATTATTAGTTTCAATAAATATTTATTAATTATTAATTTTGGTTTGAGAGGGGAGGGAAGGTGGGGGGGGGAATTATTTATTAATTTGTTTTAATTTTTGAGGGGTTTTTGTGTATGTTTGTGTGTGTGTGTGTGTGTGTGTTTAGTTCTTTTTAATAAATAATTACTATTATTATTATTTTATTATTTTTAATTTTATTATTATTCTTATTATAATTTTATTTTAAAATTAATAAATTTATTTTTTTTCTTTTTCTTTATCTTTTTTTTTTTTTTTTTTTTTTTTTGGTCAAACTTTAACTTTCTGTAAGACGTAAAATGACATTTATAAATACTTCGTTCTTCACAGGTGAAGTTGAACGGTTCCACTGTTTATTTATTTATTTTAAAAAAATGTTTCTTAATGTTAACTAATTGTTATAAGGAAATGTATGTTGTTACAAATGTATGTGTATGTCAGTAGTATAATAATGTTTATGGTTTGATAATGTGGAAAATATCTATGCTGTGCGCATGGTAGATTTTGTAATTTGTTTATGTTACATCAGTACAACTTATGTTAATCTGATGAATAAAATTTGATACAACAACATGTCGCATATCAACGCACAACCTAACATCATCGGAATTCGGTTTTGGCACTACTACAATATGACTGACAAAAGAATTTGTAGGTCCTTCCGCACGCTCAGTGATATCAAGCGCGTCTAGTTCTGCGATTTTCTTTTCCACCTTTTCCCGAAGGCTGAACGGAATTCTTCGTGCTGCCTGAATTACAGGTTTTACATTGTGGTTAACATGCAGTTTAACCTAAAATTCTTCAGTTTTCCTAACCCCTTGTAAAGATCAGGATATCTTTCTTCTGGTTTCACATTCACTTTTGCATCAGCCACGTTTCCAACAGTGTTTGGGATCCCCACTTTCAAAACGTTAAGTTTTTCAGACATTTCTTTTCCCAAAAGAGGAACTCTACTTTTCTCTTTGATCACAACAAAAAAATTACAAATTCTGCTTTCTGTTTTTATGATCCCCCAGGAACCTCGATTTCTGCCTGAAATGTCCCCACCACTGTTAGAGGAGTAAGCGTCCAATTTCCTACTGTGCTTATCTGCTTTGCACTGTGATGCACACATAATTTTATTTTTCTTCAGAAAATCCCATGTTTCTTTATCAATGATGTTGCAACTTGCTCCTGAATCTATCATCATTGGCAATTTCACACCCCCAACAATGAAATCAAAGGTATTTGTATCCTTAACAATAGTGAATGCAAAGTCATCATTGTTAACATCATCAACATCACTGTCAACATCAACATCATCATGCTGCACATGCACAGAGTTCAATTTTCCAGTCTTTGTTTTACACACTGCTGCAAAGTGATTAATCTTTTTGCAATTAGTACTCTTTGTACCCCAAACTGGACACAATATGTCTCTTGCATAATGTCCTACTTAGTCCGCTGGATCTAAAGCAATAAACATGTAATGTGACCTGCCCACACCTGAAACAGTTCTTATCTGTCAGTTTCGTGTTTTCACGTTTAAGTTTTTCACCTTCTTGTTTATAATTTCCTCCCCTTCTTCCCTTGTTTTTATTCCGCTTAGAAACGGCTCCCACAATATTTCCTCCCTGGTTAGAATCACTGTCCACCATTCTTTTCACATGAGCGACCGCCGCTTCATGAGCTTGTGCAGTTTCTAGTGTCACGGACCGGGTTTATAATATTTCGGTCCGATGACTGTTTGTAGTATCTTCCTGTGAGAAGATTTAAACTGTAATATTTTTTTATTGATAACTGAATGCTGATTGGTTGAGCTGGTCATGTGACGATTCGCCAATCACATTCAAACTTGTAGTCAGTCTTCTTTTGTACCACGGAGTGGGTGGTTGTGTTTGTACTTCTAGCAGCTGCGTCTGCAGGTATATATTTATTGGTTTATCATTGAAATATTGTATTATAAACATAAGAATATTTAACCATGATTATATTCTACTTATTGTGGAATAAGAATTAATAATAAATAATTTTGATATTTGTATGAAGGAGGGAATAGGGAGGTGATGGAGATGGTGGATCGTTGTATATTTTTGATTAACGAAATTCAAATTGGATTAGTATTTGATTTGAGGTTGAAACCTCAACTTGCAATGTATAGTATTATATTTATTTTGTGAATGAAAGTAATTAGCGGCAAGATGTAATAATAAGTTGTTATAATTAGAGTTACAATTTTTGCGTATGTGTGAACTGTGTTCTACACATATGAGATTTAAATTATTATATTGCTGGTATGGTCCCGTCACAGAGAGAGAGAAAGGTATATGTGGAAATACAGAGAGGTTTATGTATCAAGATATTTAGTGGGGAAAACTTGTATGTTTTCAGAAGTCTCCGGCTGAGGGGCCTCGAGGCGAAGAAGAAGAAGAAGAAGAAGAAGAAGAAGAAGAAGAAGAAGAAGAAGAAGAAGAAGAAGAAGAAGAAAGGAGAAGTAAAGGAGAAGGAGAAGAAGAAGAAGAAGAAGAAGAAGAAGAAGAAGAAGAAGGAGAAGAAGAAAGAAGAAGTAAAGTAGAAGGAGAGGAAGAAGAGGAACAAGACGAGAAGAAGAAGGAGCAGAAGAAGGGGCCAGAGAAGAGCCAAAGAAGAAGACGAGAAGGCGAAGCAGAGGGAGAAGAAGAAGGAGCAGAAGAAGGGGCCAGAGAAGAGCCAAAGAAGAAGACGAGAAGGCGAAGAAGAGGGAGAAGAAGAAGGAGAAGAAGGAGCCAGAGAAGAGGCCAAAGAAGAAGACGAGGAAGAAAGACGAGCAGCAACAGCAACCACTGCCACACGAGTAGTAACCGCTACCACATCAGCAGCAGTAGCAACCGCTACCACATCAGCAGCAGTAGCAACCGCTACCACATCAGCAGCAGCAGCAACCGCTACCCCAGCAGTAGCAGCAGCAACGGCGGCAGCGACCACAACAGCAGCGGCGACAGCAACGATAGACAGGGGAGAAACCCCAGGATAGATAGATAGAAAGGCCAAGGATAAGGAAAGAAAGATAGTGTACAGACAGAGACAGAGATTAGAAACAAAAGAAGGACACAGCGAATTCTGTCTCCTTGAGACTCGGGATAACTCTCTCTGTCGGCGGTGACCAGGTCGATATTGGTGTTTATTGTGACTGGTGAACACTTGGATTATCTGACCGGGATTTTATTGGTGGTTTTGTGGATTGGTGACTTTATTCGTGGATGATCTGACTGAGACTTATGTGTGTGTTTTTGTGAATGATAAGATTCACGGATTATTTCTACATAGTACGTGAGTACAAAACTATATATATATTTTTCCATATTATTGATTGAACTGTATGTACTTATGTGAACTTTGTTGATTATTGTTTATTTTCTAGTAATAGAAAGGGGGTGTGACGACAAAAGAATTCTTGAGAGTTAGGGAGTGTGAGACGGGAGAACACGCAGAATATTCATGCACGCATGCACGCAATTTCTTGAAATAACCCCTTTCGTTACAGTGGTGACCCTGAAACCCGTAGCTAGTTAGTGGGAGTAAGATTATTTAATTATTTTGTTTGGAGTTATATGGTGGGGTTTATTTGAATAAGTAGAAGATTGAACAGTAGAAGAGTTTTGTATAAATTTTGGGCAGTTAACTTTGGTGTGCTAACTTTGGTGTACAAGTGTGTATTGTGTAACTGACTTGTTATATTGTTGTTTTCTTTTCTTTTGGGTAGTATGTTGGTGTTTATATAGATTATACCCCGTCTCCGATTCTTTCCTTACGGGTCTGATTCCTTGTATAGTTCTGGGATCAGAAAGGGCTTAGATTCATTTCTCTTCCTGTTGTATATATATTGCTAATTCTAGTTCAGCTTTTCAGTATTGTTTTGTTTTCTCTCTATACTTATTAGGATCCTGTCTTGTATAGTTATAGTTGTCACATCCCTATTTTAGTTGTTGTAGGTGTTTAGGATTTATTTTTGGCATTTTAACGTAACTTCCGGTGTTTTCTAGCTGAAGTGGAACTTAGTTGTTTTTTTTTAATTGATTTCTTGTATTCTATTGTACCGATATTAGTTTAGAATTTTAGTTCTCTCTTTGTTGTGTTGTGATGTTGTTGTCGTTGTTTGTTATTTAGTATAGTGTTTCATTATTATTATTATTATTTCTTTTGTTTTGTTTTGTTTTCACTTCAAAACAAATTATTTATAAAATTTCACCTGTATAATTTAGATTTAAATATTGGAAGTTGTTAGCTATTAATTGTTGCATTTAGTATGGTTTTCTGATGCTTGCTTGTCCTTAGACGGAATATAATCTAAACATTGTTTCTCTTTTCTTTTATGGTATGCTGTTTTGTTGGACTTGAACTTGTTTTGATTTTGAAATAATTTTATTTTGTCAAACTTGAACTTGCATTGATTTCAAAATACTTTTCATCTGACAAACTTCGCTTGGTTCGATTTTGAATTATTTTCTTTTATCAAATCTGAATTTGTTTTTGATTTTTGTAATAATTCTGGCCTTGTGAAACTTGGGAAAAATAATTTTTACCTTGTATTACATTAAGTTAGTCGTTAAGTTGTCACTCGCTTTGTCTTACTTTTAGTAATTTGTTTTTGAATTCAACTGACCATGTCTTCTGTTGAGGAATACGATACTCTGTTTAACTCATTTTTGACTCAAGCCCAGAAGTTAGGTTTTTCTGACGAAAAGCTACAGCAGTACATTGAGCAGTGTTTTCAGAGACATGATAGGGCTAAGGAAAGGGAACAGGAAAAAGTTAAACAGGAACTGGAACGGGAAAAGGTTAAACAGGAACAGGAAAGAGAGGAAAAACGATTTCAATTAGAACAGGAAAAGGTTAAACAGGAACTGGAACAGGAAAAGGTTAAACAGGAAAGAGAGGAAAAACGATTGCAGTTAGAACAGGATGCTAAAAAATTACAGTTAGAACAGGATGCAAAAAAATTGCAGTTAGAACTGGAAAGAGATGAAAAAAAATTAGAACGTGAGGAAAGGAAATTGAAGATGGATTATCAGATGGAACTTGATAGACAAAGCCTTAAACTAAAGGAAAAAGAGATTGAACTTCAGATAAAACAGGCTGAATTGCAGAGCGAGAACACTACCCCTAGGACCCCCCGAGGTTCTAACCCTTCATTTCCGAAGTTGCCCCAACTACCTGTTTTCAAAGAAGATAGGGATGACATTGACTCTTTTTTGTACCGGTTTGAGGCACATGCTAAAGCTCTCAACTACGATAGCAGTAAATGGGTGGTTTACTTAACTGCATTGCTACAAGGCCCGGCTTTAGCTGTGTATCATTCTTTGTCTGCTGCCGGTGCAGTTTCATATGATGATCTTAAGCAAGAACTTCTTAAGAAATTTCAGTGCACTGCAGATGGATTCAGAGAAAAATTCAGATCAGTTAGGCCTGAAGTGGGGAAAAGTTTTGTAACTTTTTCAAAGCGTTTTTCTCACTTGTTGGAAAGATGGATCCAACTATCAGATTGTGAAAAGACTTTTGATGGACTATGGAATCTGATTTTGTGTGAGCAGTTTATTGCTTCTGTTTCGAGAGATCTCGCCGTGTTTTTGAAGGAAAGAAATTTGACAAAATTCGCGGCTTTGATAGACAGTGCTGAAGCATTTCGCATGGCTCATCGGGAAAAGAAACTGGCACGGAAGTCAGATGATTCGATTTTTGCATCCGCGTCTGTTTCTCAGAATGTACCCACTCAGAATCAATTTCGTGGGACGGGTCAAAGATGGAATAATTTCAGGGGATCGGGATTTCGTGACTCTCCGCGTGGAAACTACCGACCCACAGGTCCTATTCCAGATAGGGGTTTTGCACATCAGAACGTGAATACGCAACGGGGCGCTCAAAACAATCAGGCTCCTCGTGGACGTGGCAATACGTATTCTAGACCTGTTTCTCGTTTCTCAGGTAGTCCTCCTCTCAACAAAAGACAGAATAGACAGGACATAGTTTGCTATTGCTGTGGGGGTGTAGGTCACATAGCTGCATGGTGTCCTTCTGCTTGTGGCAATGGATACCCAGAGACTCAAGACACTGAAAGTGGTTCGCAGAAATATCAGGATTCTCCAGTTAACACTCAGTCAGCTTTAGTCGCGCAAGTCATTTGCTCAGTTGGTGATGAAAACTGTGGTCAGCCCAAGCTAGTGTCAGGTACCGTAAATGGCCTCAAAGCAAGTGTGCTAAGAGACACAGGTGCTACTATCTGTGGCGTTCGCAAGAGACTGGTTTCGGACGGCCAGTACACTGGCAAAGAGTGTAAATGTTGGTCATTCGGTGGAAACATTGAGGAATTTCCGTTGGCCAAAGTGCCTGTTGACACTCCATTTTTCTCTGGCACTGTGTTGTGTTGTGTCATTGAGCAACCAGTGGCCGATTTGATTGTAGGGAATTTACCAGGTGTGTCCGACCCTTTTTCGGGTGCTTCCACACTCATCAATGATCCAGGTCAAATTCCACCGGTTCCCTTAGAAAAGATGCCAACTGTTTCAGAACCTCTCAAACGGGTTACAGTTGATTTAGTAGAACCGATTTTTCCGCCGTCTGAGGAAGGTCACAGATGCATACTCAACATCATTGATATGGTAACACGTTACCCTGACACTATTCAGCTCAAACACATTAAAAACAAGGTACTGGAATCTTGCAAACTAGCACAAGAATACATCAAAACAGTTGTCGCCAAAACCAGTCATTATCACCAGTGTATTCCATAAAATCTGTGGAAAATGAAAATGCTTGTATATAATTCTGCTGTTGTATATTTAATACTGGAAATCTATTGGAATACTGTCAAAATGATCTGTTATGTACCTTATTGACTTTTGTTTCGCTGTATCAAGGTAACATGCTTGGACTGGAACTACATATCTTTTTTGTCTATTGCCATTTGCGTGATTGCTTAGTGCAATATGTTTATGTTTAAGATAAGTGCTAATTACCAGTTGTCTTTTTCGCTTGTTTGTACAGTTTAGATGGACATAATTGCAGTAATTTTTTCTTTCTGATAAAATTCAGAAAACTCGGGCGTTTTCTTTTTGCAGGAAGGGGGTATTGTCACGGACCGGGTTTATAATATTTCGGTCCGATGACTGTTTGTAGTATCTTCCTGTGAGAAGATTTAAACTGTAATATTTTTTTATTGATAACTGAATGCTGATTGGTTGAGCTGGTCATGTGACGATTCGCCAATCACATTCAAACTTGTAGTCAGTCTTCTTTTGTACCACGGAGTGGGTGGTTGTGTTTGTACTTCTAGCAGCTGCGTCTGCAGGTATATATTTATTGGTTTATCATTGAAATATTGTATTATAAACATAAGAATATTTAACCATGATTATATTCTACTTATTGTGGAATAAGAATTAATAATAAATAATTTTGATATTTGTATGAAGGAGGGAATAGGGAGGTGATGGAGATGGTGGATCGTTGTATATTTTTGATTAACGAAATTCAAATTGGATTAGTATTTGATTTGAGGTTGAAACCTCAACTTGCAATGTATAGTATTATATTTATTTTGTGAATGAAAGTAATTAGCGGCAAGATGTAATAATAAGTTGTTATAATTAGAGTTACAATTTTTGCGTATGTGTGAACTGTGTTCTACACATATGAGATTTAAATTATTATATTGCTGGTATAGTCCCGTCACAGAGAGAGAGAAAGGTATATGTGGAAATACAGAGAGGTTTATGTATCAAGATATTTAGTGGGGAAAACTTGTATGTTTTCAGAAGTCTCCGGCTGAGGGGCCTCGAGGCGAAGAAGAAGAAGAAGAAGAAGAAGAAGAAGAAGAAGAAGAAGAAAAAGAAGAAGAAAGGAGAAGTAAAGGAGAAGAAGAAGAAGAAGAAGAAGAAGAAGAAGAAGAAGAAGAAGAAGAAGAAGAAGAAGAAGAAAGAAGAAGTAAAGTAGAAGGAGAGGAAGAAGAGGAACAAGACGAGAAGAAGGAGCAGAAGAAGGGGCCAGAGAAGAGCCAAAGAAGAAGACGAGAAGGCGAAGCAGAGGGAGAAGAAGAAGGAGCAGAAGAAGGGGCCAGAGAAGAGCCAAAGAAGAAGACGAGAAGGCGAAGCAGAGGGAGAAGAAGAAGGAGCAGAAGAAGGGGCCAGAGAAGAGGCCAAAGAAGAAGACGAGGAAGAAAGACGAGCAGCAACAGCAACCACTGCCACACGAGTAGTAACCGCTACCACATCAGCAGCAGTAGCAACCGCTACCACATCAGCAGCAGTAGCAACCGCTACCACATCAGCAGCAGCAGCAACCGCTACCCCAGCAGTAGCAGCAGCAACGGCGGCAGCGACCACAACAGCAGCGGCGACAGCAACGATAGACAGGGGAGAAACCCCAGGATAGATAGATAGAAAGGCCAAGGATAAGGAAAGAAAGATAGTGTACAGACAGAGACAGAGATTAGAAACAAAAGAAGGACACAGCGAATTCTGTCTCCTTGAGACTCGGGATAACTCTCTCTGTCGGCGGTGACCAGGTCGATATTGGTGTTTATTGTGACTGGTGAACACTTGGATTATCTGACCGGGATTTTATTGGTGGTTTTGTGGATTGGTGACTTTATTCGTGGATGATCTGACTGAGACTTATGTGTGTGTTTTTGTGAATGATAAGATTCACGGATTATTTCTACATAGTACGTGAGTACAAAACTATATATATATTTTTCCATATTATTGATTGAACTGTATGTACTTATGTGAACTTTGTTGATTATTGTTTATTTTCTAGTAATAGAAAGGGGGTGTGACGACAAAAGAATTCTTGAGAGTTAGGGAGTGTGAGACGGGAGAACACGCAGAATATTCATGCACGCATGCACGCAATTTCTTGAAATAACCCCTTTCGTTACACTAGCAACACCTGTAATGTCAGTTTTGTCTTTTCCAAAGTTTTGCGTTCAACCGTCTGTCAGTACATTTTGTCGATGACTTGGTCTCTAATGTTCTCTTGGAGCTCGAGCTTGTCGCCGAAATTGCAGTTAAAGCTTGCTGCCGCAGTCGTGTGACGAACTGCGAAGTGGTTTCTCCATCTTTCTGGCTCATCTGACGAAAAATATGTCGTTCAAACGTCTCGTTTTGCTGGGGCTTCAAATAGGCATTCAGTGTAGTTACTGCGTCGTCGTAGTTGTCGGTTATGGTCTCCACGTTTCAAAAATCGTTTGTACTTCCATTCCAGCACAATGCAAAAGCAGGGCACGTTTCTGAGCTGCTTCGACGTCTCCTCGAGCGACAACATACAATTCGAAGCTTTTCAACCACCTAGACCATTGTTGAGACACACTGGAAGGGTCTCCTTGTGGATCGAAGTTAACGACACAGGGAATGTTCGCGGCCATTTCGAATTTTCACGAGTTGTTGCAAAAAAGCGTCAAACATACGAAGTTTACCGCGGTCTCGAAACACTGTTTAAACAGTTCGCCTAAACTCCAAATATCCTCATCGCCAGTCACACCTACTCAATCAAAGCTTTTTAGTTTTGAGGTTAGGTCAGCCAGGCTAGCTATAAATAGCTTCGCCGAAGTCTCCTCTCTGAAAATCCTTTCGGGAAGAGAGGGGACTATAAACTGATACACATACATACATACATACCTTTCCTTTCCTTTCACTGGAAGAGAGGGTGCAGGCAAGCTATAAATAGCCCGCAGCCAGCAAAATGTGGAGGCACTAAACAGTGCTGCTCACATAGGCATTGAGCTGGTGTGCAGTTGTAGCGTGGGTATCTGAGGTGTATGGGTGATGTATCCACGTCCTCATTCAAGTATAATCCAGGAGCACACACACACCAGTGGCAATTCAATTGCTCTCCGAATTTAATCGACCCTCGCATTTTCCCATTAACTCTCATACATCTGCATCAAGCTATTATTTTAACATTGACAGGGGAAACAATTCCCATACTATATTCAAAATGTGTATATCCGGTCGTCTGCTACGACACTACAATCATGACGACGATGATGATGATGATGTTGGTGGTAGGCTATTAACAGAGGAAATTCTTGCATAGAACTGTTTGCATCGGTACTTTCACTTTTTGAAAGTAATCGAGATTAATTACAACGACGGGGAAAACATTGATGTTGATGAAGACTGTGATGATATAGATGATGAAGAAGATGATGATGACGAAGACGACTATGATGATGATGACGATGACGAGACGTCGATGATGATATGCGCAGAACTGGACCAGCAGTACGTCTAACTCCATCAACGCGGACGCTGGCTCGACCCATTTGACCATCAGCGGCAAGTTCTCCTCGGAGTTCGAAGACGTCAAGAGCAAGCAGATCGAAGACAAGTCCGTCACGACCAGAGCTCAGCTCAGATACGTCAGGTAATTCGTTACTTTCTTTTTCCATTTCATCATAAATAATTCTTCTAATTTTGTCCTTATATTTTATTTTGAAATGGAACTATTATGCCTGTACCTGTAAGAAGAAGTTGACGTTTCGAATCTGTGTGCGCAGGTATGGCGTGCAGCTACAGCCCGACACACCCCTGCACCCGGTGTTCAAGCAGCGCGTGCTGGATATCGCGGTAGCCGTGGAGCTGAGCAACAAGGACCAGGCTCGCTACCGCTCTCAGCTCCTGGTCAGGGATTTCGGCACACACGTAGTCACCAAGGCTGACGCTGGAGCGGCGCTGGAGCAGGTAGGTATCCCTGATGACACAGCGTTCAAATGTGGTGAAAGGCGCCCAAGACTAATTGTTGATTGTAAAGTGACTGTGAACGTGGATTTTATTGTACATGTACGCTGTATACTGTTTTGCTTGTTGGTTGAACGAATAAGATAAGATACGATAAGATAAGATAAGAATATTTATTCACCAAGTAAAAACGTTATAAGGATTTTGGTGTGGCATGGCGACAATGAAATACATCCTTTCTTGCACAGTCACACATGCATTCATCATGTCATACACTTCATTGGCATTCAACATGCATACAGCACTAAAGGATAGGTAAACACAGTGTTAAACATACATCAGTCATATATCACAAATTATGGAGTCACACACACACACTGCAAGTAAAACAAAATACAGCAGTAAACAATATAACAGCATTAAATAAAATGATGAGAATGATTAAGAATGTTAAGCTTCACATCCAAATCTACACCCACCACAACAGAACACACCACACACACACACACACACACACACACACACACACACACACACACACACACAACAGTATGTATTGAATAGCATATTCCTATTGTACAAATGTACAAATCAAGCAATGGTTGTGAGTTTCCAGTTTATACAGATCATTCCATGGTTGGTGATGTACTGAGGACAGCATCTGGGAAGAAACTGTTTCTGAATCGAGAAGTTCTGGCTCTTAAAGCACGGAACCGACGGCCAGAGGGCAGAAGCTCGAAGAGACTGTTGGCTGGGTGTGATGGATCGCAGACTATGTTTCCCGTTTTCCGTTTCATTCGCGTTGTGAAAATGGAGGCGACAGATGAAAAGTCGCAACCAGCTATTTTGGAGGCAGTCTTAACAATGTGCTCGAGCTGTTTCTTTTCTATCGCGGTTGTGCTGCCGTACCAGACAGTGATAGAGAAGCACAAAATACTCTCTATAATAATAATACGGTAGATTTATTAAGTGGTACCCCAACAAACATGGGCTCGCCACGCTTTACAATGCAATAAAAAAGCAATAGTATTAAAAACAAAACAAAATAAAATATGTAAAACAAAAACATGCCTAGTAAAAACTGCTAAACCAGAAGTATGTACATTAATTAACAGTACACACACAGACACACACCCACACACCCACACACCCACACACACACGCACACACACACACACACACAGACGCACGAGCGCCTGGCCAAAGTACATGTCCACAATAAAAGCATTCATTATCACATCATTTAACAAAGCAATACAACTAAAAATATTACACACCTTAAAAACAAAACATATGATTGTAAACATTTCTTAAAACAGTAAAATACAATGAAAAGACATCAATCACAACATTAAAAGGGACTAGACTCAACTACAACAGATACATTTAACTAAACTAGTAGTATAAAAGAACTTGTACGACATTGATAAATACTCTTATATAAAATTAATAGATGACCTTCAACACGGACACAATACAAGCATTCACCGCAAGGTAATTGTTTAAAACTGGGCAGTCGACTGGATGTCAGCAGGCGGAATAATTGTGATGTTCGTTAGTTCAATCAGTGGGAAAGTATTCCTTGAAAAGATGTGTTTTGAGTGCTTTCTTGAAAGTCTGCGTGGATGCAATACAACGAATGTTAGCTGGCAGCGAATTCCATTGTTTAGGGCCACAAAAAGCAAAAGATCTTTCACCGTAGGTTTTTGTGCGTACTCTTTGTGTGGTGAGGACATGAGTGTCTGCGGATGAACGCAACTGTCGGGCAGGTGAGTAAGCAGACAGGAGTTGACTAAGATAGGATGGACAGGTATCAGAGAAGAAACTGTGACGGAGAACTGACAGTTTGTAGTCAATGCGTGCTTGGATAGGAAGCCAGTGAAGGGAAAATAGTAGTGGTGTCACGTGATCGCGGTTTTTTTTGTGCTTTCAGTACGAGCCGTGCTGCAGAATTTTGAACTTTTTGTAGTTTATCGATCAAAGATTTAGGACAGCCAGTGAGTAGGGAGTTACAATAGTCAAGACGAGAGAGAACAAAGGCACACACCAGAGTTTTGGTGGCATATACTGTAAGATACTGACGGATTGAGCTGATTTGGCGAATGGCAGTATATGCAGAACGACAAACATGTGAAACATGGTTATCAAGGGACATGTCATCAGATATGATGTAACCGAGATTCCTGGCAGAGGATGAGAAAGTAATGTCAGAGTTGCCAACAGAAATAGAAGTAGGAAGGGTAGAGTGTGAAGACAATCTAGGATTATGGAATAACAGCGCTTCTGTTTTGTCATCATTCAATTTAAGTTTGTTGTGAGCCATCCAAGACCTTACATCAGAAATGCACTGCTGCACGCTCTGGACGCAAGAATGAATCTCGGAAGGGCGGGAAGAATTGTACAGCTGTGTATCGTCAGCGAACGACTGGTTATCAATGGCATGATTATCAAGAAGTATTGATTGATTGATTGATTGTTGCTTTAGGTCCAGCGGACTCCCCCGAGCCAAATCAGGGCCGGTATCAAGAAGTAACAGCAATGGTCTGGTGTACATCACAAAAAGCACAGGTCCTAAAACAGAACCCTGTGGCACACCAAAGATCATTTCTGTCTCATTAGACACGCTGCCATCGACAACAACAGCCTGCTTCCTTTCAAAGAGATAAGACTGAAACCAATTTAGTACCGACCCAGAGATACCAAAATGAAGCTGAAGAGTTTTAAGCAAAATGTGATGATCTACAGTATCAAATGCTGCAGATAAATCTAGCAGAGTGAGAACTGAAACATTTCCACAGTCCAGAGCGAGCAACAGGTCATTGGTAACTTTTAACAGAGCTGTTTCGGTACTATGAAAAGGTCTGTAAGCCGACTGGTTGGAGCAGATCAAAGAATGTGTATTTAAATATGAAAATAACTGTTTCAAAACAATCTTTTCCAATATCTTTGACAAAAATGATAGGTTTGACACTGGTCTATAGTTTTGAAGGGTATTCTTGTCTAAGCTAGGTTTCTTGAGTAAAGGCTTTACAACAGCAGATTTCATTGATGATGGAACAACACCAGAGGACAGGCTATCATTTATAATGTTGGTTATAGTTGGTAACAGCTGGTCTACGCATTCTATTAACAGAGGGGTAGGAAGGGAATCAAGAGAACAAGTTGTAGGCTTTGACTTCAAAATCACATTTCTAATTTCTTGCTCAGACACTGGTTGAAAAACATTAAGTGATGAATCAGTGGGGTATGTATCTTCTCGTAGGTCAGCACAATGAATGGAAGAAGACATAGAATTCAAGCCATCTAATTTTGCCCGATAGAACCGCGCGATAGAACTGTGCCATAATTTCACTAGACATAATAATAATAATAATAATAATAATAATAATAATAATAATAATAATAATAATAATAATAATAATAATAATAATAATAATAACGGATTTTTATATAGCGGGTACTCCAGCCTATGACCAGACTCACCACGCTTTACATAGTCATTACATATAAATACATGCACACGATAAAACATCGCTTTTGCTACAATACACCAAAAGACGGAACAGTAAAGGTACAAACTATTTACAACTATGTACACAAATTACAAAAAAGACAGAAATAGACTATTTACAACTATGTACACAAATGACAAAAAAAAGACAGAAATAGAATAGCAAAAACCTATTCACAGCTATTTATATGCCTGGTTAGACCCAGGAGGAAAAACAGTATAAATATTTACAGCCCTGTATACACTTACGGATCAGACAGAGACAAAAGAGGAGAGAATGGCAGTGGGATACAAATCAGTCTGAATAATGCAGTTTGAAGAGGTGGGTTTTGAGGGCCTTTTTGAATGCTTGTGTTGATTGTATGTTGCGGATATGGGAGGGAAGGGAATTCCACTGCTTAGGTGCGGAGTAAGCGAATGCACGTTGGCCGTATGTCTTAGTGCGGGTGACGAGAACCTTGAGTGTGCGAGTGTCAGCAGAAGATCTTAAAGTGCGTGAAGGGGAGTAGACAGACAGTAGATCAGCAAAGTAGGAAGGACAAGAATCTGTGAAGAAGTTGTGACAGAGAACAGAGAGTTTGTACTCTATGCGTGCTTGCACAGGAAGCCAGTGAAGGGAATGTAGTAGAGGTGTGATGTGATCGCGTTTCTTAGCGCGGAATACTAGTCTAGCTGCTGAGTTCTGAACCTTTTGTAGTTTGTCAATGATGTGTTTTGGGGAGCCAGCGAGGAGAGAGTTGCAATAGTCAAGACGAGAAAGGACGAGAGCGCAGACTAGGGTTTTGGTGGCAGTGATTGTAAGATAGTGGCGAATGGAGCTGATTTGGCGTATGGCCGTGTATGCAGAGCGACATACGTTGGAGATGTGGTTGTTGAGGGACAGGTCATCGGAGAGAATGTAACCGAGATTTCTTGCTGAGGATGAGAACTGAATGTTTGTTGTCCCTACTGTAAGCGATGTTGGGAGAGGCGAGAGTGAGGAGGAGGTGTTGTGCTTGTGAATGAGGAGGGCTTCGGTTTTATCGTCATTAAGCTTAAGCTTGTTGAGTGTCATCCATGACTTAATGTCTGTGATGCAGTTCTCCAAAGTCTTAACAGTGGAATTAATGAGAGAGGGGCAGTGGATTTATAAAGTTGTGTGTCGTCCGCAAATGACTGACTCTCAACAGCATGCTTTCTAAGCAGGAGAAGCAGTGGCTTGGTGTACAGAGTGAATAACACCGGCCCTAAAACGGAACCCTGAGGCACGCCGCACACCAAGTCTGCTGTGCTGGAGAAACAGCCATCGACAGTGACTGCTTGTGATCTGTCAGAAAGATATGAGTGGAACCAAGCCAGGACCGAGCCAGATATTCCAAAGTAGTGTTGAAGAGTGTTAAAGAGAATGTGATGGTCGACTGTGTCAAAGGCGGCTGAGAGGTCTAATAAGGTGAGAACGGAGACGTTACCATTATCTAAGGCAAGCAACAGATCGTTGGTTACCTTTAGGAGGGCTGTCTCAGTAATGTGGAAGGGTCGGTAGGCAGACTGGTTGGGGCAAAGCAAAGCGTTATCATTTAGGTAGGCAAACAGTTGTTTGAGAACAATTTTTTCTATGACTTTGGACAGGAAGGAGAGGTTTGAAACAGGTCTATAGTTCTTTAGATTATTTTTGTCTAAACTTGGCTTTTTAAGGAGGGGTTTGATGACAGCCGCTTTGAGCACAGACGGAACAACACCAGAGGACAGACATACCGAAGGGGGGGCCGGGTAGCTCAGTTGGTAAGAGCGTCTTGCTAGTAACCGAAAGGTCGCTGGTTCGAATCCCGGATTGGTCAACGTGTGATCATATTATTTTCCCCTTTACCAACAACTGGCCCGCTGGTGTCAGTATAAATCGGTCCAGTAGTCACCTATATGCGAAAGTGTCGTGTGACTATAATCTACAAACAACAACATACCGAACTTTCGCAGCTGTCTAAGAAAGTGGAGACGC
Organism: Oncomelania hupensis; assembly: GCA_036898135.1. Taxonomy (NCBI): domain Eukaryota; kingdom Metazoa; phylum Mollusca; class Gastropoda; order Littorinimorpha; family Pomatiopsidae; genus Oncomelania; species Oncomelania hupensis. The sequence continues at coordinate 23,273,120 of CM072514.1, forward strand.
TGTTGGCACTTTTTCAGTTAGTTAGTTATTTAGATTAACGTCCCCGGACACAGAAGCGTATAGGGGACGATACACTTTTTCACAATAGACGTGGTGTTATTATAGAAAGAATGTTAAAAAATTGAATTGAGAATTAATTGGTGAAAATTGTCACTCTTACTGAAGCAAAAACAACGTTGAAATTTGGCCAAAATAGACAAGCTTAAACAAGACAGCGTCCCAAATTACTTGGCACACTTAAAGAAACCAAACAACGTTCAAATTGGCCAAAACTGTTCACACCAGTCCTACGAAAACATGATTGTAGAGAACGGGATTTTCCCGGTATTTTTTAATTAAAATTAATTAATGATTTTTTTTGATTGGCCCAAGTTCTTGAGCCAATGGGAGAGCTGATATTACGCGAATCGGGGCATTTGTCACTCACTAAAACTTCTGTGTTATAAGCGGATGTGTCTATGTGGAGTAGGCCAGAAAACATAAAGAAAAGTTTTTGAAAAGAAAGAAAATGAAAAGTAAATTGTAAAACTAAAGGAGGTAGAAAGCGTGAAAGCCTATCAAGGTGTATAGGTGCTACGGACTTTCTCTCTGGAAGTGGTTATTTTTGTGCTGTAAAAATTACAGGTAATTATAGTGTTTTACATGATTGTACAATGGCGGATAAGTATATTTTTTGTATTGAAAGGTAGTGAGCTGTTGTCCACTGAGATGGAATGTTGAATTTTCATTGATGTAGTAATATTATTAATTACGTGGGGCGATAGTTGTAGAGTAGTAGATAATGAAGTATGAATGAAATGCGTGAGCTTGGTTAATAGTAATTTTCATTCATGAACTGATTACCTGGATATGAATAATAATGGTGGAGGAAGGAAAGTGGTGATCGCATACGAAACGGAATGGAACAAAGCGAGGAACAAAGGGAGGTGAGATGGGGTGAAACTAAGGAAGAATAGATACGTTATCCGAGTCAGAGAATTGACGTTTGAATATGTATATTGTACAGCGGCCTACTTGGAGGCCTACTTGGAGCCGAGGGGCCTACTTGGAGCCGAGGGGCCTACTTGGAGCCGAGAGACCAACTGGAGATTGGGAGCCTGTTGGGGCTATTGGCTTACTGGGAGCAGAATTGGCTCTATCTTGTCCGAGGCGAGGACAGGGCGTTTTCCAAGGCATCGGAGGGGAATCGACGCAGTTCCCACACTTGGTCAAGACAACGTTTTCTCCGAGCGGACTGGGGCAGGAGGAGTCCCTCCGCTCGTCGACATTCGTCGTTCGACGACACTCGCTTCTTGTCGACATATCTTTGGCAACGTGTGCCAGATTTTTCGAATCCGCGATCCTCGGTGATAATAAGGTACAGTGAAACTTTACATATTTGTTGTGTTGGCCAGGACAAGAAATTGCCGGTCTCGAATTATCCGTCCCGAGTGTTCAGGCTCGACGACGACGTCACGTTTTTATGAAACAACTGTGTTAGATTAACTGCATGAAAGAATTGGAGCGAAAGTGTGATATGAAATTGTTGATTATTTATATAAATTTTGAGAACGTGGAACGGATAGCTGGTGTTGGTGTTTGTCTGTGTTGGGAAGAGTCCGTACGTTTGTGGGAGTGTCAGTAAACAGAGAACGTACACGCACGCATATTCTGCTATAGAAGTCAGATATATTTTTGCACGCACACAGATAGTATAAACGGGCACCCACACTAAAATATCCATCCGCTACAATGATAACGTTTAAATATAGCCAAAATTGTCACACTTAAGTACTGAAACAAAAGAAAGATAAATTCTTCACAACAGTGTAATTTTAAAAAAGATTACAGATCACAACTTTTAGAGGACTTCTTTTAATTGTGTTTGTTTCTTTATGAATATTATTTTGTCGTAATAATTATATAACACTATAGTTGCAATTTCTTCAAACATATCATAAAGTTGTCTTATCTTATCTTATCTTATCTTATCTTATCTTATCTTATCTTATCTTATCTTATCTTGCTCAACAGCTGGATCAGATTAGCGAGGATTGGGTTCGCAGCAACGACCGAAGGAAGAGTGACATCCTAGCTTCTGCCTCCCTGTCCTTGTTCAGCGTTTTTCATATGGACGCCTCTTCCGAAACCAAAACTGACAAACAGTACGTTCCTATAAAAATGACAATTGTTCTGAATGGTGGACAGCTGGAGTAGTAACATGTTACATTCATATGAACCTACCAATAAAGAACTTTTTTTATTCAAAGAATCTGTATTCGTCTACGTATATTTCATGCACTTTTGCTGTTTAATCGACCTGTTTTTGTTTTTTCTCATTTACAGCCTATTTTTAGTTTCCCCGTTTAACTAATTCATCAAGTTTTCATTCTTGTTTTAATCAATTGTACTGTACCGGTGTATCTTGTTATTTCATTTACGTTATATGCCTGTTCGTCTATTTAACGCTGGTTATATGTTCTAAGGTTCGCTGAAAGCTACCAGAAAATGAGGACGTCATCCAACATTATGGCCAAGGGAGGACCACTGTTCAAACCCATCAACTTCACCTCCAACATGTGGGCTTCCGAAGTAGACAGGTAACACACGTCCGATGTTTTGTCCTGTCTTCAGTCATTGTGCTATTGTGTAGTTATTCAATGTGTTGTTTTGTATTTAGTCAGTGTTGTGTTGTACTTTGTCAATGTGTTGTGTTGCATTTAGTCACTGTGTTGTTTTGTATTAAGCCAGTGTTTAAGTGTTTAATACCTCAAAAATGTCTACAAACAGGGCCGGACCTGCTATAGGGGCCCAGCTCCTTCCCCCCCCCACCCACCCCTTCACCCCCCCCCCCCCCCCTGTACTTTCATCCTCCCATTACCCTCTTAAAAAAATGTTTGTGAGTGTGTGTGTGTAAGAAGAAAGAACCAGAGAGAAAGGAAGAAGAGATAAATCACTTAGCGATATCGCCTCTATGAGAAGTGATGTACGGTGGAGGAGTTACGTCCCTTCAACGTGACATGGGCTTGCTTTCGGTTCTTAGTCTCTTGTCTATATATGGGGTTTTTTAATTATATTTTTAAAAAATTGTTTTAGACGGCGATTTTCATCTTTTGTTGTTAAAAATGTTTGAAATAAGGCTTTTCAAATTTGATAATTTTTTTAATGCACATCTGTTTATTTTTTCATGACTTGCTGCCTCTTGACCGTAAGGGTGTTATCAGCGCTTCCTAAACTGTAACCCGTGATATAGGTGGCTTTTGCATTGTTTTGTTGCTTGAAATAAACAGTATGTGTAAGATAAATTGAGTTAAAATAAAAATAATAATAATATTTATAAAAAAAACACACTAGTCTAGAATATGTGTCATACATGCGTAATTTATTTTTTGTTCCGTGTGGGGTCACACAGCATACGGATTGATTGGCAGTTTTAGTGTGTATAATTTATGTTTGTGTGTGAGTGTGTGTGTGTGTGTGGGTGTGTGTGTGTGTGTGTGATATAGAAAGAGATGGAGATCGAAATATAAATAAAGATATTGACTAATTCGAAACGTAAATCTAGTTGTGCACACGGAAATTCATTTATTTACAAAAATATGCTTCGATTGATTTCAACATAATAATTAGGGTACGTAATAATTATACTCTCTCTCTCTCTCAGTCAGTCTTCTCTCTCTCTCTCTCTCTCTCTCTCTCTCTCTCTCTCTCTCTCTCTCTCTCTCTCTTTCTCTCTCTCGTATTTAAAAAAAGGTGAACAAGGCAACTTTCTGTGATCACAAATGAAACCATCCTGCAATCAACCCTATATATTTCATTCAAATTGACAATACATTCAGTGAGTCTTGTGACAAAATAAAGGGTTGGCATCTGTATTTTATATTAGAATATTCTGCCACAACCTAATTTAATTATAACAGGATACGAAGTTGAGGAATTACAGACACAGTTTGGTGGACAGCAAATAACAAGCCGCTGAAATTTTACTTTTCTCATACTGTCTTACAATCTTTTTTTCTTTTTTTTTCTTTTTTTTTTAAGTAGCCTTGGAGTTAACAATTGCAGAGAACATGACAATAGTGAGCTAATTAGTGCGGCAAATCAAGTTGGGTTACTTAACAAACATAACATTAATCACGTTTATACCAAGACTTTGCAGTGCACCAGAATCGTTTTAAATCTAGATCTAGACAGAGGATGACACATGACAGCAAACGGCCAGAGGGCACCCCTTTTTAGTTCTACTGTGGCTTAATTGACACTGACAATGACAGTAGTGAGTAGGCGTACTTTTTATTGATACTGAACTAAATTCAAGTTAATTATCACTAAGTACTCACCCTACACACAACCTTTATTAATTCCTTGGGCTAATCCAAACCGTTTCTTACACGAAACATCACCTTAGTTCCAATCCGTCTTGTATCATTGACAACCATTCATTGACAGGTCTTGGTCATCATAATTCATTCATATCATGATTCTTGTCTGTCAGAATAGATCTACAATTTCTTCAAGAACTTACCGTTCTTCTTCCTTTGGGAAACGAAAAAAACTCTTCCCCTTGCATGCAGCCTTTAATCGTGCATTTGTGCAGTTCAAAGTTGCACAGTGGTGACCGTAACTGCTCCTGCGATTTTTTCCCCCTCTCCATCAGATCTTCGCTCTGTGAAGCAGGCATTTTCACACATGTCACAATCAAGTCGCATAACTCTTGACGCGTCATCACACCAATGGCGTCACTGCGCGGTCTAAATATTCCTGGTCTATGAAAGAACGAAAGACAGATAGTCAGAAACAAACAAACAAACAAACAAAATCAACAAACGAACAAACAAAGAATATTAGAAGCCAGTGTTTAATTTTATGCGTATCCTGTTTTGCGGTCTCTGTAGTCGACTAGCTTAAAGTAATAGTATGTATACTATGTTAGGCCTACCGGGATTTTGCGAAAGACGCTGGCTGACCCGCTGTGACGTAATCTTGGAAACTTTGTTGCACCGACATTTTGACAATATGCCAAAAAGGAAAGCACTAAAACCTGTTGACGCCGCAGGTACAAAACGTCTGCAATCGTTTTGGCAAAAGTCAGGTAAATAAATAATTACTACTTTTCTTTTCTATACAGAATGAGCTCAGCATGTATTGAAAGTGAGAAAGTACACTGACTAGATCCAAAATGGCAATACTGGATCAATGATATCACATAGCCTAAATGACGAGTGAAAACGACATTAAACTTGAAGAAATGAAAGAAAAGAAAATACATTTTGAACAAGATTATCTCGATCTCAAACACGAGCGCCCAAGCACAACTGATTCTGTTTATCTTCATCGCTATATTTGACTGTGCATAAGCTGTCTGTGGTTAAAATCGCACGTTTTGTTCATTACAGGTGGCAGTCGGACTTGCACCAATCTGAATGTGTCACCAACCTCTGCTACACCAGAGCCTGAGGGTACTACATCCCAGGAAGAAGAATGTTTTACAACTACTATTTTACATTCCGTAGGTAAGTTGTATCATGATCTTATCTCTCCTCTGTACTGTATTTTGTCCCTTTACTCGGAACATTTGAAACAATCTATTTTACTTCCTAATCTGTCTTCTGCTTCTTCACCTCCTACTGACCACCCCCAGAGAGAAGGGAATAGGGACTTCTGCGACAAGCTGCTCAATGCGACCTTTTCATTATAACACATGCTGTTTTAAGAGCTTTTTAAAAGCACTCCAAAAGCACTCTGTAAATTCTTCACCTGCTGTTAATATATGTTTGTTTTTGTTTGTCTGTTCCATCTATGTAACTTGTTAAATTCTGCTAACTTCTTTCCAGCTGCAATTTTGTTTTTGTTTGTTCCATCTATGTAGCTTGTTAAATTCTGCTAACTTCTTTCCAGCTAGCTGCAATTCTTCCAGGACTCTTTTGTTTACTCACTGTCACTGTGTTCTGTTGGTTCTCCAAATTCTTCATCTCCATCTCCTGCTGTATCTCCGGATTGGAAGAGTCCATTTTTAATAGCAGAGAAATATATGTGCTGAAAAGTAATTAGCCCCGCTAAAAATGGTGCCACCAAAAAGCTTCCAAACTTATAATATAGATTTCTTAATACCTCACTAATCCCATTGATAATAATAGGATCTTGAATCAAATCATCAAATAAATCATTTTCACAATCTAAAGTAACAAAGGCCGTCACAGCTTTGGTATGTAACTTAACAATCGAACGCCCCAGACTTTTAACCATGAAAGCGCTGAGGACTTCATCATATTTATTATGTAATATAATGATCTCTTTGGGCCTCAGTTTTGGTACTTGTTCAGTAGTTAAGTCAACACCGAGATAATACTTCGACTTTCTGGAAGCCACTAATGCAATCAGCCTGTCTCTTTTTTCTGCATAGTTGTCAACACCTGTAGCTGTGACATTAATAGCTACTTGCATTAACAAGTCATCACAATTCATTTTAAATAGAAACAAAAATAAAAACTAAATTTAAAAACGGCTGGTGCTGCAATGGTGCTTGGCTCTGCTGCTGTCAATGCCTTAGCCTTTTCAGGATCAAATTATTTGTTTTCAAAACTAGACATTAAAGAAGAATCAAAATGGCATAACTTAGCAATGGAAAAATTACAACAAGATCAGGCCGATTACGAGAAACACAGACTAATGCAGCTTGATTTTGTTAATAAAAGAATGACAGAAGAAGGTCATGCTGATAAAACATTTGAAGACATTGATGAAGCTTTGCACCAATATTATTTATTCACTGGTACAACACTACTTTCATTAAAACAGCCGTGTTATCTGATTACTACACACCTAACATTGTCAGAGACTGGAGAACTAATTGTAATTGTGTTTGGAATAACAGTAGTTTATAACCTTGTTAAAAATAGATCTAAATAAAATATGACTTCACGTTTGTCTAGGTCATATTATTATCAATCCCTATATTGGAAAGGGATGACGGCAGTTAATAAACTAGTAGAAAAGACTGGCTTGTCAGCAAACACAGTTAAACAATGGTTATCGAAGCAAGCTGTATGGCAAATCTATTTTCCACCCCCGAAGCAAGTAATAAGACCAAAATATGAAAACTCCAGACCAAATGACATGCATCAAATAGGTCTGTTATATCTCCCCCATGACAAAATACAAAGAAAGAAATACAGGTATGCCCTTACTATTATTAATATTATAGCTACCAGGTTTAAAGAAGCCCAACGTCTTAGGACTAAAAATTCTGCTGAGGTCGCTCAAGCCTTAAATGCGATTTATTCAAGAGGGCCTCTCAGATTCCCTAGACTTATTCAGTGCGATGAGGGGTCTGAATTCAAAGGAGCCGTTAACCAGCGTTTGTTAAAACATAATGTAACTGTTAGAAGAGGAGTTGTTGGATTGCACAGATCGCAGGGTATTGTAGAAAATTTTAATCGGCAACTGGCAGAAAGGTTATTCACTTATCAGTATTCAAAGGAGTTGTTTACTGAAACCACTAATAGAGAATGGGTTATTAGGCTACCTCGAGTTTTACGGGAAATGAATTCAGAAGTAAGCAGAGTTACAGGATTAAAACCAGTTGAGGCTATTAAAAAGAAACAGACTGTTGTTACTGTTTCAAAGCCTGGTCAGCCGGACCTAACTTTCAGGAACAAAACAGTGAAATACCTTTATCAGCCTGGAGAAGTTGCTAATGGCACTAGAACAAGAGCTACAGACCCTGTTTGGTCATTAAGTGTTTACCAAGTTGACAGAGCATTGTCTACTGATTCGCCTGTATATTATTTAAGGCCAAGAAGTGATCGTAGAACACCACAAAGAAAAGAACTTCAGATTGTGCCACCCAACACAGAACCATTAAGACTTCCTAATTAAGAAAATAAAAAAAATGTCTAAAAATGACAGACACTAAACGGAGCTTGCAAAGTATCTTAAATAAATATTTTGCACACTTTACCATGTTAGATGATGAACGCTGGACAATCTTTTTCGAATGCAGACTATATGAACCAGATATTTATATTTATAGTGACGTCTATGAACAATATGAAATAAATGAAGATTTCAAACTTGAACGCAAAAGAGACTTCACAAGAGTTTTTAATAAACTTACAAATGGAGAATACAAAGGATGCGACTTGTACCCAAAATCATATGACTTTGATTATTTTTGGTTACATTTTATTAGTCAAGTCCGTAAACTAAATCCTCATGTAGTTAAACAAACTGTGATTGTGAATCTGACTGAGAATGTAATCATGACTGTGCATATGATTGCACCTGTGATTGCAATTGTGTTGGGTTTTCTGTTTAAAGTTATGGTTAGTTTTTAAAAAATTCTATTTAAAGTTTTGTTATCAGTATAAAAATGACGGACACAAAAAGTATCACCATCTCCTTTGTTTAAAGATGTCCTCAAGACATTAAAACTTCCCATTCTCGACAGTCAATATGTTAATAAATCTGTTTATAATAACTACCCATTTGTACTCAATAGTTTTAGTTTCCAATCGCCTTTTAAAATACGTATTTATGCTCAGGTAACCTTTATTAAACCCTGTAGTATTGATGAAACGTCTACTGTGTGGGTTTCTTCAAATCAAATTGAAGTGTTAAAATTTTCAGACCTAGACAATGCTTATAACAACATCTTGATCAAACAGTTACAAGGCAGTATAGAGCGTGCAACTATGAAAGGGTCCGGGTGGATAGAAGGAACTTTAGAATCATTAGAACTGAACATTACAAAGTATAATCCAATCAAAGGAAAATCTTATATCCCTCTTCCCAAAGAAATTTTTGACAAGAAGGCTGTATTGAATATTAAGAACTCGGATTACAAATGTTTTATGTGGTGTGTTTTGCCGAAATTATATCCTATAAAATCTAAAGAGCATCCAGAAAGAGTGTTGCTGTACAAAGATAAAGTAACAAACTTAAATCTTAAAGACATTAATTTTCCTGTTAGCATTGACGCGATCGGCAAATTTGAATCCCAGAACTCTCCTACAACAATCAGTGTATATTTCTGGGACCCTGAATCAAAACTTATGCCTTTAAGAATCTCTCCTAATGCCCCATCGTTTTCAGACCAACATTACCATGTTGATCTATTACTAATAACAAACCTGCAAGACCCCAGTGTACAACATTATACTCTGATACAAAACATGTATAGATTATTATGACACACTTCAAAACATAGCGGCCAACAATATTTGTGCAGATGCTGTTTAACCAGAGTATCTAGTTTGCAAGTGGCTGACAAGCATAGTAAGAAATGCAAAAGTATAACAGATATTCAAACCCATCCTGTGTTACCAAAGCCCGGTTCTCAAGTACATTTTTAAAAACATCAACAAACAATTCAAACAGCCTTATATAGTTTATGCGGACTTCAAATCATTGATTGTAAAATATCAAGGCCCGCAAGGATTTAGTACTTCATTCCTCACACACCTTCACGAAGTCTGCAGTTTCGGGTATGTCGTTGTAAGAGCTGACAGACAACATACAGAGCCTGTGATTTACAGAGGGACCGACGCAGCTCGGAAGTTCTTAGATGAGATGAACAAAATATACAAACTGTGTTTACTGCAGCTAGATAATCCGGCGCCTATGATATTTACTGAATCTGACTCCAAAATTTTAAAGCAGCTACACATTGCCATATTTGTAATAATGAGTTTGACCTGAAGGACCAAAGGGTGAGAGATCATTGTCATATAAGGGGTGCATTTAGAGGAGCCGCTCATCAGAAGTGTAACTTAGAATATGGAACCGAACATTTCTTTCTCACTATTTTTATTCACAATCTTCGCAATTATGACTCACATTTAATCATGCAGGAAGTGACGAACGCATACAGAGTGTCATGTATTGCCGAGACAGAAGAAAAATATAAAACTTTCACTCTGAATAAATTAAAGTTTTATGACAGCTTCCAACATTTGTCCTCCAGTTTAGAAACACTAGCTAAGAACTTACCCAGCTATCATATTACTAGTAAATATTTTTCAGACGTTACACTTATTTGGAAAGGTGTGTATCCTTATGAATACATGGACTCTTGGGAAGTGTTTGAAAAACTGAAATTTCCACCTAAAGAAAACTTTTATTCCTCGCTCAGTAAAACATTTATTAGTGATTCCAATTACCAACATGCTCAGAACGTCTGGAATGCACTCGGATGTGAAAACCTTGGTGACTACCACAACATATATTTAAAAGCTGACGTCATTTTTTTGGGTCGATGTGTTTGAAAAATACAGAGAAACGAGTTTACATAATTACTCCCTGGATCCTACTCATTATATTTCTACGCCAGGAATGAGTTGGGATGCTTTTCTAAAACATAGTGATTCCATGTTATTGTATTTTAACTATGGACAATAAAGATTCGTATTCGTATTCATAACTGACCAGGTAATGATGACAATGATTGAGTCAGGCATTCGTGGTGGAATAAGCGTGGCAGCTAATAATTATTGTAAAGCCAACAATAAATACCTGAAGCACTATGACCCTTCACAGAAAACTAATTATATAATGTACTTAGATGTGAACAATTTATACAGTTGGGCAATGAGTGAGCCTTTATCGGTCTCAGATTTTAAATTACTTGTTAATCCAAACCCTGCACACTTAACATGGTTAAGCAGTATTTTAAATCACCATAAAGATCATACTATAGGGTTCATTGTTCAAGTTGGCCGAGAGTACCCCAAGGCCTTACACGACCTATCCTATCCTATCCTAACCAATCCCGTAACTCGTAGGTCGTAGGGGCACCACAGATCGTTTAACTAGCGTACTCCATCTTTCCCTGTCCTCAGCAACCCTGATGGTTTCGCTCAGTGTCAAACCAGTCCATTCTCGAATGCTGTCCTCTTTTTCGGTCTCCCTCTTCTTCTACCTCCTTGCACTGTGCCTTTCAGGATGGTCTTTGCAAGACCTGATGATCTGGTGACGTGGCCATACCATCGGAGTTTCCGTTTTTTTACCACTGTAAGCAGGTCATCGTGTTGTCCAATGGCTTGTGTGATGGTCTGTTGGACTTCATCGTTGGTGATGTGCTGGTACGTATAGGAAATGCCCAGAAGACTTCTGTAGCACCTCATCTCCATGCTTTGTATTCTTCGTTGGAGATCTGCTGTGAGGGTCCATGTTTCTCAAGCGTATAGGAAGATGGAGATGACAAGGGAGCACAGCAGTCTTACCTTGGAATGTAGATCTCGACTGATGGTCTTGTCTTTCCGAATTGGCTTCAACCTCACCAGGGCAGCAGTTGTTTGTGCGATCCTGGAGAGGACTTCCTGTCGGGACCCATTGTCTGATACAATGGCTCCTAAATATTTGAAGCTATGCACTGTGTTGAGGGATTGGCCTTGGACATTGATTTCCGTGTTGATGCCATTGGTGTTGTTTTGGTCATCATTTTGGTCTTCTCTGCACTTATTTCCATTCCATACGCTCTGGAGGTGGTGTCAAGCCTCTGTACCAGCTGTTCAAGTTCTTGTTCCTCTCCAGCCAATCCATCAATGTCATCCCCGCAAAACGAAGGTTGGAGATTGCTCTTCCCCCGATGCTTACTGTGCCTTCGTAATCTGCAAGGGCATCTGAAATGATGCGCTCTAGGAAGATGTTGATGAGTGTTGGAGAGAGTAGGCAGCTCAATTCCTATGTGAGCAGCACTGCTTAGTGCCTCCACATTTTGCTTGCTGCGGGCTATTTATAGCTTGCTTGCACACTCCCTTCCAGTGAAAGGAAGCATCGGCGAAGCTCTTTATAGCTAGCCTGGCTGACCTTACCTCAAAATCTAAAAAGCTTTGGTTGAGTTGCTGTGTCTAGGAAGATGTTGAAGAGTGCTGGAGAGAGTAGGCATCCCTGACGCACACTGATTGTTGTTCTGAACCAGTTTCCGATGGGGCTGTTGTGGAGGACTGCACTGGTAGCCTTGTCATACAGGCTTTTGATGACTTCAATAATTTTAGGACTGATGTTGTACACTCTCATGGTTGCCCACAGAGCTGCATGCCAGACTCGGTCAAACGCCTTTTTGAAGTCTACGATCACATGATATAGATGTTGATGGTGCTGTAGGTATTTCTCACAGATTATTTTGAGGTTGAAAATCTGTTCAGTGGTACTTCGCCCTGCCCTGAATCCTGCTTGTTCTTCAGCTATGATTTGTTTGTTTGTTTTATTGTCTTCTTCATGTAAATGATAAGACCAAAAAAAAAAGAAAAAAAGAAAAAAAAAGAAAGAAAATGAATGATATTACATAGTCACAAACTGCAGTACATGAATAAAGAAATACATTGGGGCATTCAGATTTCATACATATGCATCATATAAACTGGCCAATTGAAGAGGATATAAACGCTTTTGCCAATTGAATACCCCACGGGCTCGGCTCCACGCGCCGGGGGTGGATCCCTACCTCTCTCTGGCTGGGTGACAAAGTTGCCTACCCCTTTTTCTTCTCTTTTGTCTTGTTTCTGTCTTATTGGTCCTTTCACCTATATTCTCTTCACCCGTAAATTCTCCCACTAAACTGCAGTTTTGACTTCCTCTCTTCTGCCTTTTCCTGTCTTCTTTTTCCCCATCATTTCTTCTTTTTCTACCCTCCTTTTTCTCTGTGGCCTTCTCTTGGCCCCCTGCGTTTGCCCTGCAGGGCAACCCGTATCGGGGGAGATCGGGATCCTGGAGGTTGAGGTCACTGAGGGACTGCGGTCCCTCACACTAACACACCTCTTTGGCCCGGACTTCTCATAGACGGGAGGCTGGCGTGGCCCGCGTCAGTCAAGCGGCTGGTCGTGTATTGCCCTAGCTCTGCTAGAAGGCTGCAGCTCATGGGTCAAACTTGAACAAAACCGTAGTGGCTGTGCGGGATTGTCTGGGTGTATATCCCCCTTGTAGCCCTGGTGCGCTCCCTTGCTGGATTTTCCGCTTGGACGCATCCCCTTGTTGGACTCCGTGGTGGGTGGGGAGCAGGGGGGATGAATTAGCAAATTAATAACATGGCATCAACAAAGAAAAAAAGACTACTCGATGACGAATCGGACAGGGACACGGACAGTGACATGGATGTAAGGAAAAAAGCTTGTGCATCTGGGGTGGATGGGGCCTGGCCTCGTTTTTTGGTTGTGGAGGGGGCGGATCCGGCTATGCCACTAGGCAAGCTGTCTCCGTTCGCCATCCACAAAGGTTTCCAATCCGTCTGCACGGTGGGTTTCAAAGATGTCAAAAAACTTCGATCTGGGGCCTATCTGGTGGAGTGCTCAACCAAAAGGGCATCGGATTGTCTGCTAAAGAGGAATTTGACCGCCTTTGTTGACAGACAAATCAAAGTTACTGTGCATGGACGGTTGAATTCCTCCAAGGGAGTCATCCGATGTCAGGACTTGATCGATATGTCGGAATTGGAAATTCGCGATGAACTCTCCAGCCAGGGGGTCACAGCGGTACAGCGGGTCTTTGTCACCAAAGGACCTAAGCGTATCCCCACCAATACACTTTTTGTGACCTTTGCCATGGCCAAGTTGCCGGAGTCACTCAAGGTGGGATACCTTCGGGTGAAGGTGACACCGTTCATTCCATCACCGTTGCGTTGCTTCCGCTGCCAAAAGTTTGGCCATGGTAGCGGAACATGTAAAAACAAAGAGATTTGCCGTTAATGCGCAAAGGATAAACACGAAAACGCATGCAAGGATCCTATTTGCTGCGTGAATTGCGCGGGGCAGCATGCTTCCAGCTCCAAAGATTGCCCTCAGTGGCAGTTGGAGCTGGAGATCCAAAAGGTGAGGGCCACCTTCGGAGACGCAAGAAAAAAGGTCATGGAAAGGAGTCCGGGTATCCGAGAGCGTTCCTTTGCCTCTGTGGTGGGTTCCACACCCCATGTGGAACCTAGTTCACACCCAGCAATGGAACTCACTCTGAATAAAATGACGCAGGTTTTGGACGCACTGTGCAGGCGAATGGACAATCTAGAGAAAATGCTCACGTTGTTTGGTCATAGGGGGGGGGGGGGGGTCTCCAGCCCCATCAGCCACACTGGAGAAAGTGCCGACGGTCACGTCCAAAACCGTCACCCACAACACGCAGACGGCCTTGTCTAAAGCCGTCACACCTGCCGCGAGGGAGGCCATGCCTCAAGCCGCCACAACTTCGGCAGCAGGTTTCAGTGACCCGGTGGTTGCAGAGGCAGCCCGGATCTTATTGGCTCAGCCGGGGAGCGTCGGGGGAGGAGAGGGAAAAGTTGGGAAGGGTATAGGAGGGAGAAAGAAGATCCAAGATCCAGTGCTGGGGAGAAGGGGAGGAAGCCTGCTGGTAGTTTGGGATCCGGGAGTTCCAAGAAAACTCAAAAGCCTGGACCCCTTTCTTCCAAGCACCATCAACCTCTCGAGACGGAGAACCGTTTCAGGGAGTTGATGGACCATGAGGAGATGGATGATGGTCAGAAAACTCTAGAGACATAATTGTCCTCTCAGAGATTGAAATATTTAGTTTTCTTTTACTTCATTTTTATGGCCATTTTACAATGGAATATCTGAGGGAAAAGGGCAAATTATGAGGAGCTCTGCTGTCTGCTGACGGAGCATCAACCTGAGGTGTTAGCCATTTAGGAAACTCTCTTGTCAGAGAAACAGCTTATGAGACATTACTGGTTATTCGTCTCTAGATTGTATATCTTCTAGAGGCGTTTCACTCTTTATTCATAGAAACGTCCCATTTAACCCAATTTCACTTAATACAAGTTTACCAGCAGTTGCAGCCAGAGTATCTCTTTTTAAATCCCTCACAGTTTGTTCTATATATTTGACCCCATCAATAAATGTAAATAAAAATGAACTTGAGAATTTGATCCAACAGTTACCTACCCCTTTTTTGTTGTTGGGAGATTTTAATGGACGCTTTCCCTTGTGGGTAGCGATCGTAGCGATTCTCAAGGGAAAATAATTGAAGACAATTTAGACTCCTTGAATCTAGTAACTTTGAATGAGGGTGCTCCAAGAACCGCTTCTATGTCCCTCATTGATATATCGATCTGTGATCCCTCCTTACTTTTGGATTTTAAATGGACAGTTTTAGAAGATCTCCATTGCAGCGACCATTTTCCGGTTTTATTAAAACATGATTCAGACAACCTTGAGCAAACTCATGGCAGGTGGAAACTGAAACAAGCTAACTGGAGTCTGGATAGTGAAGCTTTTGTAAATCCCAATATAAAGAAAGTGTCTGTTGTGATTGAAGGTAATCCTAGTCAATTATTCGCGAATGGAATGTTGCCTTTTCAACAGTTTGATGATATTAGGAAAATCTTGGGTGGAGGACGTTTAAGGACTGATACTGTTGATTTAATTTGTAAGGATTTTCATTTGCATGACACAAGACTGCAAGATTATCTTGTAAATAAGTTTGCATTGTGGATAGACTTTCGAACCATACCTACCAACAAACTTCATGGATCTGGAAGAAGAATTGAAAATGGTACAGATGGTATAACAATTGAATTGCACAGGGAAGAAAATGCTAGATCAGAATCAATAACAGTATAAATCTATACAATACAATACAATATAACTTTATTGTCCGATGTTCATCACATACAGAAATGTGTCTTTGGCTTGTTGTCCGCAAGAAGCATGCAATATATCCATTTTATATACACAAACAGCAGAGACACATTTATTTCTAATGGCACAGCAGTGTCACGCGCCGGCTACCATACATTTTTTTTAACTGTACATAAACCCGTGCTTTTCGTAAGTTAGTTGCTATTTCTCGTTTAGCTGTCAATTCCGAGCAAGAGTGCACATGTAAATGATATGGAGAGAGGGAACCGGCTTAGGCCTGGCCGACCGTTTGCTGAGCATGTTCACTATTCTAGAAAGTTACAAAGGGTATTGTACTGAAGTGATAGAGGTCAGTCAGTCAGAAAGCGTCAGAGAGAACAGACGTCCGCACCGAGGGTAGGACTAGGCGTATATCTATGTGTTTGATATCCTTAGTAAGCAGTAGTGGAAACTCTATTGGATCCCCTGCAAAGCCATTTTCAGTAGCCCTGACTTGGATGCCCTGTGACCCGGAGGATGTGCGGCGGAGACTGAAGGACGCCTCAACTTGTCTTGTCTTGTGTTGTGTTGTCTGCGTGCCAGTTGGGGTCTTATCACCAATGGAGGTAAATACCCATGTTTTTCTTTAGTGGCGTGCTGCATTCTCTGGTGTATGAGTGTGTAAATAGGTAAGCCTGTAGAATGTAATATTTTTCACCATTATGTTAGGTCATCGTTTTGGGGTAAATACGTTCATAGGGGGGATTTTATTCTGTTATTTTATGATGGATTTTTCTTCTTATTATCATGTATTTAATAGTAAATAAATTATTGAATGCAGTAGGATTGTTTTATTAAACGAAGGGAGAGAATTATTCTGTACATATACATTGCTTTCATTATTTTCGCAAGGGAGATAATTTGTCAGTATATTATCAGTATTTTTAAAAGGAAATTTAATAAGTGTTTTAGTAGAGGAATGACTGCATTTAAAATGAAATATAAATTGAATGGAAGTATTTTTCATTGCTATATCATTAAAGGTTTGATTGTGGTTAGTATCTAAACAATTGTTGAATTTCATCTTTTATGTATTTTCATAAGGCATGATGTGAATAGTAAAGATTTGTGCTGGAGTATCTCAGAGTTGAAGGCAAAAGTAAACAATTTAGAGAGAGTATAGTCAAGATTGTGTACGATGAAAGACATTTAATAATCATGAATCGGAACAAGTATGAGCAATGAAACATAGACATTGATAAAGTTTTTGTGTTACGATTTTATTCATGATGACGTTTGTGCGCGGAAAACAGTGAAGACAACACGATGGTGACAGTTTTGGCAAATATAATCGTGTTGGCAAATGTTAGGATATCTGACTATTTTCAGTGCACTGATGCTGATGATGATGACGATTGTTTTGAACATCTGCCGAGACGATCTGAGCGGCTGAGGTTGAACTGATTCTGGTTCCGGTCCGACTTGGGTTGGACGCTGAGAGGTCTGGTCAGCTACGCAGGAGCCACCCAGCCGAGTTACCTTCCCCCTGTACTGAGGACCGTGTGAGGTTCAGATGGGAACCGTGTGAGGGCCGCCTATGCGTTGCTGTGTCTTCAGGGGTGGTAATTCTGTATCATCTACAGGAAGGTCTAAACCAAGGAGTGTTTCATTTCGGTTTGAAAAGGAAATCTGGAAAAAAAAGAACTTAAACGACTTTGAGTAATAGGTTGTGAAAGTATAAAAAGAAAGGCCTTAATATGCGCATATTTTTTTCAGAGTTTTGAACAGAGCGAATATAGAAACAAGTTTTCATAAATCAGTTTGTTTATTTTCATTTCATCATTGAATTTGTAAATACCATTTGTTTATTGTTAAATATGTTGTGTATGCTTGTGAGTATGAGTGAGGGAAGTGTGTGCTGTTAGAGGGACGGGTGGGTAGTTAGTACGTTTGGGGAATAAAAGAGTTGTTTCGTTAACTTACCACTTGTGTTTGTGTTCTTATTTAGTGTGTGGGTGGGGTGTGCTCGGGTCGTATGGACTAACAATGTTCGCGGGATTCTGACTTACGTCAGCGTCTCGTGACAAGCAGCAGCAACCTTAAATTCCAATCAAATACAGACATTCACAATCTAAACCCCACATCAATAATAACTAATAATTTTACATTCACGCAGAGAAAGCACACACACACACACACACACACGCACACACACTTACACACAAAATAATCTAATGACAGCACAAGTTGTTGTCTTAAACTATACATATCACGGCCTATACATGATTATAATGGCAGTGTTTAAAAGGTAGAGGCATGACTAGAACATTCTACATTCACCTATACATAGATGACAGTCAACAACCAATTACATAATACAGTGCAGTAGCAACATTCTTAATACACATTAGTAATAAAATACACTGCAAAGACACAACTGAGCAGGTTGCCTATCTCATAACTAGATTACATTTAAGAGTACCATAACAATGGTTAGGATCATTAAAATAACAAGTTACATGTTATGTGACTAGAACAAATTCATTCAATCTACTAATTAAGAGTGTCATAGCTCAGCAGATAACATCCAAGCATTCGTTACAATTATGATGTTAAGTAAAATGAATATATATATGTCATATTGCTACACAACATTCACCCCATTACCCCATCCACCCCCTCACTCAGACCCCATCCCCACACACACATTCTACATTGGCACACCCTATTCCCCCCACCCACCACCAATCCACACCCACACTCAGAGCTAAAAGTTGTACATTAATTTAGGTGCTAGAAGATTGGCCTTTGGAATTCAAAAGTGAAACTGCTTGGGGGGATGAAGGATCTTTTAAACTTGTTCTTCTTAGCCATTGGTACAACATACCGGTGACCTGAGGGAAGGGGTTGAAACTCTGAAAACAAAGGGTGAGATTGGTCTGAAAGAATGCGACTTGTTTTCCTGTGCACTGCTCTATGATATAGCTCTTCTAGGGGTTGTTGAACCCTGCCTATGATCTTTTCTGCTAAGCAGACCACATGGGCAAGTTTAGAATGATCTTTAACTCCTAGACTCCCAAACCAGCATACTATGTTGTAAGTTAGTATGCGCTCAATGAGGCTCCGGTAAGCTGTGCCTAGTGTTTTCATGCTGACATTGAATGTTTTTAGTTTTCTTAGCAAATACATGCATTGTTGTGCTCGTTTGTAGATAAAATCTACATTAGAACTGAAAGTTAGCTTAGTATCAAGTACTGTACCAAGGTATTCGAATGTTTCTGTTACCTCAACAGCTTCATCAGCAATTACAATGGGGACAGATTTAGCTTCAGATTTCCTTTCATCAAAAACCAGTTCTTTGGTTTTCTTTACATTAAGCTTTAAGTAACTCTCTGTACACCATGTGGCTAGAGTGTGAATGTTTGCATAGTAGTTTGCTAGTGAGTCTTCATCATGTAGCAGTCCAACAAGTGCCATGTCATCTACAAATATGAACAGTGGTGAGATAGTGCTGTTAAATCATATTTCATCTACGTATATTGAGAAAAGGGTAGGTGACAGAACGCAACCCTGTGGAGCTTCTACATTAACAATGATTTCATCAGACATGCTGCCACCAGAACTTACTCTTTGAGGTCTATCTCGGAGAAAGCTATTCACAAACTGGACAATGTTGTTGTTGATGCCCAGATCAACCATTTGTTTTAATAAAACAAAAGGTTCCATGCAGTTAAAAGCACTAGAAAAATCAATCATCAGAATTCTAACATAGGTTTTAGGCTTGTCCATGTGCTTTGCAATCAGATTGAACAAGGCAAGACAAACATCACCAGTTCCGTGACACGCTTTATAAGCAAACTGTAGTGTATAAGCTACATCAATTAGCAGATGCTGCCTTACTACAGATTCAAAACACGTTGCAAGTATATAATTATGGACACTCAGCTAAACATTGAAAATGGAAGATTAGAAGATTTAGTATATTAAAATGATGTCCTTGTTATCTAGGATCCTCACTGTGGAATGATCGTTGGCATGAGGTCATGCGGAAAGACTGTCTTTGTTCTGGATTTGTTAGAAAAATATTACACAAGACACTTTGATTATGTAGTCATCTTTTGTCCCACTCTTCAATATAATAAGACTTACTTAGAACATACATTTATTTGGACTGATGACAGTATTTTTGTTGTTAATCCTAGAGGTAAACTAAGTAAGCATTTAAATTATTTGTATAACATGTTTGAAAATGAGGGTAACACTTTATTTAATATTGATGACTGCAGTGCAGAAAAAGATATTGTATTAAAACCAAACACATTAAGTAAGCTAGCTTTCAGTGGTCATCATGTATAAAATAGTGTATGGGTAATAACACAGAAATATAACTCCGTTTTAACAGATTTTAGAAAACAAGTTAAGTTTGTGTGTTTGTTCTATTGTAAAGATCGTGACAGCTTTGATAACTGTTTAAAAGAAAATGACATAATTGAATCAAAAGAGGAAATAATTAAATTAAAAGAGCAACTTAAAAAGGGCAGGCATTATAAATTATTATTAAAAACTGATCAGCCAACAGGATATAAAATACTTACTGAAGTAAGAAAGTTATGTTTTTAACGTTATTTTATAATTTAGTTGTAAGTTGAAAGTTACTTGCTAAAGACCACTGTTAGTCATTTTGTAAGTTATAAAGTCATCTTATAAATAATTTTCAAACTTACTTACCTAAAGTACCTTTAAACCCATTACATTAGCTAGCGTCCCCACCCCAACCACCTTCATACCAGCTGGAATATTACTTTAATTAACTAATAATATGATGATGAGGGAAAGGCTTAATGTTTGCCTGTTGGGGTGGGTAGTGATGATGATAATAGAGCCAATACAAGGCTTGATGCAATTGTTAGGGACGAGAGGCAGGATAAGAGGGTGGTGGGGGAAATATTATTTTAATTAACTAACAATATGGTGATGATTATGAGGGTGTTGGACTGGTTGGGTGAATATAAGGTAAGTGGAGGTGAGTCTCATTTTTTGCTTGTTGATTGTTTAAGTGTTGTGTATGCTTGTTTAAGTGTTGTGTATGCGTGAGGAGGGGAGCGAGTCTCAAATTGCTTGAAGCTGTTTGCGTAAGTGATGTGAGTGTGGGGAGAGCATAAATTCATTTTATTTGCTGGGTCAATCATTATGACCCTTTTGCCTTCACCTTGCTGCTGCTGACCGCCATCACATTCGATAACCGGGTACTGAATCCTATCTTCACCTTGCTATAGCTAGAGACCTTCATATTCGAACAACGGTGCACAGAATCCTACCTTCACCTTGCTGCTGCTGACGGCCTTGGCATTCGATCACCGTTGCATCGGATCACACACTGAAAGTGCCTAGCCTCACTTCCATTCTTATGCACATATTTACCGTGCATCCGGCACATCAGATCCGACCTTCACCTTGCTGTAACTAAAGACCTTGACATTTGATCACCTGCTCATCGGATCACAATCTGAAAGTGCCGAATTTTATTACGCGCATATTTACCGTGCATCCCGCGCATTGGATCTCACCTTCATCTTGGTATAGCTAAAGACCTTGACATGCGATCACCGGCGCATCGGATCACAATCTGAAAGTGCCGAGTTTTGTTTCCGTTCTTGCGCGCATATTTACCGCGCATCCGGCGCATTGGATCAGACCTTCACCTTGCTATAGCTAAAGATCTTGGCATTCGATCACAGGCACACAAGATCAAAACCACCGACGCTGCGGTCCTACACCAATAACACAGTTGCTGTTGAAAGAAAAGCTGCGTCATTGTCACTTCGTTGCATAGAGGCTGTTTCACTCTGTTTTACACTAGCTATGTCAATTCATTGTAGACTTTAAAAAAAGAAGCTGTTTCGCCCATGCTGTAGGGTCTTTTCAGAATAGCAGCACCAGTTGTTGATAGCTTTGCTATGTGCTATTTTGTGACGTGTGTTTTTTTAATATATTTTTTTAATAATAGGGGGTGTCAAGAAAATTCTCCACACACTCAGCTCCTTTCAATACATTTAATTAAGTTTTCCACTTTTTTGCAAAAGTTTAATCTTCCTTCATATATTTTATAATGAGATCAGATTTCTTGTCCAAGTCAGTTATTGATATATTTAAGCAATGACATTTTTTTAATTGACAAAAATGTTTAGATAATTTTCTCAGTAAATAGGCTTGTGAATAATTTAAAAGATTATTTTGCCTTAAGTACTGTTTCCAGGTAATCTTTTTTTCTTTATGTACCTGTCCCATTTAACATATCAAGGTATTTTCCTAAATAAAGAGAACGACTTAAATTTCTCGATCCTTCTTCTGTTCAGAAATGGCTATTTTAACAAACACGACCATTTAATCTGACAATTTAGTTTCTTTTAGAAGCTGTTCATAGTTGAGGTTATTTTCATTGGGTTCTGTTAAGTGTACTTGAAGAAACCTATCCATTTGATCAACTGTCTCGATGCTCACTTTATCCTGTTTATTTTGTAAAAAAGCAAGGCTAGTTTTGGGTTTTGGTGGTTTGCAAACATCCTCTTCATTTTCTACACTTTCCAAATAATATACCATGTCTTGTTGGTACTTTTTTATGTTCTTTAATAATACTAAGTTGTTTATCGGTATATCTTGAAGTTAAACTTGAAGCTAATAAAACAGAATTATTGTGGCTGTCGTCTCACAAAGTAATTTCTTCATTAGTAACAGTATTAATATTTTGACTATCTTCTGTAATAGAATCTTTTTCTTGCATTGAAATAGATTGTTCATAATAATCATCAATATTTAATATTTCCAAAGAATTTAACATACCTTGTTCACTTTTTATAACACTCCTATTTAGTAACACGTCCTCACACAACAATAGCAACACTGCGAATGCCTCTCAATCAGTAGAAACCGTTAGACGGCATAGCATTTATATTCTGTTCTAGAACAATTTCATCACCTGAGAAGTATCTTGTGTAGCGCACATGCGTGCGTGCGTGTGTTGTTTGTGTGTTGTGTACAATGTTAGAAGAACCATTAGCTCAGTCAGTTAGAAAACCAGACACAGGCACACAGAACATACATACATATTTAACAGCAGGTGAAGAATTTACAGAGTGCTTTTGGAGTGCTTGTTAAAAAAGCATATATTATAATGAAAAGGTCGCCTTGAGCAGCTTGTCATAGAACGCCCTAATTACTACTCTCTCACCATACTTTTCCTCGCCTCCCTTCGTTATTATATTCACCGAATTATCAGTAGAAACTGAATTATTGTTAGCTTTTGTTTGTTTTTCTGTTTAAAAGCATGATCTATTTATGTTCTCAGTACACAGTCGCTGCAGTGTCACACACACACACAAACAGTCCCTGAATGTTCTTTGTACAGTCCACAGTCCTACTGCCAGTAGTGTGCCCAAACCCTGCACGCCAGACACTCCTCAACCCTCCAAGTCTGACTTCTTTCAGCGGTCTACTTCAGCTGCTTCCCAGAAAACTTCCATTGCTACCAGACAAACTACAACGGAGTCTAAATGTAAGTAGTTGTTATCTCCATTCATTGAGTTGTACAATAATTAGTTTTTTTTATTTTTTATATATATTTTAAATAAAGTTCAAACTATTAAAAACAACACCAACAACAACGAAGAAGAAGAAGAAGAAGAAGAAGACGAAGAAGAAAAACAAACTGAAGAATGTTTAGGTTAATTTGTAGATTATTAATAAGCCAAGTCTAGTTCTGCATTATTACTAATTGTTTGGGGGTTTTTTGGCATGTAAATTTTTCAGACAGCCCACTTCATGGAACTCGGCCGGACTTTGGAAAGTGTGTTGGTAATGAGATACTGACAACGACAAGTTCTCTCTCTTCACTGAACATTGGACCCCTTCTGAGAAATATCAGTTTAATATTACAACACAGTCAGGACATTCTCGACATTGCCAAGGCAGGTGGCTGAAAGCCTATCCATGGCTAGCTTATCCTCCTGCAGAAGATGGGTTGTACTGCAAATACTGGACAGTTTGTGACTTGTGCCTTCAAACACTGGAAGAAACCATTAGAAAAGTTTAAAGAACATTCTGCTTGTAAATATCACCAAGGTGCACTGGAACGGAGTGAGAATTTTCTTCAAACAATGAGTAAGCTGGCAACAAGCGTGATCAGTTTGCTTGATATTGAAGCTGCGGAAAGGGGTAAATTCGACCGCAAGATTCTTGCAAGCGTTGCTGAGAATGTTCTGTTTTGCGGACGGCAGGGGTTTGCACTGAGGAGATGACGGGGTGTTAGAAAAAGAGAACGCGAGCAACTTCAACACACTGCTCGAATTTCGCACCAAGGCAGGGCACGAATGTCTCGGCGAACAATTAAAGACGTGCGACCCTCGTACTAATGTACCTATGTCTCGAAGACCACCCAAAATCGAATAATTGAGATCATTGCTAATCAAATCACAGCGAATCTGCTTGCTGAGGTCCGCGAAGTAAAGTACGTCACTGTTCTGTGGATGAAGTCACTGATGTCATCAACTGGGAGCAGTTGTCCATCGTCTTAAGGTTTGTGGATTCTAACTTTAACGTCAGGGAAGAATTCTTGTTTCTTGTTTCCTGTCACAAGATAACAAGGGAAACAATTGCAAACAACATACTCAAGTGTCTAGACAATTGAGGTTTAGACCCACAGGATCTCGGAGGACAAGGATATGATGACGCCGCTAACATGCAGAGTGGAGAATTTTCCGCGAAAAAAAAAATTGAGTTCCCAGTGTGAGAAGCTGAGGGCTACCCTTTACTGGGCATAGCGGCCAAAAGCGGCCGAAGCTCTAAACAGGCAAAACGTCCAAAAGCGTCCGTATCAACCATGTGGTTATATTCTCGCGTTGTTTGAAAGATTGCGAGACTTCCGGCAATTGACTTCCGGTTTATTCTGTTGTGAAAACATTCGACTGCATTTCCACAAGTTTTCTCTGTGATGCGTTCGTTTTTTCAATTTTGTTTTCAAATTTTCTTGTGTGTGTGTCTAAAATGGATGGTTTGGATTCTTCGACTGATGAAGGGGAGTTTACAGGCTTCCAT
Source organism: Oncomelania hupensis (assembly GCA_036898135.1). Classification (NCBI taxonomy): domain Eukaryota; kingdom Metazoa; phylum Mollusca; class Gastropoda; order Littorinimorpha; family Pomatiopsidae; genus Oncomelania; species Oncomelania hupensis. Next base: position 23,297,749 of record CM072514.1, read on the forward strand.
TTATCAGACATTAAAGTGAGAGAAATGGACTTGGAGTCGGAGGAAGAGATCGGTACTGACATTAGACAATTAGTGTCAGTAGTGTGTATGCATACGATCTTTCAGACTGGCATGAAAGTGAAGAAGAGGAGGGGGCTTGTTTGGACTTTTTAAAACTTTTGTGTGTGTACACATGGAGTAATAACAAACAAGACATGACAAGAAAAGTATAAAAAGGTAGATAATCAAAAGAGAATGTATTTCTGTTCATTTTGCATTTTATTTCATTTAAATCTATACACTAGTCACTAATACCTAAGATGTAGTGTTTTTACTAACGTACCCCTAAATATCTCTAAAATTATAAAAATTCTTGCCTGTTTACAGCTAAAAAATAGACAAACGTGTGCCCAGTAAAATTGGAAATTTGGAGTTTGTGTACAACAGTGGTGGACCTCAAACTTTGTTAGGCATAAATTCATTTTCTTCCAGGGGGCGAATACCGGGGCTTCGCCCCTGGGCCCCGGCCGGATTTCAGAGATTTCTTGATTCAGTTGTTCTGAACATGGCGGGCAGATTTCAAGGAGTGCAGGCCCCCATACGAGAGATCAATGACAAGGCATTGTACGTCCATTGCGCCAGCCACTGCCTGAATCTTTGCATCATGAAAGCGTGCAGTGTACCCCAGATCATGAGCATGTTCAGTGACTTGAAGGAAATATCCCTTTTCTTCTCTTCTTCTCCACAGCGCCAAAGGAAACTTGGTTGAGCAGCAATTCAAATGACACAAAAAATAAGAAGCTGGTAGATCTGTGCAAGGTGGGTGGAGCGGCTGACGGCACTGGACACGTTCCATGAAATGCACAGCAGTGTATGCGACTGCCTCAGCCAGATGATGACTGAAGGACTAGGCAGCTTGGACGCAGACACTTTAACTCGATCGTCGGGCTTACTCAAGAGCGTTCAAAGCAGCAGTTTCATTGTTGCGCTGGTAAATGCAAAAAATGGCTTGGTATACATTACGTGTCCCACCGAGCAGTTTGAGAAGTAAGAGAATGACATCATAAGTGCGTATCAGGAGATACGGATTGTGATCTTCTGTTTGCAGGGCTTGCGAAATTGCATGGAGGCCACATTTGAGGACTGGTTTCGACAAGCAACAGACTTTGCTGCAGATGCTGGAGTTGACCTCGAAGTTCCCCCAACACGGCAACAGGCAGACCCTGAAAGACAACCCGCCCGCTGACACACCAGAGCAGTACTACCGGCGATCTGTTGCTATGCCCTGTGTAGATTTTCTTCTGCTCCAACTTCAGCAAAGATTTGGCCAAGCTGAAGTTTCAGCAAACGGGCTGATCTTAGTGCTGTCAGTAGTCTGAAACACCCTGGATTCAACACTGTTCCAGCAGGCGTCGCAGACCTGGCAGCAGCTGCCTAGCAGCCATGACATCCCTGCTGAGTGAAATAGCTGGGTGAACAGATGGCACAATTCCAACTCTGAAACGCCACAAACGACCACAGCAGCTTTGAAGGCATGTGATAATGACATGTTTCCAAACATTCACAAACTGCTAAAACTGCTGTGCACTCTGCCAATCATCACGTCGGAATGTGAAAGAACGATTTCCAGACTAAAAACTCTAAAGACATGTCTACGTTCCTCCATTGGTCAAGATCGATTAAATGGGCTAGCACTGATGCGCATCCACATGTACAACAAGTGGTAAATGTTTTTGCCAGAAAGTATCAAAGAAGGGTGGAATTGAAAACAGACGATCTCTTGACGTAAATAAGGTGTCTATCTCTATGTCTAACCATAAGCCCTTGTGTATGCCTATTTTGGAACATTTATGTGGGTGTAGAAGTTGCAAGCTTCTGATATGTTTGAGGTATGCATCAAAAGAGCACAGAAACTGTGAGTACTGTAGGTTTTGTTTTGTGTTGCGTCATTTATTAAGGTTCCTCATCCATTTCCTGACCCTTTTTACTTTATATCATTGAGATCATTAAAACACTTGACTATAATTATAATCACCATTATTAAATTATAGTAATGAATCAATTTTTTAAAGCTACGAATAATGTCTTCCAAATGGTTTATTAGTTGCAATGAACAACTTTTCTTAATTTGTCTCTTGCATGTGCAATGCCTGTCACGTCAAGCCCAGTGCCGGTCGACCGCCTCCCATACCTCTCTCCCCACCAAAAAAAAAATTATTCACTGCTTTTTGATAAAAGTTGCAAAGGGGGTTCCGAATTAATTAATTAATTAATTAATTTATTTATTTAGTGTTTTAAAATTAAAACATTGCAGTTGTTTTGTCACTTTTGTTAGATTCCTTTTTCAAGGTTCAGATAGCACCAGATTGCACCATTTTGCACCCTTGATAAAAATAAATTTCCAGGCGGGCAAGTCCCCGGACCCTCCTAGAAGGCTGGGCGCTTTGCTTAACCCAATAACAAGTTTGGACACCCCCCTTCCCCTCCCTCCCCCTGAAAAACTTAGGTCCGGCCCTGACAAATACTTAATATGCTTTATATTGAGACGTCATGAAGTGATTTGTCACATACTTGTTTTAACTTTCATAGGTACGAAATATTATATAATGAAGCATTTTCAACAATTTCGCGGGTAAACTTCTGTGCGCGCGCTTTCTTAGCGAAAGCAAATCAGTGGGACCGATCCATCAATCTGTAATCATATGAAGGTGTGTGTGTATGGGGGCGCGGGGGGGGGGGGGGTGGTAGAGGAGAGGGTTGGAGTGGGGGGGGGGGGGGGGGGGGGAAGAGAGCATTGGGAAGGGAAGGGCGTACGCTTTGGGGACAAGTCGGTTATTGATTTAAAGAAAATGTGCATAATTATAATAAATATTTCTGACACAGTTACTATAGCCTAATGTAATATTTATTTTTTTCGACAATACGGCCACTCGAATCTTTCAAATGTATTTTCTTCTTGTTATTTCCCCCACTGTAAATGCAGTGATTTGGTGTTTCTGGATCGTTCTGGAAATCCGTTGTACTACGTGCTGACGGCCGCTACGCTGCCAGAGCTGCCTGCCTCAACGCTGAACGCTGTCTACATGCTGGTAAGCTTCACTTTAGTCTAGGTCTGACGACGAACGTTTTGATTGTAGTTATACGGAAAATCATGACTTGAGTCATTGATTTCGTGAGACTTTCACCGAGTCATTTCAGTCCAATCAGTTCGCAGCGTGATTTGCGATGATTTTTCACAAATAGAACATGCCCTAATTGCGACGAACTGATTATTAGTCATTCAGTATGGGAACCAATGAAACGCGTTACTTTGATCACATGATCTTGCGAAAATTGCTGATAATTCTAAGACCGGCCCACTCAGAACGTTGAGTGTGAAAAATACCTGTAAATTAATAGAGATGATACAGTCACATTTGCAATCAGCTAAGGGGTAAGAGCAATGCAACATCACTCCCATCCACGCATCCACCATGTCAGCTCCCAGATGTATTTTGTAATTATTTCACACAGAAAGTGGCTGACATAAGGGCCACTCTTGATAGCAATGAGATCCCACTCATTAACCCATTCACACCTTCCCTCACTACCACAAAGTTGGAAGTTTTTCAACCAATACCAGAGCAAGAAGTCAAGAAAGTCATCTTAAGCTCAAAACCAACATCTTGCTCTCTTGACCCCATTCCTACTCCCATGCTGATTGTAATGGCAAAACTGTGGAAGAACGGTGGGGCACCGTATTTTTCAGCAAATCGACAATAACAAGTTGTTATTCTCGACTCTAGGTCAAGAAATTGGATAATAGGTTATGTAAGTTAGCACGTGCGGTCAGAACGGGACTTGTTTGTGCAGATTTAGGGAGCCAATCATTGAGCTCAGTTTGGGATGCATATTGCAGAAACTTAGCTGGAACTAGCATTCATTACTTGAGCTTGGAAGTAAGCGGGTCGTTGGAGGAGAACGGGAGAAAGCCAGGCGGTGAGACATTAAGCCAGAATCCGGATTGTTGTCAGAGTGAGATACACGGAGGCTGAGGGGTTATTGAGAGCTGGGTAGCTGTCACCCGTCTATAGAGCGTCATCGGGCGTTGTCTATGTGATGTCTAAAGAGAAAATCTCTTATCACAAGTCGGTAAGTTAAATTCGACCTCTGGAAACCTGTCTCTAACGATCGTCAATGAGAGAATGGGGAAAAAACTATTTAGGGAGGGCATGTAGGTAAAAATGTATGAAAGAGAATGTAGAACGTGAAATTGTACGTCTTCTTAAACTTTTATTGAAATATGTTAATTATTATGAATATTGTATTTAGAAACGTTTTTATGTTAAAATGCATTTGTGTTGTAAATAATATGATGATGAGTTGGAGGCAGTCAGCCAGACTCAACAGAGAGAGGTGAAGTGTAAATTGTATATACATGATATAAACGAAACAAATGTATGTTAAATACGTGGAATGTTTATGATGGTTGCATTTTGTATAAATTGTATAAACGTAACGAAATGGAAATAAATTGTGAATATAAAACCATATAATTTTTTCTTCAGGAGAGCAGACAATTTTATGGTAAAAGTAATAGATGTAAAAGTTATGCTTGAATAGTAGTCTGTATTATTATTGTTTTCAGGTTGGACTTGTTGTCGTTGTCCTTGGTTCGTCCTTGGAGGTTGTTGTTGCTTTTGCTGTTGCTGCTGTGAGAGGGCAGTGCCTGCAGTAGAAGTGTGACGGTGGAGGAAGTTGCTGGGTGTCTTCGTTGGATATTGACCATTGCGTCACCGACCCAGAGCTTGCCGCTGACCACCGAGGATTGTTTCATAGCGCTTGGGGTCATCTAGGGCTACGGAAAGGGGCAGGAAGAAAGAGGGAGAGAAGTCAACAGAAATAGGGGGCCGTTTGGCAAGTGGACTTTTTAGTGCAGAAAGAGCCACGGAATTTCCTTTTTATATTTATATGTAAGAAAGAACAGTTTATTATATTTTTTTATTTTTATATTTATGGTCACCTGGAACAGTGAGGATTTATATCCAGTGACTCTATATAACATCTAGTTTTAGTTCTTCATAAACGACCTATATATACACATACGTTTATGAACTGTGTAGAGAACATTTTAGCTAAGGAGATTCAAGAAAGAAGCGTGCAGTCAGACTTTGCCATCTGTGACAGTGTACACAGCGTGAAGTGCGTACACGGCTTATATATAAAAAACTGAACAGGGACAACAGGGGGGGACATATGTGTGGCTAATTATTATTGCGTATATATTGTATATGTGTGTGTTAAATTAGAACAAGGTGAGAGAGTGATTTTCCTTATGATTTATGATGATGCCAATGTTTTGATTGTATATGTTTTAGACTGTTTTACGTTTAATTTATCTTTATACTTTTCTTTTGTTTCATTCTTTTGTTTCTTGATTGGGTTTTTAATTACATGTTTTATTGAATAAATGTATATTTGTATTTTTACACCTTATTTCGCTAGTTGAGTTTCTTAGTTTAGTTTAGTGGGAGAAAGGACGCTCGCGCACGCACCACCCACCCCCAAATACCCTATCACTCCTTGCTTGAAGGAACAGTCACCTGCTTAAACACCGAAAGGAGAAAGTAGGCCTGACACTGATAGAGAATCTTGACCCTCTACTCCCGACCATTACCCACATTATCAACGAGAGTCTGTCCTCTGGTGTTGTTCCGTCTGTGCTCAAAGCGGCTGTCATCAAACCCCTCCTTAAAAAACCAAGTTTAGACAAAAATAATCTAAAGAACTATAGACCTGTTTCAAATCTCTCCTTCCTGTCCAAAGTCATAGAAAAAATTGTTCTCAAACAACTGTTTGCCTACCTATATTAGTATATAATAACGCTTTACTTTGCCCCAACCAGTCTGCCTACCGACCCTTCCTTAGTACTGAGACAGCCCTCCTAAAGGTAACCAATGATCTGTTGCTTGCCTTAGATAATGGTAACGTCTCCATTCTCACCTTATTAGACCTCTCAGCCGCCTTTGACACAGTCGACCACCACATTCTCTTTTACACTCTTCAACACTACTTTGGAATCTCTGGCTCAGTCCTGGCTTGGTTCCACTCATATCTTTCTGACAGATCACAAGCAGTCACTGTCGATGGCTGTTTCTCCAGCATAGCAGACTTGGTGTGCGGAGTGCCTCAGGGTTCCGTTTTAGGGCCGGTGTTATTCACTCTGTACACCAGGCCACTGCTTCTCCTGCTCGGAAAGCAAGCTGTTGAGAGTCAGTCATTTGCAGATGACACACAACTTTATAAATCCACTGCCCCCTCTCTCATTAATTCCACTGTTCAGACTTTGGAGAACTGCATAACAGACATTAAGTCATGGATGACACTCAACAAGCTTAAGCTTAATGAAGATAAAACCGAAGCCCTCCTCATTCACAAGCACAACACCTCCTCCTCACTCTCGCCTCTCCCAACATCGCTTACAGTAGGGACAACAAACATTCAGTTCTCATCCTCAGCGAGAAATCTCGGCTACATTCTCTCCGATGACCTGTCCCTCAACAACCACATCTCCATCGTCTGTCGCTCTGCATACACGGCCATACGCCAAATCTGCTCCTTTCGCCACTACCTTAGAGTCACTGCCACCAAAACCCTAGTCTGCGCTCTCGTCCTTTCTCGTCTTGACTATTGCAACTCTCTCTTCGCTGGCTCCCCAAAACACATCATTGACAAACTACAAAAGGTTCAGAACTCAGCATCTAGACTAGTATTTCGAGCAAAGAAACGCGATCACATCACACCTCTACTACATTCCCTTCATTGGCTTCCTGTGCAGGCACGCATAGAGTACAAACCCTGTTCTCTGCCACAACTTCTTCTCAAATTCTTGTCCTTCCTACCTTGCTGATCTACTGTCTGTCTATTCTCCTTCACGCACTTTAAGATCTTCTGCTGACACTCGCACACTCAAGGTTCCCGTCACCCGCACTAAGACATACGGCCAACGTGCATTCGCTTACTCCGCACCCAAGCAGTGGAATTCCCTTACCTCCCATATCCGCAACATACAATCAATACAGGCATTCAAAAAGGCCCTCAAAACCCGCCTCTTCAAACTGCATTATTTTACACACGGCTGTAAATATTTATACTGTTTTCCTTCCTGGGTCTGGCCGGGCATATAAATAGCTGTAAATAGGTTTTTGCTATTATATTTTTGTCTTTTTTGTCATTTGTGTACATAGTTGTAAATAGTTTTTAATTTTACTGTTCCGTCTTTTGGTATATCGTAGCAAAAGCAATGTTTGATCGAGTGCATGTATTTTTATGTAATGACTATGTAAAGCGCGGTGAGAATGGTCGTAGGCTGGAGTACCCGCTATATAAAAATCCGTTATTATTATTATTATTATTATTATTATTATTATTATTATTATTATTATTATTATTATTATTATTATTATTATTATTATTATAAATGTTTATGGGATAGAGTCTTTTTCTCTGAACTTAGCAAATTAAATGCTACCGTTAATGCAAAAATTCTTCTTCTCTGCTTTTCACACATTTTGACTTTCGGCGAAGCAAGAGTAATAACTCTTGTGCTTTTGTTTATGTGCAGTGACTGTGCGCACGTTTACCCAAATCAAACGTTGTAGTGTGACTACTGACGACTCGCAGGGTCAATCCTCCCATTCAAATCAGGTGTTCTTTTTCTTTTTCATCTCTCTTCGTTTATCACAGAGGTCCAAAAGTTCATGTGTGATCCACGGCTTCTTCTTTGGCCGGTGTTTGCCAAGGATGTCAGTGGCGGCATCTGTCACAGCTGAGTTGAAGGTGGTGGTCATGGTGTTGACATCTACTTCACTAGCTCCCAAAATGAGCAGTGGTGCACATTTCCCTTCAGTTGTGGCTTGAAATATTTCTGCCACATCCGGGTCTTGCTGTTTGTCCAGGTCGAACTTCAGTCTAGTGCACTTTGCTGTGTTTACTCTCTTCAAGTGGAGCCGGATAGACATCATCACGAGATCGTGGTCACATCCGATGTCTGCTTCTAGAAAAGTGCGTGTCCTGCCAATGTTGATGCTTGATCTGAAGCGTTTCTTGACCATGATGTAGTCGATCTGGGGTGATGCTCCCCGCCGGGACTGTGCCATGTCCATCGTCTGAATTTTTTGTGGAGACCAAGCGTGTTTGCCAGTATCAGATTGTTGTATCTGGCAAACTCCAAGAGTCTCAGACCTCTCTCATTTGTCTCGTTGTTGCAGTTGGGTCCACATGTGTCTCCCCAGCTGTGGTGCGCATCTTGGCCAACCTTAATTGGCATTCCAGTCGCCTTGCACTATCATTATGTCCTTCTTTGGCATTTGGTCAAGGACAGCCAGAAGGGTTTCATAGAAATCCTCCACTTCGCTGTCGTCATAGTCTGATGTTGGGGCATAGGCCTGGATGATGGTAATGTTGAAAGGGGCTGCTCTCAGACGGATGGTAATAAGTCTACTGGAGACTGGGTGGCAACCCATTACAGTGGCTAGAATATTCTTGTGGACCAAGAATCCAACGTCGTGTTCGTGCCTGTCATCTCTCCCGCTGAAACAAAGCTTGTAGCCTTTGTCGGTCGTTGTTTCACCTAAGCCTTTCCAGCGAAGTTCCCTGATATCTATAATGTTCCTCGATAGTGGGCCAGCTCGCGGGCCAGTTCTTATAATTTTCCACCCGCAGTTAGGGTCCTATGACGATGTTGTTTCTGGTGCGGATCTTGCTAAGTTGTCCATCAGTAGCACACCTATCACCTCCGTCCTGGTGGCCAACGCAAGGCGCGAACCTTGGTGACCCGGGCGACGCCCGATCCGGTATGGAGTGAATGGTTGTTTTCATCATGCAGTGTGTCTTGGGCAAAAAAGACCTGGCAGGGCCCAATCCACTCCAGGCTGTTGGCCACAGCCGATATCCACGAATACAGTGTGGCTCGCCTTGGCCCCGAGCACGTGGCGTTGAACCTGCAGATGAGATTCCTCCGTCCTGGCCGGTGACTTCTGTGTAGAAGATTTTCGCCCAGTTATGCCGTGCTGACATCATCCCTGTTAGTCGCCTATTACGACACGCCGGGAAACGTTGGGTCTATTCTATTCAGTGCCCGAACCCACAGGCCTACCTACCAGCGACCTATTCCAACAACTAAAGTTCTGGGGGCGAAGTTTTCAGATAACAGGCTACATTGCAATCTATATTTTTAGCTGTACATTTTGTGTCCTTGTGTGTTTACTGGGATTTGAACACTCATCCGCAGCTATTTTCTTCGTAGATTTAGAATACTTTCACCCCATAAATAGAAGAAAAATGACTCTTCGATCGCAAATGGGACCATTTTTCAGACCCATTCAAACCTATGTTTTTTTTCAACTGGAAAATTAACTGCCGCTAGTTTTTTTTTTACTTAATCATTGTTTAAAGGGTCCAGCGGGCTACAAGGAGCCGAACCAGGACCTCTTGCTGCCACTGACTGTAGTACATCTTGACATGCACAAGAATGTTTAGTGGTTGATTCGATACAAAAATATGTTTTATGTCGCCATTTGTGATGAAGTATTGTAGACCGGAAACTACAAGTTATACTAAATCATTATCCTAGTTATAGAAAATGAATCTGTTGACGTTTCAATGGGGAATTTACAGAATACTAACTTGAAGGAACGACATGACCTTACACATCCTTAACCCTCATTGTAAGGAGAACAGCAGTCGCAGCCCTTTGACGGCCTGGAATGCGAACATAAAAATAGCTTGACCTGAAACACAGGCAGTGTGTGCCTACTCTTTCGGATGAGAGCATAAACCGAGGTCTAGTCTGTGCACGCACGCATTCCATCGCACGGACTTTAAAGACCCTGACGCTCAAGTCCTAGAAGGGTGAGAGCCGGCTACACACATACTCCCAGCAAGCACTAGGTCCCTACCCACTTTTCACTTTTTCCCCCCTTTCTAGTTGCCCAGGATTGAGCTCAGTGATCTCGGTGCTTAAAGGCTGCACGTGGGGGCCTCGGGCCGTTTCAGTTAGATCTTGAGCAGCTCTTGAGCTAGAGACGCGCTATATAAGAAGAAAAAAATTAAAAAACACACAATTTTGGACGTGCTTAATGTGTGGGTTGTTGGTGGGCGGGTGACAGGTGCAAGAGGCTGTGAAGATCTACTACGACTACAACCGCATTCCGGGCTGTCTGGACAAGAACTCTCCCAACTTCTCTCCCGGCGCCAACGTCGACGACAACACCTGCAAGCCACCCGCCACCAACCTGACCTTCGGCGGAATGTTTCAGACCTGCGACAACATCCAGAGTTCTAACGGCGATCTGTGCGCCAACCAAGGTCACGAGGTGAGACTCTGAGTTATGCTGGTTGTTTTGTGTGTGCATGTTTAAACATACTCGTGTTCAAAACTACCCAGATTTCAATCCTAGATTACAGAAATAATTTTGTTCCTAATGAATTCTTTTCTAAAACGTTAAGTTCATTTCCCATTTTTATCGAACTAGTCCAAGATGTAGATATGTTTTTCGGTGGAAGATGTGTTTTCTTTTCTCTGATGACTTCACCCAGGAGTGTTCTTATGCATTGGAAAATCAGTACCTTGATTTCTAGTAAGTCCAGCTGATACCCTGACGAGTTGAGAATACAGCGGAATGGCCTTCTGTAGGCAATCTGTGACACAAGTCCATCAATGCAGACCATTGGCAGAGAAGGGGAGATAAATCTTTCCTATCATTCCCTCATTGCACGGAGGATGGCAACAAATAAGGATTATATAACATGATGCTGTCAATACACTCCTGTCCCATCTCTGTAGGCGAGGTACCTACTAGGTCTGCTTGTGTACTACACCAACTTCTTGTCCCCGTCGTGTGTATACGTGTCGTAGGCTTACAATGGTTTACTGTGTAAGATCACTACCAACAAATGTCTTACTACTACTACTACTACTACTACTACTACTACTACTACTACTACTACTACTACTACTACCATTCTCACCACTACTACTACTACTACTACTGCTACCACCAACCACTACTACTATCACTACTACTACCACTACTACTACTACTACCACCACTATTACTACTACCACCACTACTTCGACTACTACTACCACTACTTCTACTATCACTACTACTATCACTACTTCTAATACAACTACCACTACTACAACTACCACTACTACTACTACCACTACTTCTACTACCACTACTACTATCACTACTTCTACTACAACTACCACTACTACTACTACCACTACTTCTACTACAACTACCACTACTACAACTACCACTACTACTACTACCACTACTACTACTATCCCTACTTCTACTACTACTACCACTACTTCTACTACCACTACTTCTACTACAACTACCACTACTACAACTACCACTACTACCGCTACTACTACTATCACTACTTCTACTACAACTACCACTACTACTACTACCACTACTTCTAGTACCACTACTATTACTACAACTACCACTACTACAACTACCACTACTACTACTATCACTACTACTACAATTACCACTACTACAACTACCACTACTACCACTACTACTACTACCACTACTACAAACCACTACTACTTCTACCACTACTACAACCACTACTACTACTACTACTACAAATAATAATAGGCTTAATAATACAAATAATAATAATGGGTACTGTATAAGCGTTTTTCTCCCCAAATTACCAATCGGGGTCAAAGCGCGATGATTTGTGCCAATATACGGCGTAGCTTGGTAGCACAGTTGGTAGGGAGCAGAGCTGTGTTTCTTAGGCCGCGAGCCAAACAAGCATGCTCGTCGCGGGCCAAGCGGTATCAAGAGTGCCTAAGAAACGACCAGCAGAAACAAGTTTGTTTTGAAAATGGCGTACATTTCGAAGTGCATTGTGAAGGCGATAGCTTTAGAGGAGGTGTCTTCGGATTCAGGCAGTGACAGTGCACAAACTGTCATTATTATTATTATTATTATTATTATTATTATTATTATTATTATTATTATTATTATTATTATTATTATTATTATTATTATTATTTTAAATTATTATTATTTATGTGCCTAATCTAATCTAGACCTAGCTCTAGGCGCTTACTTGAATAAGAACAATTTTAACTATAAAACAGAACGAAGAAAGCCGCATGAACTATTAACAGTAATCTTATAAACAAAAACTAATGACTCTCAAACTAAACACACACACACGCACGCACCCACACACACACATACTCACTCACGAGCACTCACACACGCACTAACTATGATTTTGCAGTGCAGATCTGTTTCATTCATTTGAATAGGTGGAAGAAAAATAATGACAAACTGTCATGTCGCTTGTGCAGATAGTATTTTGCCTGGCAGCTTAGTTATTTTGAGACGGCAAACAAAACAACCGTGTCGTGTGGAGCCCGTGCAAAATTTATAGTTATCACATTATTTTGTTGTTGTCAATGAGTGTAAGGTGTATTGATCTGTGTATATGTCTAGCATAATATGACATCTATAACTAGAGCATGCAAGCGATGTTTACGAATGTTTAAAGCACACATCAACTGCTTTGCAGTTATAGCTATAAGCAGCGGTTTCCTTAATTTCAACTTGATGGGATGGTTACCAAAAGAAAACAATGAAGCAACATTTCAATGCCCATAACATTTATTATTGTACAAACTTAACACACATTTTAAAAACGACATGCATGTATTGACAAAAGTATACACACCAACACACACATACACACAACTCATAGACATGACTACCACATTCGCTCCTGCCAACAAAATGACGTCCTCGTCATTTTAATCAACGTGAAAACATAAAAGTTGTACACCGAGTTGGCAAGGATGAATTCACTAAGTCGGGCAATACATGTACTTGCGGCTTTACATGTGACAATCAAATATAAGTTGCATGACAATTATGATAACCTAATAACTGAGAATAACACAAAACTTAAAATTTAGCAAGCAAAGTACACTATACTAACACACACATACACCAACACGCACAAATACACAGTGCATAAAAATGACTAAAAATAAAATGTTCTGACTGGCACATTTTGTTTGCCCCTTGAGACAATTTGTGAAATATAAATAAAGCCTGTTTAGCTCATACAAATGAACAAAATAAGTAGGAACCCTCACCCTGCTACAGCCACTACACACCACACACGAAAGGCGTATCTAATAGCATCATCATTTGCTTTGCACCAGCCACCACGCATCTGTACTAACTCTATATTGAAACACACAAGATGAGGTCAACCGAAATAAATAAACTCTGTTTTAGGCTTATATTATTATAAAATTCTATATAATAACAGAATAAGAGTAAACTAAATCCGTCCTTTATTTTATGAGAAATAGCCGTTACAGACACATACACACACGCGCATACACAGTCATGCTATGCCTGGAGGGTTGGTAAAGAAGTCGCAGCAGTCACGCACACGTCTCCACCTTCAGACTCGGGAGGTATCTTTTCTTTGGTGGCAGAAGGGTCTTGGATCTTGTAGATTTGGCTCTTCTGCGCGCCAGCCACATCTAAATGCATACCTCCTTCCTTCACCAGCACAACATTGGCCAGCTCACCAGCATAACCCTGAAGGTCCCCCTCTTGTCCTGCCAAAACAACGTGTGATAGTAGGCCTACCTAAAGATCCATGCAATCACTCACCATTGATGTATGTCAACAACAAAAATAAAATAACATTAATAATGAAATATATAGGCCCATATAGGTTAGAATTTCTCCAAGAAGAAGAAAACGTGGGTTTTTTTTACACTTCATTGTCCATTTTTTCGGGAAATTATGGGCCGGCCTCCCCTGCGGAATGCGTAGTCGCAGCCTATGGCGTGCCCAAACCCAACCTATCTAATATGTTCTCAAATGTCGCTGGGGGAGCAAATCGGAGTACCCGGAGAAAACCCCAGAGACGTTGCCCAAGTCGAAAGTAAATAATATTCGGAGAAACATAATGCCCAGGTGCTGGATCGATCCCGCACCTGTCAGGCACCATTTCTTTCTAGCCTGTGGACAAGGCAAAAAATTTGTGCCGTCTTAGACCACTCGGTCACAACGCTCGCTTTATGTCATTGTAACTCTCACAAGTATTACTTTATTTAATGATTATGAATCTATTACTAAGAGCTTTTAGCCTACTTGAAGGTTCACATTTAGATCAGCCCGGTAATGGTGCATATTGAATTTGCACCTTTGTATACAGATCAAATTAAATTTATCATGTTCCTTGTGGTTTTGTTGTTGTTGTTGTTGTATTTTAATTTAAAAAATTGATGGACGGCGTCGGTTTCTCAACAAATTGTTTGGTGCCTGCCAATCAAAAGAAGAAAATATCAAGCCACAGCGAAAACTCGTACGAAAAGTTCAACTAAGCCAAATTACGGTAACAAAATAAGATCTCTACCTCCTCGTAAATTGGAACAACAACAACAAAACGATCGAGCATTCCGAGGAACTTGCATGCTTTCCTGGATAAAATATACCTTCAATTATACAAAACTGCATGCAATATTCAAGAATATACATAAATATAACTTACAGTGCTGAAGGTTTTTTTTTACAAAATGACGCCTCCGTGTCTACATTAAAGAAAGACCCGTCGTCAAACTGAGATCCATGCGTAACAGTCGCCATGTTTGTGCTTGAAGTAAGTATGTCGAAGATATGCTTGGCTTTGCTTGCCAAGCCTCTTGTTTTGCTTGCCGCAAGCGGGCGCTAAGAAACGCGCTTGCCTTGTTTTTCTTGTCTCAACTTGATTTGCTTGGCTAAAGAAACGCGGCTCTGGTTTCCTAGGTCGAAGGTCGCGGGTTCGAACCCCGCATGGGACGAACTTAGTGACTTAGGTACGAGACTTGCCAGGACACCGAGGGTTTTCTCCCTCCCTTCAATACTGGTTTTGGATGCAGTCAATCTAAAACTTTCCAAAATACACAATTACGCGCTCACGTGCTACACCCACTCTCAAATACACAACACACACAGAGCTATCTCTCAAACATGTGGTGTAAAGGCAGAGAGATCGCTATTAGAAGACGGAATAAAAATTCAATTTTATAATGTTCTGAAAATTTTAAATGACTGCGTCCAATTCCAGTTTTGAAGCCAGCACCCGGATAACACCCTCCGTGAAATTAAAAAGTCTCGTTCCTAAGTCACACAAGTTCGTCTTTTCGCAATCTCCGACATAGGAAACCGACGCCTAAACCAGTTGCGTTATGTGGACAGTTTATAAAACGAAGACTATACTTATGCTGTAAAAATAATTGCTACTTTTTTTTTTTGCTTTCGGCGGTCTTCCAAATACGCCTTCTTCAACTAAAATGGTTGTTATCAGGTTGGAGACTGTTTCAGTTCGCACCACCGTGAGTAGAACTCACTACGTGCGACTGCGTTGCGTTTTGCGTTTCCAGCGCCGCCATTGTTACGAAGTTGTATGTGCATTACAGGTGAACCCACTGACTGGCAGCTACTCGTGCCCTGCAGGCTACCAGCAGATCCAGCTGCACCAAGGCTCCATGGTGTCCAGCCGCTCAGAGCACTCGTGTCGCAGCTACGTGCTTTGGGAGGATTGCCGTGACGACTACTACGCCAGCTCCGCCACCTACAAAACGTACTGGTGCGTCAACACGGGCTCCGTGCCGCAAGACTACGGATATCTCTTTGGCGGTCTGTACACCTCTCACGTGGCGAACCCCGTCACCCGCGGTCAGTCCTGCCCGCCCACCTTCTTCCCGCTCAGGGTGTTTGCCTTCGGCGATCTGCACGTGTGCATCAGCGACGACTACGAGATGGGCGAGCAGTACTCCGTCCCCTTCGCCGGCTTCATCAGCTGCGACGCCGGCAACCCCTTGGCCGTCGGCGCCACCTCTAATCCAGTGCAGGTCAAGGCTGTGAGCGGTGGCGGTAAGGAGGCTCCAGCCCCAAAGTCTCGCGGCACGCTCCGGCAGTTTTTCCGCGACGCGACCGATGAATGGCCCAAGCGCTGCCCTGGCGGCTACAGTCGCCACTTGGCCATGGTGGACCAGGGCTGTCAGATCAACTACTGCGTGATGACCAGATCCATGGCCGGCCCCATCCTGCCACCCATCAGACGCCCGCCTTACATTCCCGCTCCGCCTATGTCGGCTCCGCCCACCGACAACCTGGTGATCTTCGACCTCCAGACCAACACGTGGAAGCGCAACACCGAGGCCACGCCCACCTCATCTTCCTCCACCTCCACCTTCAGCCCGGGGGCCGCTGCCGGTATCTCCGTCGGGGTCACGCTGTGCATCGTGGTGATCGCCACGGTGATTTTGTTGCTGCGCTTTCGGGCCAGGAAGGACAACCGGCGCCCGAGGTCCATCCCCCTGTCCGAACAACCCGGCGCATGATCATCCAACCCCATGTCCTGCCCTGCTGCTGGGGACAGCGGACAACAGTAGACGGACTTTTAAAGTCTATCGGCGTCATAATAATCTCCTTAGCAATATTGACTAAAGCGTACAACGTGCAGCAAGTCAAATGCGGTCCTAGTACTACGATCGCTATCATTACACTCCACTTTGAGGAAGGAAAATTAGAGGGTACGTGGGAGAGGGGGTGGATGGGTGAGGGGTATGTTAATGGGGATGAGGGATCCTTAGAACTCTGTTGACCACATTTATCAAGGTGATGAACATGGCTGATTGAGGATGATATCAAGAAGACTGATGATATTGATGATGATGGTGATGATGATGACGATGAAGACGACGACTATGATGAAATTGACATTGTTAATCGCCGGCAATAATGATGGTATCAGGAGGTGTTGTGTCCCGTGCCCCCAATAACGTAAGATTGTCGGGGCTCCAATCTAATTTACCAGTATAAAAAAAATGATAACGGATTCCTTGCGAGGAAGAGGGGAGGGGGTTTGTACAGATGGGTTGGATGGAGGTGGGGTGGCGATCGGAGGGGGGAAATAGAAAGAAAGGTTAAAATCGGTCATTCCAAAACAAACAAAGACAATAACGGCCAACAACAACAACAACCAACAAACAGATTGTCACGTCACCCGAGCGGGTTCTGCGACTTCAGCGCATACAACAAGTGTTTAGGAATAAAAACTCAACAAAATAAACTAACACAAAATGCCAGAATAACAGTCACACTCTTTTATTCAACAAGTTACATACAAGCACAGGACAAATGGGGAACTAACCACCCTCTACCCCTAACAAGACCCCCGTCCCAATATTAACTAACAATTACCTCCCTTTGTTCAAACCCAAAACAGAACTAAACGTCAACAAGTTTTTACAAAATGCACAACAAAATATCAATCAGTAATCAATTCAAAATACTATAAATTTCCAACTAAGAAATAATGGAGCTGTGAATCTTTAATTTTCGAACTACTGTCCAAGTTAAACTGCAGAACTGAAGCACTGTTCGAACGTCTTTGCACGTAGCTCAGATGGAGCTAACCAGTCATTTCACAATATAATGGATGATTTTTTTACTAACTAGATAAAGTATGTTTTTATGTGTGGCGCTGTGCAAGTCTGTGTGTGCGTGAGTATGGTGCGTGGAGTTCCTGTAATAAATGGTGATGCCCCGATACAGAGGCAAAACAAGCAGTAGTGGCGGTGTTTATTTCCACGCTCCCCCACTGTAGAGGCAAGGTCACAACACAGATGCACGTCCGAGCAAGGCGGCGATGGTGTAGTGGAACCCAACTACACTGGTAAGGAATTAATCAGCGTAACACAGATGATAACAGATGACAACAGTTGATACAACAGGTAACAACAGCCCAACCGTCTAGGCCTCGGCTTGTGACACACCTTCCCCCAACACAGAACAACACAACACTGTCACAACACAATGGTTAGTCTTGAGAGTTACTTCGTGTCTGGCTATTTGCTGGTTATTCTCACTCAATAATAACACTGATAAATGAGGACGAGGACACCTCAATTCTGTAACAGACCTTGAGTCTCGGTAGGTGTTCAATAGAGAACCACACCACCTTAGGAAGGAACCCTACATTTACTTATAAATGGCAGTTACAATCCTCCTCTCTCGAACTCTAAGCATTCTTACCCCGACGAGGGCGTAAGACCTTGGGTGGCTCGTATCAACAAATACAACACCCTTCCAACACTGACACCTAGTTCTAATATGACACACTGTCACAGAGTCACTGCCTGGTTAGAGTCGACCTCTCGCAAAAAGCATCCAAACCACTCTGCCTTACCAAATGCACCCCCTTGGGGTCATGAGCAATCTTGTCACTGTAGATTGTTCTAACCTATAAAGGGAACAGTGAAAGCCCCAGTTGAAAACCTGTCTTGACTTTGTAGGCATGACTAATTCACTGCGGCAACAGTTCCCCCCGTTGGAGTGCCGGGGGTTTCAGTATAAATAGTATCCCCACTTTCTGGAAATTTAGTGCTTTAAATTCCCACTGTCGCTGTCTTCATCATTTGCTCTTTCCCATTCCTGATCTGTCCTATCACTCTGCTATACTTTCTTCTTCTTCGCTAGATCAATGACCTACCTTTTTTCTTGAAAACTCTTCCTGGACAAGACTCTTTGTTTGTGTATGAGGTCTGTTGGATCAGCTTGGGAGTGTTGGACGCTTTCTGCCGGGTGGTCACTAGGGCTTCCTATGATTGTATTATTTCGCACTATAGGCATTTTATATGTATGTGTTTTGTTGATGATTTCTAATGATGATTGTATTCTATTTTGTTTTTGTAACCGGGGTGTTCGCGTAGTTGAGGTCAACCCTCAGCCGTCCCCGCGTGGGATGTCTTTATTGTAAAGTGACTGGCCGGTGGAGGGCATTCAATTTTCCCACTAGGGTTGTTTCGGCAGATCTTTTATGCGGATCGGGGGTTGTCCGGTCCTGATTTGGCTCGGAAGAGTCCGCTGGACCTAAAGCAACAATAAATCAATCAATCAATCAAAACCAAATGCACCCAGGCCAAAAGCAAAACAGTCGAGTTCTCGTCAGTACCCCTATCTTATTCTGCATACCGCTATTACTACGGTACGTACGTGGAATCACGGCTCCTGCACTCTTTCGTACGCAATAAAGAAAAGGGTCAAGCTATTCTATGTACACTACGTAACAGAGAAGTGCAACTTCGCACAAAATATAGCTCTCTCTGCTACTACTGAAACTCGTGTCGTCACACAGATAAATCATGGGACAAGGGTGTAATTCTTTGTACGTGTTTGTTACTATTGTTTTTAATCAATTTTATTAAGCTTACATCTTTCATTCTGTGTAAAATAAAATGTCGCGTTCTTAGTTTCTAGCACAGCCTGTTGTTGGGATTTTTTGCGATGTATTTTTTACTTTTATTTTCTATTTTATCACTGACACCTTATATCATCATGTGCCTTCGCTTCCCACACGGTCACAAAACAGGCGCTGGACGAATAGAATAAACAAACCCATTGTTCTATTAAGGCCTGTTGCTTTCCCCTTCTTATTGCAATCTAAATCGCAATTTTGTGTTTTGTGATCACTTCAACGAATACAACTGTATTGAACGTGTATGTTTCTGTCACTCGCTTGTCCTTTGTTTATTTGTATTTATTTATCTTTTTGTTAAAATAAAGGTGATGTTAGATTTTAAACTTTCATTAGCTTTTTTACTTCTCGTTGGAGCTTTTTAGCGAATTAGGCTCTTGTAATAATTAAATCTTTTGTAGTTGATGTTGTTGCATGTCTGGCCGGCTGTGTGTATGTGTTTCACTTGTCTAAAATGAAGTTAACCCAAGTGGAAGGCCATACGACTGAAGCCTTTGATACAAAATCATTGAGATGATAATAATAATAATAATAATAATAATAATAAGAAGAAGAAGAAGAAGAAGAAGAAGAAGAAGAAGAAGCGAGCGATATCTCGGACACACACAAAAAAGTGTATGTGTCCAGCCAATATGTCCAAATAATTTACAATAAAAATGTGCACCAATGTTATTTTTTATAGGCGATTTGTTTTGTAATTTATATCGGGAAAACTTATAAAATATAATGACTATAGCGATGTATTAAACAATGGGGAATAGTTTTATTTTGGCATATAATTATTATCGTCACAATATGTACAGACCTACTCAGCCGCAAATGTTACAAGTTTACTCTGAGATTTAGGTCAATTTTCTATGCTTCCATCATTTCGGATTTGTAATATACCTTTTTTATACGCTTGCATTAAAACGTGTGAATAATGTAATTTGAGGTGTACTGATTTGTTTTGCTTGGCAGCAATCGTGGTATAGCTTTAACATGCGCGCGCGCACTAATGCCCCAAGCACACGTACACGCACACACGCGCGCACTCGCACAAGTACACACATGCACAAAACATATTCGCACGCACAGGCACACACACACACACACACACAAACACACACCTGTGCGCGCGTAGACTCAAACGGGCACAACAATACATCAAACAACATGAACATAGCTATATATCACATATATTCTACAAAGAAGTCACCGGCCAGGTTCAGCAACAACCCCGTGCTGGACCACTATCGATGGAATATCTTAGGTATCGGCGAACTGCGCTGGAAAGGCCTAGGTGAAACAACGACCGACAATAGTCACAAGTTTAATTTCAGCGGTAAAGATGACAGGCATGAACACGGCGTTGGATTCTTTGTCCACAAAGACATTTTAGCCACTGTCATGGGTTGCCGCCCAGTCTCCAGTAGACTCATTACCATCCGATGCTGACTGAGCCTTCGTGATCTGCAAGGGCATCTGACATGATGCGCTCTAGGAAGATGTGAAGGAGTGTTGGAGAGAGTAGTAAGAATCCTTGACGCACACCGATTGTTGTTCTGTGTTTGAAGTCTGTGACGGTGGGTCTATTGTTGCTGGGCTCTGCACAATGGAATGCTATTGCCCACTCGTCTTTCATCGATGGGGATCGTTAGTAAATCTCCCTGTGACTCAACTTAATACATTTATAGGTTTAGCTCGGTCTGTGTTAGGCTGGGGTACAGAGATAGAAAGAAAATGGTAAAAGATCACTGTCGCACTAGATCTCACACGGCTATGAAACATAGGTAGTCCAGACACTTGTTAACAGTAAATATCACACATTTATTTCCTCTACTCTATACAAGATCTGCTAATCACGATACTAACTTAAAAGTTCAAATATCCATTTGAATGGTTCGCTCCTTTATAATTCTATGCAGCTACTGTTTCTTCATCGGTCTACTCGTGCGTTCTGCCCAACGGGTCAGTCTTCTGGAAAGATGGACTAGTGATGTCCTATTCTAACAGGTCGAGTGCACTGGTACAAATGTAACTTAGCTCTAGATTCGATGAGCTGTGTTGTGGTTGATTCTTTGATGAGCTGTGTTGTTGTGGATTCTTCTCCTTGTTGACAGGCTGGTGGGCTCTCGTCGCGCAGTGCTTGAGGCTCCAATACAGGCCGAATGTCAGTGAAGACTTTTACTTGTCTTGCTTCTGATGGGGCCCACGATGCCTGCTTCATCTGCAAAATATGAGACGAATTTCTGCAACACCGTGTATACTAGGTGTGTGCAGAGCGTCTTACTGAAGCAGAACTAGCCCTCAGTGATTAGCTCCATATAAGCGACGAACATTCTGTTAAGTCCGTGGTCCACTAGAATCTCCACTCTAATTCCTGTACATATATAAATATAAATCATGACTAACTATACACATAGAGAATAAAAAAATATTAGACATCTTCTCCTGTACAGCCACTGGTCTGCAATAATACATATAGGCTAAACAACAGTGGGTCTGTAGGGACTACGTCATGGCGTCGCAACCGGTCGTGTTCGCCACGTGGTCACGCAAAGTTTGACTAACAATCACAATTCTAAACATGGCAAATTTCACAAAATAATAATTCAAAAATAATATCAATACATCACGATGAAACAAAAGATAGTTCATTTACCTTTTTGACAATGTCAGGCTGTGGCTAACTAGGTTGAATTGAATTTCACCAGTTCCTGCTTTTAGTCTTCAAGTAGAGAGATCCCTTAGAGCCGAGCTCTTTACTCGATGCACGTTGAACGCAGAATGACCCTCTATCCCTACGGTCAGCAGGAAGCCCAGGAAACTAAAACTACAAGCGGCTCCTTCTACCGGGGTTATAGCGGTACTACTGCTATACATGAGCCGGATGATGTCACTACCTAACTGAGCTAGCGTCAGCATACAAATGTGTAGCCCACAGTAGACTTGTGTCGTCTGCTGCAGAGCAACATTACTTTACTAAGGTTACAACTGACTAAGTAAGGCGAGACGCTATAGTGCTGTGTAAATCTGGCCTCTTATCACAGAGTCTTTGTTTAACAAATCATTTTTGTATCAGAATGTTTTAACAGCGATCTAAAAATGCTAGGGAGTTTTCAATCACACTTAAGAAAACATGTTTAAAAGTTTACTCCTCCTTCTTCTCCACAGCATCATCATCACCATCAAATAAGGTCGGCGTAAATCAGTACCTCAGAAGCCTGGTCTGCTGTCGTTTTCTCCGAGATGGGTTAGTCTCAAACTGGTGGGGATGTCCTCTGCGCTTGTCTGTGGCTATGGCCGCTGCAGCAACAATGCCAACAGGACCTGCACAACAAACAATTCCCACAAGAAGATCTTATCAGAATTTTACACACTGAAATTAAGAATAGAGACCAATGCTTCTAAAAATCGACAGGGTCAGCATAAGACATTTTTGTATTCTCAGATTTACCTAAAAATACTTTTAAATTGTTAGGAATCAAAACAAGCCAAATGTCCATCTGCGACTCTTCCTGACCAGCACCCCTACAGAACATGCTGCCGAGTTTCCTATCCCACAAAATGAATTTCAGCACAGTGAAAAATTTTCAGGATCATAGCACAAAGAGCATAATACAACGAGGTCAGAACTACTTTCATAGTAATAGTATACCACTCAGCAGATACTAGTATAACACTTAACAAACTTTTCTTACAAAAATCATTGATATAGATTACACTTTTAAGCAAGCATACCATACCTTCAAATTTCTTTACAATGACAGTGCTGAATTTAGGGTCCTGAAAAGTGAAGCACTTTTAAATAAAGGAAAAGATCAATGCAAAAATAGTTAATACATTGTAATGTCACTTTGCTAATTTTACTTTCCATTATTTATCATAGGATCTAACCTATAATATTTATTTCAATAAATTTACAAGCAAATTTTGACTGTGTTGGTTACTTTATTAGGGAGTTAATTTGAAAGGAGTTTAACAATAATTATAATTCATTACTAGCATAATTATCAAAATCTAATTGCGTGGATTGCTTATTTATGTGAGGAAGAAAATTGATGCCAAATAATATAAACTGTAAAAGTAAATATGCTATGGTTACAAAATGTACATTATCATTACTGGTACAAAGAATATAATTCAAATAGTAATTCAGGGGAAAATAGGCCTACCGGAGACCCACCCCTTCTTCTTTTTCCACGTTCCGCTTCGTATAGCGCGATTATCTTGCCGCCATTTTTGTTTTCACAAGGTCGAAACTGTGGTAAATCAGACCTCGACCTTTTTGTATAACCCGGGTATAATTACACTATCTGATCGTTTCGTTTCAATAAAAAGGCACGCCGGAAAACTTCCTTATGCTGTCAGTGAGATAGGAGGATTATTAGAATTGGAATAAGAGCCGTTCTAAAGATATTCTATAGCTATAATAGTGGTCGACTCACCATACTTGTCCTCAAGCCAGAAACCAATGGGGTCTGACAGGTGTGGGTTCGATCCAGCATCTGAGCGTTATGTTTCTCCAAATATTATTTACTTTCGACTCGGGCAACGTCTCGGGGGTTTTCTCCGGGTACTCCGGTTTGCTCCCCCAGCAAAAATTTCAAAAATTTACAAATAATGTTAGGTAGGTAGGGTTTGGGCGCGCCACTGGCTGCGACTACGCCTTCCCCGGGGGAGGCGGCCCAGAGTTTCCCGATAGAAAGGGATAATAAACTGTATCCCCAAAAAAATATCCAGAGAGGGCTACCACCACATTAAAATGTCCGCTACCACTGTAACTGTGATAGTGTTTCTGCGAATAAGATGGTCAAACTCCTAACTGTAGCCCTCGTTGCTTGTAGGCTTACATGTAAAATAAATAAGTTCTACAGACAAACGATTTTAAAATACAGAATCGTTTAGTTTAGTTCATTTGTCGCATAATATGTACTATTATGCTTAGCAATTCTCTGTTTTAATTCCATATATTAAGGATGACTGAAGAAAATACAATTTCGTTGAACTTGAGACAGAGTGGCCATCAGATGTGTTACGTAACAGTTTTCATACAGGTAACTCATGCTCTTGTTTATATTGTTTTATGCACCATGGTATAACATGTACATATAGGTGGTCTACTAAAGTAGGACCAACATAGCAGATGTATTTTATTTAAAGTTTCGTATGGCCAGGGTATTAAGAATGTGTTTTGATATGACTGTGTGACTATGAGTTTACTTTAGGAAATATCGTTGTTGTCATATTAAAACATAACATATAAGGTAATCGTTGCGCAAACCGACCGCAAAAGCTTTGAATGTTAGGCTACGTGTTTCTTCCTTGTTGTGTAAACAAACAACTGTGCCTACTATACCCACTTTGGCAGCGGTGCTACTTTTCGAATCAATCTTGTTGCTATTCACCTGTGGTGGTGGTGGTGATGATGATGATGGTGATGATGATGATGATGATGATGATGATGATGATGATGATGATGATGATGATGATGATGATCGTAAATGAAAAAAATAATTTTGCAGCCTAACCATACTTGTGAGGATTGTTTAATGCAGCTAGTGCGAACTTCTTGGTGACATCGGTAGCCTACATCAGTGAATGTCAATGCTGATGTTCATGACCTGTTATTATGTCAACATTGAATCGAATTAATGGGTGCGTGCTTATATGTGTGGGTGCTTTCGTGCATGCGCCCGTGAGAGAAAGAACTAGAGAGAGAGAGTGAGAGTGAGAGAGACAGAGACAGACAATCAGACGAAAATGCACAGAATGTGGGTGTGTGTTTGTGTATGTAGTTATGTGTAGGTACGAGTAAAAGAATGTATTTAATTCAATTCAGTTCAATTCATCACCTATTTATTTCCACTAAACGAATGTTGTATAGACTAGATATATAACGCAGGCAAATTGAGCAGCAATGTTTCAACAATAAAGTCTCGAGACTCAAAGACTCAAATTCTAGTTCACTTCAATACATTCTGCGCAGTGAGATATAAAATGGGGTCAAATAAAATACACAAGCAAACTAAACGCAAATGGTAGTTAATACAGCATTCTTTCATAATATTAAAAAGTCAATGCCAATACAAATGTATTGCATACAAGCACGCGCGCGCGCGCTCATTTGGCCTAATTATATATGTAAGTGGGTTGCGTGCCTATTTGAGCATTTACGTTGAAGCATTTAATTTTTTGTGCGTGTATGTGAATGTGGGTGAATATGTGCGCGCCTTAGTTTCGGTGCGAGTTTCGGTTGTACGTGCTAGCGGATGTGTGTGCGTGTTTCGGCGGATGTTGATATGAAAGGTTGTTTTAGAACTTACCCATGGTACTCTTCAGTACGTAAAAGCTTACATGAGCTTGCCGAAAATTTCTAACAATAAAGCATGATTACCGTGTTTTTAAAATATTCGTATAGCTGTAATTTCCTTCGAAGGTTATGCATGATTGTGGAGATTGACACCCGATACACATTGGTCGAACGCTAACAGAAGCATGCGTTATTAGTCGCCTCAACAGGCGATAAAGCATGCTCCCATGCTTCAGAGCACTGCTTTCTATTCACAACTTTCCGGCACCTCTTATAAAAACTCGTGGGTATCGCCATTATAAATTAAAACGAGGTTAGAATGAAACCATGTTCCGGTCTGGCTTGTTTTGCTTTTATCAAAGCTTGATGCGTGACTTTTAAATAATATGGCAAATTGCCGAAAACGACGATTGTTAGAGCCAGAAAACGAGTGGGATAAGTATAAAAACGGTGGAGGAAGTACATGATCAGTGAAAGGATGCAAAAAACAATCGTAGAGGCCTGTATTTGTGGCGACTTCGGAGGTGCGTCGATCATCGACAGAAAGTGAAACAGGACTTGAAGACTCTAGTAGTTTTCCATAGCTTCGCCGTCGCAACCTTCACAAAACACGAAGTAGTTGACTATGTTAGGCAAGCGTTGTGGCCAAGTGGGCTAAGGCGGGACTAACTTGCCTTGTCCACAAGCCAGAAACCAATGGCGCCTGACAGGTGTGGGTTCGAGCCAGCATCTGGGCGTTATGTTTTTCCGAATATTTTTCAAAAATTCACAAATAATGTTAGGTAGGTAGGGTTTAGGCGCGCCACTGGCGATAGAAAGGGATAATAAACTGCAGCCAAAAAAAATAAATATATATATATATATCGCCTGAGGGTACGATACAGGTGGCCAGTGACACATGTTATTATTCTTGAATAGTTTTGGAAATAACTCACTAAAACACGCGGAGAAAGAAACCGGAAGTTTCATTGAGGGGATTCCCGTTGGTGCATAGGATAGCAGAAAAGTGTGAATACGCTTCAAGCTCTATAGTCACGGAAAAAGCGCAATTTCACTGCAGTGAACTCATGGAAATAGAAAAATGTAAGTTTCGTCTCCTCTAGGGGACGAATTAGGTCAAACTGTATTAGTTTCTAGGTCAACTGTCTTTTACGAACCGTTTGACAATGTTTTTGAACCGTTTGTTGACGCCGGATAGTGTCCTCACTTGGTTTCATGCAATTTAAGAATCCAACAAGGCAATTGGGTTACTGAGACGGAAAGAGCGGAATGTTGTAGAGCAACATTCTGTATATATTTACAGTGAAATTGCGCTTTTTCCGTCACTATAGCGCTTGAAGCGTGTAGGAAGCAGTGCTATGAAGCATGAGAGCATGCTTTATCGCCTGTTGAGGCGACTAGTAAAACATGCTTCTGTTAGCGTTCGACCAATGTGTACCGGGTGAGATTGAAGCCATAGACATGGTTTCTTCTTCTTCTTCTTCTTCTTCTTCTTCTTCTTCGTCGTCGTCGTCGTCGTCGTCGTCATCGTCGTCGTCAAGATCTTAGAACACCATCTTTGACAATCATCATCATCATCATCATCATCATCATCATCATCATCATCATCATCATCATCATCATCATCATCTTCTTCTTCTTCTTCTTCTTCTTCTTCTTCATCATCATCATCATCATCATCATCATCATCATCATCTTCTTCTTCTTCTTCTTCTTCTTCTTCCTTTCTGCTTGGGTTTATCAGCCACATTCAGTACGATAGGGCTATATGCTGCAGTAGTTTGTCACTAATTTAACAGAAATTGCCGTATTGCTTATGGTAATAATTGTACAGAAATAGCTATCGTTAGCTGGTCAGTTAAAAAAACTAACCCTATGAGGATTAGTTACAGGACCTACAATTATCAATATATTAACTTATTACCTACACGCAAGCGCAATGCAACCGCCTGTTGGCTGGCTGCGCAGTCTTGTTGCAAAATTATGCTAGTATTTTTAGTTTCGTTTAATTTACTGCGTATAGTGTTTTGAAGAAAGAAAAAAAAAAGAAAGTTCAACCCATGAAGAGAACACGTAACATCGTTATATATGGGTATTTTTATTGTGTCAAACTTGCAAGAAGTCGGTAGGACAAAGTTGTGATATATGCAATGGCCACCTTATAGGGTTTGTTACGTTTAAGACGCGCACGATATATCCGATCATCATTGTTTTGCATAGCATGCAATAACAGGCAATATTTACCTTTGGTTTGATTTTGCGTTGTTGCTAAAAGAAGCTTTGTATAATGTTTATGGTTTTCGTCGGTGGATATTGTTGAGAATTTTCTATAGTTAATTTTTTACTATCGACCGAAGCATCTAGATAAATCTAGTAAAAGCTAAGCGATTCTTCTATCCTTAATAAGGTTATATGACGTAAGAAAGTGCATAGTTCCGGTGACGAGTTTTATTTTGATTGGGTGTTGTTATTGCGTCATGCTGGAATGTTCGAACTTTTTCTCGAGTGCAGAGAGGCTATATAAGTAACGCGCTGTCTGATTAAATATAGAGTCTCCTCTCTGAAAATCCTTACGGGAAGAGAGGGGACTATAAACTGATAAGCATAGCAGCAGCATTATAGGTGAGCTGTCCGGAGACGTTAATCTATCCAATCAATCAATCAATTATAGGTGAGAGTGAGTGATAGGATGTGTGATGATTTTTGATGATGATCTTTGAAGTGATTTTCGGAAAGCGATCTTGTATGCAGTTGTTGGTGTTCGCTGAATACAGTTGGAAAACTTTATACGACGACTCCTGTCTTGTTGTTGAGTGAATAGGTTGCGTGGATAAACGAAATCGAGTTACATTTATCAAGATTCAAGCATCGGGACTGAATCAACTATTGATAAATAACAACGTGCAACAGGTTTATTATAAATCGATTGCTTTTTTAGTTGTTCTGCCACGTTTGCTGCTGATAGGCTTTTACCAAGCTTTCATGTGCTAGCTAGCAACCATGCTGTTCAGGCCTGTAAGAAATAGAATAAAACATTGTTTTGTTTACCAAATTTATATTACATGTACTTATACGTAGGGTGGAGGGTTTTTCACAGGATAATAACCAGCTAATGTTATTTTTGCACCTCAAATTGCGAACACTACTACTGTTTTGCAACAGCCTGCAAACGTAGCAGATGGAAACGGGCTTTGAAGCGTAATAAACTAATATTATTACACTGTGGGATCTCGGCATGTGTGAAGGGAAAAGGTTCAATAAAGTATTTATTATGATTCCTAATGCGCACCATTTGCTGTTATTGCAACCGTGCCAAACACAAAAACAGTATTATGAACAATTGTCTGAATACGGACTGTTCGGACTAGGTTGACTCACCCAAACCAAAAGGGGATGGTCATTATATATATTCCAAGGTAAGGCTGCTGCGCTCCCTTGTCATCTCCATCTTCCTATACGCTTCCGAAAAATGGACCCTTACAGCAGATCTACAACGAAGGATACACAGCATGGAGATGAGGTGCTACAGAAGACTCCTGGGCATTTCCTATACCCAGCACAAGCCATTGAACAGCATGCTCACAGTGGTGAAGAAACGGAAACTCCGATGGTATGGCCACGTCACCAGAGCATCAGGCCTTGCAAAAACCATCCTGCAAGGCACGGCGCAAGGAGGCAGAAGAAGAGGGAGACATAAAAAGAGGTGGGAGGAAAACATTCGAGAATGGACTGGTTTGACACTGAACGAAGCCGTCTGCTGAGCACAGAGAAAGATGGATTACGCTGGTTAAACAATCATCTGTGGTGCCCCAGCGACCTTTAAGTTACGGGTAGGATAGGATACGTATATAATCTTCTTTCACTGCATGAGTGTTTATTTTATACGTTATTGATAAAAACCGATGCTAGTGCAAATTATGCGGTATTGGTATATTGTTCTTTCATGTATGCTGTCCAAAAAGCGGTCACCTTCCATTTTATCCTCTACATGGTCTCATTGCTTTTTACCCTACAATATATCTCATTTTATCTTCTGCATGGATGAGCTGCTTTTTCCTACCAGGATGGAGTTCTCCTTCGTTTTTCACTCCTTACATAAGCATTCTGAATGGGTTTACACTCAAATGCGTACAAACCTTCGATGGCAACTGAAAATAAATCTATTGGTTCCACAAATTATCGTTTGAGTTACTCTGTCTACTCTACATACACACACACGCTCACACACACACACACGCACACCTACACACACCAACCCCCGCACACACACACACTGTCACCACCACGACCCCGCCCAAGCAAACAACACAAACAAACAACTTGCGCACGCAGACAGCCCAGACAGGATGACGATTACCAGCAGACGTGAAGTGATGAAAACACAACGAGTATATATACAACTTCCAAACTATTTATTCATTCAAGCCACACACCACACACTACAACATTTACACATGAAAAAGAAAACTAAAGATGATGGACAATCAATGGTACAATGGAAAATGAAACGTCAGCGCGATGATCGATGGTTGCTACACAACCCAGTCCGCGTACGAATTGTGCGTAAGCAAACGTCCGTTCGCACGTACTAAGAAAGGGGGGTTAAGTGCATAGGAGGAGGACAACACGAAACGATCCAACCTGAGTAAGTCCAGTCCTCGGTGCCTCCTTGCGGCGTAGGGGTCCACGAAATCCCGCGGCTCGAGGTCCCCCTGTCAGTATCCTCTGGTTACTGTAGCCGTTGCGCGTGCCACCGTCGATGACGATACGTGGCGACGTCCCTGCTCCGACTTGCCACTGACGGCGATGATGATGATGATGACAGTGATGCAGCAGTCACGGCGGACCTGCTGCCCCGACGTCGCAAAGCGGTACTCCCCAGGACAGCTTTCCCCGCGACGTCTGGCCAGGCTCCAACCTCCGTGTCACCAGTCACCAACGAAAATGGTGGGGTTGAGGGAAAATGACGATGTGGACGATGGTGAGGTTGTGAGACAAAGCGACAGGAACGCAGACAACAAGGATGGCGATGAAGACACTGATGATGATGCGGTCGAATGACGCCAAACAACGTCGAACCATAGACACAGCAACGTCTAACTAGTATCTCCAGAACCGGTTACTATAATCCGTCAGTAACGGTCTAACCCCTACACCACAGAACAGTGCCACTAGCCAACACACAACCTTTTGCTAGCTCGCTCTACCACGTTCTGCCCCTGTAGTGACTACTTTTCCCAGTTCGCTACCCACTGCGCAATGCACTAGCACGTTTTGCACGCTCGGCTATCGTAATCATTCACACTGCAACTTGCAATTACACACCCGCTAATTGCTTTTTCCTTTCCGCCACAGATCGCCCTGTGACACACACACTGCCACTAGCATTACCACTACAACAACAACACCTGATTGCATGTAGGCGAAAACTTGTTGCTTGAAGCGCAGCTTCTAGCTCCCAAGACAATTGATGATTGAGCGGTCATGAAAGACATGATCGGATTACTTTGGGAACTTGTTGCTCCGTGAGAGTAAATAAACAGTTAAAGGGCTAATGAATTCTGCAGCCATGAACAGTACTAGCAATTGTTATTAAAACACTTGTTTCAACACAATCCTATTTTCTTTTTTTAAGTTTTAACAACTTTATTATCACCGATGTGAAATTCGGGCACTTTCATTTTTGAAAGTACAGCAGCCCCAAGTGAAGCGTTTTACCCAAGGTACATGCTGGGTGTGTTCTTGTCACCGGCACTCGCCGGTCTAGGACATGAGCGTCAGGATCTTTAAAGTCTGTTATGATGGAATGCATGCGGCACAGACTAGACCTCGGTTTATACTCTCATCCGATGGAGTAGGAAACGGGAATAAAGTGTCTTTCCCAAGGACACAAGACAATGCCCCGGCCTGGGCTCGAACTCGGGACCTTCAGATCCGCAAGCCAACGCTCTAACCACTCGGCCACCGCGCCTCCCTAATCATAATCCTGACGTGATGAGTCATACATTTTTTAATGATCCAAAGAGTAGTTTTATTTGTCCCACTGCATTTGATAGCTTATAATGACATGCGTAACATGGGACAACAACAATAAAACCCCACATACCCCCCCCCCCCCTCCCAATTACTATTGTGACATGCATTGGATTGCATCAACTGTCCCATACATTTCACTTACCATACCGTATGGCTGAGATTAGACGAGACCTTCTCCCTATTTCAAGTTGCATGGAGAGAAGGAGAAGGCATGGTATCGTCCAGTCTCAGCTACGCTGTGTGGGTTATACTCATGAGGTCGTCTATTTTCACATTGTGCATATGCTAGGTAGAAGCAATGAGAGCAAAAAATAAACAAAATCAAACACAAAAAACGAAACAACAACAAAAACAACAGCACAGTATTACATGTACTAATGGTATTGGATGCGGTCTATCTAAAATGTCAAACAAAAAAACAACTAGAATTCGATTTCCTTTCCATCTTCTAATAGCGATCCCCCTGTCTTTACACCACATGGTTGAGTGATTGTCACAAAGAAAGGGGTTGGGGGAATGGAGGGTGAGCTCTTAATCTCTCGCGCTGTATTACCTCCTTTGTTAGGCTAATGATGCGATGACATTCAAGAGAATTAAGGCTAGGGCTACCAATTAAATGAGAGACAGTCAAAGGGTAGACGAGAAAGATGGTATACTACGCTAGCTGAGAAATTCGAAAACAAAGGCCAGTCTGGGTAAGTGCAATTTATAACTAGGAAGTTTTATTAAATCGAATTGGGTCGTCTATATTGAGTAATGCTAATAGTGAGTCACGGGGTAGCGTCTATATCCGTAGGGAGTAGCTCGGAGATATTCTGGGTGGTTGACTTCGGGGGTACTAGTGCTACTGTGGACTGATATCATCACAGGGCAAGAGAGTATCTGGGTGGTTTCTGGCCAGATGATCATAGAGTGGTGATGCTCGTGGGTCAATAACTTAGCTGGTTATTGAAGGGCGGTGGTTGTTCCAAAATAGTCTGGTTGGACTGATGACCAGGCTTAGCGTGGCGTCACTTGGAATGCAGGTCAGTCGGTCACGCTTCTTGCGCAATGACCGGGGATGCCAATCTTGGTTGAGGTACAGGCGTAGATTTCAGCTTACGTTGCTAGCTGTCTATGGAGTGATGAAATTCGGGGAACGCTTCTCGTTGACTCCCTGGGTTGTCAGGGGCCTGCAGCGGGTCAGCGAATTAGAGATGATACAAGGCTGGGGTATGAGCCCTGCACAGGAGCCGTCTGTAACGCAATACAGACTCTGTATCAGCGGGGGATAGGTATATCCTGGGTTCAGCGCCTGTAGGCGCGAGTTGCCCTTCAGATTTCAAATTGGCTGACCGGTCAAGGTTGAACCGGCGCATATACCAACAGTCTAACAATGCAACTAGGTTTATGGGGCCTATGTGGTGCTTACTGGCAGCCGCTAATATATGATACCTTCGGCGCATTAAGATGGGGTAGTGGCAACAGGGTCAAATATTTATACATTGGGAGCAAGGGGGACGCAAATGGAGTGGGTACAGGACAAAGGGGTTGTAGGCAAGGGTGGTACTGGGGGACTTTAATCTATATGGAGGGACAGCATGGCATGGGATATTTACACATGGGGCTAACATGGAGCATACAAGTATAAATTCAAACATGGCAAGAGTCATATAAACAAGGCGGATAATATATACAAGGCAATAATACATGTCAGCAACACATCGAGACAAAACTATAAACACGAACGTACATATCGACAGGACATACGAACGTGGGGGGCGAACGACGGGTGATGGGTCTGCTACATGACAAAGAGTAAGTTTCCTCTCTTACCTTGACTAAGACGGGGTGAAGCACACGAGTACTGCCGTAGCTCAGAGGTCGCCAGTCGATGGAGACGTGTCTTCGGACAAGTTGTTGTGGCTTGAAGGCTGGAGGGCTTGCATCTGACACCGAGTCTTGTTGTGTGTCAGGCTTTAACGAGATGCCCGAGGGGCGGGGCTTAAGCGAATGAGCCAGCGCGCGTCTTAGGGGTGACTGGATCTGTAGAGGGGGTAACTGGATGGTTGGGAGAGATGAGTGGGTGCTGTCTGACTCAGAGCTCGATTGCACGCCTCGTCACAGAGGCCCCCCCAAGGAAAAAGGCGAGGTCTTAGGCCTCGACTGAGACGCGGCCAATCAGCTCTGAGGTCAGCTGCGGGATGCGAAGATGGTTGCGGTGATCCGGGAGATGCGGGGTTCCTGGTAGTCGATGGCGGATGCCCAAGGCTGGGGTCCGCGGAGCTGCCGGGTCTCGGCTACGGTTAGTGGGCGGCGGCGGGTATGAAGGCTGGGGCGTCGGCCCTCAGTGGGGACTCGATGGAGTCTGTTGCGGGGTGGCGGCTGAGGAAGTCTGCGCCGTGGTTGTCTTTTCCTGGGATGTGCTCCAGCTGGAAAGAGTATGCTTGGAGCAGCAGAGCCCACCTCATCAGCCGGCGTTGAGTGATTTAGATGTCGCCAGGAAAGAGAGCGGCTGATGATCCACTTGGACGGTAAAGTGTGAGCCGTAGAGGTACAACTGGAACTTCTGGACTGCCCAGACGAGGGCGAGACACTCCTTCTCCGACGTGGCGTAGTTCAGTTCAGCCGGCTTTAGCTTCCGGCTGGCGTACGCGACGGGGAAGAGCGTCGGGGCGTCCGAGGAGTCCCGTTGGAGTAGAACGGCTCCGAGGCCTACGTCGCTGGCGTCCGTGCGCAGGACGAAGGGCTGTCCGTGGTTGGGGAGTCGCAGGACTGGCTGTGACGTCAGTTTCTCCTTGAGCTCCTGGAAGGCAGCTTCACATTGCGGGGTCCAGACGACTCGGTCTGGGGCTGATTTGCGGGTTAGGCTGGATAGTGGCGCGGCAATCCCATTGTATCCGGGTACAAACTTTTGATAAAAGCCACTCAGTCCCAGGAAGGACTGGACATCTTTCTTGGTCTTGGGGCGGGGCGCGTCTCGAAGGCGCTGGACAGTCTTTTCCAGAGGCCGGAGCTGTCCATGGCTGATGGTGTGGCCAAGGAATTCCAGCTCTTGATATCCGAACTGGCATTTGGTCGGCCGGGCAGTGAGGCCAGCTTCTTTGAGGCGGCGTAAGAGTTGGCGCACCACTCGCAGGTGCTCCTCCCATGTCTCCGTGGCGACGAGTATGTCGTCCATAAAAGAGTGTAGGGACGGACAGTGGAGGGGGTCCAACAGCTTCCGCATCATCGTGCTGAATATGCTTGGGGCATTGTGTAGACCAAACGGCAGAACGTTAAACTCATAGTGGCCGTCCATCGTGCTGAAGGCCAGGTACTGGCGGGATGAAGGGTGCACGGGGATCTGGTAAAAGCCCTTGCTCAGATCCACTCTGGAGAAATATCTGGCGGACTGTAGCTTCGCAAACAAGTCCGTCGGGTCGGACAGGGGTCCGGGTACGAACTGTGTTACGAGATTCAGCTGCCGGAAGTCGATACAGAGGCGATGTTCTCCGCTGGGCTTCCGTGATAGCACTATGCCTGCGCTGTAGGGGGAACGGGAGGGAGCGATGACTCCGGCTTGTAGCAGAGCCTCTACTTCTGTCCTTACTACCTGCTGCTGGGATAGCGGGACGGGGTACGGTTTCTGGCGGACGGGAGTGGGGTCCGTCAGGGTTAGTTGGACTTCTTCGAGGTCCGTCCTCCCAGGAATGTCGGTGAGGACTTCCCTGTATTCTGCTACGATGGCGCGTAGTTGGCGTTGCTGGCCGGCGGGGAGTGAGGGGTCCAGAGATACGTCCCGGAAGGATTCCTTCCCTTTTAGCGGAAATTCGGCGACGCCGGTCTCTGTTCCATCCACTTCGACGGCCAGCGCGACCGTGAGTAGCGAGTGGGTGTCCGGGGCGGTGGCGGGCTGCTCCAGGTACCGCTTGAGCAAGTTGATGTGGTGGGTCCTGGGCTTTCCGCCTACCTCGATGCGATAAGTGGTACGGGAGAGTTTTTCCAGCACCGGGTAGGGTCCTTGCCAAGCTATGTCTAGCTTGTTCGTGCCGCTGGGGAGAAGTAGTAGGACCTGGTCTCCTACCTGCAGTTCTCGGTCCCGGGCGCGGCGATTATGATAGCGGGCTTGTCTCTCTCTCGCCTTCTTCAGGTTGGCGGAGGCGGCTTTCCATGTGGCCTTGAGAGTTTCCTGGAGCTTGGTGACGTATTTCGTGGCGTCGACCGGTGCCTCGTCCAGTTTGGCGTCGGTCCAGCTACGTCGTAGGGCGGCTAGAGGTCCGGAAAGGGGTCTCCCAAAAAGCAGCGTGGAAGGCGTGTATCCGGTGGAGGTGTGCGGGGTCTCTCGATACGCGAAGAGCGCTGACGCGACGTAGGTGTCCCACGCTTCGGGTTGTTCGTCGGCGATCTTGCGGATAATCGAGATGAGAGTTCCGTTCAGGCGCTCGACCTGTCCGTTGCTTGCGGGGTGGTAGGGTGGAGTTCGGATATGGCGAATGCGAAGTAGTTGGAAAACTTCCTGCATGAGTTTTCCGGTGAACTGGGACCCGTTGTCGGTCAAGATGTTGTCCGGGAATCCGACTCGTGTGAATATGGTGACGAGCGCGTCGGCGACTCGGGCGGCGTCAATCTTCGGTAGTGGTACGGCCTCACACCACATAGAGCAAGCGTCGACAAGGGTAAGCAGATACTGGTTCCGCTTCTTGGTCCGCGGAAGGGGTCCTACTATGTCGACGGCCACTCGTTGGAAGGGCGTTCCGACGACTACGGTGGGGCTGATAGTGACCGGTACGGTGTGATGGCGGGGCGAGTATCGTTGGCACTGGCGACAGGACTTGACGTAGCGCTTCACGTCTTCTGTCATCCCGGGCCAGTGGTACTGAGCGCTGATGCGTAGAGTGGTGGCTCCTATGCCCATATGTCCACTTAGGGGCATGCTGTGGCCAAGTTCCAGGACTTGGGGGCGAAGGGTCGCAGGTACGACGAGTTGCGAATGGTCGTCCTTCTGACGGAAGAGGAGTCCGTCCTCGACGAAAAAGTCTCCGGACTTGGGCGGAGTGCGTGCGGCGGGAAGTTTTCCGTAGCACTTCCGGAGGGTGACGTCGTCTTCTTGGGCCTTCCGGATCTGTTCCGGCATCTGGTTGGGTATCGGGGGCGGTGTCGCGGCTGTTTTCGCCTGGGCGCGCGTCTGGACGGCGGCCATCGACTCCACAGGCTGGGGCGGCATACCCAAGAATACGTAGCGGCATCCTAGGATCAAGTCATACAGGGGCTGGTCCATCACGGCCGCTTGTATGGTCCCCGTGACGTATCGGCTGGTGACTTGGATCCGGGCTATAGGGAGCGTGGTGCTGGGCTGAGACGCGTCGGCCAACTTCAGGGTGATAGTTTCGCCGGTCAGGTCCTGTTCCCTGATGAGCGAGCGGCGGACGACGGCGTCGAAGGTGAGTCCAGTGTCGTATAGACAGTGGGCTGGGCGATCGTTGACAGTCACTTGCTCAGTGACGGCCGGTCGATCGGTGGGGGTGACGACGGGGGTTACCGGGTTCCCGTCGGGAGTAACTTGGCGCAGGGCCAACACCGTGCCTTGTTTGCGACGCTGGTCGCTGATGCGGCGAAAACACTTCTCGCGGGTGTGTCCTCGGCGCTGGCAGTAGCCGCAGTAGAGCTCGGTGCTCCGCTTCCCAGGCTCTGCTCCGGGGTTTGGGCGTCCTTTAGGCGGGGGTGGACGGTGATTCGCTGGCGGGACGGGCCGGCGAGGCTGGTGGCGGGTATCTGGTGACGAGGGTGCGGGCGGGTCCCGGCGAGGCTGTCTGTCGTCGGGGTGCGCGGTGAGGTAGCGGTCCGCGACTATGATGAGGTCTTCTAGTCGGGCGGCTCCCTGTTCGGCGGCGAAAGTCCGAAGTTCCGCTGGCATTGTCCCTCGGAGTTGCTCGGCTAGCATCAATTCGAGCAGTCCGTCGTACGTTTTTGGTTCGTCCGTCTGCTCTATCCATTTGTCCCGTAGAGTGGCTAGCCGGTCGGCGAATTGCGTAAACTTCTCCCCTTTCTCTCTCCGGGAGTTCCGGAAATTCTTGCGGTAGTGCTCACCTGAGAGCTCAAATCCGTGCAGTAGAGCTTTCTTGAGGGCGGGGTAGTCGCCCTCCTCGGAAGTCGGCGTCTTTGCCAGGATTTCGTAGGCCTTCCCCTTAAGGCCGTGACTAAGCTTGCGATACCAGTACTGGGGGTCAAGGCTGTTTTCTCCCGCGACTCTCTCGAATCGGGCGAGATAAACTTCAATCGATTCGTCTCGTTCGACGAATGGGTCCAGGGGGAAGTTCATCCCCGGAATCGGCGGGGGGATTGCGGATATTCCGGCGCTGGCGGTGAAGCTGGGGGCGATGAGCGAGGAGTCTTCGCTCGCGGGCGATGCGATGCCTAGATCGCGGCGATCGCGCTCAAGCTGGAGGAGTGCTTGGCGCCGTTCCAGTTCCTTGTCCTTCCTCTTCTCTTCCAGTGCCGCGACCCTCTCGTCCTCCTCCTTCCTCCGTGCGGCGGCCCTCTCCTCCTCTGCTATCCTCTCCTTCGCCTCCTCTCTTCTCCGCTCAGCGGCTCTCTCCTCCTGGGCTACCCTCTCTTTCTCCTCTTCCCTCCTCCGTTCGGCGGCTCTCTCCTCCTCTGCTATTTTCCGAGCGGCGGCTTTCTCCTCCTCCGCTATCTTCCGGGCGGCGGCCCGTTCTTCCGCGGCGATGCGCTCTTTCTCCTCCTCCTTCTTCGCCTCTCGCTCTTTAGCCCTCTCTTCCCTCTTCAACTTTTCCTCGGCCACGTCCGCATCTACGTTGGCCAGGACGTAGTCCTTGAGTTCGGTGCCGGCGAGCCCTAAGCTCTCGCCAATACTCTTGTACTTGAGCGCAAGCTCTCCCCGGTCGGCCATGGTAAGGGAGGTGACTTACCCTGAAAAGTCCTAACCGGAATGAGGGGCGCACACAAGGGTTACACTGACGGAAAACAAGGGGGTGGGCAGAATGAGCTACGATGAAACTGCACAGGGGCGCATACAACACAACACAACCACAAAGACAAAATGCAATCAATCAAAATACAAAAATGAATGCAAAAAAAAACCTTTTCGAGACACCACCGTTCGGGAAAGCCAGTAAGGGACCTATGGGGCTATGCTATCTACTACCTAGGCTTAGGGCCTGGGTCCTATCTCTACTGGGCTGGGGTGGAAATTAAGCTAAGTCCTTAGTCTCGTCAAGTTGGGATGGGAACCTAAGTCTTTAGTCTCGTCGGGGTCGCCAAAGTTAATGTCACAAAGAAAGGGGTTGGGGGAATGGAGGGTGAGCTCTTAATCTCTCGCGCTGTATTACCTCCTTTGTTAGGCTAATGATGCGATGACATTCAAGAGAATTAAGGCTAGGGCTACCAATTAAATGAGAGACAGTCAAAGGGTAGACGAGAAAGATGGTATACTACGCTAGCTGAGAAATTCGAAAACAAAGGCCAGTCTGGGTAAGTGCAATTTATAACTAGGAAGTTTTATTAAAT
Organism: Oncomelania hupensis; assembly: GCA_036898135.1. Classification (NCBI taxonomy): domain Eukaryota; kingdom Metazoa; phylum Mollusca; class Gastropoda; order Littorinimorpha; family Pomatiopsidae; genus Oncomelania; species Oncomelania hupensis. The sequence continues at coordinate 23,336,894 of CM072514.1, forward strand.
CGAATTGGGTCGTCTATATTGAGTAATGCTAATAGTGAGTCACGGGGTAGCGTCTATATCAGTAGGGAGTAGCTCGGAGATATTCTGGGTGGTTGACTTCGGGGGTACTAGTTGTCGCGTTAAATATATATTTTATATTAATATATATATAGATGTTAAAAGATGAATGAACAGTTGAAAGAATTTTATATAAATAGAATCAATTTCCTCTTTGTATTATGCCTAAAAATCGATAAGAAACAAGAAAGTGATGTCGAGAAATAGAAATAAAGAATAAAAGAAATTATTGGCTATTCATTCGTCCTGTTTGCTTTTTTACAACTAAAAAAGAATACCACTGGTTGATGGTTGATGATATTTATTTCATATGATGTGATGTGATACGATGAACCCGTGATGGCAAGGCTCTTCAAAATAATTAAAATGTTATCAACACTTATCTGCTGAAGAACGTTCTGATTTCTTTAGTTATAAAAGTAGGTCTTGAAATGTTCCTGGTGTTTAATCAAGGCATCATCTTCACGCTTGGCCAGGAGGAAGATACGTCGTCCAGCTGACTTCACATGGACGTCAAGGATATGGCGAACCCCATGTCATTAGATGAATGGGCGTGGAAGATGGAAGTAGATTAGAACACCAAACAGTCAGAAACTACAAGAGAAATCCTTTCCCTGCGCACAGACAAATTAACCGGGACTAAATACACAATCTGCATCCTGTTGAATGACCAGCGAGGAACGCCGTTGACGTTGTTTGAATAAGAACCCTGCATATTCACGGGTTATTGTATCTTATTCTCAAACACAATAATGTTCTTTCCTCGCTGTTCATCCACACTGTTCCAATGATCAAGAATGCACCAACATTCTTTATGAACTAAGCTAAACATGTTAAATTAACTATCACCATATAAACTTCACGCGCTGAAGAATTTATATGAAATGAGAACAACATGTTAAAATAACTATTATCATACAAATTGCATAAATTGAAGAATAATAACGAATCACCTTGATGAAGGACGATGAATGATTCGCATGGCGCAATGGACACAAGCACAAGACTACCCATTTCCCAGCTTCACACATCGAATCGTAACTTACCAGCTCAGGATTCGTTTGTGGTGTCTACGACACGTGTTGTTTAGGGTGAGACGAGCTTTTCGAACCAACTTTATGACCTCAGTAATCCGAAATAGTGGTCTGGCGTAAACATACGTTCCTTGCCCTCCAAGATGGTCGCTCGAATGGTTTTTCTTAACGATATTTCCCACATCCAGCCAATCGAAAGGATAGTACACAAATTGTCTATGGTAACAATAATCTAAAATTGAACTACACTAAATAAAAACAATGTCGCATACTGCGTCATTCCGAAAACAATATTATTATCGTCACTGTCTATGACGTACTGTCTATGACACATTGTCTGGACTTATAGCAGATTATCGAGGATGCGTAGAGTAGGCGCTTGTATCGCGACAATATCCCCCCGCTTAAGTGAAAAATCAAGAATGCAATTTTTCCTTACACTTACATCGAGCGGCTGAGATAATCTGCCCCGATATTGTCTTTGCCTGGAATGACACGTACAGAGAAGTTGTACTGTTGGAGTTGTATGGCCCATCTCATCAGCCGTCCGTTTTCTGTCCTTGCTTTTTGCAGATATTGTAGAGGCTGGTGATCTGTTTCGATAACAAACTTTGTTCCAAACAGGTATTGTTCAAACTTCCGTATTCCCTATACTATTGCCATGCACTCCTTCTCGATCGTGGCATACCGGCCTTCAGTTTCACTCAGCTTCTTGCTGGCGTACGCGATTGGTTGTAAACCATCACCATGGTCTTGCATCAGGATAGCGCCAATGCCTCTGTCTGATGCGTCCGTCCTCAGGACGTACTGTTTCTCTGGATCAGGGAGACAGATGACTGGCTTCTTGCACAACTCTCGCTTGAGTGACGTGAATGCTTCTTCGCATTTGTCGTCCCACTGAACTCGTTCAGGATGCCCTTTCTTCGTCTTTTCAGTCAGCGGCAGTGCGAGCGTAGCGAAGTTCGGCACGAACTTCCGATAATACCCTGCTAGACCCAAGAAAGCGTGCAAGTCTTTCTTCGTCTTCGGTGGTTGCGCGTTTCTGATCTTTTCAACCTTGTCCTCTTCTGGTTGAATTGTACCTTGACCAACTATGTGTCCTAGAAATGACAGGCTCTCAAATCCAAAATAACATTTGGAAGGTTTTGCTGTCAGATTGCACTCATGTAATCTATCCAACGTTGCTTTGAGGACTTGCACGTGCTCCTCCCACGTTTCAGTTGCTACCATGACGTCATCAATGAAATTGCTCATTGTGTCTTGCTTTTCCGTCGGTTTGTCCAATGAATGATTATCTGTCGGTCCTTTGGCATTTTCCATCTGAATCACAGGTATGCTATCTTTTGTTCCAGTAGTATCTTTCTGTTCATGTTCGTCGATCATCACAACGGCGACGATATGAGTTTCCACTTGCTTCTCTCTTTCAACGTACAGTTTCAATGCATTAGCATGGTAGATTTTCTCATTGTCTCCTACTGCAATCTTGTAGTCACATTCATTGATGCGGTCAGTGACAACATATGGACCTTTCCATAGCATCTGCAGTTTGTTGGCTTTATCAGAAACAAGCATGAGAACTTTATCTCCAACGTTGAATTTTCGTGCTTTTGCTTTCATGTTGAAATGTTTCGCGTGTTTAGCGCTTGCTTTTCCAAGATTTTCTCTGGCGATTTTACAGGTTTCTTCAATTCTATTGCGGAGGTCGATCACATACTGAAATGTGGTCCTGGTTTCTTCCGTCTGTTCTTCCTGTGTCCAGAGCTCTTTCAGAATCTGTAACGGTCCTCGTACAGTTCGTCCATAAAGAAGCTCAAAGGGAGAGAATTGTAGTGATTCTTGCGGTACTTCTCTGATAGCAAACAGAAGTGCAGGAATAAACCTGTCCCATTCTTTTGGTTGTTCTTGACAAAGATGTTTCAGCATACTTTTGATGGTACCATTGAAACGTTCCACCAACCCGTTGCATTGTGCGTGTCTTGGTGTGGTCCTCAGGCCTTTCACACTTAATAGCCTGTTCACTTCGTCAGCTAGGGATCCTACAAATTGAGATCCGTTGTCTGTCAGAATCTCTCTCGGAATACCTAAGCGAGTCCACATTTCCCACAATGATTCGGCCACATCTTCGGCTTTGATGGATTTTAATGGCTTGGCTTCGACGTAGCGTGTAGCATAGTCCACCACGGTGATTATATAGCGGTGCCCCCTGTCGGACGCTGGTAAGATAGGTCCGATGATATCCACCGCCACACGATCAAAAGGTGTGTGGATTATTGGCATCTTGCCCAACGGCAGTTTCCGAACTTGACCTTTCGGTGACGTCCTTTGGCATATGTCACATGACGCGCAATAGCGTCTGATGTCTCCGCAGATTCCGGGCCATACGAAATCGTTCCAGATTCTCTTCCTGGTTTTGGTTACACCCAGGTGTCCTGACATCGGCGTGTCATGGGCCAATCGTAACACTTCGTTGCGATATTTCTTTGGGACAACAATTTGTTTGGTCTCTTTACCGTTTTGGAGAAAAGTACGGTACAAAATTCCCTTTCTCCAGCTGTAGGTGGTTTTAGAAGTTGATTTGCGCCCTCCTTTCCCATGCTTGGTCTCATTGTCAGCTAGCTTCCTTGCTTTCTCCAGGGTTGGATCCTCCTTCTGAGCTTGTCCCAACTCCACTGGAGCGACATCCCCGAGCAGAGAATTGGATGTTTTCAATGTTTTATCTGTTTTCCCCACAGAAGCTCTAGTTTGCATTGCCGCGCATACTTCTCGAATAGCGTAAACTGGAACAGGCGTCAGGTTCCCATCCTCAGACTTACGGTAGTTCCCTACAAGAACTTGCTCTACCGGTTGCTTCATAACGGCCACAACGGTCTTCCCTTCAAAGAATGGTGTGTTCATGTGTACCGTCGCAATTGGTAGTGTTAACTTTGCAGGCGACGAGGCCATTACTATCTCAATGGTCTCTCCTGACAAACATCGCTCGGGTACGAGACTGGAATCGACGATGGTGATCGACGCTCCAGTGTCGCGCAATGCCGTCGCTTGCTTTCCTTCCACTTCTACTTGGCACTCCGGCGAGAACGGTATCGCCGTACATAATGAACAGAGTTTGCCGTGGCTCTGTACATCCTCCTGCCTCATACTTCCAGCTATTGCGGCGGCTGCTTTATTTTCTTTCCCTCCTTTTGGGCATTGTCTCGCCACATGACCTTGCTGGTTACAAGTATAGCAGGTTACTTCAGGCCTCCTTGTCCTGACGTTGTGGAGCTGCTTCTGCGTTACCTCCACCTTCTTTTTATCTCCTTCCTCATCTTCTTTCCTTCTACTATGCTTGAGTCTATCTCCGAATCTATTCCTGGGTCTTTCATGATCAGACATAGTGGCTTGCTTTGCTGATTCGTAGGTTAAAGCAAATCTTATTGCATCGCCCATCGTTTCCGGCTCCTTTTCTCTGACAAAACGCGCTTGATCAAACGGTATCCCACTAAGAAACTTTTCTTGCAGTATCAAATCACGCAGATCGTCATATGTGTTGTCTTTCCCTGCAAGTTCTTGCCATCTGGATAACCAGAGATCTAACTTGGTAGCGTACTCTTGTGTTGATTCTCCTTGCTGTCTTCTGGCCTCTCGAAATTTTTTTCGATATTCTTCTGCCGTCAGCTGGAATCGGAACAATAATGATCGCCGTAATGTTCCGTAATCGCCGGCATCAGCATCACTCAACATAGAGTAGACCTCCCTCGCTTTCCCTTTTAGCAAGGTGCCTAGGCGAGGAGCCCATTGATTAATTGGCCATTCTTGGATCTTAGCCGTTCTCTCAAATGTGCGTAGATAATCTTCCAGATCATCTTTGTCTTCCAGAAAAGGTAGTTTTATCTTCAGTTTTTCCTGATAAAACTGCGATGAACGAGAATCCGACGGATCGGCAGCATTGTCGTTGGTGTTGTCACTGTTCACGTGACGTATTCGTTCGAGTTCTAATTCATATTCCAATGTTGCTTTATGTTTCCTTTCATCGATTTCAGCTTGACGCTTCCTTTCTTCAGCTTCAGCTTGATGCTTTCTTTCTTCAGCTTCAGCTTGTCGCTTTCTTTCTTCAGCTTCAGCTTCAGCTTGTCGCTTTCTTTCTTCAGCTTCAGCTTGATGCTTTCTTTCTTCAGCTTCAGCTTGAGCTAAACGCGTTTTCTCTTCCTTGACGTAATTGACAAGATCTGGACCCGACAACCCCAACGCTTCTCCTTCGGCCTTAAACTTTAAGAAAGGATCGTTGGCTTCCATTGCTTTCGCTTGAGCACGAGTCGTCATTTACGAATTCCAAAAATGTAATACGACAGGAAAGAATAAATTAGCGTTCGAAAAGTTCCGATTTCGTCACGCCGATTACGTCACGTCAATGACGTTATTTTCCCGAGGAGGAAAAACAAAAACAAAATGGCAACTCTTTGAAATATCTTCGAACAACACCAATGGATTCGTTATAACTATACGCTTTTACCGCAAATTCTGTTATTTGCTATTCGCGTATTAACAGCATAAAACCAAGAACTTGAAAAGAAGAGTTTTGTGTATCCGGCAATGGCACCCTCTTGTTAACACCAGTTCTACTTCGAACTCAAAGATTCTAATTCATTCTTGTAATGTAATTAGAATTGTGATAACGTGTCACTGTCTAGGCTCGAATCCAGTAGCTAAACTTATCAAATTCACAAAAGTTATCCTGCTACCTTTACCTTGATTCGCCTAATAAGATCAACTGTACGTGGCCTTATTTGATTGCCACACAGATACAATCCACCCTGGATGATACACCTGTGTCTCAGGGATTTACTGTGTGTATATTTATAAATTAAAAAATACACTCTAGTATAACTCGCGGTCCGTTCCTTTGTGGCGGATGAGTTTACTAGACCCTTCTGCTAATACTCTCTCACTACGAGTATTCTTCTAATTTTCTATGTCGCTCTTACTTTGGCGAACAGAAATGTTAGGCTACAAAACTGACTTAATGATCCTATGTGATTATTCCGTTTATCACTGATCTATTAAGCGCGACGCTACTGTCTGTCTACTGTTCGGTCCGTTGAACATAGAACATTTACCTTACCTTCAAAGGTGACTAGTAGGTCAACAAGTTATTTAGTCTTCATACTAAATTATAACTTGTTATCTCTCTCCTAATATTGACACAGGTCCTCGTGTCTCCGGATTCACTATACAACAAATGCTATAGGATTCCAATATTAGCTTCAAACACTCAATCGGTTAAGACTGAGATAATAAAATAGACCACCGTTCTGCCTATTCTTTTACAGCATGTAATACCCGAAATTACTGCTGAACATTTGATTGACAACACGTACTGGGAGTCGTTTGCATAAGGTTATAAATATGCAACCTAATTATATCTGTAAATATAACTGGTAAATTATGATCGACGTGGGAAGCTGATGTTACATTGGTTGGTAGGGTAGTCCATAAGTCCGCCCATTTGTAAGAGCGGCTCCCTCCAACCTCCCGCGTTGAACAAATGAATGATACAATGATAATTTACATGTACAATGTAGTAAATATCATCACCACCAGTGGTAACACGACTTAAAAAGTGATTGTGACTCCAACTATCACGAGACGAGCCCCCATTGTCGCGTTAAATATATATTTTATATTAATATATATATAGATGTTAAAAGATGAATGAACAGTTGAAAGAATTTTATATAAATAGAATCAATTTCCTCTTTGTATTATGCCTAAAAATCGATAAGAAACAAGAAAGTGATGTCGAGAAATAGAAATAAAGAATAAAAGAAATTATTGGCTATTCATTCGTCCTGTTTGCTTTTTTACAACTAAAAAAGAATACCACTGGTTGATGGTTGATGATATTTATTTCATATGATGTGATGTGATACGATGAACCCGTGATGGCAAGGCTCTTCAAAATAATTAAAATGTTATCAACACTTATCTGCTGAAGAACGTTCTGATTTCTTTAGTTATAAAAGTAGGTCTTGAAATGTTCCTGGTGTTTAATCAAGGCATCATCTTCACGCTTGGCCAGGAGGAAGATACGTCGTCCAGCTGACTTCACATGGACGTCAAGGATATGGCGAACCCCATGTCATTAGATGAATGGGCGTGGAAGATGGAAGTAGATTAGAACACCAAACAGTCAGAAACTACAAGAGAAATCCTTTCCCTGCGCACAGACAAATTAACCGGGACTAAATACACAATCTGCATCCTGTTGAATGACCAGCGAGGAACGCCGTTGACGTTGTTTGAATAAGAACCCTGCATATTCACGGGTTATTGTATCTTATTCTCAAACACAATAATGTTCTTTCCTCGCTGTTCATCCACACTGTTCCAATGATCAAGAATGCACCAACATTCTTTATGAACTAAGCTAAACATGTTAAATTAACTATCACCATATAAACTTCACGCGCTGAAGAATTTATATGAAATGAGAACAACATGTTAAAATAACTATTATCATACAAATTGCATAAATTGAAGAATAATAACGAATCACCTTGATGAAGGACGATGAATGATTCGCATGGCGCAATGGACACAAGCACAAGACTACCCATTTCCCAGCTTCACACATCGAATCGTAACTTACCAGCTCAGGATTCGTTTGTGGTGTCTACGACACGTGTTGTTTAGGGTGAGACGAGCTTTTCGAACCAACTTTATGACCTCAGTAATCCGAAATAGTGGTCTGGCGTAAACATACGTTCCTTGCCCTCCAAGATGGTCGCTCGAATGGTTTTTCTTAACGATATTTCCCACATCCAGCCAATCGAAAGGATAGTACACAAATTGTCTATGGTAACAATAATCTAAAATTGAACTACACTAAATAAAAACAATGTCGCATACTGCGTCATTCCGAAAACAATATTATTATCGTCACTGTCTATGACGTACTGTCTATGACACATTGTCTGGACTTATAGCAGATTATCGAGGATGCGTAGAGTAGGCGCTTGTATCGCGACACTAGTGCTACTGTGGACTGATATCATCACAGGGCAAGAGAGTATCTGGGTGGTTTATGGCCAGATGATCATAGAGTGGTGATGCTCGTGGGTCAATAACTTAGCTGGTTATTGAAGGGCGGTGGTTGTTCCAAAATAGTCTGGTTGGACTGATGACCAGGCTTAGCGTGGCGTCACTTGGAATGCAGGTCAGTCGGTCACGCTTCTTGCGCAATGACCGGGGATGCCAATCTTGGTTGAGGTACAGGCGTAGATTTCAGCTTACGTTGCTAGCTGTCTATGGAGTGATGAAATTCGGGGGAACGCTTCTCGTTGACTCCCTGGGTTGTCAGGGGCCTGCAGCGGGTCAGCGAATTAGAGATGATACAAGGCTGGGGTATGAGCCCTGCACAGGAGCCGTCTGTAACGCAATACAGACTCTGTATCAGCGGGGGATAGGTATATCCTGGGTTCAGCGCCTGTAGGCGCGAGTTGCCCTTCAGATTTCAAATTGGCTGACCGGTCAAGGTTGAACCGGCGCATATACCAACAGTCTAACAATGCAACTAGGTTTATGGGGCCTATGTGGTGCTTACTGGCAGCCGCTAATATATGATACCTTCGGCGCATTAAGATGGGGTAGTGGCAACAGGGTCAAATATTTATACATTGGGAGCAAGGGGGACGCAAATGGAGTGGGTACAGGACAAAGGGGTTGTAGGCAAGGGTGGTACTGGGGGACTTTAATCTATATGGAGGGACAGCATGGCATGGGATATTTACACATGGGGCTAACATGGAGCATACAAGTATAAATTCAAACATGGCAAGAGTCATATAAACAAGGCGGATAATATATACAAGGCAATAATACATGTCAGCAACACATCGAGACAAAACTATAAACACGAACGTACATATCGACAGGACATACGAACGTGGGGGGAGAACGACGGGTGATGGGTCTGCTACATGACAAAGAGTAAGTTTCCTCTCTTACCTTGACTAAGACGGGGTGAAGCACACGAGTACTGCCGTAGCTCAGAGGTCGCCAGTCGATGGAGACGTGTCTTCGGACAAGTTGTTGTGGCTTGAAGGCTGGAGGGCTTGCATCTGACACCGAGTCTTGTTGTGTGTCAGGCTTTAACGAGATGCCCGAGGGGCGGGGCTTAAGCGAATGAGCCAGCGCGCGTCTTAGGGGTGACTGGATCTGTAGAGGGGGTAACTGGATGGTTGGGAGAGATGAGTGGGTGCTGTCTGACTCAGAGCTCGATTGCACGCCTCGTCACAGTGATGGACGTGTATCTGTTGTGTGTGTGAGTGTATGAAAAAATACATGTGAGCGTGTATGTTGGTACAGATCGCCGCGCTTTGAGCTGACTAGTGATTAAGGGTAAAGGGCGTATATAGCATTTTATTATTATTATTATTATTATTATTATTATTATTATTATTATTATTATTATTATTATTATTATAACTACTACTACTACTACTACTACTACTACTACTACTACTACTACTACTACTAGTAGTAGTATTTGGCCAGGCAATATTGCTAGTGTTTTTATATTCCATGGTTGGTCATATAAACTTTTGACAATGTCAGACCCAGTAGCCTTGAGATTGCGCTTCAAGGAATTAGGAGAAGCTTTGCACTTAGCAGGAGGAGACCTAATTGCGTATATCAATGGAGAGGTAGAGAAGCAGGAAGCTAAGGCAGAGAGGGCAGCAGAGAGAACAGAAGAAACTCGAAGCGGCAGAGAGAGCAGACCAGCAGAGAGAGAACAGAAGAAAGCAGAATTAGAAGCAGAGAGAGAGAGAGAGAGGCGGAGAAATTAGAAGCAGACCAGAAGAAACTAGAATTAGAAGCAGACCAGAAGAAACTACCCCCGTTGGGGTGCCGGGGGTTTCAGTATAAATAGTATCCCCACTTTCTGGAAATTTAGTGCTTTAAATTCCCACTGTTGCTGTCTTTCTCATTTGCTCTTTCTCATTCCTGCTCTTTTCTATCAATCTGCTATACTATCGTCTTCTTCGCTAGACCAGTCTCCTACCTTTTTTCTTGAAAACTCTTCCGGGACAAGACTCCTTGTTTGTGTATGAGGTCTGTTGGATCAGCTTGGGAATATTGGACACTTTCTGCCAGGTGGTAACTAGGGCTTCCTATGATGTTATTATTTAGTAATGTAGGCATTTTATATGTATGTGTTTTGTTGATAATTTATAATGATGTTTGTATTCTATTTTGTTTTTGTAAACGGGGGTTCGATAAGTTGGGTGAAGCCTCAGCCGTCCCCTGCGTGGGATGTTTTACCACTAGGGTTGTTTCAGCAGATCTTTTATGCGGATCGGGGGTTGTCCGGTCCTGATTTGGCTCGGAAGAGTCCGCTGGACCTAAAGCAATAATAATGTAATGTAATGTAATGTAGAAGAAACTAGAGCTAGAGGCAGACAGAGAACAGAAGAAACTAGAATTAGAAGCAGAACAGAAGAAGGCATCATTAGCAGCAGAGAGAGAAGCAGAAGTTAGGAGATGGGAGTATGAGAGGGCAGAAAAGGAAAAAGACAGACAGCATGAGTTAGAGCTGAGAAGATTAGGATCAGGAGCCTCAAGTTCTTCCTCAACCCCTCCCCACTCAGATCAACTAGAGGTAGCATCCAACTCCGTACTAGGGATGTCATTTCCACTGGGGACATTCAACGAAAGAGACGAAGGTCTAGATCTCTATCTGACTAGGTTTGAGCGCCTAGCAACTGAGTATAAACTAGATCCCACCCATTGGTCTTTTAAGCTTAGTCAGGGGCTTAGAGGAAAGGCATATGACATCTACAGTAAGTTACCGACTGACAGAGTGACTGACTATCACAAAGTAAAAGAGGCACTCCTAACCGGATTCGAACTAACAGGAGAATGCTACCGGCAAAAATTCCGCACCAATCGGAGAGTGAAAGGAGAGAGCTATGCGCAGTTCGCGGATCGGTTGTCCACAATGCTAGATAAGTGGGTTAGTAATCACAAGAAAATACTAAACACTCCCTTTTTGTAGTAGTCACGTGGTAGTGACTACTACGTCACTCTTTGTGCATACGTGTTGTTAGTTGTTTGTATGTTAGGTTGAATTAATGAACCACAAATGTATTAATGTAAGAGTATCCGGGATGTTTTGGAGTATATTTGTGCGACGTATTGTATGAAGGGCTAAGGCTAATTTGTTAAATAAAAATTAATGTAAAATTTTTATTCATGTCTTGTGGTGTATTTTCTTTGTGATGAATATTTCCCAAAATAGCCAGTCAGCCACGGCTAAGACATATGATGGACTGACAGAACTGTTAGTATGGGAACAGCTACGGGAAACCATGACCCCCGAGCTGAGAACATTCTCAGTAGAGCAGGGCGCGGAAAGACTGGAAGATCTGGTCAAGGTCGCAGATAGGTACTTGGCCGCCCACGGAGAAGCCAAGAGCTTCAGGCGAGACCTAAAGCCTAACGGGAAAGAGGCACAGAAACGAAGCCCTCACCGGGAAGAGCACACCGCGAATAAGCCAAATCACCCCAGACCTGGGCAAAATAAAGGGCTGTCAACGCACGGGAGGATCCTCATGCGGCCCTTACCCCAAAATACGCATTGATTTCAGGGGGTGCCGCACCACCTGCCGCGGTTGCCTCCGAATTCTTAATAAATAGGTGGTGTATGCAATTGAGGACAGAGTCACAGCATCAAGGATGAGAAACACGCGCGCATTTGCACCATGGATGCGTACACTCAAAGTATGATGGTGATGCAAATCAACTTATTCACTCATAATGATAATGTTTATGAATGGCAACAATGATCACATATGATAAAAGTGAAATCTGTGTGTGTTAATCCAGGGTTGTCCCAGCTGATTTTGAGACTTCTACATGGAAGACGGAGTTCTACATCGACAAGGAGATGGAGATCACACCCAACTAGTACTACCAGCCACCCTTCGAGCCCAAGTACTAGAATTAGGCCACAGCATGCCACTCAGCGGACACATGGGAATTGGAGCCACAGTACAGAGAATCAGCGCACACTACTATTGGCCAGGAATCACGGAGGATGTCAAGCGCTACGTGAAATCTTGTCACCAACGTCAACGATATTCCCCGCGACATCACACCGTACCAGTTACCTTAGGACCATCAGTAGTAGTCGGCGTGCCATTCCAGCAAGTTTCAGTAGACATAGTAGGACCACTGCCCATGACGAAGAAGCGGAACAGATTTCTACTCACACTCGTCGACGCCCGTACGATGTGGTGCGAAGCAGTCCCGTTGCCAGCGATCGACACCAGGAAGATTGCAGATGCACTCATCGCCATCTTTACCAGAGTCGGATTCCCGGACAGCATTAGAACGGACAACGGATCTCAGTTCACCGGCCGCCTGATGCAAGACGTGTTCGAGTTGATACAAGTTCATCACATTCGCACACCACCGTACCACCCAGCCAGCAACGGACAAGTAGAAAGACTGAATGGAACCCTTCTCACCATCCTCAGGAAAGTAGCCGACGACAATCCAGAAGCGTGGGACACCTACGTGAATGCGGCACTGTTCGCATACAGAGAAACGTCCCATGCAGCCCATTCTTTATACTGTTTACGAGAAGTAATATAATTTAGCCTATTTTCTGATGACCCATTTCTTCGAAACTTTTGCAACAACTGCTTTGTACGAGCTTTTGCATGTCTACATTCACGATCGAACCACGGAGCACCCTTTTTCTCTACTGCAGATATTTTAATACGCTTCAACATACAGGAGGCAGCTGAAGTTAAACAATCACTAAAACTCGAAAGAGCATTTTTGTAATCTTGACTAATAGTTTCGGTTATTGTTTGCATTAACTCATTCTTTCCATTCAGCTCAGTAATATACTGTTTGACATGGTCATGGTTCCATATAAGCCTGTCCACGTACATCTCCCCTTCGGTTTCAGCTGGCGATTGGACTATCTTATCTTGGAATTTATTTTCTATTAAAAGACAAACAGGCATATGATCTGATTCTGTTCTCGCTAGGACGGATAAATTCGGTAAGCGGACCTCATTAAACAGATCTTTTGATATAATAAAGTAGTCGACCAGGCTTGCTCCCGACTGAGAGATGAACGTGAACTTGCCGTCAAAATTAAGGCGCTTCAGGCCATTTAGGATTATGCAACCTAGCATCTCACAGAGTTCCAGAAGCTGGCGGCCAAACGTATTAATGGTGAAGTCCTGTGAGGCACGCTGGAAATCATCACAATCGTCAACAACATCACCATCACGACCATTATCATCATCACATTCTCTTTCAGTTTGCGTTGAGGTCACAGGGTTCCAGAAGTCGACATCATCAGACATGGTAAAGTCTGGGTTCTTTTGTCCTGTCCGAGCGTTTATATCACCGCATATCATCAAATGACAGTCACCATGATCATCAAGAATATTAGCAATACACTCATTAAGTTGTTCAATACCATAACCATTTTGTGTTTTTTGGTAATAGTCAGACTCACATGGGTGAATGTAAGTATTTACCATAATTATTGGTTTAGAAGTGCCAAACAATTGTTTTGATAATTTGAGTGTAACACAGCAATCAATACCTGATCTCAGAACCTCACAAAAGTGTGCAAGATTATTTCTTACCAACACAAGGACACCTCCAGAAGCTCTACCGTGGTAAGATATTTTGGTTGCCTTCGCTGAAAAACATTTAAAGTCTTTGAATATATCAGATTTAAAATCAAATGTAAAAAACGTTTCAGTTAGACAAATGATGTCGTAACTCAAAATCAGATTCAAAAAACTTGCATCACTGAGCTTAGATCCTAATCCACAAACATTCCACGTCAAACACTTTTTCACTTGTGTAACGCAAGGGTTAACGGAATCTCTGTGTATGTTGTGTGTTTGTAATGGGTTAATAAAATTAGATTCTGTGCGTTGTGTAGTTGATGTGTTAATTAAATTTGTGTGTATGTTCTTGTTTGAAATGGTAGCAGAGGAGCGGCCAAAACCCTATCTGTTGGAGCTGGTGTCTATTCGGCTATAGAACTGGTTGGTGGTTCGCCAGATTGATTCTGGGTAGACCCCGACGTGGCCCATGCGGTCAGATGTGTCTGTCTTTCGGATTGAGAGCGTGTGGTTCTTCTGTTGTTCATTTGAGGGTGACTATTTTGTGTACGTTTATCAGCTTTCCTCTCAGCTCCTTGCTCATCATTTTGTCTTGTTGAGTAGTCTTTGTCATTTTTCCCAGACTCATCATCACATTCAACGTCGGCGTTGCAATCCTCATAGTCTTCTTCATCGTTGTTTTCCATTTGGGCTCTATGGTCGATGACCAAGGCAGCTGTAGCTTGTTCATCGGAATTATTGTGGTGCGTGGTGCTATCAAAGGCCTGGTTTAGTAAGAACACAGGGGTACTCTGCGAAAATTGACCTTCAATCATTCCTTCACTTTTCTCTTCGACTCGGCTTATAGAACAAGATGGTTTTGCAGCGTTTGCTTGTGCCTGCTGAACATTGTGGTTATTTACGATACCTTTTGTGGAATCTGAGGATCGCGGCGCTTCTGTTGCCTGCCAGTGGGCACTTCTCTCCCAGTTCTGACTTCTTTGTGATTGTCTGTTGCTGGTACCTTGATCACGCTGGCTACCAGGTATTCCCGACTTCATTTGTAAGCTTGGGAAGTCTTGCACTGAGGTCATTCTCGGTACTCTAGTAGAAGAATTCTCACTGCCTGTAATCTGAAGAGGCGCGCAGAGACCATTAGTATTCGTTCTTGCTTGCTTCTGTTTGCCGTCTACAGGAATACAAAGTGTACTGCCATCAGCATTCACACCATTTCCATCCCTGAAGGCACGGTTGTGGATGACGTCATCGAAGTCGTCACAGTTGTCCGGCATTTCATCGAAGAAAGGGTTATGGTTCCAGTCGTCTTTGCATCTAGCGTCGGCACCGCTTTTGTGATCTTGCTGTTGTGCAGGAGGTTTGGTTAGACTCTGTGCTTTAGGCTTGGTGTGTAGTTTTCCATTCTTGTAGTAACCGATCTGACCTTGACTCTTTACTGCTTGTAGCTTTCTACTTTGTGCAGGAGTCAGGTCCGTTGCGACTCGTAAGCCTGCCTTTCGCATTTGGTCTCTGGCATCCTTGTTGTTCAGCACTGTCATCACATCGGACCATCGGTGGAACCGAACTATCATGGGACGAGGGCTCTTTGTATTTTTCACTTTACCAAGTCGATGGGTTCTATCTATGCAATCTGGGTACCATGTCTTGCTGACGAAATATTCATTCAGAATGCTGAACATGGTGACCTTACAGCTGTCATATGTTTCTGAGTCATCTCTTTCTACGACACCAAAGAACTTCAGATTATTTCTGCGCGAGTAGGCTGACAATTTATCCAGTTCAATTTGAAGATATTCCATTCTCTTGCTACTTAGTTCATTCATTTCATGCAATCTTTCAATTTCGCTACTGTTACTGTTGATTGTTTGTTGCGCTGCTTGGATATCTTTTTTCAGTTGACCCAGGTCATGCCGTAGAGTTTTGTAATTGTCATCCATAGTTGTGGACATCTGGTCAATTTTGGACGTAATGCTTTCAAATGACTTCTGTGTGACGCTTTTGGACTCGTCCATCTTGTTAGACAACAGTCTGTATAGTCGTTCAATGGAACTAGGACTGTCATCAACTGTCTTCACATTGTGAGCAGGGTTGTTGTGGCTGACTTGATAACTACTGCGGTTGCCGTTTTCTCTTGAATTGTTGAACACTGGATTTTCACGTTGACTGTTAGACATTCGATGTTCCCGATCTCTTCTGACATCATCGCGATAACTAATATCGTCTTCACGTGGGTCGTAATGTTTATGTTGTATTGACGAAACAACTTCATGAGTGTTCGATATGGTGGGGCTGTTGAATTTGTTCCTTGAGCCCACCACAGAGGGCGAAGTTGGTCCTGGATTGGCCTCCACGTCCCCAGATAGCAGGATGAAAGAAGAGAGAAAGATGAGGAAACTCGCCGTCACTATTCCAAATTGTCCATTCTTTCTCTTCGTCACCTCTGATCGCTGGAAAGAAATGTACTTGAAGTATGGAAATCCGTCTGATATGACGAAGTCCAAAAGATCAATGTTTTTGGCAGTATTCACTTTTTTCGGCAAAATACGAATGGCAGTAATTAATTGCCAATGTTTAATTTTATTTTTCCCCTGAGCGATGGTGAGAGCGAAAATGCCACAAGGGCGACGAAAGTCTATGTTTGCTGAAGGCATGATGACAAGTGTTCACAAATATCATCCGGCTATCAAGGAGATGAAAAAATGGCGAATTTCCAAAGTATGCTTTGTGCAGACTTTTTATACCAAATTTCAAAAATCAGAAAGTTCGACAATTTTCAAGATAAGTTCTTCACACTTCACCACAATGGTCAGTAAGTCCAGCTGCGTTGACTGGTATTAAATGTGTAGGTGTAGAATTTCAATAGCCACTATTTCGATGATGCGGATGAGGGAGCTCTTGCCACACGTCCTCTCGCCACGACAGCTAGGCGTCGAGTGAGCCAAGATAGACGACACACCCAGAGGTGCCACCAAGTACGTCGCAGACCTGCAGGAAACCCTCAAAGCAACATGGAAGAAAGCTGGTGAAGCACTGAAGAAGGCAAGAGCCCGTCAGGCGAAGTACTACAACCGCCACGCGAAGGACCGAGAACTGCAAGTCGGCGATCAAGTGCTACTATTACTTCCAAGTGGAACCAACAAGCTGGACATCGCTTGGAGAGGACCTGTAGTACTTGCTGTTGCTGTTTGGCGGCTAGGTCTCCGTTGAGTATCACGTCCTTGTGGGTTTCTTTGGAGAATTCTCTAGATTTCAGTGTTTACTATCGATGGAAACTTCCCGATGGATATCGAAGTATGAGAGCATTCCCGGAGGCAGAAGAAATATGTATGACGTAAGTCAGTGATGACGATCTTTAATTCTGATTGGTTGGTTGTAATGCGTCATTTCTAGAACGTCCGGTCGTCATCTCGAATGAGAGAAAAAAAATAAAATGGATGCCCTGTGTATGGGTAGTGAAAGTTGTTGATAGTGAGTTGGAAAGTAAAAGTTGAAAGTGGAAAGCGATTGTATGCAGTTGTTGATGTGTGCTGAATAAAAGTGGAAAACTTCATACGTCGACTTTGTGACTTGTATGCTGATTGAGCGGGTTGCGTGAATAAACGAATCTGAGCTACACTCATCAGTACTTCAGCATTGGGGCTGAATCCACTACTGATAGAAAACACCAACATCGATTCGAGTGTAACACGCTCTCGAACTCCAAAGCTGATTCTTTACTATTAATGGATGTATATAATCGTTCTCATACAGCGCTTGTCCAGTTCAAGAGCTGCTCAAGGCGCTGGCCGACACAGGATCTTACTCTAGATGCCGGAGGCGCCCACTTGCATCGTTTGGACGCCTAAATAACTGGTCACAATCCTAGAAACCTAGTGCTTGCTGGGTGTATTTGGGTAGCCGGCGTTCACCCGTCTAGAACATGAGCGTCAGGATCTTTATCGATATTTTTCGATGAAACGCGTGCGTACACAGACTATAGACCTCGGTTTATACTTTCAGCCGAAGACGTATTCTTCTACCTCTGTGGTAGCATTCACTGTCCCAATTTGTGTGAGGGAAGGCTTTTATGTGCGGTGGGACGTTTTCTATGTGTTTTGAATGTGCGTTGGGATGCTTGTTGTTGGTGTTGGACTAATGACATGTCTGGCCTTTGCGACAATTTCTTCGCTTGACCGCCCTCTTTCACGCACATTCTTCCGTCTAGCACCTAACGACGGTACTACGTATCATTTGTCCCCCTCCAAATCCCCTCGCACCTTTTTTTTTTTTTTTTTTTAAATTTGATTCCTCTTCATTGGATGTTTTATTCGTTGTCGATATACCTATGTCTGTCTCTTGAGCGCTTCTTCTGTATTTATGCTAATCTGTCGTTCTCAACTATGGCCACCAGAACCAGTAACAGCGCTGGAGTTTGGTTATAGTGGAGAACGCCTTGTCCAGGGTGCATACCTACTTTCTTGGCCAAAAAGGGCTAGCAGGACAGTTGTGGTTTTGGGGATGGTCCCAAAGCCAGTACCGTCAGTATCATACTATCGGCGTCTACGCACGCATTTAATCGCACGGACTTTAAAGATCCTGACTCTCATGTCCATGACGGGAGTGCCAGTTACACACATACACCCAGCAAGCACTAGGTCTCATATTTCCTATCCCAGGTCACCCAGGTTTGAGCTCAGTCGTCTGGGCGTCAAACGATAGCCTATGTTTAAGACAGCCAAAGGGGCGCTTCGGGCGGCGTGAGTTAGATCCTGTTTCGGCCAGCGCCTTGAGTAACTCTTGAGCAAAAAAGCGCTATATCAGAACGATTAAATAAATAATATAGTTTTTCCTTCGTTTGCACTATCTTTCTTTGCCTTTTTTTCTTTGTTTTTCTTTCTTTCTTTCTTTCTTTCTTTCTTTCTTTCTTCTTTCTTTCTTTCTTTCTTTCTTTCTTTCTTTCTTTCTTTCCCTCTTCGACTCTTGTCGGTCCTTATCCCGCATGAAGATACTCTTCACAAGGATTTCAACCGAATGTATTGGTATACTGCGTAGATGAGATTAGAGGAAGCCGTCTCCCTTACTTGAAGACCTTCGCCTTCTCTCAAGATGAAGTGAAGTGATGGAATGCACGAGGGTCTTTATTCCTCATCTCCACCATCAACTGGTGATACAATCCAAACTCCATTCTTCTCTCGATCCATCCTCGGACCCACACAGCTTTTTGACGTCTTCTTCTTCTCCTTCTCCTTCTGTCTAAAACTTGAGACAGTCTGAACAGGTTGTGGTTCTGCTGTTGAATGAGCGCAGCTATCAGATGGACTCTTTGATCATCCATGGTGGAGAACAATTGATGATGCTGAAGACCAAGACCGAGGGTGATGAGGTCTGTACACCACAGCTGCTCGACCCATACTGAGATCCAGATGATTTTCTCCTCCATTTTATACAAAATATCGGGTGTCCGCAAATTGTCCTTCTACATACTCTGGACATCCTAAATAGACGAGATACATCCCAGATACAAACGTTGTGTCTGTTTAGAATACTTTATATACGAGATGCATACGCTTACATCCTTTCCTTTTCCGTGCTATTAACAATGTATAGACGTTCCATGTACCTTATCTTTCCTTTCTCTTTCCGTTTTCACCTGCAGCGGATGCGAGTCGCGAGGATCCCCAGAGGATGCAGAGAGGATACAGCGGACGTTTAACGGATGTTTACGAACATAGTACGTTTGCTGCTCGTATGTGTCGCGGATTTACATCGTACGTTCATCCGTTCTAAAAGTTTTGTGCAGCTCAAAACATTTTGCGCGGATGAAATCACAGTGGACGGATGCTCAATGGATAGAGCGTATAAAACACGAATGCAATGAGTACACAACGGATGCATAGCGGTTTCCAACGGATGGTAAGATTATTTTTACGTTTTATATCCTCTTTGCATCCGCAAGTGCACTGTGACCGGGGCTTTACATATCGCTAATATCCATACTGCTTTTAGCATGCCCAGCGCGGCGATTCGAATCCTCGTGATCGCACAGACAGAGGCGAGATATAGTAAACGCGCGCGCATTTGCGCTCGCATTTGCGCGCGTAAATGCGAGCGCACTTGCGAGCGGTGCGCGCATTTGCGAGCGCAAATGCGAGCGCACTTGCGAGCGCATTTGCGCGCGCAAGTGCGCTCGCATTTGATATATTCCGCTCCATACACGTAAAAATTATACCCGGAAAAGAATGTGTTTGTGAAAGAATTTGAGACGTGCACAAATTAAATATTTCTTGCATTTATTATTATTAATATTTGTAATAATTAGTGAAAACTAGCACTACTAAACTTAATATCATTCATGAAATAAACTGTGAGAGTAGTGGACAAGTCTACCGGATTTCCCGAGTTTGCAGGTCCTAAAATGGAACAAAACAGATAAAATAGAAAAGCTACTATAAATATATTAGGTATATAAACACACACTTAACAAGTTAGTGATAATTTGTTCTTCGCTGGTAGTCACTGACAAATAGTGGAGATAATCTATCTGGCTGAAAATCAACCCCAACACATCAAAATGTCCTATTTTAAATTTTTTTATATATGGAAGTATGTCTGATCATTGTGTCAGCAAACATGCTGCTCAAAGTTCTGCTTTCTTTCTCTCTCTCTCTCTCTCTCTCTCTCTCTCTCTCTCTCTCTCTCTCTCTCTCTCTCTCTCTCTCTCTCTCTCTCTCTCTCATATATATATATATATATATATATATATATATATATATATATATATATATATATATATATATATATATATGTGTGTGTGTGTGTGTGTGTGTGTGTGCGTGAGAGAGAGAGAGAGAGAGAGAGAGAGAGAGAGAGAGAGAGAGAGATCGTACTGGATCGACTTGCTTTATTTGTGAAGCAATTTTAGTATTTTGACAAGTTTACTTTGAGAGTTTATATACCCTATAGCACAGAAAAATTCGACTGGCTTAAATTAAAAAGATGCTGTCTTTCTCTGCACGTAACCGATATAACCGAGATTTGAGTCATGAGAGAATTTAGATAAAAAATGTTTGATGCTGATAGCTATATTTATTAACAAAATTAAATCTTTAATATTGTCGTTTGAATTTTGCCACAATCGAGCTTCATCGATAAATATTATAGGCTACATACAATCAATCTATAAACTCACATATGATATTATTATAGGCTACTCAGTGACAAAGCCGCGCCCAACCACTACAAAACGTACGCTAGATCTATTTTTTCCTTCTTTAATCTTTGGCGCCTGCGCTGTACCCATAAGCTTTTTACGCGCAAATCTTAAGGTTAATGAAAGCTATCTTTAAACATATTGAGACAGTTATTTAAATTGTATTCTACGTAAATATTTAACATCAAACTAATGCGGATAAATACAAAATATCTAGGTCGGAGATCTACAAAAAAAAAACATGTGTTCATTTTCAGTTCCTTTCCGTTGACAGTTTTCAGCAAAACCCTCATAGCAACGGGCGTAGCAACCGCGCGCGCAAAGGCGACCGCAAATGCGATTTGCGCACGTATTTGCGCTCGCATTTGCGCATTTGCGAGCGCAAATGCGAGCGCAAATGCGCGCGCGTTTGCTATATCTCGCCTCCCATAGACAGACACAGATGTTACCCGATAACAACGCAACAGCGGTTCGGGGGAGGGGGGTAGGGGGGGGGGGGGTTCTATTCATCATTACTGCGTTTAAAGTACCCTCTTTGACCACGCCTTGGCGAGAGATATCATTTTAACATTCACAATGAGTGTTGCGCCACTGAAAAAATAAGCCTAATTATAACAAAAAATAACTACTTCCAAAGTAAAGTTATTTGTTTAAATCAATAATATCCGTAGTTTGATACCGCTCTAGCGTTGAAAGTAAAATCTACCAAGACCTGCTGTCGTTTAATGTTAGCATGCTTACGTGTAATTATATTCATGTGTGACTGTGCAGTTTTATCCTCATTGTCATTATGATTGTTGTTATTATTATTGTGATGTTTATTCCTTGTTGATTGTAATTGTACACCACAATGTAATTTTCTTGTAAAAGATAATAAAGTTGTCTTATCTTATCTTATCTTATGACCTGTAAGAGAGAGAACCCATAAGAAAGTTTCTCGGTAAGGTTCGCGAACCTTTTTTTCCCGAGGTTCTCTGATCTCGAACCTAAACTTCCTGAACCGGTTCTCAGATCCCAAACCTAAATTCTTGGTCCTTTTGGACCTCCCCCCCCCCCCCCCCCCCCTCCAAAGTTCCATTCGGGATCTGAGAACCTCGAAAAAGGTTCGCGAAACTCCACGAACCTTCCAATTAAGACAGGCCTTAGCCCAGACACCAAAAGACACACTCTTGAAACCACGGGGTTCCTTTACAAATTGGGTCAAGGTCCACACGGCTATAGTACTGGTGTACCGTTGAACAGGAGAAAACACTCCCTGTCAGAACAGAAATGTAAAATTCAAACCTTAAAAGGGATGTGTGAGCAACCAAAGCCGACTTTATGGTATAATTTAATAACAATGCGAATTTTAGGTTAAACCCATTTTTGCCCAAAACAAAAACAAATCTTCCACTTGGGACCCTTTAACTTAGCAAATAATACGTCATATTTAGCGAGGCAAATATATTAAAAAGAAAGAAGAGTTATTACACTGCTGTGTATATATGTTTGTGTACTGTGAAATCTACGCTCTAAACTGATCAGCGAAGGTAGGAAAAAGCGCTGTAAAAATTACTACAACAACAACAACAACAACTACTACTACTACTACTACTACTACTACTACTACTACTACTACTACTATTATTATTATTATTATTATTATTATTATTATTATTATTATTATTATTATTACGATGCGCCCAAATGCGGCGAGTGGGCGCACGGGCCGTTTGAGTTATGAGCCAGCGCATAGAGCAGCTCTTGGGCTGTAAAAGTGCTATGTGAGAACGATTAAAATATGATGATGATGATGATGATGATGATGATGATGATGATGATAATGATGATGATGATAATGATGACGATGATGATGATGATGATGATGATGATGATGATGATGATGATGATGATGATGATGATGACACATTGCCTGAGGAACAACTTAGCTGACACATTTGCGTTGTATTATTTTGTGTTGTCTTCGTCCAAATTGACAGTCTTTTAGTTTGTTTACCCAGATGTTTCTGATTATTGTAGTCGGTTTTATTTAGTAATTTTTGTGAGTGAAATTATAGCGACTCAAAAACAGTTTATATAATAATTTCTAACATCGACAACGACGACAAAAACTTGCCAGCATAAATGCTTTTTAACATAATTCTATGTATTTTGCAGTTTGTTTATTGAGAATAGTATGTCAGATAGGGTAAATAGATGGGCCGTATTTCCTCTTTGTCGTTGGTAGCGTTGCACTTCTGTTGCCCTACTTTGGCTGAGAAAATGACTCGAATTGGGCCCCAAGTAAGTTCTAAACCAAAGGACAATGTTTAGAGACAAGAGGTTAGCTTGGTAAATTTATAGTAACTGTGTTCACATATTTCGTTTAAAATATTTGTTCGTGAAACATTACATTACAAAAGTTGTAATAGGAAAGAATCACTACAACATTATTCAATAAATGTATCGTCAGCGTTAATTACCGGGGGTCTACATATCCTAGGATTCTCCTCGCTTCTTTCGTCAACTGTTCAATCAGGCTAGCAGACAGATCTATTCACCTGCCTAAATTATGGAATAATTTTAAGCCGGACAGATTTCATCTGCCTTGTCGGGCAGGTTTGGCAGCAATTCTGTCTGCTTGACACAAACGTATAGGCTTACTTGCCCCGACCTGTCTGCAAAGGAGGTAGGTCATTCCAGGGACAGCAGCATGCAAAATAGCTTCGTCGGAAGTATTCTCGCCTGGCGTGCAGGCGACGAAAGTTCCATTCTTTAATAGTGATAGGAAAATTTTCTTACAAGTTACCTGCATCGACTTTCCTTTAATGCCTTTTCGTTTGGTGTTGCACCTTTTGCTGTATAGCTTCAAACTCAAAGGCACTCTAAAGTGATAGCCATTCTGACAAAAGTACAGAAGATGAGCTCGCATTTCAAATACACACAGGTCAACCAGAGTGGTTCAGCGGTAGATGGCTTTAAACAGTGTGGTTTACAGCCATTTAAAGGGGCCTTAAGATACCACATGTTAGCGTCGCACATCCTTTTTAAATTCACAGGGAATGTTGTCCCACCGGGATTAAAAAAAAAAATCAAAATGTTTCAAAAGTACGGTGTTGATGCCGTGTTGATGTCATTGGTGTTGTTGGTCATCATTTTGGTCTTCTCTGCACTTATTTCCATTCCAAAGGTTCTGGAGATGATTTCAAGCCTGTGTACCAGCTGTTCAAGTTCTTGTTCCTCTCCAGCCAATCCAGCAATGTCTTCCGCAAAACGGAGATTGGAGATTGCTCTACCCCCTATGGTGACTGTACCTTCTTGATCTGCAAGGGCAGCTGACATGATGCGCTCTAGGAAGATGTTGAAGAGTGTTGGAGAGAATAGGCATCATTGACGCACGCCGATTGTTGTTTTGAACCAATTCCCGATGGCGCTGTTGTAGAGGACTGCACCGGTAGCCTTGTTGTACAGGTTTTTGATGACTTCACTAATGTTAGGGCTGATGTTTTGATCTCTTCGAGTCCTGGATTCAGAGCTAACTCGGGCTGGGGTGGTTGGGTTTTAGCTTGGGCCCTGGTTTGCACTGCAGCTATCTCTACAGTTTTAGGGGGCGTGCCTAAGAACACATACCTACAACCTAGCACTAGATCTTACTGGGGTTTCTGTAAAACAGCTGCTTGGATTCGTCCTGTGACGTACCTACTCTCTACTTCTATCCAAGCTATTGGGCAAGTAGTTGTCGGTTTCGTCAAGTCTGCTCCTTGTAGTTCGACTGTCTTGTCCGTCAAGTCCGCGCGCGATACAAGAGATTCGCTAACTATCGCGTCGTATGATAGACCTGTGTCATACAGACAGTTCGCTTCTTTTCCGTTAACCTTGACCGTGGCTGTCACCGATGGGTGATCTCCGATGGGGTGTGGCTTGTTACCGCTGCTTTGAGTTAGAACTCTATGCGCTGGCCGGCTTTCGCGCTCTTCCCTACGTTGTGCGGCCAACTTGAAATATTCCGCGGTGGAGTGATTATTTTTATTGCAGAACGAGCAATACCGTTTCTGTTCTGCGGGACCTCTTTTCCCGAATTCCGTGTTGGGTCCCTTATTTTGCCCAGGTCTGGGGTGATTTGGCCTATTCGCGGTGCGCTCTTCCCGGTGATGGCTTCGTTTCTGTGCCTCTTTCCCGTTAGGCTTTAGGTCTCGCCTGAAGCTCTTGGCTTCTCCGTGGGTGGCCACGTACCTATCTGCGACCTTGACCAGATCTTCCAGTCTTTCCGCGCCCTGCTCTACTGAGAATGTTTTCAGCTCGGGGGTCATGGTTTCCCGTAGCTGTTCCCATACTAACAGTTCTGTCAGTCCATCATATGTCTTAGCCGTGGCTGACTGGCTAACCCACTTATCTAGCATTGTGGACAACCGATCCGCGAACTGCGCATAGCTCTCTCCTTTCACTCTCCGATTGGTGCGGAATTTTTGCCGGGTAGCATTCTCCTGTTAGTTCGAATCTCGTTAGGAGTGTCTCTTTTACTTTGTGATAGTCAGTCACTCAGTCAGTCGGTAGCTTACTGTAGATGCCATATGCCTTTCCTCTAAGCCCTTGACTAAGCTTGAAAGACCAATGGGTGGGATCGAGTTTATACTCTGTTGCTAGACGCTCAAACCTTGTTAGATAGAGATCTAGACCTTCTTCTCTTTCATTGAATGTCCCCAGTGGAAATGACATCCCTAGTACGGGGTTGGATGCTACCTCTAGTTGATCTGAGTGGGGAGGGATTGAGGAAGAACTTGAAGCTCCTGATCCTAATCTTCTCAGCTCCTGTCTGTCTTTTTCCTTTTCTGCCTCTCATACTCCCATCTCCTAACTTCTGCTTCTCTCTCTGCTGCTAATGCTGCCTTCTTTTGTTCTACTTCTAATTCTAGTTTCTCCTGGTCTGCTTCTAATTTCTTCGCTTCTCTCTCTGCCTCTAATTTCTTTACCCCTCTCTCTCTCTCTCTCTCTCTCTCTCTCTCTGCCTCTAATTCTGCTTTCTTCTGTTCTCTCTTTGCTGCTCTCTCTGCCGCTTCGAGTTTCTTCTTTCCTCTCTCTGCTGCCCTCTCTGCCTTAGCTTCCTGCTTCTCTACTTCTTATATACGCAAGTAGATCTCCTCCAGCTAAGTGTAAAGCTTTTCCTAATTCCTTGAAGCGCAATCTCAAAGCCACTGGGTCTGACATTGTCAAAAGTGTCTATGACCAACCTCTGAATCACGTGGAATACAAACACACTAGCAATATTGCAATTCAATAACAACAATGCAAAGACCATAAAATTCGTAATCAATAAGAGAATAAAACAAGAGTCAAATGGCATACAACAGTTACTTAATTAAGCAAAACCTGCAAAAGAACAATGCAACATACAGGCACAAAAAGAATTGAAGCAAAAAAGTTTTTAAACAAAGAATAGTGCACCAAAACTGGGTCCTTGTCCTATACTTACAACTATTCTAAGTTATTCTACTACTACTACTGTTATCTTATTCTATTGTACCTAGATCCGGATCGGTCCTGATTTGGCTCGGAAGAGTCCGCTGGACCTAAAGCAACAATCAATCAATCAATCAAAAACCTAGATCCGGTTATACCCAATTCCTATTATACACAGATCCTGACTAGGCTCGCAATTAAAGTGTAACGTGGGGTTTATTTGTTGCTGGGCTCTGCACAATGGAATGCTGTAACCCTCACGTCTATTCTATGGGAACCGCTGGTAAGTCACCCTGTGAATTACTTTAATACATTTATTTGTTTAGCTCGGTCTGTGTTAAGGCTGGGGTACAGAGATAGATAGAAAAATGGTAAAAGATCACTGTCACACTAGCGTTCACATGAATTATTATGTAGTCCAGCCACTTGATAACAGTCAAAATCACACATTTATTTCTTCTACTCCAAACACGATCTTCGAAGTACGAATCTAACTTAAAAGTTCAATTGTCAATGCGAATGGTTCGCTCGCTGATAGTCTAGGCAGCTATGTTTTCTTAATAGGGCACTGGCTACTAGCGTTCATAAAGAGTGGACTACTGTGGTCCTTTTGCTACAGTTTTAGTGCAGTTTCCTGGGCACTTAACTGATCAATGGATGCGTGGGTGAAGTGCTGCGTTGCGGTAGCTTCTGGTACACGCTGGGTCGTCGTGTAGTCTTTGACTTTTGGTACGACGTTTGAGGCTGTATGCGCACGATGCTGTAGATGCCTCGGCAGCCAACTCGAATAGTAGATTAGTTTCTGCTCTTCGGTTGAGTTGGGCTCACGATATCCTGCCTGCTCGTCTGTAACATATGAGACGAAATACTGCACAACCCTGAATAATAGGTCTGTGCAGAGCGTCTCACTGAAAGCCAAAGTAGCCCTCAGTGATAGCTCCACATCTCTATACATAAGCGACGAACATTCTGCTAAGTCGGTGGTCCACTGGAATCTCCACTCTAATTTCCTATACATACATAGGCTAAATATAAATCGTGGCGAACTATACACATAAAGAATTAATAATATTATAAACATTCACTGGTACAGCCACTGGTCTGCAAGCATACATATTGTCGCGATACAAGCTCCATTGAGATACGTTTATACGCTGTATATTATAACGCTGTTTAAAGATGATATTGTTGAAAGGAAAAAATGTCAATAATTATTTTTGTTTCCTAAGGTACCGAGAGGAACACAGAAATATTGAATGACGTAGCATATGCGTCATTTCGGAGCTTTCGTCATTTGTTTTTATTTTGTATTGTGTCCCTCTGAGGACCAATGATTTGCAGGGAAAAGTTCTGTCGCGTAGGAACGATAGTGCTGAAGGATGTTTACTGTTGAAAATCAGTCTGCAGCAAACTCTGGCGAGAGGAAGGACTCACGTGCAATAGGCGCTGGCCTAACAAACGGTTTTTCGACTTTTTTACCGGCCACTAAAAAAGCGTTGTAAATGGATCACAGCCTATGTTGATGTGGAAATATGTTAGTTTCAAATAGGACCACTGTGAAGAACATTTAGTCAGGAACTTTGGAAGATTTGGTATGCTGTGGTAGCTACACTTCCATTTTGGCAAATTCTGTCAGCAGCGATAAAATGGTTGGCGATGTAAGCAACGATTCAATGCTACAGATATTTGTGTGAAAGGCGTACTGCAGCCGTAATAGCAGGAGTATCATAGCCAGTTTATTCAGACACCGTTTGGGTATGTAAATCGCCGGTTGCGTGCAATTCGTGGCTGAAAACATCCGTGAAGTCATAGATATCAATAGGACGAGGAATCGAAATGCGGTTTCGTCGGTATTTGTGTCGGCAATGATCGCGCGAGCGTGGCATTGGTTTCCAGTTGCGAATGAGTGAATGAATGAACTGTGCGTTTCGTAACTCGACCGTTTCTTGCATGTTTGCATGTGATTTAATTCGGATTTGTAACGGCGCGAAGAATGCAGAAACGTATTCTTTCGTTAGCAGTTAGGGGATGGCGTAGGCGGAAGTGATGGTGAGACTGATTGACGTCATCGCGTGAATATGGCGGCGTCTCGCTATCATTTCCGTATTTATCATATGTTTCAGGTGTTTTAGTGTTTGGTTTTAGTTTTAGTTTTTAGTTTTAGGTTTAGTTCTATTTCTTGGGGACAATCTGGACATTTGCAATTTTATGAATTTTACGATCCTCTATCATTTGAAATGAACAGCATTTAAAGACATCATTCTACATGCCGGACTATGTGAATCTACATGTGTGATAATAACAACGTGACTATTCTTATGAAGAATCTGTAAGGACAAATGATATCATCGGTGTTTTATACTACAGATATCAACAGATAACCTGTCGTGTGAATAACATTGAACTATAAAGATCTACGACTTTGTGGTTCGACATATAATAACTGTTATGAACGAGTGGAGGTTGAGCCCTAAAAGAAGTTTGTATATTGACAATACAGAGAAGCCATATCCACCGAAGATCTGCAATCAAGAGCTATTCCACGAGTGAAGGAATAAAACAAAGACCTGACTGAGTGAAAACGAGAACTCTTTTATTATCACGTGTTGAAGCTGGGGCTGATAAACTGTAAGTAGATTTATAATGCTAATTGTGTCTTGAACGGATCGTCGAAGAAAAGTGATAAAGTACTAGTTTGTATTAAGAATAAATAAGTTATAAGTAATACTTTGTAGCACCAATATATATGTGCATGCATTATACCATTTGACATCATTCACTCCACCTCATTGATGTGCATGTTATATATATGTGTATGAAAGAACAGTAATAGTGAAACATTAACAAAAAACTAAGCAAAACGGTGTGGTCTTGTAAAATTTATGAGTAGTTGTACTTGAGGTCTGTGTTGTTTATGTGTTTCACGTAAATCGCACGGGTCACGTGACACATATAGGTTAAACAACAGTGGTTCCGTCAGGTATACAACATGGCGTCAAAACCGGTCGTGCTTAACACGTGTTTGGCTTCTCCACGTGGTAAGGCAAAGTCGGATTAACAATTCAAATCTATGCACATCACGATGAAACAGAAGTATGTGTCTTTATGTTCGACATGTCATGGCTACTTGTATTGAATTTTCAACAGTACTTCCCTGTTCTATGTAAATCAAAGTATGTGTACTGTGTACACAACTGTATGGTCAATTCCAAAAGGTCACAACGTGTCCGATTCAAATAACAGTGGTATGTTCAAAACTCGAAGTAACTGATTCACAATTATCGCATGTGTTTACACAAAACAATCTTGCATAGCACAAATATAATTTTACTTCAACAACAAAATAAATATTGACTCTGCTGTTCATTGATGACAATGTCAGTGGCGATTGAATGATTTAAAAGCACTTTTTTGTTCTATCAGTGAGAGAAATGCTAGCTGTGTATCAGCTCAAAACTGGCTCTGGACTGAATTCGAATCTGAACACATCAAGTTATACCTATGTCAAAAGCGTAAGCTGCAGTAACTAAAAAAAAAAGTACTAATCGTGGGAACGTAGAAACGCAGGTAGAATTGATAAGGGTAAGCGCTGCAAAGATATAGAATTTTAGACAGGTGAAGCGCTGCAAAAGATGGGTATGATTGAAAGTGTGGGGGGGGTGTGTGTGGTGGTGGTCTTTGCTGCAGCTGATGCCAGATATCGAATATCTGTTGTCGAGTGGAGTGATTTGGTAAGATAGAGAAGGAATGTTTAGCACTTGTGTGTGGGGGGGGAGGGGGAGTGGGGTGCAGAAGTTTAAGCAATATCTGTACGACAGAATTGTTGTGATTCAGACAGACAACCGTCCGCTGCAGTACTTGCAGCAAGCAAAAACCACACACTGTAGACTGATGAGATATTTACAGTTACAACTGCTCTCGTTCGTTGTACAGAGCATTGTTGGGAAAGAGAATCTTCCCACTTAATCTTAAGCAGTATGCAGAGTCATGAGAATAGGAACTAAAACTGTTGGTTTTCGTCTTGGGGGAGGGGGGGGGGGATATGTGTCATGATTTAGTTTTCTAAACCTGTAATAATAGGGTTTCTAAGCCTGCTATAGAGGGTAGAAGTTGAGGGAGAGAAAATAAATGAAAGTTTATTGCTAAGTTTGCAAATAATGTAATTTTAACATGTACATTGTTTGGTTAGTTTTGTTTCGTCACCCTATACTGGTCAAGACTGCCGCTATGTGGGTATGATGAGGGCAGGCGTGTATTTTAACATGCCGCGCAAGTTTTTGCAGTGAGCGATATGCGCACTAAATTTGAGAGTGCGAGCAAATAAATCTGCTGCACGTAGCTAAATCGGGGAATTGCAGAGAGGAATTTGTCAAAAGAAGTACTCTAGTGCCAACAGTATTTTTCGTGGTTTTGTATTATTTGCGGCCTTTCTCAAGCAGTGTGTCGTCCTGCTGTGACCTGAAAAAATGAAAAAGAAGCAACAAAGAAAGAATGACTTTGTCTGCTGACTTCCAAAATACAAGTCTCTTTAATTTTCATTAAACATATTTACAACAAATTCACTTATTCAAATTTATACATTCTAAATTACTTTAACTCTATAATTATTCATCTCTTATTATCTAACATTCTATTATTTACTTTACTACTATTCTAAATATTCTCGAAACACAACTAAGTATCACACATACCTGAAAAAATATAAATGAAGCAACAAAGTAAGAATGACTTTGCTGACTTCCAAAATACAAGTGACTAATTTCTTTTTGCTAACCAAAAGTAAGAGCTACCTTGAGAAGAACTCACTATTATAATATACATTCAATTACTTCTACTGTTTTAGTCTAGTTCTAACTAGCCCTCTCTCTCTCTCTCTCTCTCTCATTTATATACAGGGTTACATGTGTTAGATATTTGGGGTGGTTGTTTCTAATGTAGTTAGCACACAATGGTGTCCCCACTTTTGAGGCAGTGGATGTGACACATTGGACCGAATGGCTATTTATCTTTTAATGAATTTAAGTTTAAATTCCCGAATTTTACAACCATTTTTTTGCTATATGAAGGTGTAATGCGTGCTGTCACACGCTACCGGAGTGCATTGCGCATTGAAACAGAGAGCGAATTTGTAATCGAGGATGCCACAGTTTGGCGGTGCTTATCGGAAGGTGATGTGAAGAAAATATATTCAGTTTTAATTTATTGTTCGGATATACCTAAAGCTATTGAAAAGTAGAATGAAGAATTCAAGTAGACTACCAAAAGTTGTTTAAGCAAATCATATACTGCTCAAAACAATTGAAGAGCCACCTTTGTTTTTTGGTCACTTATGAACTTGGTAAAATATCGAAGTATTTTGAATTGTTCAAAATATCTTTTTGGTCTGTTTGCATGCAGCATTGAAGAGTCAACGTGAAAGTGAAAAAAAATGAGTTGAATTTGTTGTCAGCAACCTTCTTTTATAAGGTAAATTAGCACTTCAGGCACGTGAAAAATGCTGCCAGTTTAAGCGTTTCCATATGAATTAGCAGAAATAATGGACAAAAACCCTGCTTTGCACAGTAAAGCCATGCCAGTAGAAGAACACAAATCAGTGATTGTCGTCAGTGTAATGGGTATAAATGTTACAATTTTTCCAACTTGGTTAACCATGCCCCCAAGACGACGTCTGAGTGAAGCAGACCGGGGTCGGGCTCTTGCCTGGCTTGAAGAAAGTGTTGGGGTGCGAGAGACTGGCCGCCGACTAGGAGTACACCATGCAGTCATACAAAGGCTGAGAAATCGTTTCAACGACACGGGAACGACCGCCGAACGAGAAAGGCCTGGACGTCCTCGATGCACCACCAGACAGCAGGACAGATATCTGGTTGTGTCCGCCCTACGGGAAAGAAGAGCCACTGCCAATAACCTCCGGGGCCAGCTGCGTGTAGCCGCTAACATTACTGTTTCAGACCAGACAGTACGGAACCGCCTGAGAGAAGCGAACCTCCGCGCCAGGCGTCCAGCAGTATGACCAATCCTGACGCCTGCCCACCGCGCAGCGCGCCTGACATGGGCCAGGGCTCACGTGGGGTGGACCAGACAGCAGTGGGCGGCGGTCCTCTTTTCTGACGAATCGCGCTTCACTAGGTCCTTCCATGACGGCAGAAATCGGGTTTGGAGGCGAGAAGGCGAGCGCTACCACGACGCGACTGTTATGGAGCGCGACAGATACGGTGGAGGGTCCATCATGGTGTGGGGTGGAATGGGAAGGGCCCACAGAACACCTCTTCACAGAGTTGAGGGCAACCTGACTGGCGTCGGCTACAGGAACAACATCCTGGAGCCCATCGTCATCCCCGCTTTCCAAGCCATGGGCGCCGGCGCCATCTTCCAGGATGACAATGCGCGGCCGCACCGAGCCAGTGTGGTTAACGAGTTCCTCCAGCAGCAGAGGGTCAACCGCCTGCAGTGGCCAGCATGCTCACCTGACCTCAACCCAGTAGAGCACCTCTGGGACGAGCTGGGCCGCCGAGTTCGGGCAAACCATCCCCCAGTTTTGAACCTGGATCACCTCTTCGGGATGCTCGAACAAGAGTGGCACAACATCCCTCAAATGACTCTGAGAAGGCTTGGGGAGTCCATGAGACAAAGATGCCTGGATTGCATTCGAGCACACGGTGGACACACGCAATATTTACTGTTTTATTCATTATCCAAATGTATAGAATTGTGAAAACTGGGGTTATTTGTTTTAAGCCCAAAAAAGATGTAAATGAAATGATTTTTTCTTTTTCATTTTAGTAATGTAATGTTGTTCAATAATAAATGTTTCCATCTAAACCATTTTTTGCAAGTTTTTTTGTTCCGGTAAGTTATACATTTAATTTATTCCTCTGGCTCTTCAATTGTTTTGAGCAGTATATTTACAACACATGATTCTAATCTAACATGGTTTGAATATAAGGTTCTATACAGGATTGTTACCACAGGTCGCTTTCTATACCTAAGACTTATAATTTCCTCTGCCTTATGTGCATTCTGTTAACAACAAGAAGAAATCTCACTGCATCCTTTATGGGATTGCTCTATATGCCAAAATGATTGGAGTGAAATTCAAAACTCGATCACGGATACTTTTCCGCAGTGCTTGTGATCTTATCCTGGGGAAGATACGCTTATCTTACAAGGGGAGTAAGACTTGTAGATAGATGGGGTGTTAAGCTACCTCTATCTGACGTTCTTTACCAAGATTTCTAAGCAATGTGAGAGACTTATTACGGTGCTTGGTCACATAAAATTTATATTTGTTTTCGGGTTTTAAAGTATCATTGGCTCATTTTAAGAAATGCTTTTTGCTAGTCAAATGACTAGTCTAATTGGTCTCCAGAGAAGAAGAGCTAGTGGACACACAACAATACAAATAGAATGACACCAGTCGTATGTATGTGATTTCACCTTTTATATGTTCAACACAAATTCTAACATAACTTTAATTAAATGTAAATTAATAACTATAACTGTTCGATGTGCTGGGCAATTGTTTCAGCATTTCTTCATCACTTGCTAAGCATTCCAACATGTATGTTTGGATGGTCTACTAGTGTTTTTCCGAGAATTGGTTGATATCAGTTGCAGTTGAGAGGGACTTAGCTGCTCAGTTTCGGTGAGTGCTTGAGTCCGGTGGTCACTCTGAGGGAGTCTGGTCACGCTCAGGGTGATCGGGTGTCTTGTAGCTACGGGGCCGGACGTGGCGAGGTAGATTCTAGGTTGATCTCCTTTTCCACGGGAGCAAGCGTTAGGCGTTGACTCCACAAACCGTCCCAGAGCTGTATTCTAGTCTCTGGGAATCGTGAAACCATCTCTAGTCTATCTCTCTGTTGATGATAGCTGAGGATAATTGTTGATGATAGCTGAGGATAATTGTTCACTTCACTTCTTTGACCCTCAGGGTTCCACACATCGTATTCGACTGACTTAAAGTGGGGTATACAGGGATATGCAGGGGTCTCTACGTCATCTCCAACCAATCTCGCTCTCACTCTCGCGCATACGTGAATCTTCTTTTGGAAATTTTGTTCTCTTGTCCCACTTGTGGGACACTATCTGTTACGTCTCAACTTCGAGTGTCAGGGAAGGAACGCAGTGTAGATCTAATAGAGATATGAGTGGCATGGCTATTTAGCGGTCAAATAATACCGGTCAGATGTTAAAGTAAGCTACTTTACATTTCTGTTTAGCGAGGTCTGCTTGGTTGTCTCCGGAGTGAACATCTCAAGGTTAATTTAACATATGCGAACTTTCCTTTAAAGGTCTGGTAAATTAACGTCAGGTTTTCTTCAATACCATCTGTTTATCTCTAAGCTGAGTTACCACGTCTTTGTCGTCAACATATCTGATATTACATAGCTCAGGTTCTATACTTTCACGGGAACTCATTGTGTTCAGAGTTTAAAATGATACAAAGACTGACAGAGTTATGGATCTGTTCTTGTTGACAGCAACATACAATATCTTTTGCTCCAAACAGAAGGTAGTGCCTCCATCGCTAATCTCTTTTCTAAGAAGACTCGTGCAATATTTTGAGGCTGAAAGAGCAAAAGCCTTAATTAATCCCTGCTCCCGTTTTTCTTCCAACTGGATGTTGTATAGAAAAGCTTTTGAGTAGTTAAAAATTGTACAATGGGTTTTTGTTTGCTTTTTAGTGTTTTTCTTCTACCCATGCATTGTCAAATATTCTTTCAATACTTAAGACTCGGTATAATTTATTATGCTGTACATTCAACTGTGAAAAGTAGGCCTTTGTGTGCTTCTAGTGCTCGTCTCCCAAAGCAAAATCTCTGCTTGGATGTATGCTCGTTTCTTTATGTGTGACTGTCTGGTTTTTGAAAACTAGAAAATGTATTTGTTGTTGTAATTACATGTATGGTGATTAAAAAGCAATGATTAAAAAAACTACAATAAAACAAACATGGATAAAAGTGGTGTGGAAGAGGAGTGGGGATGTGGTGGGAGTGACAGGGTGGGGACAGGCAGGTGCACGACAAACGCATGCGCATTGCGCCCTGAACGCCACCTGAAGAAAGAAATTTTAAAACTTTTCAGTTGCTGTTCTGACTCTTTGGGCGACATGGTGATGAAGTGCCAATTCTGGGGTGAGAAGCTCTAAGACTGTTTCTCTGTGACGGGAAAGGACTCTCTGCATTGGTAGCAAGGTTAGTGATGTTTGTTTTTTCTGGTTAAGTTGTATCAGTATTTGTGGTGTAAATGAAGTTGTTTATCATATGTGTAAATGATGTTTTGTGTTTAGGCTATGTTTGGTGTAAATGGATTTGATTTTGATTTTTGACACTTTATTGTCCCTTTCTTAAATCGGGAAATTCTAAGCTGCCTCTCCCGGTGAAGGCATAGTCGCAGCCTGTGGTGCGCCCAAATCTAACCTACGTAATATTAACATGAATAGAATGATGAATGGATTGGGGGCCGGTGCTCTATGTGTTTACCAATATGGGAGCAAATTTCTTGCGCAATGTCAGTTGGTGGAATAAATTGTGTATTTTGTATTCACTTTTAGTTTATTTCCCTGACCCATATTCCACTGTCCTCCCCAAGTCATGAACTTCACAGTGTTTAGTATTAATTTTACTGTCAAATCCATTCGTACCTGGTCATGATTCGGCTCATTGCAGTCCACTGGACCCTGTAAGCAACTAACTCCATTCGTACTATGATAAGAGTTGTGTAGAAATTAATAACAGTGTTCAAAAATGAAGATTTCCCTTCACAGTTAAAAGTATTCCATTGTCTTAAACTTTGAAGGTAAATTGAAGTCTTTACAGTGAAAGCTGTCACCTTACCTTCAATGTATAAGGCAGTGCAATACTGTTTACCTTTAATATATAAGACAGTGTAATCTTGTTTACCTTCAATGTATAAGACAGTGTAATACTGTTAACTTTGAAAAGAAAATCTTCATTTTTGAACACCGAGTTATAAGTTTCTTTAACGTGATCATCCAGGATTAGGAAACGCTCTCTCTCTCTCTCTCTCTCTCTCTCTGTCTCTGTCTCTGTCTCTACCCCCCCCCCCTCTCTCTCTCTCTCTCTCTCTATGTCTGTCTCTACCCCCCCCCCCTCTCTCTCTCTCTATCTCCAGCTTATTGAGTCAATTTCTTTCGTGCTACAAGCTGGTAGCCTCACCAGGCAAACGGAGCTTGACTCTCAAGCATCTGTAGCCTGGGCTATAGCCTGAGCTTGGGTGGTAGCGTGGTCTGGCAGGCCAAAGAATGTACAGCTTTGGGCAGGCTGAGCTTGAGTCTAAACAGATTGTGGATTCTGGCTCAATTATCTCTGTCTCTGTCTCTCTCTCTCCCTCTCTTGTGTGCGAGTGTTTGTGTGTGGGAAGGGGGGGTGGGGCGGGAAAGTGTGCGCGCGTGCGCATATCTTGATTATATTGTTACACTGTGATGTTATTGTTATGAAGTTATTTTGTTATACTAATTGTTACAATCCCCAAGGGCAGTATGCAAAACAGCACACACAGTGCTTAATCTTTTACTCTTGTTAAATAAAATTGTTATTTTATCTTATCTTATCTCTCTATCTCTCTCCATGCTAAGAGTTGACTCAGCGTGATAGAGGCATGTGTGGGTGCATTGCAGTAGGAACAAACAGGGTTAAGGGTGGTGGGGAAGAGGAGTGGGGACGCGGTGGGAGTGACAGGGTGGGGACAGGCAGGTGCACAATAAACGCATGCGCAGTGCGCCCTGAACGCCATCTGAAGAAAGAAGTTTTAAAACTTTTCAGTTGCTGTTCTGACTCTTTGGGCGACATTTTGATGAAGTGCCAATTCTGGGATGAGAAGCTCTAAGACTGTTTCTCTGTGACGGGAAAGGACTCTCTGCACTGGTAGCTAGGTTAGTAATGTTTGATTGTTTGTTTCTATGGTTAAGCTATATAAGTAACGTGGTGTAAATGAAGTTGTGTTTATCCGATGTGTAAATGATGTTTTGTGTTTAGGCTATGTGTGGTGTAAATGGATTTGATTTTGATTTTTGACACTAGTCCCTTTTTTAAATCGGGAAATTTTAGGCCGCCTCCCCCTGGCACGCCTCAATCTAACCTACCTAATATTAACATCGAATGAATGGATTTGGGGCCTGTGGTGTATGTGTTTACCAATATGGGAGCAAATTTCTTGCGCAATGTCAGTTGGTGGAATAAATTCAGTATTTTATATTCACTTTTAGTTTATTTCCCTGACCCATATTCCACTGTCCTCCCCAAGTCATGAACTTCACAGTGTTTAGTATTAATTTTACTGTCAACTCCATTCGTACCTGGTCATGATTCGGCTCCTTGCAGTCCACTGGACCCTGTAAGCAACTAACTCCATTCGTACTATTCGTATAAGAGTTGTGTAGAAATTAATAACAGTGTTCAAAAATGAAGATTTTTCTTCAGAGTTAAAAGTATTCCACTGTCTTTGTTACACGGTTGTTACTTTTATCAATAGTTGATTCAGCCCCGAGAAAATCACTTCAAAGATCATCATAAATCTCTCTCAATCACTTTTTCACTACTCAAGCAGACACAGTACATCACTTATATAGCCTCTCTGCAATCGAGAAAAAGTTCGAACATTCCAGGATGATGCACTGTCTTGCGTCATATTACCTTATTTAGGATAGAAGAATCTCTTAGCTATTACTTTATTTATCGCGAAGCTTCGGTCGATAGCAAACGAGTAATTCTAGAAAATTCTCAACAATATCGACCGACGAAAATTATCAACATTGTACAAAGCTTCTTCTAGCAATAACACAAAATCAAATCAAAGGTAAATACATTCTGATATTGCATGCTTTGCCAAATAAAATGATCGGATCTATCGTGCGCGTCTCAAACGTAACAATCTTAAACGTTGAAGGTAAATTGAAGTCTTTACAGTGAAAATCTGTATCCTTACCTTCCATGTATAAGGCAGTGTAATACTGTTAACTTTGTGAGGGAAATCTTCATTTTTGAACACCGAGTTATACTTTTCTTTTCTATGTGATCATCCAGGGTTAGGAAACGCTCTCTCTCTCTCTCTCTCTCTCTCTCTCTCTCCAGCTTATTGAGTCAATTTCTTTCGTGCTTCAGGCTGGTAGCCTGGCCAGGCAAACGGAGCTTGAATCTCAAGCATCTGTAGCCTGGGCTATAGCCTGAGCTTGGGTGGTAGCGTGGTCTGGCAGGCTGAGCTTGAATCTAAACAGATTTATATTCTGGCTCAATTATCTCTGTCTCTGTCTCTCTCTCTCTCCCTCTTGTGTGCGAGTGTTTGTGTGTGGGGAGGGGTGGCGGGAGTGTTACACTCGATATGATGTTGGTGTTTTCTATCAGTAGTGGATTCAGCCCCAATGCTTAAGTACTGATGAGTGTAGCTCAGATTCGTTTATTCACGCAACCCGCTCAATCAGCATACAAGTCACAAAGTCGACGTATGAAGGTTTCCACTTTTATTCAGCACACATCAACAACTGCATACAATCGCTCAATCGCCTTTCCACTCTCAATTTTTTTACTTTCCAACTCACTATCAACAACTTCCTCACAACAACACACGGAGCATCGAATATATAATTTTTTCTCTCAACTCGAGATGACCTCAGGACGTTCTAGAAATGACGCATTACAACCAATCAGAATTAAAGATCGTCATCACTGTCTTACGTCATACATCTCTCTACACATACCAGGAACGTTCTCTCACCTCGACATTCATCGGGAAATTTCCATCTCCAACAATATCGACCAACGAAAATCATCAACGTTATACAAAGCCTCTCCTAACAACAATGCAAACTCAAATCAAAGGTAAATAAACTCCATTATTGAATACTTTGCAAAACGAAACGATTAGATCTATCGTGCGCGTTTCAGACATACTACCATTGGCGTTTCAACGTAACAGGGAGAGTGTGCGCGCGTGCGCATATCTTGATTATATTGTTACACTGTGATTTATTGTTATGAAGCTATTTTGTTATACTAATGCTAAGAGTTGACTCAGCGTGATAGAGGCATGTGTGGGTGCATTGCAGTAGGAACAAACAGGGTTAAGGGTGGTGGGGAAGAGGAGTGGGGACGCGGTGGGAGTGACAGGGTGGGTACAAGCAGGTGCACAATAAACGCATGCGCAGTGCACCCTGAACGCCACCTGAAGAAAGAAGTTTTAAAACTTTTCAGTTGCTGTTCTGACTCTTTGGGCGACATTTCGATGAAGTGCCAATTCTGGGGCGAGAAGCTCTAAGACTGTTTCTCTGTGACGGGAAAGGACTCTGCACTGGTAGCAAGGTTAGTGATGTTTCTATGTTTAAGCTATATCAGTAAACGTGGTGTAAATGAAGTTGTGTTTATCCAATGTGTAAATGACGTTTTGTATTTAGGCTATGTGTGGTGTGTAAATGGATTTGATTGTCCCTTTTTTATTGGGAAATTCTGGACTGCCTTCTCTGGGGAAGGCATAGTCGCCGCCAGTGTGTTACGCTTTTTTTTTTTAAATCAATTGCTGATTCAGCTCCGATGCTTGAATCTTAATAAGTGTAACTCAGATTCGTTTATCCACGCAACCTGTTCACTCAGCAACAAGGCATGAGTCGTCATATGAAGTTTTCCAACTTTATTCAGCATACATCAACAAATGCATACAAGATCGCTCAATCGCGTTTTTCCACTTTTCACTCTCCTAAGCAAACACAGTGCACCCCTTATATAGTCTCTCTATAATAGAGAGACAGTTCGAACATTCCAGCCTGACGCAATAACAACCAATCGAAATAAAACTCGTCACCGGAACTATGCACTGTCTTTTGTCATATAACCTTATTTAGGTTAGAAGAACCTCTTAGCTACCACTAGATTTATCTACATGCTTCGATCGATAGTAAACAAGTAATTCAAGAAAATTCTCCAATAATATCGACCAACGAAAATTATCAACTTAATACAAGGCTTCTTCTAACAACAACGCAAAATCAAATCAAAGGTATACACTCTGTTATTGCATGCTTTGCAAAACAAAACGATCGGATCTATCGTGCGAGTCTCAAACGTAACGCTGTGGCGCGCCCAAACCCAACCTACCTATTATTAGTTGTGTTTATTAAATTTTTGCTGGGTGAGCAAATCGGAGTGCCTGGAGAAAACCCCCAGGCGTTGCCCGAGGCGAAAGTAAATAATATTCGGAGAAACATAACGCCCAGATGCTTGACCGATCTCACACCTGTCAGGCGCCACTGGTTTCTGGCCTGTGGAAAAGGCAAATTATGCCCGCCTCAGACCAACGGCCCTCAACGCTCGCTGAAGTTGTGTGTTTAGACTATATGTTATGTTAATTTATGTTAATTAATGTGTTTGTATTATATATGCAATCTATTGTGATTAAGGACATTAAACCAGGATTTGTAAATCATTCAGCCATGGAAGAAACTTGCAACCTCTGATTAGAAAGTATCAATCTATCAGAATGGGTTTTGATCCATCAAATAAGTTCTAAGTAATGCCATGCAGCCGGTCTGTTTGGCAAGGCCTATTTCAGGCACAATGTGGGTTCTGATGGGTTCTTGCTGGTTCCAGTGGGTTCTAGTTTAAATTCAGGCGTGCAATTGCATATTTCAACATTTTAATTTTCCTCTTCCATTTCCTTCGTTATAATTACGATCTAACAAGAAAACCAAGCATGCTACTTTGCATACCTGACTTGCCTCCCAAAGAATCAGATTTCTTGCCAATGTTGAACACAATTGGCTTAAAATAAAATCTGTGGAAATCTGCGCGTTTGACCATCCGGCCTTTTTCTTAAGGTCATCATTCACCCGTGAATGCAACATAGCACTAGAGGATGTATTGTTGAAACTATGTGGAGCAAACTATTCCTCTGTCAGCACGTTCTTCACCACCTTGCTACAGTGGCTTTTGATGCCGGACCATGCGGACCATTGTAGAACACAAACAACTTATTACAATCGCCGCCTGTATCGACCCAAAATATCTTTTCTCTCTCATCAACCAGATCAGCACATTCAGACATAAAATGATTTTGTCACATGCAAAGCACCACGGTGGTTCTTCTCTTTTCCAAAGGAAATTATGGGTGACACAAGTATGCCTAATATGAAGGGGCCCGAAACAGTTTAATCTTTGCGAGTGGACGCAAAGTTAGGCAAAAAAAATATACAAATCTGGATGAATATGAAAAAAAAATTCACACATTTTTTAAATTTCTTTTTTTGAACTGAATTTAACAAAGATGGGAGAAGAATGAGGATAGTGATAAATCCTTAACTAATAACATAAACGAGAAAAAGAGAACGAATAAAATAATAATAATAATAATAAAAGTAATAAATTAAAAAAAAATAAATAAAATAATAAAATGTAAAAAAAAAAGGGGAAGGGGTGAGGAGTGGGAGGTAAAAAATATAAATAAAACAAAATAAATAGGATAAAAGCACTATCGACAGAAAGGAGTGATTGACCCCTCCTGTTCTAACAAAAACATTTGTACACTTTTCTATTACAATACATGTATTAATATTAATTAAGTAATGGTAAATATGCAGACCACTCTGCATTGAACTGTGCAGTGCTTCAGATTGTTTTCAGACCTCATGGGCCCAATGACCCATGGCCATGCAAAATGATGGGTCAATTTTGAAAAAGATGGATCATTGACAATCGAAGGTATTCGTATCGTATGTTCACCTAGTCCTTGATTTTTATGACGCGCCAGGCTGGCGCATTCACGTTGACTGTTACGCACCATTCTGATAAAATATGCGCCAATGGCGCGGGCGCACCAACAATCTGAAGCACTGACTGTGCAACATTCATCTTTATATATACATGTTTTTTTCAATTTCATAACGTTTTCTCAGGTAATTTTCAAAGGTTTTATACTCTGGTATCAAGTTCTTGTTTCTGCATGTGTAAATATAATTCTTCGCAATATAATCAGATAAAAAATTGTGTCGGTTTTAATATTACTATCATATCCAAGAAGAATAAATGATTACTCTAAATGTACGTTCATAGCATTCAAACATCTATTATTAACTGCAGTTTAAAAGTAATTCCAAAACGTATGTACGTATTCACACTCCCAAAACAAATGCTGTATATTTTCTCTTCCTTTTTTTACAAAACGAGCATGCAACATCAGTCAAAATATTCACACCTTTTAGCGTAACATTTGTAGCTAAAATTCTGTGCACAAGTCTAATTTGAAACCATTTTAGCTTTACATCATGAATCTGTCTAATTTTGTGAAAGATCTTTTTCGACACTAGTTCTTTTCTAAATGTTATTATTCCATTTATTACAGCAATTTGGTTGTATATTTCCCAAAAGAGAGTAATTGTATGTTCGAGCTCCTTTGTGAACTG
The DNA here is from genome assembly GCA_036898135.1 of Oncomelania hupensis. Lineage (NCBI taxonomy): Eukaryota > Metazoa > Mollusca > Gastropoda > Littorinimorpha > Pomatiopsidae > Oncomelania > Oncomelania hupensis. The sequence continues at coordinate 23,379,653 of CM072514.1, forward strand.
ATTGTATAATTTTCCAGTTCTTACTCAGTTCATCAAAACTACTATTTTCCAAATCAAATTTATTACTACATACTTACTCCTTAATTTATCCTACACAACCAATAAAAGATCAAAAGGCAATATTCACGTTATACTTTTCAACAAACTCGTCAAAAGTGAAGAATACACCATTTTCCCTTAGAAAATGGCCCAGGCAATATATACCTTTTTCAAAGCAATCTTTATATTATAAAATATTACCATATTTCCAATTAGCACATTTTTATTGTAAAATACACGCTCTGCCAACATTTCTGTGGGATACTGAATCCTGACTTGTTGAGAGAAATCATTATACGCAACAAATACGTCTGACCAAAAATCGGTACTCTTTACTTTGCTTCTGGGAAAACTTAATCCAAGCTTGTGAATTTCAAATGAAAGTGGATGACAAGATAGCACAATATTTCTCCATTTGGATGTACCATACTGTCACCGTATTGTGAAACCTTATACTCATTTTCATTAATGTGTATACCTTTAATTTTTCATTTTGTCTAATCATTACTGCCAATATTTCAGCACATAGAATGAAAGTATAGGGTGATAAAGGATCTCCTTGTCTGCATCCTCTATTTAAAGGGATACGGCGCGAAATCATACCATTAACCGAAACATAAGCATTTATATCAAGACAAAAGGTACTTATTCCCTTACGAATATCTTTTCCAAATCCAAATGCCAAAAGGACCTTTTGCATAAAAGTCCAGTCGACAGAGTCAAATGCTTTCTCAAACTCCAGAGACAAAAGTAAACCTGGTCTATTATTTTTATTAACATAATTCATTGAGTCATAAATCAAACGAATGTTATCACCTAAAAATCTCCCTTTCACAAATACTGTTTGATCTTCATTCACTAGCTTGCTTAATTAAAGCAGGTGTTATTCGATTAGCTATACATGCAGATCCAATTTTGTACACAATATTCAATAAAGCAATTGGTCGCCAATTTTTCAAATACAACCTAGGTTTATCGCCTTTAGGTAGACAAGTAATTAAACCTTGCTTTTGTGAGCTGGACATTTCACCTTTTATAAAGCCTTCATTCAATGATCTTACAACAAATGATCCTAATTGTAGCCAAAAGAAATTACAGAATTCTGATGTAAAGCCATCGGTTCCGGGACTTTTTTCATTCACCATATTTTTCAGGGCATAACCAGCTTCTTCTAGTGATATCTCTTCTTCTAGTTCATTACTTTCTTCTTCTGTTAGCTTGTTTAGTTCTGTCACCAAGTCACCAATAATACATTCTTCTACTTCTTTCTTGTTATATTAGTTGTATTATTATTATTATTATTATTATTATTATTATTATTATTATTATTATTATTATTATTATTATTATCATTGTTACCATATATTATTTGTCTGTTGCAGTGTTGGTGCTGCTGTTGTATTATTTTAAGGAGTTGTATTGTTGTTGTTATTATTATTATTATTATTATTATTATTATTATTATTATTATTATTATTATTATTATCCTTATGATTACGATTATTATTATTATTATTATTATTATTATTATTATTATTATGATCTAGGATGGGTCTAAGGCATGGAAGAATGGGTGAGTGTGAGTAGTTTTGTGTATTGTGGAATAATTACTGTGTATTAAATTTGTATGCATACAATACAATACAAGGTTATTGCTTTAGGTCCAGCGGACTCTTCCGAGCCAAATCAGGACCAGAGAGACGTTATCTTAAAATATTATAAAATGAATCAAGTCTTAAAAAACATGCCTGTTACTCTTAAATACACAAACAAACTTTCACATGACGCCTCTTTAAGAGACTTCTTTAAAACTGATGTATTAAAAATATATTCTCTTTCTTCAATCAAATCACTAAATTCAGTCCTAATAAAATCCAAACTAAACAAAACATGTCGATACAATTTATATGCGATAGAACAAACCAACGTCATGTAAAAATTGAAACAGATGTTGACCATTACATACTTTAAAAATCTCTTTGAAAGGTATGGAACCAAAATATGTTTCCCTTTCCTCAATCAAATCAGCACATTCAGACATAAAATGGCGAACAGAAAAAGATTGATCACATGCAAAACACCATGGTGGTTCTTCTCCTTTTAAAAGGAAACTGTGGGTGACATAAGTATGACCAATATGAAGGCGAGATAACACTGTTTCTTCTTTGCGAGTGGATGCAAAGTTAGGCAAAGAAGTGGACAAATCGGGAAGAATTTGAAATAATTTGTTGTTGACATGGTTAGACCAGTCAGTCTGCCACAGTCGTTTACAATAAGATCCAGTCATACAACGTAGGTCAGAGTAGGGCACAAACTGGAAAATCTCTGGAGGGAAATCGAGATGTAGAGCATCTTTAGCCGCCCTGTCTACTGCAATATTGCCGCGGATGCCCATGTGACCAGGGACCCACATAAAAACTATCTTTTTACCCTCAGAAACAAGTTGTGTATGGAGGTCATGGATCTCTGCCAGAAAAGGGTGTGATATCTTTCTCGTGGAAAGAGCCTGAAGTGCTGACAATGAATCAGACATGATTAAAAATGAGGTTCTTTTGGATTGATAAACTTGTTTCAGAGCTAAATGAATTGCTTTGAGCTCAGCTGTATAAACAGAACAAAAATCAGGTAAACGCTGTTGCAAAGGCTGGTCTAAGTGTCTCCCAGAGACCGATGCAGCAGCAACTGAATCTCCTTTCTTTGACCCGTCTGTAAAAAGTTGTTCATATCCTGGGTATAAAGCACACTGTTCTAAATAAAGTTGGTTATATACGGTTTCGGATGTATTGTTTTTAAGGAAAGCGGACAACTGCCAATTAATGTTTGGGATACATAATTTCCATGGGGGAGCTTCAGTCCGAAGTTCATCGTCGTTGATGGAAGCAACATCAATGCCTGCTTTTACCAAATGAGCTTGCATTCTGATGCCAAACGGAGGAATTGTGTTAGGTTTGGCTTCAAATTTCTGAACAAAATCTGGGTTGAAAACACAGTCATAAGCAGGGTTCATAGGATCAGTTTTTAATTTTAAATAGTAATTCATTGACAATTTTGTACGTCTCAGCTCCAGCGGGGGTTCGTTAGCTTCCACGTAAAGGCTTTCACAAGGGGAAGTGCGAAACGCACCCAAAGCAATGCGTAGTGCCTGATGGGCAACTGGATCTAGCATCTTAAGATAAGATTTTCTAGCAGAACCATAGACAATGCAACCATAGTCTAACTTGGATCTAATTAAAGAACGATATAATAGCAATAAAGTTTTCTTGTCAGCACCCCAGTCTGTACCACTGATAACCTTGAGCAAATTGCAGGCCTGTTGACATTTAGTTTTCAAAATTTTCAGATGAGGAATGAAAGATAGCTTTTGATCAAAAATAACACCCAAAAATTTGACTTGTTTGACCGCCTTTATTGGAGTTTTATTGAGGAGAATAGTAGGGTCTTGAATAATTCCCCGGTGCTGGGAAAAGTGAATACATTCAGTTTTTGCTTCAGAAAATTTAAAACCATTTTGTAAAACCCAGTCTTCAACGGCCTTGACACATAACTGTAGCTGACGTTCTGCAGATGCCAAAGTTTTACCTTTGGCTACTAATGCAAAATCGTCAACAAACAAAGAATTGTCAATTCCCCGTTTGACGGAACGAACAATATTATTTATTTTAATATTAAACAGCAAGGGAGACAAGATGCTACCCTGAGGCACTCCCATCTCCTGTTCCCTCATATCTGACAAAGATCCCCCAACCTTAACCTGAAAAATTCTGTCTGTTAGAAAATTGGATATAAACAGAGGTAAATGTCCCTTCAAACCCATTTCTTGTAAATCTGAAAGAATGCCATATTTCCATGTGGTATCATAAGCTTTTTCCAAATCAAACATGATGGCAACGACATGTTCACCCTGGACGAACGCGTTACGGATAAAAGTTTCCAATCGCACCAGGTGGTCAACAGTACTTCGACCACTTCGAAAGCCACACTGAGTGTTGGATAAAATATTATTTGTTTCTAGATACCACAGTAAGCGAGAATAAACCATTCTTTCTAGCGTCTTGCATAAGCAAGACGTTAAGGCTATTGGTCTATAGTTTGTCGGGTTAGTATGGTCTTTGCCAGGTTTAGGGATGGGTACAATAATGGCCTTTCTCCAGGAGGGAGGAAAGGTGCCAGTGATCCAGAGCTGATTGAAGATGTCCAGCAGTTGAGACCGTGAGTACCTTGTTAAATGTCTGAGAAATTGATAATGTACATCATCTGGTCCAACTGCTGAATCTGCACTTTTGTTAATTGCATCATCAAGTTCGACTAATGAAAACGGAATGTTGTAATCTTCAGAATTATCGGAGGTAAAATGTAACTGTTGTTTTTCTTTACGGGTTTTAACTGTTTGAAAAGGGACAGAATAATTTTCAGAGGAAGAATTTGCAGCAAAAGAAGAAGCCAAAAGATCAGCTACTAATTTTTTTATCTCCGATTACGTCACCCTGCACAGTAAGGCATGGGCTCACCTGTTTGTTACTTCTATTTTTGAGTTTGCGGACTACTTTCCACACCTTCGACAGTTTCGCTTTTGAATTAAGCGTGGAGCAGAAACCTCTCCACGATTCCTTTCTCTTTCGTTTGAAGAGCTGCGGCATTGCGCTCGCAAACGTTGGTGGTTTTGTTTATTTTCAGTGCTTGGGTGTAAAAACATAGTTCTTAAAGCTTTTTTACGAGCTTGCTGAAGTTTTCTACATTCATCGTCAAACCAGGGTTTTTTAAGTGTGTGAGGGTTTGACGAAGTTTGCGGAATGGACTCCTTGGCACTGTTAATAACTATGTCAGTATAAAGCTGTATTGGATCTAAGGCATTTGAAAATTCCTGTTTCTTAGCACGTAGCTGGGCCTCAGACAGGTTAGAAAACAGACTCCAGTTAGCTTGTTTCAGTTTCCACCTGACTGGATATCTGTTTATGCATGTGTGCTAGTGTTGATAGATTTGTATTTCGGTATGGAAGTTGTGTATGATAGTGTATCAAATGTATTAATATTGTATGTCTATGTTTTGCACTGCAAAACAAATTTCCATGCCATGTGTTTGGACAATAAGGAATCTTGAATCTTGAATCTTGAATATAACTGTTCATAAAAGGATTCAGGGTTACCAACCACTACGGAATTTCCGTAGTTTACTCCGGAAATGAATACGCGGCTACGGAGCTACGCAAATCGAAAATTTGCTACGGAAAGTCAATTTTCGACGATAGTATTACAGTTTTAACGAGTTTATTGAGCGCCTGTGCCTCCCGTAGCACCTCAAGGTCACGGTCATTCGGTTTACGTGCACGGTGTAATAGATCACGCTCCCAGTGCATGTTAGGAAATTCGACCAATCACCGTGAAGTGGATTTGCAAACGGCCAATCGGTGCACAAAACCTCGACCTTTCTGTGACACTTTCGTTTCCGGGTCACGTTCTACAGCGAGAGAAGAAAGTTTGTGTGCGGCGTATTTTGAATCCATGATGCCAAAAAGAAAGAAAACTAGCGATGAAAGCCCAGAAAAAAAGAAGACAGCAAATCAAGAGTACAGGAAAGAGTATTCTGAAAAATTTCCGTGCATCACTGCGTCATCGAGATCACACGATGTGACGCGACACGTGAATGGCAACCGTCACAACAGTCGTTGCCCTGATCCAGAAAAGTTAGTCCCTGTTCAGTCGGTAGCCACCTTCTTCAAGCCCGATATGGATCTCTCAATAATTCGTGCGGAAACACTCTTCACGACCTTCATTGCAGACTGTGTATGCATGTCTTCGTTTAAAAAAAAATGCGATGACGTATGGCTACGGAAAATGTCATAAAACTACTGAAATTCAGAAATTTTACTACTGAAAACTTTTTGGGGGGTTGGCAACCTTAGGATGCAACTTCTTCAATAATAGCCTTTTGATCTGTAATTTCTGACCCGTAATTTTTACATAATTTATTCATACTTTTATTTACATAATTTTGTTTTTCTAAACTTTCTCTCCCTCAGCTATCCATCTTGCACATGTCCTCAGCAGTACACCCTCCATTTTTCTTTCTCATTTTCTCCAACTCTTCCTTACTACTATCTATTTCCCCTCTCTGTTCCTCTGTTAACGCTTTCTCCATCTCTAAAGCTCTAATACGCTGCTCAATTAATGACTCCAACTCAAGCTGCTCACGCTTCTTAAAAGCAGAGTATGACATTATCCTTATTTTCATTAAAAATACTTCTAAAAATAACTGGTCTTTATATTGCATTTGTCGTGAAACTGCTTACGTGCTCTCTCTCTCTCTCTCTCTCTCTCTCTCTCTCTCTCTCTCTCTCTCTCTCTCCTTCTTTATCTCTTTTCTCTTTCCCCATGCTTCTTCATTAGTGTGTGCTTTATAATGCAATGTATATATATGTTGACTTTCAGTGGTGAAGAGAAGCATAAAAATGATTGTATATTTTTGTAAGCTCTTTGGTTAGCAAAATTGGCTGTGGTTGTTTATGCTGTTGCTTTTCCAACCCTCATTGTTTGTTTTATATAATAGAAAAAATGCCTCACTTATATAATTTATATGGTATCCCATTGAATTTAATGATGTTTAAAAAAGAAAGTGAAAATTGTATGTGTCACGCACGTTTTGGTGACATGTTTTGTTCTGATTTTTGTTTTCCTGTTTTATTTGTCAAAGGAGCTTTTGGTCACTTTTTGAGATTACATTTTTTATTCTTCTTTTATTTCTATTTTATGTTGAACCATAAAATGTGTACTGAATTTTTGTTATCATGTGTAATTGTAACTTTATACAAAGTATGGCTTCGGAAGACAATTGTATTCAAATACTCTCAGTGAACTGTAGAAGCCTAGCCAATGCACAGAAAAGACGTGACGTGTTCCAATGTGTTAGGAAAAAATCGTGTTCTTTTACAAGACACTAATTTTGACCCAAAGTTAAAAAATTACATTTGTGCGGAATGGGGGTATAAAGCTTTTTTTGCACCAAAGACAACAAATTCCAGGGATGTAGCTATTCTTTTTAATAATAATTTTGAGATTGAGGTAAAGAGGGTACATAAGAGTGTAAGTGGAAATTGTGTGGAGATTGCGTCATCAACATGGCGGAGCCAGGTAACTAGACCTAAAGCAGAAGCTGAAAAATTTCGCTGTTACTACGGAAGATGCGATCAAAAAGACTTCTTAGGCTTAAAAGTCTCACTCAAGGCCTCAAGGTCGGAAGGCAAGACCCTAATCGGTCAGAGGAAGGGACAGGAGATGTCCAGAAGGAAGAAATTGGATCTGAATGTGGCGGAGCGTCCTTGGCAACAACAGCTACAAGCTCAACAGACAAGGAGATCCAAACAGAGTCAGTATGAGACTTCAGCATCGAAGTAAATAATCAACTTCAACATCTTACTACTCTGGTTTTGGAAATGAGCAAAACGATCGCCAACCTTGAACGAATTCTTCAGGAAAAATCTCAAAAAGAAAATGTTCAAGCTGAAGAAGAAAAGAATGTCGTGGCAAAGAGTACCAGCAATTCACGGATTCTTTCTTATGCTGGAGGTAGTGAGATCAACACCATCGACCTCTCGCTCACCTTCTGTACCGTCCGGATCTCTTTCCATGTCATCAAAACAAGAAAAAGATTTTTTTAAAAAAAGCGACAAAAAGGAAGGAAAGGACAAAAATTACTTCAAAGCGAAAAATGACGTACCAAGGAAAGTCAGAAGTTCACGTGATTCCAGTCGACAAGAAGATCAACGTCACGCGCATGCATTGCCAAACATAGCCATCTTGGCAGACTCCGTGATGAAAGACGTGCAGCCACAGCGTCCCGGCCAGTCCTATGGTTTGTCAGTGGTCAGCAGGAGGATCCGCACCACAGAAGACATTTCTAATAACTTGCAGTCTGCCGCAGAAGAAGTGAAAGGACCTGTAGAAGGTATTGTAATTCACTGTGGTCTTAATGACTTAAAACAAAAAGAAGCCAAGGATGCAAGCTGGTGCGGGATTTGTAATACCTGCTTTAAACATACAAAAATCGTATTTCATTGGTCAAGGATTTTCGATTTTCAGTGCAGAATTATTAGCATTATTAATGGCTCTTAGTACAATAACAAACATGCAAAAGGATTTTATCAAAATATTGTTTTGTTTGGATTCTCAGTCTGTTATGTTGGCTCTGACTTCGCCCAAATGTAAAGAAAGAGCAGAGATTATATTTGACATTAAATATTTAATACATTGCTTAAAACTCAGAGGTATGGAAATAAATATATGCTGGATTCCATCACATTGTGGTTTAAAATACAATGGTATGGCTGACAGAGCAGCTAAAAATGGTGCAAAAAATATATTTGCTGAACCGATTTCATTACACTTATCAAAACACGAAATGTCGAACATTATTCAAAATATTGTTCGTAAAGAAAGTTATTATTATGAACTTCCTGATCATTCCGGAATTTCTAGGCAAATTAGCAGTCTTGCTCATAGGTTATTTTTGAATGCATGGAGAACAAAATATTGCGGTAATATTATTTGCATATGCGGAAATAAAATTAGTGTAGATCATATCCTGACAAAATGTACTGAAATTCGTGATCTTTTACCTATTGAATATCAAAATATAATAAGCATAAAAACTTTAGATGTTACTGACTAGTATAGTCAGATCGGAGAGTTTCTTTGAAACTTATCAAGTAGTATAATTTGTGCATTATGTGATACTTTAATTTGTAATATTTATATGTGCGTGTGTGTGTGACCGAGAGGATATGAGAGAGAGAGAGAGAGAGAGAGAGAGAGAGAGAGAGAGAGAGAGAGAGAGAGAGTGAAAGAGCAAATGGGCTATGTGCAGACAACATCGCTGAAGACCGACATTGACAACAAGAATGTTAGTGTGTGCTGATATGTGTTGGAAATCAAGTAAGAGACTGACAAATGAGAAGGTGTAGTGTGAGGTTTTTTTGTTTTATTTTTATTTTTTTTATTTTGCAAATACTGAAAGGTATAGATGTGTTTTGGCAGATTCTGCATGGTTGGTGGTGGGTGGCGATCAAGATGATGTTTGTCGAGTGCATATGGAATGAATGTGGGGAAATCGAGTTTGCCATTCCGCTAGTTTGTCAGATATTTTGGTAGTACTTTCACATGTAAGAAAGAAATAGTTTGATGTCAAGCTTGTTGTAAATTTTTAAATAGTAGGAGTTCAAGCTGGTGAAATTGTTACAATGTTAATTGTAAATCTTTTAAATTAATTAATTAAATTTTTTTAATGTTGTTGTTGGTCTAAAATCACTATGTGTACAGACCTTAAATTAAATAAATGAATGAATGAAAGTGGAAATTGTATTTGTATTCATATAAGATCTATGGAACGGGACTTGTTGATAGTTAGCGTATATGGTCCAAACGATGATGATCCTATTTTTTTTTGCTGTTAGAAAATTATATACAGGAAGTAGGAGTAGAAAATATTATTTTGGGGGGTGATTGGAATTTGGTGATGGATCACACAGGGAGCTGATGCCTACCGAAAAATCAACAATTACATCCGAAAAGGCATGCGCATAGCAAAGAACAACTGGATAGAAGATCAATGCCATGAAATAGAGAACAGTCTGAACAAGAAAAACAGCAAGAAGGCCTACCAGACTGTGAAGCGGCTGACAAGTGTTAAACAGCCCAAGGTCTCCACGATCCAAAGCAAGTCTGACATATGCCTTACAAAAGAACAAGAAGTCTTGGATAGATGTGAGAAATACTCTGCTCTGACCTTTACAAATACAACTATAAACCAAACGGAGACCCATCAGTTCTAGCATATCCCCAGAACAGAGAACAAGAAACCCTCCAAATTCTCCGAGAAGAAGTTGAGGCAGCTGTCCATTCGCTGAAGAAATGGAAGTCAGCGGGAGTGGACAAAATACCCGCGGAATTGCTTTAAGCAGGAGGAGAAGCGATGATTGACGCTCTCACCATTATCTGAAACAAGATCTGGCAGAGTGGGGAGTGGCCTACACCATGGACCCAGTAGCTTGTCATCACTCTTCCAAAAAAAGGTAACCTTCAGGAGTGTGAAAATTACAGCACCATCAGCCTCATCAGCCATCCCAGCAAGGTCCTCCTGAAAATAATACTCAACAGGTTGAAACCCCAAGCTGAACAAATCCTAGCTGAAGAACAAGCAGGATTCAGGGCTGGGCGAAGTACTATTGAACAGATTTTTAACCTCAGAATAATCTGTGAGAAATACTTATAGCACCAACAACATCTATATCATGTTTTTTGTAGACTTCAAGAAAGCGGTTGACCGAGTCTGGCATGCAGCTCTGTGGGCAATCATGAGAGTTTACAACATCAGCCCTAAAATTATTGAAGTCATCAAGAGCCTGTATGACAGGGCTACAGCGCCATCGGAAACTGGTTGAGAACAACAATTGGTGTGCGTCAAGGATGCCTACTCTCTCCAACACTCTTTAACATCTTCCTAGAGCGCATCATGTCATATGCCATTGAAGATCACGAAGACACAGTCAGCATAGGGGGTAGAGCAATCTCCAACCTCCGTTTCGCGGATGACATTGATTGATTGGCTGGAGTGGAACAAAAACTTGAACAGCTGGTACAGAGGCTTGACACCACCTCTAGAGCCTATAGAATGGAAATAAGTGCAGGAAAGACCAAAATGATGACCAACAACACCAATGGCATCAACTTGGACATTAAAGTCTAAGGTCAATCCCTCAAAACAGTGCATATAGCTTCAAATATTTAGGATCAATTAAATCAAACAAAGTTTCACGCCAGGAAGTCCTCTCCAGGATCGCACAAACAACTGCTGCCCTGACAAGGGTAAAGCCCATTTGGAAAGACAGGATCATCAGCCTACATTCCAAGATAAGGCTGCTGCGTTCTGTCACACCACGCGAGAGAATACTAGGATATCTTAGATTAAACTTTCTTGCTATTTAATTTCATTCACTCATACTCCAGGACATAACAACAAAACCTCATTCTTCATGCACCCATGCAATATGCACAAACAAGTAAACATATAATTTCTCACTCTTCAGTCAGCATGCATTGTTTTGATATTTGTTTCATCTCTGGAGCACTTGATTGACCACGATGTGTAAGAGAGAGAGCACTTGACTTTTTACGATATTAAAGAAAATACCCTGCATGAATGTCTGTTGACACTTTCTCACCACAATATTAAAAGTCAAATTTATTCTCCGTAGGACGCGAGGTCGGCACCAGATCCCTCGATGATAGTCCACATTAATCAAATGCAATGATGCGAAGTGGTCCACCCTGATCCATCCAAATTGGATCCACGAGATTACATCCACTAGACTGGGTCTCCTAGATTGGATTCCATAGATTGGATGCGCCTGTAACAGTTCGATTGCCTACTTCCAATGAATCTCCGCCGTAAATTAAATCCGTGGTTTACTAGCTACGACACAATATATTTCACTGGAATAGTGAACAAACATAACAACCAAAATATTCCATAACGAGCAAGAAAATCACCCGAAAAACTTATATTAAATTTTGGACCAAAATACAATGTCTCCGTAATCTCGATTCCCCACTAATAAGCTCCCATTCTTTTCCCCAACTCCCTATTCGATAATGATTATATGAAAATAGACTTACACGAGTTGCGCGTGAATATTTCCATCCGCTTCTGTTTGTGCCTAACACGGTCACAGGAAGAGTCGACCCACACGGTCAAACAACTGAATATAAAATGGCGTTCAGCTTCGGCACACACGTAAATTGCCTCCGACTATACGTCACAACACACACGCACGTCATTACCACTTACATCATGCTTACATGAAAACAAGACGTCGTTCAACTACAAACAAACTTCCAGACAGAATTTGCAAACTAATGTGACATGCTCCCTTGTCATCTCCATCTTCCTATACGCTTGCGAAACATGGACCCTCACAACAGATCTACAACGAAGAATACAAAGCATGAAGATGAGGAGCTACAGAAGACTTCTGGGCATTTTCTATACCCAGCACATCACCAAAGACGAAGTCCGACAGACCATCACACAAGCCATTGGACAACACGATGACATGCTCACAGTGGTGAAGAAACGGAAACTCCGATGGTATGGCCACGTCACCATAGCATCACGCCTGCAAGGCACGGTGCAAAGAGGCAGAAGAATAGGGAGACAGAAAAAGATGTGGGAGGACAACATTCGAGAATGGACTGGCTTGACACTGAGCGAAGCCGTGAGAGTTGCTGAGGACAGAGAAAGATGGAGTACGCTGGTTAAACAATTATCTGTGGAGCCCCTACGACCTTCGAGTTACGGGATTGGATAGGATGGGACAGGATTTTTTTTAATGTATGAAAATCTGTATCAAGTAAAGCCAATACAGAATTATGTTGCAACAGATGTTTTATTAAAATTAAGACGTGCTATAGTGCGAGATCTCAAGGATTATGCAAATCTAATGTTGCAATGAAAAGAAGCACCGGAAATGTGCACGGTTGAGATTGTTTAGCATGTCCATGGTTTCTTTTAACGATTGAATAAATTGGCCACCTCGTTCGCCGCTCCCTCTCAGTCAGTGGAAAAAGACATAAATGAAGGCGTCTTGCAGATTTCCTTTGACGATCAATTTAATTATTTGCGAAGTGCGTATTTCAGTTTCCATAGTCGAAGTCTGATCTTGCGGGAGTAGAGAGAAAGAGGGGTGGGTGGGTGGTAAAGGGTGAGTGGTATAAAACGGCAGTAGCTGTGGGATTAAATTTGAAATTTTAGACAAGACTGCATCCAATGCCCCCCCGTCCCCTATACGCTTAATGTGTCCGGGGACGTAAATTTTACAAAAAAAAAAAAATAAAAAAATAAAAAATAAAAAATCCTATGACATTATTGAAGGGATTAAGCCATCTTAAGGCTGTGAATGAATTGCTCTTTTATATAGTGAAGTTACCCGTTCGAAGAATTATTCAGAGCCCTGGCCGAAAATAGGATAGAACTCAAGCGCACTTGTCAAACGTTCCAACGAGCTATAAATCAATGCGGGTTTTGTTTGGGCCTGTCAACTGCCTTATTTTTTTACGTCATTTTGAAGAGAACGTGGATCCTCGATTGTGGAATGGTGCACTCTATAATGAGTATCCGGTTTTTTTCGACCAAGGAGTAGGCTACAGATCGAGTGACGAGACTTCTCGAAGGTGAAAGTGTACCTAACCTTAAGTTGCATGTATACTGTTACGACTGAATATTGTGTTTCCGCACAAGGCGTGCAATGACTGCGATCATTTGTATATATATCATCTATGCTGTTGCTGTAGGGGCCTTATTACACAATCTCTGTTTGTTTTCGTTGGTCGACATTGCTCTGGCAATTCTGAAAACTTTCTGTTCGATATTTCTTCTTCTGCTGCTGCTGCTGCTTCCTCCTCTTCTTCTTCTTTCTTCTTCTTCTTCTTCTTCTTCTTCTTCTTCTTCTTCTTCTTCTTCTTCTTCTTCTTCTTCTTCTTCTTCCCTTTTCTTTATTCCTCTTTGTCTGCTGCTCTCTTTTGCTGCTGCTGTTGCTGCTGTTTCTTCTTCTTCTCTCTTCTTTATTCTTCTTCGTCTGCTTTTCTCTTCTGCTGCTTCTGCCTCTTCTGCTTCTTCCTTTTGTTTCTTCTTCTTCCTTCTCGAGGTCCCTCAGCATGAAACTTCTGCAGACAAAAAAGTTAACCACAACTAAGTTTCTTAATACATAAACTTTCTTCGGACCACTACATATACCTCCCTATTCTCTCTGTGACGGGACTAGTGCCGCAATTTAATTCAAATTTCATCCATATCGAATACAGTTCACAATATAAGTTCACATTTCTACAACTAATTATAACAACTGATTATTACGGCAATGACACCAATTAATTTAATTCATACAAATAAATGTAATACTATACACTGCAATTGAAGTTTCAACTTCAAATCAAATAATGATCCGAATTCAAATCGTTATTAAAAAATTACAGTGAACCACCATGCTCGTCTCCTCCCTACTCCATTCTTCACACTAATTTCAAAATTATTTATTATTAATGTTATTACATAACAAATATAATATAATCATTTAATATTACTATTACATCTATTATATAATATGTGAAATGATAAACAATATATACCTGCAGACACAGCTGCGAGAAGTAAAGAACAACCTTAGCATAGTCAAGAAAAGAATGCATATATTTTTGAATGTACATTAGTGAACTGTCATGTGACCAGCTCAACCATTCAGAAGTTAGCTCTCCTAAAAATTATACCAATATCTTCTCACAAGAAAGAGACTAACAATAATATAAAGTCATCGGACCAAAATACTATAAAACCGACTTAAATGCTCGTAATAGACCGACAGATTTCTGGCCTTTCCTTATTGAACACGCTAATGAATAAAATGGCGACTTGGGCTTAAAATATATTGTTTTTGGATTTTGACAATGTGTCAGGCTGTCGGTCACCTGGAAATGCTAAAACGGGTGAAGGTCGAGGAGAACAGTTGTGTAGTAACAGAAATTCCGGACCAACAAACTGACAGACGTTTGTCTCGTTCTGATTCACTCCCGAAAAGGCATGCGCACAGCGAAGGAGAACTGGATAGAAGATCAATGCCAGGAAATAGAGAACAGTCTGAACAAGAACAACAGCAAGAAGGTTTACCAGACTGTGAAGCGGCTGACAAGTTTTAAACAGCCCAAGGTCTCCACGATCCAAAGCAAGTCTGGAGTACTGCTCTGACCTTTACAACCACAAACCAAACGGAGACCCATCAGTTCTAGCATATCCAGAAAACAGAGAAGAAGAAGAAATCCTCCCAATTCTCTGAGAAGAAGTTGAGGCAGCAGTGCAATCGCTGAAGAATGGGAAGTCAGCGGGAGTGGACAACATACCCGCGGAAATGCTTCAAGCAGGAGGAGAAGCGATGATCGACGCACTCACCATTATCTGTAACAAGAACTGGCAGAGTGGGAAGTGGCCTACACCATGGATCCAGTCGCTTGTTATTACTCTTCCCAAAAAAGGTAACCTAAAGGAATGTGAAAATTAACGCACCATCAGCCTCACCAGCTATCCCAGCAAGGTCCTCCTGAAAATAATACTCAACAGGTTGAAACCCAAAGCTGAACAAATCATAGCTGAAGAGCAAGCAGGATTCAGGGCAGGGCGAAGTACCACTGAACAGATTTTCAACCTCAGAATAATCTGCGAGAAATACCTACTGCACCAACAACATCTATATCACCTGTTCGTAGACTTCTAATTGCGTTTGACCGAGTCTGGCATGCAGCTCTGTGGGCAACCATGAGAGTGTACAACATCAGTCCTAAAATTATTGAAGTCAACAAAAGCCTGTATGACAAGGCTACCAGTGCAATCCTCCACAACAGCGCCATCGGAAACTGGTTGAGAACAACAATCGGTGTGCGTCAAGGATGCCTACTCTCTCCAACACTCTTCAACATCTTCCTAGAGCGCATCATGTCAGATGCTCTTGCAGACCATGAAAGCACAGTTAGCATAGTGGGAAGAGCAAACTCCAACCTCCATTTTGCGGATGACATTGATGGATTGGCTGGAGAGGAACAAGAAATTGAACAGCTGGTACAGAGGCTTGACACCACCTCCAGAGCCTATGGAATGGAAATAAGTGCAGAGAAGACCAAAATGATGACCAACAACACCAATGGCATCAACACGGACATCAAAGTCCAAGGCCAGTCCCTCAACACAGTGCATAGCTTCAAATATTTAGGAGCCATTGTATCAGACAATGGGTCCCGACAGGAAGTCCTATCCAGGATTTCACAAACAACTGGTGCTCTGGCGAGGTTGAAGCCAATTTGGAAAGACAGGACCATCAGTCTACATTCCAAGGTAAAGCTGCTGCGCTCCCTTGTCATCTCCATCTTCCTATATGCTTGCGAAACATGGACCATCACAGCAGATCTCCAACGAAGAATACAAAGCATGGAGATGAGGTGCTACAGAAGACTTCTGGGCATTTCCTATACCCAGCACATCACCAACGATGAAATCTGACAGACCATCAGACAAGCCATTGGACAACACGATGACCTGCTTTACAGTGGTGAAAAAACGGAAACTCCGATGGTATGGCCACGTCACCAGATCATCAGGTCTTGCAAAGACCATCCTGCAAGGCACAGTGCAAGGAGGTAGAAGAAGAGGGAGACCGAAAAAGAAGTGGACAACATTCGAGAATGGACTGGTTGGACACTGAGCGAAACAATCAGGGTTGCTGAGGACAGGGAAAGATCGAGTACGCTGGTTAAACGATCATCTGTGGTGCCCCTACGACCTCCGAGTTATGGGATAGGAAAGGACTGGATAATAGATACAAATTATAAGAAAATAATTTAAAAAAATAAAACTGATTCTTGTGACCATTTGACACAAAGCGTCCAATATTACCAAGAGCAAATTGGATGGATGAAATAGGACAAGGATAGACGGTATTAGTGGAATGAAAGAGAACCTGTAAAAAAAAACGAGTGAATGCTTATTGTGTCACCTGAAAATATGTGTTAGTAAGGTTGTTTTTTTATGAACCTCAGTTAGCAGGGCAAGCAGGTTTTTTTTCCTTTTTAAAAAAAATAATTTTATTTTTGTTGTATTTGTAAAAATTATTTTATTTTTTCATTTTTAATAGCTCAAGGCCTTCTTCATTGGTTTGTTGCTTTCATTTTCTCCATGGGAAAAAATACAATACATAAACAGATAATAGTTTTCTTAACATCATTTGCCTTTTAAATATAATCATGGGTGAAAACATAGATTTGTATTTTTAAATATGCTTATACATATTTTTGCTATTAGTATAATATGGTTACTTTTTTCCACATCGGTTTTATTTATTTTTCCATTTTTTAAGGTCCCAAGAACACATTTATAACTCCCAGTTTGATGCTCAAATTAAAAAAAGAATAGATGTATTGTTCTATTTCTGATCAAAATCTTCTGACCACGGGACAGTAATAATAGAAGTGTTCAATAACATCAACTATTTCACAACAATAGGAGCATTTATTATCATTAACTACTTTCATTTTTTGTAGCAATATATTTGTAGGATATATATTGTGCAGTATTTTCCAGTGTAAGACTCTAAGTCTTGTTTCCTTTGTGGCTTTTTGTGCAATAATCCAATAATGATTTATATCTCAATGTCAAATTTTTTTTTTCAAAATCCCACCGCACAGGGCTGGGTTCGCTTAGCAGCAATAAATTCATTTCTGAAATCATGAACCCTAAGAAGAGTTTTGTTGTTAAATAGTGGGAGAGCGTGTTTTTTTCGTTCTGAAAACCATTTGGAAATAAGCGTAAGAACCTGGAAACTGCTGTGTTACACTCTGTTTGATGTTGGTGTTTTCTATCAGTATCTGATTCAGCCCCGATGCTTGAATTCCTGATAGTTGTGTAACTCAGATTCGTTTATTCACACAGCCCGTCCAAACAGCATACAAGTCACAAAGTCGACGTATGAAGTTTTCCACTTTTATTCAGCACACACCAACAACTGCATACAATTCTCAATTCAATTCAACAACTTTCACAGCAACTTTCCAAATCATTATCAACAACTTTTTTCTCCAGCAATCTCGGCACACGATTAAATAACCTCTCTCTTTTCCGGAAAGATTTCGAATACCGTAGAAATGACGTACTGCCACCAATCGAACTAAAGATCGTCATCACTGACTTACGTCATCACACATTTCTTCTCCTTCCGGATCGTTCCTTCAAATTTCTACAATTATCCCGAATCTTCGATCGATAGTAAACAAGCCGATCCAGAAGATTCTACAACAATATCGACTAACGGAAATTATCAACGTTATACAAAGCCTCTCCTAACAACAATGCAAACTCAAATCAAAGGTAAATAAACACCATTATTGAATACTTTGCAAATCGAAACGATTAGGTCTATCGTACACGCTTCCGGCATACTTTCGTTCGCGTTTCAACGTAACATAACCCCCCACTCAAGAAGAAATTTACCCAATTTCTTTCAACAACGTTGAAACGTAATGCACAAACAAAGTCCTCAATTGAAACTAATTTAAGACTTTCTGAATACTGTAATTGCGCTCAGCTTATCTACACAGAGTCAATGGTTTTCATCTTCAAATCTGCCTGGATAATGACAATGTTCACAGTTCATTCACACAGAGTCAAAGTTTCTCATCTGCAAGTCTTTCTGGATACTGTCAATGTTCACAGATCATTTACCCAGTCAACGTTTTTCATTTTCAAGTCTGTCATTACCAATATTCTTAGTTCGTCCACACAATCAATGTTCTTTCGTTCGCAAGGAATCGACGCCCTCGTCAGTTGCGGTCGTCATCGGCCCAGGGTCAAAGACGATGATCACGTGGGCTTTCCCCGAATCAGTGCGTCCTCCGTTGTCTCCTTCTCCCATCGGATGTCCGACGCAGTCGACGTTGTCAGCTCCCAGGATGCATTCGCTGGGTCTCACGGTCAGGTTGGCTTCTGCGGGACGGTGGAACAGCTCCCTCAAGGTCTGCAGATGCTCCTTCCAGGTCCGGGTGTGGATTTCATGTTCGACCAAAGTCGTAGAGCCTGGGACATCACTGGAGCTATGGGGAAATTCGCCCATAATGTCCTTGAGCTCCATCTTTTGACCTTCTGTCAAGCGTGGTCCTAGCTTAACATCATCGATGCCTTCTTTGCTATCGAAGTCTCCCAGTTCCAACAGTTCTTCCCTGTCAAAGCTGTTGTCGGTCACAGCTGCTGTTGCCGCATGTACAGTCTCTGATGGCCTTTCCACGTACAGCTTGAGGAGGTTGGCGTGGTATATCTTGGAATGCTGGCCGACCTTCACCTTGTAGTCGTTGATCCCCACCACGGTCTCCACTTCGTACGGGCCTCTCCACTGCATCAGCAACTTATTGTGATCAGTAGGTAGCAGCACCAGCACTTTGTTGCCAGGTTTAAACTTCCTGTTCACAGCCCTACGATCATAATAGTGCTTTCCACAGTCCTGGGACTTCTTCAGGTTTTCTCTGGCTATCTCGAGAGTCTGCTCCAGCTTCTCCCGTAGCTCAAACACGTACTGGTAGCTGTTCTTCACCTCTGGGGTGTCCACTTCTTTCGTCCACAGTTCTTTCAGGATGTGCATCGGCCCTCGGATGGTTCTTCCGTACAGCAGCTCGAACGGAGAAAAGCCGGTGGAC
This sequence comes from Oncomelania hupensis, assembly GCA_036898135.1. Taxonomy (NCBI): domain Eukaryota; kingdom Metazoa; phylum Mollusca; class Gastropoda; order Littorinimorpha; family Pomatiopsidae; genus Oncomelania; species Oncomelania hupensis. The sequence continues at coordinate 23,398,958 of CM072514.1, forward strand.
TCCTGCGGCACTTCTCTGTAGGCGAACAGTAAGGCGTTGATGTAACGATGCCATTGTCTGGGCTGCTCGCTGCACAGTTTCTTCAGGGTGGACTTCAACGTAGCATTGAACTTTTCGACAAGCCCGTTGCACATCGGATGGTAGGGTGTCGTAGTCAAATGCCGGATGCTCAGCAGTCTGTTCACCTCCTTCATGCAGTCGGAGACGAACTGCGTCCCGAGGTCTGTCAGGATCTCTTCAGGCACTCCAAGTCTACTGAACATGTCCACTAGCGCCTCTGCGACAGTTTCAGTGTCAATCTTCTTCAGAGGCACTGCTTCTGGGTACCGAGTCGCATAGTCCACTAAAGTCAGTACCCATCGATGACCTTCTTCACTCGGAGGTCTTATTTCGCCGATTAAGTCTAAGGCCACCCTCTTGAAAGGTCGGTCGATCAGAGGCATCCTCTGCATAGGCACTTTCGGGACCCTTCCTCGAGGTATGGTCTTCTGGCAAATGTCACATGATCGGCAGAAACGGCTGACGTCCGCATGAAGTCCTGGCCAGTAGAACACCGCCTGGATTCTGTCCGACGTCTTCTTGATGCCTAGGTGACCTCCCATAATTGAGTCATGCGCTACTTCCATCACCTGGCGCCTTAAGGGTAATGGTACCAGTACTTGACGTAGTGGTTTACCTCCGTTGACCCTCGGGTGCTGGAAGATTCTGTACAGGATCTTGGCCTTCACCTCAAAATAGACCGTGCCACTGCCCTTGGTCACGTGGTCTTGGCGGTTCCTGTACTTGTTTAAAGTGCTATCAGCTCCCTGGAGCTGGATAAGCTTATCTCTGTCCACGATGGCAGCTTTAGAGTTGTCGGCGACCTTCAGTGGCGTAGACGTCTTGTCTCTCTTGGCCTGGGCCCTGGTAGTAACGGCACCGACGATCTCTGGTCGGCAGGGCTGAGCCGGAGTAACCACATTGTCCCGTAGCAGCTCTGTAAGGTCTCCATCGGGAAACGGCAATGGATCCTCCTCCACAACTTCGACGCGTTGGATTGAGGCAGGACTCCACTCTGGATCGGGGTCGTCGGGTCGTCTCGCGCCGTCGATATTCCCGATCATCAAATCATACAGCGGCTTCTTCAGGCAAACCGCTTCGACTTCGCCTATGTAGAAAGGGGTGTTGACATGAATCTTCGCAACTGGCGCTCTCACACATTTGCTGTCGGCCATAAGTGTCCATTTTGAATCGCCAGTGAACTGTTCTTTAGCGATTAGGTCTTCTCTGACGATGACCCCACTGCAGCCAGAGTCTCTTAAAACAGTCACTTCATGATTTCCGACGCGTCCCTTGGAAACAGGCATGTTCTGTACGGTCACCGCTGCGCTGGCGACGACGGGGATGGATTTTCCGTTGGCAAGGAGAAGTTGGCCATCGGTCATGCACTCTTGCACGTCCGCAGGAGTAGCTGTGCGCTTGGTCTCACTCGGAAGAATGACGCTCCCGCCGCACACTTGATGGTCAGATCTACTGGTTTGCCGTTGATTGGAGAACCGCCTCTGCCGGTTGCCCGCCGCTGAATTGTCCGTACTGCTCCGCTGTCCGCTACTTTTGTTTTGAGGACAGTTAGCCGCTCTGTGGTCTGTAGCGTTGCAGGTGAAACAGCCCCTTGAATGCCCTTCCCTGGGAGGAGGCGTGGAGTCTGTCTCTGGCTCGTCTGGCTTCCCTGGATCTGGTTCACATGGTTTCCAGTCTTCTGAAAATGTTTCGTCGCGCTGGGTGGCCCCAGGGTTTTCCCATGAGCGATGAGATATCTTTCAGCAGCCTCAGTCACATCTTTAAGCGTCTGCAGCTTTTGTTCTTCTAAGTGGGTCGCTAAGTCCTTGTGACAGGCATTGAGAAATTGTTCCTTCACGATCAGGTCATGGAGACTGTCGTAAGACTTCGTTTCGCCTGATAACTCCACCCACTTGTGTAGATATGACGACAGGCGCTCCACAAACTGCTTTGGCGTCTCGTCTGACTTAGGCCGGCATTCACGGAAGCGTTTACGGTAGCCCTTCTCTGTAAAGTTGTAGCACTGCAACAGGGCCTCTTTCAAGACGTCGTAGTTTTTGGCGTCATCGTTCGACAGTCTGGTGTAAACTTCGAGAGCTTGCCCCGTCAGAAGTGCACTTAGTCGAATCGCCCAGTCTCGAGGTTGCCAATTGGAGCTTTCGGCGAACCTTTCGAATCTCGCCAGATAGGTGTCGATCTGGTCCTTCCCGTCGACGAAAGCTGGCAATTTTGGAGCCGTATGGTCGTTGGTGGCTTGTGGCGCATGCTGATTGTTCTGGATACGCGCCAACTCTAGCTGGTATTGACGCTCAGCTTCTAATCGTCTCTCTTCCATCTCTCTTTCTTGACGCCGCTCTTCTCTTTCTTCTCGGCGACGCTGCTCTTCTATTTCTCTTTCTTCACGCCGTCGCTCATCTTCTCTTTCTTCACGCTGACGTTGTTCTTCTCTTTCTTGTATTCTCTCCTGAGACTTGACGTACTCCGTCAGCTGTTTGCCTTTTAGATTCAATTGCATCCCTTTCTGCCAGAAGTCAGCCATCTTGATGCTTCTGGAAAGTTCTTTTCTGGGTAGTTCTTTTCTGGAAAGTTCTTTTCCTAGAAAGTTCTTGACTGTAGAGTTCTTTTTAGACTGTTCTAGAACAGCACGCTTTCTGCAGTAGCGCTGATGCTTGTCACTAGTCGCCTTCGTTGACGCAGGCCCCGCTGTCCTCGTCGTATGCGACGCTGCACCACGCTGGTGTTGATGTATACGCTCCTGTGCTGAAGTAGACTCGACGTCCGTACGTCGCTCTCTCTAATACTGGCGATGTAGCTCCGAGACTGTCCCTCGACGTAGTCTTACGGCAGCCACGTAGTCCCGACTGTTGTTCGCTCACGAAGCAACTCTTCAGCGACTACACGCCCTTGCAGTCAACCCGAACCTATCGGATGTAGTCCCAGTATGTTGGCCCCTCTCGACGCAACTCGTTGGCGGCTACCCTCGATGACTGCCTCTCGTAACGTTGACTCGCTTGTTGTAGCAGTTGAACCCTTGGCTATGGCGTGAATCCCGGCTTGGCCCCCAAAATGTTACACTCTGTTTGATGATGGTGTTTTTCTTTATCAGTATTTGATTCAGCCCCGATGCTGAAGTCCTGATAAGGTGTAACTCAGATTCGTTTATTCACACAGCCCGTCCAAACAGCATACAAGTCACAAAGTCGACGTATGAAGTTTTCCACTTTTATTCAGCACACATCAACAACTGCATACAATTCTCAACTCAACTCAACAACTTTCACAGCAACTCTCTTAATCACTATCAACAACTTTTTTCTCTCTACAGCAATCTCGGCACACGATTAAATAACCTCTCTCTTTTCTGGAACAATTTGGTATACTGTAGAAATGACGTACTGTCACCAATCGAACTAAAGATCGTCATCACTGACTTACGTCATCACACATTTCTTCTCCTTCCGGATCGTTCCTTCAAATTTCTACAATTATCCCGAATCTTCGATCGATAGTAAACAAGCCGATCCAGAAGATTCTACAACAATATCGACTAACGGAAATTATCAACGTTATACAAAGCCTTTCCTAACAACAATGCAAACTCAAATCAAAGGTAAATAAACTCTATTATTGAATACTTTGCAAATCGAAACGATTAGATCTATCGTACACGCTTCCGGCATACTTTCGTTACGTTTCAACGTTGTTGAAAGAAATTGGGTAAATTTCTTCTTGAGTGGGGGGTTATGTTACGTTGAAACGCGAACGAAAGTATGCCGGAAGCGTGTACGATAGATCTAATCGTTTCGATTTGCAAAGTATTCAATAATAGAGTTTATTTACCTTTGATTTGAGTTTGCATTGTTGTTAGGAAAGGCTTTGTATAACGTTGATAATTTCCGTTAGTCGATATTGTTGTAGAATCTTCTGGATCGGCTTGTTTACTATCGATCGAAGATTCGGGATAATTGTAGAAATTTGAAGGAACGATCCGGAAGGAGAAGAAATGTGTGATGACGTAAGTCAGTGATGACGATCTTTAGTTCGATTGGTGACAGTACGTCATTTCTACAGTATACCAAATTGTTCCAGAAAAGAGAGAGGTTATTTAATCGTGTGCCGAGATTGCTGTAGAGAGAAAAAAGTTGTTGATAGTGATTAAGAGAGTTGCTGTGAAAGTTGTTGAGTTGAGTTGAGAATTGTATGCAGTTGTTGATGTGTGCTGAATAAAAGTGGAAAACTTCATACGTCGACTTTGTGACTTGTATGCTGTTTGGACGGGCTGTGTGAATAAACGAATCTGAGTTACACCTTATCAGGACTTCAGCATCGGGGCTGAATCAAATACTGATAAAGAAAAACACCATCATCAAACAGAGTGTAACATGCTGCATGAACCGTTATGTATTCTAAAAATCTGTTAGGGGAATTCCCTAATCTTTCACATCATATTGCTTCATAAGAGTTAATGCCAACCTCGTCAACTATATCTCTTACTTTAAAAACACCTTATCTAACCCAATCTTCAAAGAACAAGACTTTCCCGCTATAGTGAACTTTAATATTATTCCATAATAGGGAGCACATAGAATCATCGTGCATGATTATTATTATTCAACCGTACCTGTAAAACCTGTTTCCAATCTAAATCCTTAAACTGCGTGCTTTTCGCGTTTGAAAAAAAAAAACTGGCAAAATTAGAATCAAAGTGAAAGGAGCAAAGTGGGAGTAACAGTCCATCTATCGAGTGTAGAGGCCTTAAAAAGTTTGGTAACCCACTGAAGCAAAAATGAGAGCTGCAACTGTATTATGTCTATCGTATTTATCCCTCCATTTTCAGCACTGTCACACAGGGACCATTCTTTTCACTTTCTCAAACGCTCTTTGGTTACAATCTTTTTTACGCCACAAAAACCTAAACAATGTATTCCGTTCATTGAGAATGTCATCTGGGGTTATAAATGCTTGCATTAAATATATAAACTGTGAGATTAAGAAAGTTTTTATAATACATATTTTCACCATAATGCTTAAATTTCTCTTTTCCCATGTAGTGATCATTCTTTTAATTTTAGCCAATCTAACGGTCCAGTTTTGCCTCACAAGGGAAGCAGAGTTACCATTAGAGAAGAAGACACCAAGAATTTTAAACTGATTTTTCCAATTAAACTAAAGTCAAAAAAGTATCAAAATAGTGCTTCTTACTCCCAAGCCTCCCAGGCTTCTGATTTTTCCTTATTCATATGAAGACCAGAACATTCTGACAGATGTTCATTAGTTACTATTGTGTGTTGCATATTCTCTTCTCCCGATAAAAATAAAGTCATATCATCTAAGGCAATCTTAACAATATCTTCAAAATAAACATTATTTATTTTCCACTTTTTTATTCCTGTTATTTTCCTTCATACATTTATCTCTGATTTTACACAAAATTTCAACAGTTAAAATAAATAAAAGCGGTAAAAGGGGGCATCCTTGTCTTATACCGGACTCTACCTAAAAGTATTCGGTCATCCAGCCACAGTACTGGATACAGCTTTGAGTATTACACATTAGGACTCGAGCCCAATGAATGAAGTCTGGGCCAAAACCAAATTTTTGAAAAACACATAACATGTACTCTTTAGAAATACTACAGAATGATTGATTTGATAATCCACTATGACAAGTAACCCTGGTTTATTTTGTTCATTTAATTGCTCAATAACATTATCAATAAATCGTAGCATGGTAGCAACGTTTCGCTCTTTTATGTAACCAGCTTGATCCGTAGTACTAATATCACTAATAACATAATTTAATCGACTAGACATTTTGCCAGCAGTTTGTAATCAGAATTTGTAAGAGAAATTGGTCTCCAATTTTTTTTAATAAATCTCTAGGAAGTTCTTTACCTTTATGTATAAGTGTAAAGACTGCCCTACGTTGAGACAGTAAGAGCAAACCACTATTGAATTACATTACATTACATTACACGGTTATTGCTTTAGGTCCAGCGGACACTTCCGAGCCAAATCAGGACCAGAGACGTGAAAGAGGACCCACCCTTGATCCGCATAAAAGATCTGCCGAAACAACCCTAGTGGTAACACTGAAGGCAATCTACAGCCGGTCACTTTACAATAAATACATCCCACGCAGGGGACGCTGAGGCTATACTCTAAATTATCGAACCCCCGTTTACAAAAACAAAATAGAATACAAACATCATTATTGTCACCGCCACGACCCCGTCCAAGCAGACAACACAAACAAACAACTTGCGCACGCAGACAGCCCAGACAGGATGACGATTACCAACAGACGTGAAGTGATGATAACACAACGAGAATGTATACAACTTCCAACCTATTTATTCATTCAAGCCACACACTCACACACGTACAACATTTACACATGGGGAAAAAAAGGAATATGGACAATCAATGGTACGATGGGAAATGACACGTCAGCGCGATATGCAATGGTTGCTACGCAATCCAGTCCGCATACGAATCATGCGTAAGCAAACGTCCGTCCGCACGTACTAGGAAAGGGGGGTCAAGTGCATAGGGGGAGGACGACACAAAACGATCCAACCTGAGCAAAGTCCAGCTCTCAGTGCCTCCTCGCGGCGTAGCGGTCCACGAAGTCCCGCGGCTCGAGGTCCCCCTGTCGGTATCCTTCCCTGCTGGTTGCTGTAGCCGTTGCGCACGCCACCGTCGATGACGATACGTGGCTGAGCCCCTGTTTCGACTCGCACTGATGGCGATGATGATGATGATGATGGTGATGCAGCAGTCACAGGGCAGACACGCCCCCCCCCCCCCCCCCCCTGACGTCGCGCAGCAGTACACCCGAGGACAGCCTTCCCGCGACGTCCAGTCTAGGCTCCAACCTACGTGTCACCAGTCACCAACGGGAGTGGTGGGGTTGAGGGAAAATTAAGGATGTGGACGATGGTGGGGTTGTGGGGAAAAGACGGGGACGCAGAAAACAAAGATGAAGACACAGATGATTATGCGGTCGATCGACTCGGTCGAATGACGTTGAACGACGTCGAACCTGTAACATGCTTGTTCCCCTGTTAGTATCTTGCTTGCTCATCCCTGTCCCCCCCCCTCCTTCTCTGCCTACACTCTCCCCCCCCCTCCCTCACCACTCCACCGCGATGCTCGAGGGAACACAACTGTTGTCCGCTTCCCCCCTCGACTCTCTCCTCGCTTACTTCCCTTCACTGTTGTTATTGTCTCTCTCGCTCTGCCCCCAATGTAATGTCCCAATCATAATACAATGAAATCATAAGCATACCTCCAAACGAATATATACGAACATCATCATAATCACAACAACAACAGCAACCACTCTCACCCTCACTTTCCTCCTCACCTCCATTCCCTTCTGCCCGCTCACCTTCCTTCCCTCTGCTTTCCACTGCCTCCCCTTCTCTCACTCACACCTCATTTACACACACCCCACAGCCGGCGCTAGGTTCTAGGACAACAAGGAAAGTACCACCACCACACTCACCCAATCCGGTTCGAGTGTAGTCGCCACTCGCAGCCCACTCCCACTCTCCTACGAGCAGCTTCCGTGTAGGGTAAAACCGTAGTGCTTAGCTCTCCTAGCGGACGCTTCCTCAACGCTACGCTAAATCACTACCACACTTGCTTATCTATATACTCCTCTTTGAGTACTACCACATAGACACAGCAACGTCTAACTAGTATATGCCAGAGCCGGTTACTATCATCCGTCAGTACCGCTCTACCCCTACACCACAGACAGTGCCACTAGCTACATACAACCTCTCGCTAGCGCACTCCAATACGTTCTGCCCCTGTAGTGACTACTTTTCTCAGTTTCGCTACCCACTGCGCAGTACGCTAGCACGTTCCGCACGCTCGGCTATCGTAATCATTCACCCGGCAACTTCCAATTACCCACCCGCTAATTGCTTTTACCTTTCCGCCACAGATCACCCTGTGACACACACCCCTCCCAAGACGAACCTACGGAGAGTTCCCACCTTAATCTTCCACAGGGTCGGATCTGCTGAGGAAATCTGCTTCTACGTTGTCTCTTCCTGGGATCGGTCGGACAGTGAACGCATATGCCTGCAGTTGCATCGCCCATCGGGTGAGTCTGGCACTGTTGATGTGCGTCCTCTGCAGGTACTGCAGCGGTCGATGGTCGGTCTCCAGCCAGAAGTGTCGTCCAAACAGATACGGTTCGAACCGCTGGACTGCCCACACAACTGCCAAACACTCCTTCTCGATGGTGGCATCGTGGTCCATCTGAACTGGCCTTGCGGCGTCGTAAACGCCGTCTTGTCCCGGTCGTCCTGCTTGACTGGTATCTGCCAGTATCCCTTCGTCAGGTCCAGCTTGCTTAGGTACTTGGCCTTCCCTAGCTTGGCAAACAGGTACTCGATGTCTGGTAGTGGTTCCGCATCGAACTTGACAATCTTGTCTCTCTTCTTGCCTTCCTCCTTCTCATCCTTTAAGACGCGCAACGCTGCTCCACCCCTCTCGTTGCGTTTCGGACAATTCCTCTCCAGGTGCCCTTTCTGGCCGCAACTGTAGCATTCGCGCTTGTCAGGCGAATTGGGTCGTGGTCCCGCTGGCTTGCGGCCCACGTTCCTGTCAGTGGGTGGAAAGGGTTGTCGTCCTGGGAAGCGTGGGCTCGTTCCTGCCCTGGCGTCGACGTACTGTTGCGCCAACGTCGCGGCTTCCTCCACCGTCGCTGGGTTGCGTTCGCGCACGAACGTGACCAGTTCCGGCGTCAAACCGTTGACCAGCTGCTCCATCAGCACTAAGTCTAACAAGTCCTTGTACGTGGCCTTCTTGTTCGCTAGCCCCATTCAGCGTTCCAGGAACAACTCTGACTTCCGCAGGTACTGTTTGAAAGTCTCTAGTGGCTCCCTTCGTAGCTGGCAAAACTTCTTGCGATACGTCTCGGCTGTCAGGTTGAAACGTACTAGCAACGCTGCCTTCAGTATGTCGTAGTCGGCAGAGTGGTCCTCGATCAGGCTGACGTAGACTTCCCTCGCCTTCCCCTTCAACAAGGTCCCCAAGCGAATAGCCCACGAGTCCTGGTTCCACTCTTGCGCCTTGGCGAATCGCTCGAACTGACACAGGTAAGTCTCGAGATCGTCCTTGTCCTCGAAGAAAGGTAACCTGAGCTTAACCGTCTCGAACTCGGGTTGACGATTCCTGCGGTTGGCGGCGCCTTGCAACGTCAGCTGCGCCATCGCTAGTTCGTGCGCCATCTCCCTCTCCCTCAGCTCTATCTCCCTCTCCCTCCGGTCTGCGTCTTTCTCCCTCGCCGCTTGGTCCATCGCGTAGTCCAACGCGGCCTGACCTCTCAATCCTTCGCGCTTGGCGAGCCTCAGGATCCTCTCCACCGGCGTCTCGTCCGCCAACAGCCCTGTCCTCGGCGTCGATGCCTCCTCGACCTTGTATATCGAACGATAGGGGTTGGTCTCTAACGTCTTCAGCCTCGTCGCGTCACTCAGGCGATCCTGGTCCCCGTAGAAGTCAGCGCCCGTCGACATCCCGCCTGTCGCACCAAATCCCGTCGGAAAAGGGTTACTCACCGCGTGTCTGGTTCCGAACGTCGACAACTCGTCGTCCGCTAACCCCCGACGCGATGACATCGTGGAGAAAGGTATCTGACCTGATGACGTGACCGGCGATCTCCGTTGCTCGACCGCAGAGGGTATAACAAGATCTCAACATGAAACAATACCAGATCTGCTCCTTACCTGCACTTAAAGATGCATTAGGGTAGACGACTGAATCATCAGTGCTGTCAGGGTTGGAAGATTTAATAATTTAATGATTTAGCGAATTAAAGTTTTGGTTAAAGAAAATTTAATGCGTTAATGTTTGTAAAAAGTTAAACAAAAATTCAATGAATTACAAAATAAAAGTAACGATTATCGTTTATTTCGTTAAAAAAATTTCGTTACTTCAGTTTGATTTTCCGCCATGAACAACAGGCGCCTATGCGCGAAGCCGGTTTGACCCAGTTGCAGCCAGTTTGAGGCGGTTTGGATTAGCCTATGTAGACATTGCCGCTAGCCTACCTTACATATTAAATTTTGAGATCATGAAAAGAAGATGGCTTCCTGCAGTGATTCGAGTGATGAAAGTTTGCCACAATTTTTTTAAGTGTTTATGGAATACTACGACTTTGTTGGAGGAAAGTCAGCCGAGACGCTCATTTTAAAATTTAAATTCTTTTTATTCTAGCTGCTGTATTTGAATGCTTAGCTTAATTTCTTTGTCTCGTTGGAGTGCGTGGGTTAAATTGTTTGGAAGGGGTGTGAATGAGTGTTGCAAGGACAGATTAGAAAAAAAATAGTCTAATATCTCTATTCTTGTTATTAATAAAAAATCAAATCAAATCACATTATTTATTCTTGATTTTTTTTCCAGTGTCTTCATAGATTACATGGGTTCTAACACAAGTTGTATGTAATTTTTTTAAACTGCATTCCACTTTTTGTTTTGGTCTGAGCTGAGCAATAAATAATCATTCATGTATTTAACGCAAATTTATTTCTTGTAAAAAAAATTACAGAAAATTTATTTGTTTGATTTTCAAAAAAAAAATATTTATTTAACGTTTTACTCAAATTAAAGAAAATTTATTTGTTTAAAGAAAAAAAGTAAAGACTATCAACCTGTTACGTTGAAACGCGAACGATAGTATGTCTGAAGCGTGCACGATAGATCTAATCGTTTCGATTTGCAAAGTATTCAATGATGGAGTTTATTTACCTTTGATTTGAGTTTGCGTTGTGGTTAGAGGAAGCTTTGTATAACGTTGATAATTTTGGTTGGTCGATATTATTGGAGAATTCTCTAGACTTGCGTGTTTACTGTCAATAGAAACCTCCCGATAAATGTAGAAGTTTGAGAACGTTCCCGGAAGGAGAAGAAATATGTATGACGCAAGACAGTGATGACGAAGTTAGAAGCGATTGGTTAAATTGCGTCATACTCGACTGATCCAGTGTGTTCGGGAGAAGAGAGAGGCTATATATCATGTGCCGCACTGTTGTGTGGGTTGATAGTTGAGAGTGGAAAGTAAAAAGTTGTGTTGTTGTAAAAGTGAAAAGGCGATTGTATGCAGATGTTGATGTGTGCTGAATAAAAGTGGAAAACGTCATACGAAGACTCGGTGACTTCTATGCTGATTGAACGGGTTGCGTGGATAATCGAATCCGAGCTTACACTCATCAGGAGCATTCACGCATTGGGGCTGAATCTACTACTGATTGAAAACACCACCATCGATCGAGTGTAACACAACCCTACCCACAGTTTTGTTTTAAAAGGCGAAGAAACACCACGGTGCTTTGCATGTGATAAATCCTTTTCCGTTCGCCATTTCATGTCTGAATGTGCTGATTTGTTTGATGCAAGAGAAACATATTTTGGTTCAATACCTTTCAAAGACATTTTTAAAGTATGCAATGGTCAACACCTGTTTTAATTTTTACATGATGTTGGTTTGTTTTAGCACATATAAATCATGTCGTCTTGTTTTGTGTTGGATTGAATTGGTAAGACTGATTTTTGTAATTTGCTTGAAGCAAGAGTATTTTTAATACATCAGATTTAAAGAAGATTTTTCAAGAGGTTGCGTGATAAAGTTTGTTTGAATATTTAAGAGTAACAGGCTTGGTTTTTTTAAATTTAATCAATTTTATAATATTTTAAGATAACGCCTCTCTGGTCCTGATTTGGCTCGGAAGAGTCCGATGGACCTAAAGCAATAACCATGTGATGAAATGTAATGTTTAATGAAAACCAAAATGGATTGTACTTGGAGATTTTGTTATTTATTTATCTCAAATTGAAATGTTTTATTTGCATGCCATAAGATGTCACATAGCGAAATAAAAATCGGTAAAAAATTCTAAAACTTTCTTTATTAATTTCTGTAATATACGTAGTATATGCACATCTTTCCCTTTGTCACCCATCTTTTACGTGTGAAGAACAGACTTATCTGTTGTGCTTATTTTTTACTGTAATAATTGAAAAAGAATACATTTATTTTATAACCTGCCACATACAAGGCGTCCTCTACAAGCTGGAACAAAAATTCTTATTACAAAGTAAACGTAGCTGTTTGATCAAAACTAGTTCAGCAACAAAATCACAACAGCCTGCTTGATACTTGGCCAAGAATGTCACAGTACAATTTAACCCCGTTTCGTGGAACATTTTCACTGCGTTGGTGTGATTTGACCATTTCAACTTGTCATGCCAAAACTCTGATATTTGTCCTCGCTGACAAATCTCTCCAGATTCCTCCTTGATAAAAGCAGGCAACAATTCACCATTCTGTGTTCAATAACAATAAACAACCCTTTTCCTTTTTATTTTCCTCTCACAAAGACACAGACTGAGTTATCCTGGTTTTAAACTGAATCTAATAATCTACAATACAACCAATTCCAAAGAATTATTTATCAATACAACAGTCATCATACTGCTCTCAAAACTGTATGGGTGTTCAAGAATAGGGACTTCATTTGACACTCCCTCCCCCCACCTACCCCCTCTCCGCGTGAGTGAGGGGTTCTGTATTAATATTATCCCCAATTTCTGGAAATGTAGTGCTTTAAATTCCCACTGTCGCTGTCTTTCTCCTTTGTTCTTTCTCATTCCTATTAGTTCTAGCAATCTACTATACTATCTTCTTCGCTAGACCAGTCACTTACCTGTTTTCTTGAAAGCTCTTCCGGGACAAAACTCATTTGTGTGTGAGATCTGTTGGATCAGCTCGGTAATATTGGACGCTTTCTGCCAAATGGTCTTTGGGGCTTCCTATGATATTATTATTTGGCAATGTAGGCATTTTATATGTACACGTTTTGTTGATTTTTAGCATCATAACCAGATCGTTTACATCATGGTCAAGACACTCTTCAGATCAAGCATCAACATTGGCAGGACACGCACTTTTCCAGGAGCAGACATCAGAAGTGACCACGATCTCGTGATGATGTCCTTCCGACTCCACTGGAAGAGAATAAACACAGCAAAGTGCACCAGACTGATGTTCGACCGGGACAAACTGCAAGACCCGGAGGTGGCAGAAATATTTCAAGCCACAAATGGAGAAACACCGTAACCACCACCTGTGACAGATGCCGCCACTGAGATCCATGGCAAGCACCGCCCAAAAAAGAAGCCGTGGATCACACCTGAACTTTTGGACGTCTGTGATTAACGAAGAGAGATGAACAAGAAAAAAAAACTCACAGTGAGCTGATGCCTACCGAAAAATCAACAATGACATGCGCACAGCAAAGGAGAACTGGATAGAAGATCAATGCCAAGAAATAGACAAAAGTCTGAACAAGAACAACAGCAAGAAGGCCTACCAGACTGTGAAGTGGCTGACAAGTGTTAAACAGTCCAAGGTCTCCACGATCCGAAGCATGTCTGGCATATGTCATACATAAGAACAAGAAGTCTTTGATAGATGGACAGAGTACTGCTCTGACCTTTACAACCACAAACCAAACGGAGACCTATCAGTTCTAGCATGTCCAGAGAACAGAGAAGAAGAAGAAATCCTCCCAATTTTCCGAGAAGTTGAGGCAGCAGTGCAATCGCTGAAGAAAGAACAGTCAGCTGGACAACATATCCGCGGAATTGCTTCAAGCAGGAGGAGAAGCGATGATTGACGCCCGTTATTTGTAACAAGATCTGGCAGAGTGGGGAGTGGCCTATACCATGGACCCAGTCGCTTGTCATCACTCTTATTATTAAGGCGCTGCAGCTAATGAGTCATTAATTACGAACACATTTCTAGCATACACCCATCGTCTGTTATTCTTACTAGAAACACAGTAAATATGACCTTCTCTCTCTCTCTTTGTCTCTTTGAATATCTGAATTTCTGAATATATCTTCTTCTTTCTTCTTCTTTGTTGTAGGCAGCCAACTTCAACATGTTGAAGAAACTTGCTGCACAAGGTGCATGCTGCGTGTGTTCTTGTCACCGGCACTCACCCATCTATGACATGAGCGTCAGTATCTTTAAAGTCCGTTATGATGGGATGTATGCGACGCAGACTAGACCTCGGTTTATACTCTCATCCGAAGGAGTAGGAAACGGGCTTAAAGTGTCTTTCCCGAGGACACAACACAATGCTCCGGCCTGGGCTCGAACCCGGGACCTTCAGATCCGCAAGTCAACGGTCTAGCCACTCGGCCACCCTGCCTCCTTCGCGTGTAATAACATTAATCAGCACAACATATGTTGGGCCTAATATTAGTTGATGAGGAGAAGAAACACAACAACGTACGATACTTTGTGTGCAATTATTTAAACGTTGTTCCAGGTGAAGTGTGCTAACTAACCAGCCATCATGAAGGTCGGCGTCGTGCTGACGTCAGCCATCCTTGTGACGTTTGCTTACGTCATTTCCGCTACCTCATCCACTTTGGAGACGACAGGAGGTAGCTCATTGTACAGTTCCGAGGATTACCCTTTTGGAGACCCGCGACGCTGCATAGAGATCGCCAGAAAGAACCACTTCGAAATGAAGGTAAGAATATACAGTTCTCCCACTCATGCCACGGCCGGACCTAATTTTTTTAAGGGGGAAATGTTTCTTTCAAGGATGCAATCTGGTGCTATCTGAACCTTGAATAAAAGGGGATGTAACAAAAGTGACTAAAAACTGCAATGTTTTAATTTAAAAACACTAAATAAATACATTAGAAAAACAAATAATCGGGAACCCCCTTAGCAACTTTTATGAAAAGCAGTGAATAATTTTTGGGTTGGAGGGAAGCGTGGGGAGGGGGAGGAATGGGGTCCGGCACTGGGGCTGACAGGCATTACACATGCGAAAGATAAACTGAGAAAAGTTGTTAATTGCAACTGATAAAACATTTGGAAGACATTATTCGTAGCTTAAAAAAATTTCATTCATTACTATAATTTAATAATGGTGATAATGATAATAGTCAAGTGTTTTATTGATCTCAATGATAATAAGGAAAAAGGGTTATGAAATGGATGAGGAACCTTAATAAATGACGCAACACAAAACAAAACCTACAGTACTCACAGTTTTTGCGCTCTTTTGATGCATACCACAAACATATCAGAAGCTGGCAACTTCTACACCCATATTAATGTTCCGTTTCCAAGCATTACATTACATTACATGGTTATTGCTTTAGGTCAAGCGGACTCTTCCGAACCAAATCAGGACCACAAAATCAAGACCACAACTTCGCTGAAAGAGGACTGACCCCTGATACGCATAAGAGATCTGCCGAAACAACCCTAGTGGTAACACTCAATGCACTCCACCAGCTAGTCACTTTACAATAAAGACATCCCACGCAGGGGACGACTGAGGCTTCACCCCAACTTATCGAACCCCCGTTTACAAAAACGAAAAAGAATACAAACATCATTATAAAATATCAAAAAAAAAACCATACATATAAAATGCGTACATTGCCAAATAATAACATCATAGGAAGCCCCAGTGACCACCTGGCAGAAAGTGTCCAATATTCCCAAGCTGATCGCACACAAATGAGGAGTTTTGTCCCAGAAGAGTTTTAAAAAAGGTAGGTGACTGGTCTAGAGAAGAAGAAGATAGTATAGTAGATTGATAGAACAGAGTAGGAATGAAAAAGAACAAAGGAGAAAGACAGCGACAGTGGGAATTTAAAACACTAAATTTCCAGAAAGTGGGGATACTATTTATACTGTGTTACGTTGGAGACGCGTGCGATGGTGGGCTTATGTGTGAAACGCGTGCGATAGTAGGCTTGATGCGCGCGATTGATGCGATCGTTTTGTTTTGCAAAGCATACAGTAACAGAGTGTATTTATCTTTGATTTGATTTTGCGTTGATATTAGAAGAAGCTTTGTATAACGTTGATAACTTTAGTTGGTCGATATTATTTGATAATTTTCTAGAGCTAGTTGTTTACTATCGATCGAAGCGTATGGATAATTCTAGTGGTAACTATAGAAGCTTCTATCCCAAATAAGGTTGTATGACGTGAGACAGTGATGACAAAGCTTGTTCTGATTGGTTGTGGTGTGTCACGTTGGGGGGTATTCTCGCCTGTTCTGGAGTAGAGAGAGACTATATAAGTGCCGCACATGTTCAAAATAAGAGAGAGTTGAAAGTAGATAGAGCTGTTGTGTTAGGATTGAGAAAGTTGTAAAAAGTGGAAAGTTGATAGTCGAGAATTGTAAAGTGAAAAGCGATAGAACGATTGTATGCAGTTGTTGATGTATGCTGAATAAAAGTGGAAAACTTCAAACGACGACTCCTGCCTTGTTGATGATTGAACGGGTTGCGTGGATAAACGAATCTGAGTTACACCTATCAGGATTTCAAGCATCGGGGCTGAATCAACTACTGATAAACATCAACATCGAGTGTAACATACTGAAACCCCCGGCATCCCCACGGGGGACGGTTTCCAAGCAAAATACGCAGACACAAGGGCTTATGGTAAGACATAGATCTAGACGTCTTATTTACGTCAAGAGATCGTCTGTTTTCAATGCCATCCTTGTTCGATACTTTCTGGCAAAGACATTTACCACTTGTAGCACATCGACTGGCTTGTCTCTGGATGTGCATCAGTGCTAGCCCATTTAGTCGACCTTGACCAATGGAGGAAGGTACACATGTCTTCAGAGTTTTTAGTCTGGAAATCGTTCTTTCACATTCTGCCGTGGTGCACAGCAGTTTTTAGCTTGATGTGGATGTTTGGAAACATGTCACTGTCACATGCCTTCAATGCTGCTGTGGTCGTTCGTAGTGTTTGAGAGTTGGAATTGTGCCATTTGTTCACCCAGCGATTCCAATCAGCAGGGATGTCATGGCTGCTAGGTATATCGGTCTGCCACAGTTTAACCAGGTCTGCGACGCCTGCTGGAACAGTTTTGAATCCAGGGTGCGCTGACTTCAGTAAAACTGACGGCACTAAGATCAGCCCGTTTGCTGAAACTTCAGCTTTACCCGAATCTTTGCTGCAGAAGAAAATCTACAAAGGGGATAGCCACAGACCGTCGGTAGTACTGCTCTGGTGTGTCAGCAGGTGGGTTGTCTCTCAGGGTCTGCCTGTCAGGGGGACTTCGGGGACAACTCTAGCATCTGCAGCAAAGTCTGTGACTTGTCTAAACCAGTCCTCAAATGTGGCATCCATGCAAATTTCGCAAGCCCTGCAAACAGGAGATCACATTCCGTATCTCCTGATACGCACTTGTGATGTCATTCTCTTATGCAAATGCACGGTGGGACACGTAATGTATGCCAAGCCATTCTTTGCAGTTACCAACGCCAGAATGAAACTGCAGCTTTGAAGGCTTGACGATCGAGTTAAAGTGTCTGCTGAGGCAGTGGCATATACTGCTGTGCATTTCATGGAACGTGTCCAGTGCCGTCAGCCGCTCCATCCACCTTGTTCTACACAGATCTACCAGCTTCTTCTTTTTTGTGTCATTTGAATTGCTGCTCAAGACCAAGCAAAATAGGATACGCATAAAATTAAACACTAGCTTCTAATATTCTTTGTTTGACTGTTTGTTGATTTTGTTTCTTTGTTTCTGACTATTTGTCTTTTGTTCTTTCTTCTTACACACACACACACACACACACACACACACACACACACACACACACACATATACTTGCGCAGACACCGTTATTTGGACTTTCCTCTATCGCCACATACGTTCTGTGGACAATGGGTCGTGCTACGACCCCGTTTTTAAGTACTTTAAAGTGTTCTAACCCTAACCATAACCCTAACCCTAACACTAGCCCTAACCTCAGCCCTAACCCTAGGCTAACCCTTACCCTAACCCTAACCCTCACGGATCATTAAATGGACGTCCCAACAAGGAGGTCTGTCCAAAGAACGTATGCAAACTTGCACTAAGTTGTCCCAATAACGCCGTGTAAACATCCTCACACACACACACACACACACACACACACACACACACACACACACACACACACACACATTTTTTGAATGCTCCTGGGCCCCCATAGCAAGTCCGGCCCTGCATGCACATCGCTACGCACATGCATGCCTACTCACACACGCACATATAGACGTGCGCGCGCGCGCACACACACACACACACACACACACACACACATACTTGTATTGATGGCTAAATGGGGTACTTTTAGAATGTAGGAGTCGGAAAGCACTTTTTTGACGGAAAGAACGCAAATTTCTTCTAGAAATGTAAGAATCTAAGTCAAAATTGGCTCTTTCCGTCAAAAAAGTTGACCTAGTTCGTCTCCTAGGAGCGACGAAATAGGTCGATTTTTGCTTCAAAGTTTTCCGAAAATTGGCTGGATTTTCTCCGTCCCGGATAGAGCACTCCTGTGTACTTAAAACACTCTCATGCACTACAACTGCACTCCCTTGCACTAAAAGAGCACTCCCGTGCACTTAGAACAAAATGGGTTCATGAAACAAAATGAGGTCACAGCAAATAAACCCACTTTGTATTCAAAAAGACGGTTGTGGAACCCATTGTGTCCTCTTTACAGGTTCACACTCATCCACCACACACACACAGACACATACTCAAAGACACACACGGACACAGAGACAGACACACACATGCACAGACACACACACCTTTTTTTCTTTTATCTCGACTTCAAGTAAACTTTGTTTGCTTGTTTGTTTTTCATGTCTTTTTCATCGGGCTAAGACCCAAAAAAATTAATGAATTCATTAATTTAAAATAATAATAATAATAATAATAATAATAATAATAATAATAATAATAATAATAATAATAATAATAAATCATTATCATCACCATCATCATCATAATAAATAAATAAATTAAAAACAATTATCAAACACTATCTGTTCAAGAAACTGACCAATTGGAGAATCAACACACGTTTTTGTTATCGTAATACGAACACTAAACCTAAAATTGCCCATAGCGATGGTTGACTAATAATAGAGGAAAATTTAATACACCCACAGGCGGACCACAGCCACACATTACATCAAAGAATCTGTAATTATTATTATTATTGTTAATGAAATAGGTACCTCGACTTCAGCAGCAAACAAGCAACACATTGATATGCTTTGTTGCTTTATTCTGTCTTAGAACTAAGTATGTTTATTTTGCATACACTCGTGGATGCGATAGTCGATAGCTATGCCTACCCATTATACTATTCCTTACGTTTCCAAGGTTGCCAGAAGTTTTTGCTCTATAGTATGTGTCACGTGGTGAGTTTTTTGTAAAGCAACTCGCCTACGTCTCATTCCAAGAATAAGTTAAGTATAGACAAAAGGTAATATTGGAAGATAAATAAAACTCGAAACACAATGAAGTAAAATTCCCCTTCCGTTATTATTTACACCAATATGCCTCGATCGAAATTCTGCCGAACTGTTTTCAGTTAAACTGTACAAAATTCCCGAAATATTTTATAAGAACAGTTTTATTTACCACCCAAATCGCTCAATGTTCAGTTTCAATATGTTTCATCATCTGACTGGGATCATCGGAATTACTGCCGGCTTCAGCAATGTTTGTTACCACTTAGCTGTGTGTTGAGGCGAAGTGGTTGTCCCTGCAGAAGATGATGATGAAGGAAGTGGGCTGGGAGTTGTCCGGTCTGCTGCAGTGTTGGCGACGGATGGCTGGCAAGATGGTTGGGTGGGTGGTTGCAGCGGCTCTCCCCTCTGCCCTCCTCAGGCAATGAACCCGGAAATATGCACCATGCAGAAAAAAACATACAGCATCTCGACTCCCATTACTTCACCTAACTAGGCAAAGTTCACACCATCAGAAAAATACATTATTATTGGTAATAAACGACTCTGCGTCCAGCACTGCTGTCTCATCTCACCCCGCAAGGAATATTGGGGATAAACAAACATTTATCTGCATCATCAATGGTAAAGAGAAAAATAATAAATTCTCACCCCAAAAGATTATGTAGTGTTATAAAAGGTATCCAAATGAACACATAATTAATTTTTAATTAACATTTTTTATATAGCGCCCTTTCTAATGAAAGCTCAGAGCGTTTTCCATTCACATATGACACTTCTAAGAACTAAAATGGCTAAGCAATAACAATATAAAACATGGTAAACAAAACATACAAAATTTCATTATGAAAACGCGCGCACACACACACACACACACACACATTTATACAGAGTTCAACACAAATTTATATTGTGGTGCTATCAAAGGAACGTTTGAACAGAGGGGTCTTGAGGCCAGAACGAAAGGCAGCAACTGTTTGGGAAGAATGGAGAGACATGGGAAGGGAGTTCCAGACAGTGGGAGCAGAAAATGAAAATGAGCGTTCACCAAAATAATGATATGTTCACTCGTGGAATGCTGAGACTTTGGGCAGAAGAAGATCGAAGGGTTCTAGATGGTATGTAGGGGTTTACCGTGGTTTTGAAATAAGAAGGGCCGGATGGAGATAGAGCATTGAAGCAGAGGCAAGTAATTTTGTACTCAATTCTTTGTTCGATGGGAAGCCAGTGTAGGGATTTAAGATGAGGAGTTATATGGGCAGATCTTGGAATGCGAAGAATGAGACGGGCGGCATTATTTTGAATCTTTTGAAGTCTTTGCAATAGGTAGTCCGGGCAACCACAGAAGAGAGAGTTACAATAGTCAAGCCGTGAGAGAATGAAAGCTGAGACAAGAGTTTGGGTGGCTTTGGCAGACAGAAAGTGACGGATGCTGTTGATTCGACGGAGATCAAAATTTAGGGTTCGGATTAGAGTTTGAATGCGAGACTGCATAGTCAGGTGAGAGTCAAAAATCACGCCCAAGTTTTTGACAGAATCAGAAAACTGGACAACAGAGTTATCAACAACAAAGGAAGATGGAAGCTGAGATGTTGTCATGCGAGGAGATGAAATAATTATGGCTTCTGTCTTTTCGTCATTAAGTTTCAATTTGTTGAACGTCATCCAGGACACATGTTACACTGATAGTCCAGGCCTACTCTGTTTACACTGACATAGTCTAAACTTGCTTTATTTTATATTGACATCACTTGCCACTGACATGACCCTGCAAATACTGTCCACGGGTTCACAAACACTTTGCTTTGATATTTGAAAACTGTGTATTCTGTTAAGCTATTTTTTGCCACAGAAATAATTCCAGTATCACTTCCAACAGCACTGACACTCCGTTATTTATGCCTAAATAACGAGCTTATTAAACAATAATTCCCAGACATAGAAGTTCGCTACCCTAGCGAAACCACCAACGTATTAATTACTACGTCCTTCTACTCTAGTAGATGGCAAAGAAGTGACAATTCTTATTGCGCTTGCGAATACTATCGCTCACCTCTCTTCAAAACTCGCACTCTGCACTGACTACACGGATAAAAAACATATCCTAAAGCAGCCATGC
This sequence comes from Oncomelania hupensis, assembly GCA_036898135.1. Lineage (NCBI taxonomy): Eukaryota > Metazoa > Mollusca > Gastropoda > Littorinimorpha > Pomatiopsidae > Oncomelania > Oncomelania hupensis. The sequence continues at coordinate 23,420,445 of CM072514.1, forward strand.
TAGGCCATACTCTACAATTACAATGTAGCATCCTAGCAAAATCATTCTGTTTATTGGTGACACTCATAGCAAACAAACGCATGTATATTAGATCAGTATAATTTATTTTCCAGACTTTTTACATCGTATATTACTTGTCATTTTATACGTGATAATATGTCAAGTTTCACATTGTTCGCCTCGTATTTTCCTATGTTATATACTAAGCCTATACTTTCCATTCACAGACCTATAATGTTTCACATTATTTTTTTTAGTCCTGCCGTAGGCTAATATTGCTATATACTTTTCGTCAAAGTCAATGTATCGTGAACAATTTCAGCGATTCGATGTGCTGCCGGGATTCGGCTGGGACAACCTGCGGAACCAGAACGAAGGTCAAGTGGTCAGTTTCAACTACTCGCTGTGCCGGACGACGGACGATGGCCGCTTTCTCCTCCCTGATTCTGTCAGTGCCGTCCCCATCAAGACCAGTCGCGTCCAGACCTTCGCTGAACTCCTGACTCATTGGTCTGTAAGTGGAATCCAATCCAATATAAACACAATCCAGTCCAACGCAATGTCCGGTGCAGTCCAGTCCAATCCAATCTGATGCAATGTCCATTTGTGTAAGGCAACAATAGTGCCCAGGCCACGCCGACATGGCATATTCTGATCTTATTTGTCCCCAAACCTTACAAGGAAAAGTGTGAGCAGTACAAGGCATGAAAGACAAGCTCTTTTGCTAGAACCACACGTAAGGAACTGGGCCTTACTGCTGTCTAAATAGATGTGTATTGAGCTGCTGCTGTTGCTAACAATGAATATGATGGCTTGCCTTGTCCACGAGCCAGAAACCAATGGCGCCTGACAGGTGTGGGTTTGAATCAGCATCTCGGCGTTATGTTTCTCCGAATATTATTTATTTTCGACTCGGGCAACGTCTCGGGGGTTTTCTCCGGGTACTCCGGTTTGCTCCCCCAGCAAACATTTCAAAAATTCACAAATAATGTTAGGTAGGTAGGGCTTGGGCGCGCCACTGGCTGCGACTACGCCTTCCCCGGGGGAGGCGGCCCAGAGTTTCCCGATTTAGGGATAATAAACTGCAGCAAAAGCAAAAAATGATGACGACGATTATGTTGCTGTTGCCGTTATTCTGTTTCTCCTGCTGCTGTTGCTGCTGCTAATGATGATGATGATGATGATGATGATGATGATGATGATGATGATGATGATGATGATGATGATGGTGGTGGTGGTTGAGGTGATAATGACGACGACGATGATGATGATGGCGATGGTAGGCTATTAACAGAGGAAATTCTTGCACAGGACTGTTTGCATCGGTACTTTCACTTTTTTAAAGTAATCGAGATTAATTACAACGACGGGAAAAACATTGATGATGATGAAGATGGTCATGATAAGGATGATAATGACGAAGACGACTATGATGACGACGACGTCGATGATGATATGCGCAGAACTGGACCAGCAGTACGTCTAACTCCATCAACGTGGATGCTGGCTCGACCAATTTGACCATCAGCGGCAAGTTCTCCTCCGAGTTCGAAGACGTCAAGAGCAAGCAGATCGGAGACAGGTCCGTCACGACCAGAGCTCAGCTCAGATACGTCAGGTAATACGTTACTTTCTTTTTCCATTTCTTCATAAATAATTCTTCTAATGTGTCCTTATATTTTATTTCGAAATGGAACTAATATGTCTGTACGGGTAAGAAGAAGTTGACGATTCCAATCTGTGTGCGCAGGTATGGCGTGCAGCTACAGCCCGACACACCCCTGCACCCGGTGTTCAAGCGGCGCGTGCTGGATATCGCGGTAGCCGTGGAGCTGGACTACAAGGACCAGGCTCGCTACCTCTCTCAGCTCCTGGTCAGGGATTTCGGCACACACGTAGTCACCAAGGCTGACGCTGGAGCGGCGCTGGAGCAGGTAGGTATCCCTGATGACACAGCGTTCAAATGTGGTGAAAGGCGCCCAAGGCTTGTTGACTGTAAAGTGACTGTGAACATGGAATTTGTTGTAAATGTAGCTGTATACTCTTTGGTTTGTTGGTTGAACGAATAGAAAGAATGTAAAAAATTGAACTGAGAATTAATTGGTGAAAATGTTCACTCTTACCGAAGCAAAACAACGTTGAAATGTGGCCAAAATGGACACACTTAAACAAGACAGCGTCCCAAATTGAGCACTTAAAGAAACCAAACAACGTTCAAATTGGCCAAAACGGTTCACACCTACTACAAGCAAGATAACGTTAAATGTAGCCAAAATTGTCGCAATTAAGTACTGAAACAAAACAAAGATAAATTCTTCACAACAGTGTGATTTTAAAGAAGATTACAGATCACAACAACTTTTAGAGAACTTCTTTTAATTGTGTTTGTTTCTTTATGAATATTATTTTGTCATAATAATTATATTTTGCAATTTCTTCAAAACGATTTATTTAATCGTTCTTATATAGCGCTTTTCCAGCTCAAGAGCTGCTCAAGGCGCTGGCCGATACAGGATCTAACTCAAGCCGCCCGAGACGCCCACCCGCAGCCTTTGGGTGCATGGTCTGACGCCCGGACAACTGAGCACAATCCTGGGCAGCCAGGGATGGGGGAGAAGGACCTAGGTGCATGCTGGGTGTGTTCTTGTCACCGGCACTCACCCGTCTAGGACATGAGCGTCAGGATCTTTAAAGTCCGTTATGATGGAATGTATGCGACACAGACTAGACCTCGGTTTATACTCTCATCCGAAGGAGTAGGAAAACAGGAGTAAAGTGTCTTTCCCAGGGACACAACACAATGGCCCGGGGCTCGAACCCGGGACTTTCCGATCCGCAAGCCGAAGCACTACCATTAGACCACAGTGCCTCCCTGTCACAAACAACGATAATAAAGTTGTCGTGTCTTGTCTTGTCTTATCTTATATCATCTTGCTCAACAGGTGGATCATATTAGCGAGGATTGGGTTAGCACCAACGAAAAACACAAGAGTGACATCCTAGCTTCTGCCTCCCTGTCCTTGTTCAGCGCTTTCCATATGGACGCCTCTTCCGAAACCAAAACTGACAAACAGTACGTTCCTATAAAAATGACAATTGTTCTGAATGGTGGACAGCTGGAGTAGTAACATGTTACATTCATATGAACCTACCAATAAAGAACCTTTTTTATTCAAAGAATCTGTATTCATCTACGTATATTTCATGCAGTTTTGCAGTTTAATCGACATGTTTGTTTTTTTTCCTCATTTACAGTCATTTTTTCTTTCGCCCGTTTAACTAGTTTATTATGTTTTCATCTTATTTTAATCAATTGTACTGTACCGGTGTATCTTGTTGTTCTCTTTTACGTTATATGCCTGTTCGTCTAGTTAACGCTGTTTATTTGTTCTAAGGTTCGCTGAAACCTACCAGAAAATGAGGACGTCATCCAACATTATGACCAAGGGAGGACCACTGTTCAAACCCATCAACTTCACCTCCGACATGTGGGTTTCCGAAGTAGACAGGTAACCCACGTCCGATGTTTTGTCCTGTCTTCAGTCATTGTGTTATTGTGTAGTTATTCAATGTGTTGTTTTGTATTTAGTCAGTGTTGTGTTGTACTTTTGTGTTGTATTGCATTTAGTCACTGTGTTGTTTTGTATAAAGCCAGTGTTTAAGTATTTAATACCTGAAAAAGGTCTACAAACAGGGCCGGACCTGCTATAGGGGTCCAGCTTCCCCCTCCTCCATCCCTTCCATCCTTCCCCTATCCTCATAAAAAACGGTGTGTGTGTGTGTGGGTGTGTGTGTGTGTGTGTGTGTGTGTGTGTGTGTGTAAGAAGAAAGAACGAAAGACAGATAGTCAGAAACAAACAAACAAATAAACAAACAAAATCAACAAACGAACAAACAAAGAAGCTAGTGTTTAATTTTATGCGTATCCTATTTTGCGGTCTCTGTAGTCGACTAGCTTATAGTAATAGTACGTATACTATGTTAGGCCTACCGAGATTTTGCGAAAGACGCTGGCTGACCCGCTGTGACGTAATCTCACTTCCAAATTTGGAAGCTTTTTTGCGCCGAAATTTTGACAATATGCCAAACAGGAAAGCGCTAAAACCTGTTGACGCAGCAGGTACAAATCGTCTGCAATCGTTTTGGCAAAAGTCAGGTAAATAAATAATTACTACTTTTCTTTTGTATACAGAATGAGCTCAGCATGTATTAACAATGAGAAAGTACACTGACTAGATCCAAAATGGCTATACTGGATCAATGATATGACATAGCCTAAATAACGCGTTAAAACGACATTAAACTTGAAGAAATAAAAGAAAAGAAAACATTTTGAACAAGATTATCTCAAACACGAGCGCCCAAGCACAACTGATTCTGTTTATCTTCATCGCTATACTTTGACTGTGCATAAGCTGTCTGTGGTTAATATTGCATGATTTTTTCATTACAGGTGGCAGTCGGACTTGCACCAGTCTGAATGTGTCACCCACCTCTGCTACACCAGAGCCTGAGGGTTCTACATACCAGGAAAAAGAACGTTTTACAACCACTACTTTGCATTTCGTAGGTAAGTTGCAGGGGCGGATCAGTTAGTTTTTGGGGGAGGGTTTCCAAAACTCTATTAAAGGGACTTACTCAGTAAATGTTATCAGAGATGAGAATCCTAAATTAACAAAAAGGAGGAAAAATTCCAAAGTCTGTCGAGTGGCGAAGCCACGGGATGCTAGGTGGGTCCGGGGGCATGCTCCCCCGGAAAATTTGTTGAAAAGATGGTTAAAATCTATGCATTCTGAGCCTTATTTTATGGGGTCAGATCAGTTGTTTTTGTGGTACTAAAATGCTGTTGTTAGCTCTCCACAGTTCAACACATAGGCCTAATGAATTTATTTCAAACATCAGTTAAGCCTTTAATTAAACAAACATTCCTTTTGACTGCAGACAAGAATGGTTTAAATACCAATGACAAGACAAGGCTTTACCAATGCACATAATTACTGTCCAAAACAGAGTTGTACATTTATACAATAATAGAATCAGTATGAAGCCTCACTGACTCTTACGGTCACACCAAACAATAAAATCATAAATACCTCGATTGACTGTTCAAACAAGGTTTACAATTTCAAGATAATGTCTTGGAAAAACCACAACAAGGACAGCAGAAATACGGATGGTTTCAGGCAGTAGTTCCTAAAACAGTTCTGGTGCTATAATCATATATACATTATGAACAACTTCAGCCTTGAAGTCGTAGTCAGGCACTGAAGTCAGGCTGAAGTTTACAATTACGTCATGCACTAGGATTACAGTTCTTTGTGTATACAACATTCTTACGTTTTTTTTTAAAAGAATTGTTAAAACTGGCAGGTACCAACATGCTATACAGTCTGCACACACACAATTATTGAATGAACTATGTACACATGTATTTTATAACTGAAGCCGTTCTTGCTTTCTTGGCTGGTGGCTTTTGACTTCTAATCTCACTTCCCTTCCTCACCAACACCTGAAGTCGGGCAGTCAGAGCTTTCTTATGAGCCAGTCTGGCTTGTTTCTCTGCCTCTGCATTCAACGCCACATTTCTGTCGATCTTTTTGTCCTTCAAACGAATTAAGACTGTTGTGTTCAACTGTTCTTCTAACCACTTAAAAAAGTTCCACTTGTTTTTTACACCACTGTAGATGTGGGTAGCAAGAGCCTTTTCTCCAGGATTTAGTTTTCGAAGCATTTTACAAGTCGCGCTTTGTTCTAGACAATGGCTGATCAACCACGTGATGTTTTGGCTGTTCCATCGTTCGCACTACAACTCAGCGCATGAGAAAGGGCTTCAAGCGCCTATTTGAGTGACGTCACTGTCAGCGGGAGTGTCTGGGAACAGCCGGAATCTTATGCGCAGAAAAACGGGAGGGCTTTTACTATGACACACGGAAGAAAGAGAAATCGGGTTACCTCGGCTTTTTACGGCAGCTTGGTGGATCGACGAAAACGAAGTGAGAGCGAACCAAATGACAACAATCCGCATGGGGATTACGAGTGGGAATAAGCTGCGAGATCGAAAATCAACAACTCACCCTAGTCATATACACTAAAATTTTCTCACCAGATTTAAACCGATCTCAAAAATGACCCTGGGACCTTCCGAAAGAGCGGATTTCCGCTAAAAGGCGGAAGATTCTCATCTAATGATGGGCAAGAAACGCTTCAGATCAAGCATCAACGTTGGCAGGACACGCACTTTTCCAGGAGCAGACATCGGAAGTGACCACAATCTTGTGATGATGTCTTTCCGGCTTCACTTGAAGAGAGTAAAAACAGCAAAGTGCACTAGACTGAAGTTCGACCTGGACAAACTGCAAGACCCGGAGGTGACAGAAATATTTCAGGCCACAATTGGAGGGAAATTTGCACCACTGCTCATTTTAAGAGCTGGTGAAGTAGATGTCAACACCATGACCACCACCTTCAACTTAGCTGTGACAGATTCCGCCACGGAGATCCTTGGAAAGCACCGGTCATAGAAGAAGCTGTGGATCACCCCTGAACTTTTGGACCTGTGTGATAAACGAAGAGAGATGAAAAAGAAAAGGAACACCTGACAGGGTGCTGATGCCTACCGAAAAATCAACAATGACATCCGAAAAGGCATGCGCACAGCAAAGGAGAACTGGATAGAAGCTCAATGCCAGGAAATAGATAACAGTCTGAACAAGAACAACAGCAAGAAGGCCTACCAGACTGTGAAGCCACTGACAAGTGTTAAACAGCCCAAGGTCTCCACGATCCAAAGCAAGTGGCTTATGCAGACCTGACTACCTTCCGTTTTTGGCGGAAGATTCTTCCGAATTTTAATGCTTTTTTCCGCCCTTCCGCCTCTGACAACTTTTTTCCGCTGAAGAAATCGAAAATCTTCTGCATTCCAATCTAGTCTTGAATCCGTAAGAGAGATCGTTTGTTTTTTTTTACAGAAGGGAGATAACCACTGTGCTGCACTCTTCTGTACTGAAGAACACAAAAGAAGTCTTTCTTTCTCAAACATGGCGACGAAGCGCGTGGTTCCCGTTCATGAAACGGACGACGAAGAAACCATTCACGTTGACAAAGATGAGAGTGAGACCGTAAAAAAAAAGAAGAAATATGAAATTATGAGAATTCTTCAGTGATGACTGCCTGTGTGTACAAAGAATGAAACTTACTGTTGGATAAAAAAAATGTTTAAAAAAGTTGTAATGTTATCAGTTATGTTCAAGGATCTTTGTACAAGTGCGAGAGGCATATTCAGCGACAATTTTTTCTTCTGCTTTTGTGCTGGATTCTTCCGCTTTTTCCGGAGTGTTCTTCTGTCAAGGCAAAAAGGAGGTAGGCAGGTCTGCTTATGCCTTACAGAAGAACAAGAAGTCTTGGACAGATGGACAGAGTACTGCTCTGACCTTTACAACCACAAACCAAACGGAGACCCATCAGATCTAGCATGTCCAGAGAACAGAGAAGAAGAAGAAATCCTCCCAATTCTCCGAGAAGAAGTTGAGGCAGCAGTGCAATCGCTGAAGAAGGGGAAGTCAGCGGGAGTGGACAACATGCCCGCGGAACTGCTTCAAGCAGGAGGAGAAGCGATGATCGACGCACTCATTATTATGTGTAACAAGATGTGGCAGAGCGGGGAGTGGCCTACACCATGGACCCAGTCGCTTGTCATCACTCTTCCCAAAAAAGGTAACCTTCAGGAATGTGAAAATTACCGCACCATCAGCCTCATCAGCCATCCCAGCAAGGTCCTCCTGAAATATAATACTCAACAGGTTGAAACCCCAAGCTGAACAAATCATAGCCGAAGAGCAAGCAGGATTTAGGGCAGGGCGAAGTACCACTGAAAAGATTTTCAACCTCAGAATAATCTGCGAGAAATACCTACAGCACCAACATCTATATCATGTGTTCGTAGACATCAAAAAGGCGTTTGACCGAGTCTGGCATGCAGCTCTGTGGGCAACCATGAGAGTGTACAACATCAGCCCTAAAATTGTTGAAGTCATCAAAAGCCTGTATGACAAGGCTGCCAGGGCAGTCCTCCACAACAGCGCCATCGGAAACTGGTTCAGAACAACAATCGGTGTGCGTCAGGGATGCCTACTCTCTACAACACTCTTCAACATCTTCCTAGAGCGCATCATGTCAGATGCCCTTGCAGACCACGAAGGCACAGTCAGCATAGGGGGAAGAGCAATCTCCAACCTTCGTTTTGCGGATGACATTGATGGATTGGCTGGAGAGGAACAAGAACTTGAACGGCTGGTACAGAGGCTTGAAACCACCTCGATCCAGAGCCTATGGAATGGAAATAAGTGCAGAGAAGACCAAAATGATGACCAACTACACCCATGGCACCAACACGGACATCGAAGTCCAAGGTCATTCCCTCAACACAGTGCATAGCTTCAAATATTTAGGAGCCATTGTATCAGACAATGGGTCCCGACAGGAAGTCTTCTCCAGGATCGCACAAACAACTGCTGCCCTGGCGAGGTTGAAGCCAATTTGGAAAGACAGGACCATCAGTCTGCATTCCAAGGTAAGGCTGCTGCGCTCCCTTGTCATCTCCATCTTCCTATATGCTTGCGAAACATGGACCCTCACAGCAGATCTCCAACGAAGAATACAAAGCATGGAGATGAGGTGCTTCAGAAGACTTCTGGGCATTTCCTATACCCAGAACATCACCAACGACGAAGTCCGACAGACCATCACACAAGCCATTCGACAACACGATGACCTGCTCACAGTGGTGAAAAAACGGAAACTCCGATGGTATGGCCATTTCTCCAGATCATCAGGTCTTGCAAAGACCATCCTGCAAGGCACAGTGCAAGGAGGTAGAAGAAGAGGGAGACCGAAAAAGAGGTGGGATGACAACATTCGAGACTGACTGGTTTGACACTGAGCGAAACAATCAGGGTTGCTGAGGACAGGGAAAGATGGAGTACGTTGGTTAAACGATCATCTGTGGTGCCCCGACGACCTCCGAGTTATGGGATTGGATATGATAGGATAGGATATGTTATTTACTTGTAAGATTAAATTATCAAAATAATAATTACCTCCTTTGCTCCCAAAATATGTACTGAGCTTTGCCACACCTTTCGAATCGGAGGGCTTCAACGACGGCGTTCACGGCAGTTTGAAGCGCTGGCGCGAGTCGGAATAAGCAAGCAAAGGGACGGAACTTTGACTATTTGTTTTTTTGCTAAAACGTCAACGTAAGCCAGGGTTGCCCACATTATGACTTTTTGAGCATGCGAGGTACTTTTAAAATGACCAAGCCAAAATGATCTACCTACCACCAAAATGCAAAACATATATATAGTCATATAATAGGCTGACGTCAATTTTTTTTTTACTGCTAGCGATCTACTCAGTCACACTGCCTTCACGATGGACCGGTCGATCGCGATCGACGTATTGGGCACTCCTGTCGTAATCCATTATAGTATCCATTAGGAATATCGTTTTCTTTCTTTTCATTTCTTCCGCTCGTGGCACCCCCCCCCCCCCCTTCATCACCCCACCCCCCTTAAAAAAAATAAAAAAATAAATAAATAAAATAAAATAAATAAATAAATAAATAAATAGAATGTTGCCGAAGATGGGAAATATCAGCTTTGCACGAAAGACTGAAGTTTTTTAGGGAGAAGATTGCGAGGGCTTGCATATTGTGGGAAAGGTCAAATACTCGTACCCAAAAAATTAAAATGTAAAAAAAATAATAAAAATAAAAAATAAAATAACTAAATAAAGAAATAAATATATTTTATATATATACATATATAATTTATTTATTAATTTATTTATTTTAAGTTTAGTTTTTTTTTTATTTTAATTTTTATAATTTTATATATATATATATATATTAAAGTGTTTTTATTCCGTTTTTTTTTTTTTTTTTTTTTGGGGGGGGGGGGGGTCCCGGAAACCCTGGAAAACCCCCCCCCCCCCCCCCCCTCGTCCGTCCGAGTTGTATCATGATCTTGTCTTGTCTCTTTTTTGTATTTTGTCCCTTTACTCTGAACAATTGGAACAATCTATTCTACTTCCTAATATGTCTTCTGCTTCTTCCCCTCCTACTGACCACCTACACCCGCACCCTACTTTTTCTCGCCACCCCCTCCATTCGTTATTATATTCGCCGAATTATCAGTAGAAATTGAATTATTGTTAGCTTTTGTTTGTTTTTTCTGTTCAAAAATTTAGCATGATCTATTTATGTTCTCAGTCCACAGTCACTACAGTGTCACACACACACACACACACACACACACACACACACACACACACACACACACACACACAACAGTCCCTGAATATTCTTTGTACAGGCCACAGTCCTACTGCCAGTAGTGTGCCTAGGCCCTGCACGCCAGACACTCCTTCACGTCTGACTGCTCTCAGCCGTCTACTTCAGCTGCTCCTCAGAAAACTTCCACTGCTACTAGACAAACTACAACGGAGTCTAAATGTAAGTAGTTGTTATCTCCATTCATTGAGTTATTCAATAATTAGTTTTTTAAAATGTACTTCAAACTTTTGTTCAAAGTATTAAAGACAACGCCAACAACAACAACGAAGAAGAAGAAGAAGAAGAAGAAGAAGAAGAAGAAGAAACAGACTGAAGAATGTTTAGGTTAATTTGTAGATTATTAAGCCAAGTCTAGTTCTGACTCTAGCATTATTACTAATTGTTTGTTTAGGGGGGGGGGGGGGGGGGGGTTGCATGTTAATTTTTCAGACAGCTCACTTCATGGAACCCGGCCGGACTTTGAAAAGTGTGTTGGTGATGAGATACTGACAACGACAAGTTCTCTCTCCTCACTGAACATTGGACCCGTTCTCCGAAGGGGTCCAATGTTCAGTGAGGAGAGAGAGACCCCTTCGGAGAACTATCAGTTTCCTATTACGACACAGTCAGGAAATTCACGACATTGCCAAGGCAGGTGGTTGAAAGCCTATCCATGGCTAATAATAATATATAGCGCTTTTTCCCAATGAACAATATTAGTTCAAAGCGCAGTACTCATGCATTCATTCTAAACATCCAGCTTCATACAAAATAAAATCAGACACTTGCTAACGAATAAGAGACGAGGGAGGGAGGGAGGAGGTGAGAGCTAAGGATGGGTGATGGGGTGGGTGGTGGCGGTGGTCTGAATCAAAACAAAAATCAAAACAAATCTAATAGAGGAATAACGACGATGATGGTGGGAGTCAAGATCAGAAACATTTAAGGAAGAGATGAGTTTTCAAGTTGGATTTGAAAGTAGCTATGTTTGGAGAGCTGCTAAGAGAAAGGAGAAGAGAGTTCCAAGTTGAAGGGCCAAGCACTGAGAAAGATCGACAATCAGCATATGAGAGTTTGTAGCGGGGTATGTGAAGTATGAGGGTGTCAGAGGAAGAACGAAGATTTCTAGAAGGCTTATAGAATTGATTGTTCTGGGTGAGGTAGAAAGGGGCTAAACCATGGACGCACTTGTAACAGAAAATAGCGATTTTGTTGATAATTCTGTGAGACACTGGAAACCAGTAGAGTGAATGTAGAAGGGGAGTGATATGATCAGATTTTTTTTTTTTTGGGGGGGGGGGGGAGAGAACCATACGTGTAGCTGAGTTCTGAACACGTTGGAACAGATAAATAGAAGAAGAAGGAAGTCCAGCCAGGAGAGACTTACAGTAGTCTGAGCATGACAAAACAAGAGAGGAAATGAGTTTGACAGTAGCGTCAGTGGTCAGATATTTGCGGACAAAGCCTATTCTACGGACATGAAAGTTGCATGTTTGACAGGTTTTGCGGATGAATTCTGACATGGAGAGGGTGTTGTCGAGAACGACACCAAGATTTTTGACAGAAGATGACATAGGAAGAGTGGTCTGGCCAAGAGTGACAGTGTTTACAGAGGAAGAAGACAGGTTGTGTTTGGTACCTGTGAACATAACTTCAGTTTTGTTTGCATTGAGTTGGAGCTTGTTGACTGTCATCCAGTTAGAAATGTCTTCAAAGCATTCCGAAGTTTTGGTCAGAATGGATGGAAGGTTTTGAGGAGTGTGATCGATAGTGTCAAAAGCGGCTGAGAGATCGAGAAGGGTCAACAAAGAGATTTTACCAGAGTCAGTGGCAGAGAGGAGGTCATTCACGATGTGAAGAAGAACCGATTCAGTGGAGTGGTCATGACGATAGGCAGACTGGAATGGGCAGAACAAGTTGTTGGAAGACAGATGATGGTTGAACTGTTTCAGGACAATCTTCTCAAGAAGTTTGGATAGGAAAGGAAGATTAGAGACAAGGCGGTAGTTTTTGAAATCTTCTGGGTCGAGGTTTGATTTTTTCAGAAGTGGCCGCACGATGGCGGACTTGAAACAGGCCGGAACAGAACCGGATTGCAAAGAAGGATTGACTATGTTCGTGATGGCAGGAAGGAGGTGGGTGATACATTCTTTGAAAAGAGAGGTAGGGATGGGATCAAGCTCGCGCGTCTTGAACGACATGGTGCTGAGGATCTCAGCAACCTCGGGCTCAAAGACAGATTGAAAAGAGAGAAATGGTACGCCAGTGAAATGTGGATCAGGAGGACAAGGCTGACAGGGAGTGTCTTCGAGAATTTTGCAAATCGTTGCGATTTTTTAGGTAAAGACGTCTGAAAAAAGAGGGCAGTTGTGGTAGTGGAATTTTGGATGGAAAAGGGGAAGTGTGGGTGTTCCCCAGAAGTTTGTTCATAGTGGAAAACAGTTATTTGGAGGAAGCAAAGGTTTCTATCTTATTTTTATAGTAGAGTATTTTGGCTGCAGAGTAATGCTTGTGCTTCTGATAGTTCTGTTTGTGGACTGTGAATCTGGAAGACCGCCACCTGCGCTCGGCCCTACGCCGCTCCCGTTTAGCCATGCCGATCTCGGGAGAAAACCACGGCGGAGATGGACGGTCAGAGATGAAGCAGGAGCGTGTTTGTTAAGAAGATGGCTGAGAGTAGCGTTAAAGAAAGAAGCAGGTTCAGAATCAGGAGGTGCAGATTCTAGTTGGCTAGCTTATTCTCCTGCAGAAGATGGTTTGTATTGCAAAAACGGCGCGTTCTTTACCACTTCAGGAAGCATCCCTACCGGACAGTTTGTGACTTGTGCCTTCAAACACTGGAAGAAAGCGCTAGAAAAGTTTAAAGAACATTCTGCTTGTAAATATCACCAAGGTGCACTGGAACGGAGTAAAAAAATTCTTCAAACAGTGAGTAAGCTGACAACAAGCGTGATCAGTTTGCTTGATACTCAAGCTGCGGAAAGGGTTGAATTCAACCGCAAGATTCTTGCAAGCGTTGCAGAGACTCTTCTGTTTTGTTCTGTTCTGGACGGCAGGGGTTTGCACTGAGGGGCTCCAGAGATGACGGGGTATTAGAAAAAGAGAACAAGAGCAACTTCAACACACTGCTTGAATTTTGCATCAAGGCAGGGAACGAATGTCTCGGCGAACATTTAAAGACATGCGACCCTCGTACTACCTACGTCTCGAAGACCACCCAAAATCGAATAATTGACATCATTGCTGATGACGGGGTATTAGAAAAAGAGAACGCGAGCAACTTCAACACATTGCTTGAATTTCGCATCAAGGCAGGGGATGAATGTCTCGGCGAACATTTAAAGCAAGACCCTCGTACTACTCAAAGACCACCAAAAATCGAATAATTGAGATCGTTGCTGATCAAATCACAGCGAATCTGCTTGCTGAAGTCCGCGAAGCAAAGTATGTCACGTGACGCTGACGTAAGTCAGAATCCCGCGAACATTGTTAGTTCTTACAACCCGAGCACACCCCACCCACACACTAAATAAGAACACAAACACCAGTGGTAAATTAACGAAACAACTCTTTTATTCCCCAAACGTACTAACTACCCACCCGTCCCTCTAACAGCACACACTTCCCTCACTCATACTCACAAGCATACACAACATATTTAACAATAAACAAATGATATTTACAAATGCAATGATGAATTGAAAATAAACAAACTGATTTATGAAAACTTGTTTCTATATTCGCTCTGTTCAAAAACTCTAGAAAAATATGCGCATATTAAAACCTTTCTTTTTATACTTCCATAAGCTATTACTCAAAGTCGTTTAAGTTTTTTTTTTCCAGATTTCCTTTTCAAACCGAAATGAAACACTCCTTGGTGTAGACCTTCCTGTAGACGATACGGAATTACCACCCCTGAAGACACAGCAACGCATAGGCGGCCCGTACACGGTCCTCAGTACAGGGGGAAGGTAACTCGGCTGGGTGGCTCCTGCGTAGCTGACCAGACCTCTCAGCGTCCAACCCAAGTCGGACCGGAACCAGAATCAGTTCAACCTCAGCCGCTCAGATTGTCTCGGCAGATGTTCAAAACAATCGTCATCATCATCAGCATCAGCATCAACATCAACGTCAGCATCAACATCAGCATCAGTGCACTGAAAATACAGTCAGATATCCTAACATTTGCCAACACGATTATATTTGCCAAAACTGTCACCATCGTGTTGTCTTCACTGTTTTCCGCGCACAAACGTCATCATGAATAAAATCGTAACACTAAAACTGTCTCAATGTCTATGTTTTCATTGTTCATACGTGTTCCGATTCATGATTATTAAATGTCCTTCATCGTACACAATCTTAACTATACTCTCTCTAAATTGTTCACTTTTGCCTTCAACTCTGAGATACTCCAGCACAAATCTTTACTATTCACATCATGCCTTATGAAAATACATAAAAGATGAAATTCAACAATTGTTTAGATTCTAACCACAATCAAACCTTTAATGATATAGCAATGAAAATACTTCCATTCAATTTATATTTCATTTTAAATGCAGTCATTCCTCTACTAAAATACTTATTAAATTTCCTTTTAAAAAATACTGATAATATACTGACAAATTATCTCCCTTGCGAAAATAATGAAGGCAAGGTATATGTACAGAATAATTATCTCCCTTCGTTTAACAAAACGATTATACTGTATTCAATGATTTATTTACAATTAAATAAATGATAATAAGAAGAAAAATCCATCATAAAATAACAGAATAAAATTCCCCCTATGAACGTATTTACCCCAGAACAATGACCTAACATAATGTTGAAAAATATTACATTCAACAGGCTTACCTATTTACACACTCATACACCAGAGAATGCAGCACGCCACTAAAGAAAAACATGAGTATTTACCTCCACTGGTGATAAGACCTCAACTGGCACGTAAACAACACAAGACAAGACAACACAAGTTGAGGCGTCCTTCAGTCTCCGCCGCACTCCTCCGGGCCACAGGGCATCCAAGTCAGGGTTACTGAAAATGGCTTTGCAGGGGATCCAATAGAGTTTCCACTACTGCTTACTAAGGATATCAAACACATAGATATACGCCTAGTCCTACCCACAGTGCGGACATCCGTCTTCTCTGACGCTTTCTGACTGACTGACCTCTATCACTTCAGTACAATACCCGTTGTAACCTTCTAGAATAGTGAACAAGCTCAGCAAACGGTCTGCCAGGCCTAAGCCGGTTCTCTCTCTCTATATCATTTATGCGTACACTCTTGCTCGGAATTGACAGCTAAACGAACAGTAGCAACTAACTTACGAAAAGCACGAGTTTATGTACAGTTGAAAAAAATGTATGGTAGCCGGCGCGTGACACACCTCCCCCCCAGATCAAACACCCGGGTTTGATTATCTTCTGGCTACCTGACTATTTTTCTTTTACTCCCTTCAAGTGATGTACATTCTGTCTAAATGTTCCTGCTAAGAAAATCGGCTGGTACATTTTCCTTTCCTGGGATATTCTCTATTCGGATGGAGAACGGTTGTAACTGTAGCGCCCATCTCATTAGCCTACTGCTAGTGGTTTTCGCCTGCTGTAAATACTGCAGCGGTCTGTGATCGGTTTGTACCACAAAGGTTCTGCCATAAAGATACTGTCTAAACTTCTGAACACCCCAAACTATGGCTAGGCATTCCTTTTCTATGGTAGAGTAATTACGCTCCGCTTTTGACAGTTTCTTACTGGCGCATGCGATCGGTTGCAAACCACTCCCATGTCTTGACATAACATCGCTCCTACACCTCCCTCTGACGCATCTGTCTGCAGGACGAACGGACGATCAAAGTCGGGCAACGAGCACACAGGACCCGAACACAACCTAGCCTTCAGCGTTTCGAAAGCTGTCTCACACGCATCGGACCACGTCACTGACCCTGCTTTACCCCCTTTTGTCAAGTCTGTCAATGGAGCGGCTATGGCTGCAAAGTTTGGGACAAACTTCCTATAATAGCCCACCAACCCCAAAAATGACCTAACCTGCCTTTTTGTTTGCTGTCTCGGCGCATCCTTGATGCGTTGCATCTTGTCTTCCTCAGGACTGATCTGACCGTTCCCTACAGTGTGCCCAAGATACTCTAGCTGTTTGAAACCTAGGTAACATTTCGTAGGTCTGGCTGCCAACTGAACCTCTCTCAACCTACAGAAGATCATAGCTATGCACTGTAGATGGCGCTTCTTAGTCTCAGACGCTATCATGACGTCATCCATGAAGTTACTCACTTCTGACAAATGCAATGGTTCCAGGAGCTTCCTCATCATTCTCGAAAAGATTGCCCCTGCTGTTTTCAGTCCAAATGGCATCACGTTCCACTGGAATTGGCCTGCTGGTGTGGTAAATGCTGTTTTCGCTTTGTCACTTTCAAGCATAGGTACTTGCCAATATCCTTTTGCTAAATCCAGCTTGCTAAGATATTTTGCCTTTGCTAGACGTGAAAACAAATACTCGATGTCTGGCATCGGCTCGGCATCGAATATGACTTTCTGATTCAGCTTCCTGAAATCCACACAAAACCTGATAGTCCCATCCTTCTTTCTGACCAGTACGATCGGCGAGCTGTATGGCGAATTTGCTCTCTCTATTACCCCCATTTCCATCATGGTTTCGACTTCAGTCTTAACGACTTCCAGCTGTGAATGAGGTAATGGATACTGTTTCGTCCTAACAGGTATTTCATCCACCAGGCGAATTTCGCACGTGTCCAGGCTGGTTCTTAACGGAAAATCTGTGAGAATATCACTGTACTGACTAGCCAAAGTTCTCAGCTCGAGATGGATCTCGGGACAGTTGGGATCTAAGTGTATGTCTGCCGGACCCTCGGACGCTTTTAACGGGACTGTTGGTACATCCCCCCTCAGCACTGAAATCTCTTCCTCTTCATCCTCATCCCTTTCCTCCACTACCACTGTGGACAACGCAACTCGTTCCTGGAATTTCTTAAGCAGATTGGCATGATAGAGCTTAGTCTTGCTGCCCACACGTATGCGATAATCACACTGGCCCACACGTTCTATCACCTCAAATGGTCCCTGCCACGACATCTCCAGTTTGTTGTGCTTTACGGGTAGCAATAACAACACCCTGTCGCCTGCTATGAAACAACGCTGCTTAGCCTTTCTGTCAAAATGTTGTTTCTGCTTCTTCGATGCTGCTTTCAGATTGTCCCGGGCTAACCTGCACGTTTCCTCGATGCGATTCCGTAGATCTACAACATACTGGCTAGCATCTCGTATGTTTTCTTCCATCTGCTCCTTAGTCCACAGATCTCGCAGCACGGACATCGGTCCCCGGACTGTCTTCCCATACAACAATTCGAACGGCGAGAAACCTGTTGATTCTTGGGGTACTTCCCTGTATGCAAACAGGAGTGCGGGAATATACCTATCCCAGCTCTTTGGTTTTTCTGACGCTAATTTCTTTAACATGGCCACCAAAGTACCATTGAATCTCTCTACTAGTCCATTCGACTGCGGATGATATGGTGTTGTACAATGGCCCTGAATACAGAGTAGCCTGTTGACTTCCTTCATAACCTGAGAAGTGAACTGTGACCCTTGGTCTGTGAGTACCTCCCTCGGGATACCTACTCTGGACCAGATCTCCCAAAGTGCTTCGGCCACCCTTTCCGCATCTATCCCCTTCAAAGGAACGGCATCGGGATACCTCGTAGCATAGTCCACTGTCACCAAAATGAACCGGTTTCCCCTGTCGGACGCTGGTGTGATGGGGCCCACTATATCCACTGCTACTCTTTGGAATGGTTCTTCTACCAACGGTAAGTGCTGCATAGGAACTCGGGGCACCCTTCCCCTCGGCACTACCCTCTGACACTGCTCACATGACTCGCAGTACCGTCTGACTTGACTGCACAAACCGGGCCAATAAAAGGTCCCCCATATCCTCTCTCGGGTCTTCTTCCCTCCCAAATGTCCTCCCATCGGCGGATCATGCGCTAGTCTGACTACCGTCTCTCTCAGCTGCTTTGGTACTACCAACTGTGACATCTGACTTCCACCTTTTGCGTACATTCGGTAGAGAATACCCTTCTTTCTACAGAACTCTACCAGTCCCTTTCCTGAGGTGATGGCCCTACCTTCATCCGCCAGCTTACGTGCTCTGGCCAAAGTCTCGTCTTGGGTTTGCCACTCTATCAATTGAGAAGGTGTCACATCAAGTTCGACCTGCTTGCTCAACTTCAAAGGACCCTCCCCCTTCTTTTCTCTCTTTGCCTGCGCTCTAGTCTGGACAGCTGCTGCCATGGCGCACTCACTAGCGTCTACGGTCACTGGGCTACGTTGTCCGTCAGCGAAAGTCACCCAATTACCAAGTATAACGTCTGGTCCCATGTGCTCAACCACTATGAGTTCGATTTTCCCCCTTACAAACGGCGAATCTAACTCAACCCAAGCAGTAGGATACTTAGCCGATTTGCTGTGGTCTACGGGATTGACGTCAACATGCCTCCCTGATAACTGTTCTGGCTGCACCCACTTCGCTGCAATCGCGCCCATGTCTGCACCTGTATCTCGCATAATGCGGACTTCTCTCCCTTGGGCTAATCCCTTACTCCAGGGGTCAAAAGGTACTATGGTTTTCACCCCTACAGTTACCGGCCCTGTCATCGTGATTGACGTTTCGGGAGCTATTGTCACTTGGTTGACGGCTACTTTATTCTGACAATTCCGGGCTACATGTCCTGGTTTGTGACACTTGAAACACAGCCGTTCTTCCGGCTTCTTCCCCGAACTAGACTGTTCCCCTCTGGTTTCTACCTTGGTTCCTGTACCTCTGTTAGGTTGTTTATCCCTTTTGAACTTGAAAGGACCCCCCATAGGTGGACGGGTAACTGCCCTCTTAGCATCGAGATGGAGCTGTGCCAGCTCTGCTGCTTCCTCCCCATTCTTCGGGGCGTTTTTCCCTAACAGTCATCTCCAATTCCGGGTTCATGACCCCATACAGTTGCTCGGCCAGAAACATGTCTAACACTACTGCAACGTCTTCGATGTTTTTGTCAGCTAAAGCGAACCAGCGCGTTACTGCGGTCCTTAGCCTAACATACAGCTGAGGGAAAGTTTCTGCAGGTTCTTTCTTAGCCTCTCGAAACTGACGGCGGTAGTACTCGGCATCTCGCCTAAACCTCTTAAGCAACGCCCCCCTTACCACCTCGAAATCCTTGCTCTGCTCAACAGTTAACCTGAGATAGGTGTCACGGGCCTCTCCCTGTAACAATGGAGCTAAACGTACCCCCCACACCTCCTTCGGCCAACCTTGCGTCACGGCTACCCTTTCGTACATCTGTAGGTAGGCTTCGACATCCTCTTTGTCGTCTAGCGGCTTCATCTTTAATGAAAAGGACTTACTCGCCTCTGACGCTTTCCTATCCGCTTCGGATTTCTTCTCTGACGCAGCTATCTGATACTTCAGCCTTCGCTCGGCGGCTGCTAATTCCTCCTGACGAGCTTCCCGTTCTGCGGCCAGTCTACGATCTGCAGCTGCTAACTCCTCCTGACGAGCTTCTCGTTCTGCGGCCAGTTTACGCTCTGCAGCTTCCCTCTCTGCAGCTATTCTACGTTCGGCCACTGCTAATTCATCCCGACGAGCTTCCCGTTCTGCAGCTAACCTACGTTCCAAGAGACGCTCAGCAACCTCCTGCTCTCCCTTACGCCTGACCTCGGCTATCACAAACTGCGCTAATGCTGCACCAGTGAGGCCTAAACTCTCCCCTAACTGTTTGATGTGCTCATGCGGGCTTACCCTAGTTCCTAACCCCTCCTTAATTTCCGGGTTATCACCAAGAGTCAGACCTGTCGCACCAGGGGTATGAGTAAGCGTACTCACTGTGGTTTTCTTCCCTGATGGGGTAGCCAAAATGGCTCCTTCCTCGCCTTGGGGCTCGTCCCCCGGTTCGCTTCCCGCGGACTCAGCGCTGGGCCCCGCGGTGGCGCCACGCCCCGTCCGAGTTGGTCGTCCCTCCCGCTTTGGCGGCATCCCTGACACGAATGCCCGACGACCCGGCGGTGACGACGGTTCCCGTCAGGACACCTGCCCAACAAAAAAAACAAAAAACGATTAGGACTAGACAACGAATGATAACTAGACAGACAACGACAAGAGCCAGAGGGTTCCTACCACCTGGTACCTAAATGGCAGGAGGCAAACACTCACGCCCCCCTCCGTTCACGCGTGCCGCACTCTCCGGCCGTGGCCCTCAGTGCAACACACTCCCACTCCCGCCAACCGCCCGCTAGAACACATTCGTACACAAACACGTACACACACGACCACTTGTACACACAACTACACAAATCCCACTACTCTACCTAATTACCTAAACAGTTACCTCCCCCTAATCCTATTCAATCCCACCGCTGCCACCAATTAATGTCACGTGACGCTGACGTAAGTCAGAATCCCGCGAACATTGTTAGTTCTTACAACCCGAGCACACCCCACCCACACACTAAATAAGAACACAAACACCAGTGGTAAATTAACGAAACAACTCTTTTATTCCCCAAACGTACTAACTACCCACCCGTCCCTCTAACAGCACACACTTCCCTCACTCATACTCACAAGCATACACAACATATTTAACAATAAACAAATGATATTTACAAATGCAATGATGAATTGAAAATAAACAAACTGATTTATGAAAACTTGTTTCTATATTCGCTCTGTTCAAAAACTCTAGAAAAATATGCGCATATAAGGCCTTTCTTTTTATACTTCCATAAGCTATTACTCAAAGTCGTTTAAGGTTTTTTTTTCCAGATTTCCTTTTCAAACCGAAATGAAACACTCCTTGGTGTAGACCTTCCTGTAGACGATACGGAATTACCACCCCTGAAGACACAGCAACGCATAGGCGGCCCGTACACGGTCCTCAGTACAGGGGGAAGGTAACTCGGCTGGGTGGCTCCTGCGTAGCTGACCAGACCTCTCAGCGTCCAACCCAAGTCGGACCGGAACCAGAATCAGTTCAACCTCAGCCGCTCAGATTGTCTCGGCAGATGTTCAAAAAAATCGTCATCATCATCAGCATCAGCATCAACATCAACGTCAGCATCAACATCAGCATCAGTGCACTGAAAATACAGTCAGATATCCTAACATTTGCCAACACGATTATATTTGCCAAAACTGTCACCATCGTGTTGTCTTCACTGTTTTCCGCGCACAAACGTCATCATGAATAAAATCGTAACACTAAAACTGTCTCAATGTCTATGTTTTCATTGTTCATACGTGTTCCGATTCATGATTATTAAATGTCCTTCATCGTACACAATCTTAACTATACTCTCTCTAAATTGTTCACTTTTGCCTTCAACTCTGAGATACTCCAGCACAAATCTTTACTATTCACATCATGCCTTATGAAAATACATAAAAGATGAAATTCAACAATTGTTTAGATTCTAACCACAATCAAACCTTTAATGATATAGCAATGAAAATACTTCCATTCAATTTATATTTCATTTTAAATGCAGTCATTCCTCTACTAAAATACTTATTAAATTTCCTTTTAAAAAATACTGATAATATACTGACAAATTATCTCCCTTGCGAAAATAATGAAGGCAAGGTATATGTACAGAATAATTATCTCCCTTCGTTTAACAAAACGATTATACTGTATTCAATGATTTATTTACAATTAAATAAATGATAATAAGAAGAAAAATCCATCATAAAATAACAGAATAAAATTCCCCCTATGAACGTATTTACCCCAGAACAATGACCTAACATAATGTTGAAAAATATTACATTCAACAGGCTTACCTATTTACACACTCATACACCAGAGAATGCAGCACGCCACTAAAGAAAAACATGAGTATTTACCTCCACTGGTGATAAGACCTCAACTGGCACGTAAACAACACAAGACAAGACAACACAAGTTGAGGCGTCCTTCAGTCTCCGCCGCACTCCTCCGGGCCACAGGGCATCCAAGTCAGGGTTACTGAAAATGGCTTTGCAGGGGATCCAATAGAGTTTCCACTACTGCTTACTAAGGATATCAAACACATAGATATACGCCTAGTCCTACCCACAGTGCGGACATCCGTCTTCTCTGACGCTTTCTGACTGACTGACCTCTATCACTTCAGTACAATACCCGTTGTAACCTTCTAGAATAGTGAACAAGCTCAGCAAACGGTCTGCCAGGCCTAAGCCGGTTCTCTCTCTCTATATCATTTATGCGTACACTCTTGCTCGGAATTGACAGCTAAACGAACAGTAGCAACTAACTTACGAAAAGCACGAGTTTATGTACAGTTGAAAAAAATGTATGGTAGCCGGCGCGTGACAAAGTACTTCACTGTTCTTTTGGATGAAGTCACTGATGTCGGCAACTGGGAGCAGTTGTCCATCGTCTTAAGGTTTGTGGATTCTGACTATCGCGTCAGGGAAGAATTCTTGTGTTTTGTTCTCTGTCACAAGATAACAGGGGAAGCAATCGCAAACAACATACTCCAGTGTCTAGACAATTGGGGTCTCACAGTATCTCAGAGGACAAGGGTATGATGGCGGGCAGATTTCATGGGGTGCAGGCCCGCATACGAGAGATCAATGACAAGGCATTGTACGTCCATTGCGCCAGCCACTGCCTGAATCTTTGCGTCATGAAAGCGTGCAGTGTACCACAGATCATGAGCATGTTCAATGACTTGAAGGCAATATCCCTTTTCTTCTCTTCTTCTCCAAAGCGCCAACGGAAACTTGGTTGAGTAGCAATTCAAATGATACAAAAAAGAAGCTGGTAGATCTGTGCAAGGTGGGTGGAGCGGCTGACGGCACTGGACACGTTCCATGAAATACACAGCAGTGTATGCGACTGCCTCAGCCAGATGATGCCTGAAGGACTAGGCAGCTGGGACGCAGACACTTTAGCTCGATCGTCGGGCTTACTCAAGAGCGTTCAAAGCAGCAGTTTCATTGTTGCGCTGGTAAGTGCAAAAATGGCTTGGTATACATTATGTGTCCCACCGTGCAGTTGCAGAAGTAAGATAATGACATCACAAGTGCGTATCAGGTGATACGGAATGTGATCTTTTTGCAGGGCTTGCGAAATTGCATGGATGCCACATTTGAGGACTGGTTTCGACAAACCACAGACTTTACTGCAGATGCTAGAGTTGACCTCGAAGTCCCCGGACAGGTCACCAGGCAGACCCTGAGAGACAACCCACCCGCTTACACACCAGAGCAGTACTACCGACGGTCCGTTGATATCCCCCCACCCAACCCTCCTCCACATGACCTTCACACTAAACTCGTGTCTGACGGGAAAAAGATTGTATTTTTGTGGGCACCAGGTCACATGGGGATACGAGGGAACACGATAGCAGATCAGGCAGCAAAAGAAGCACTAGATCATGATATTTATGCCATCTCAAATTTTTGAGTTTGTTCCTTATTCTGACCTTCACAGCTTGACTAGATTTTACTGTCGAAAAACCTGGCAAGAACGATGGTCCGGTGAAACTAACAACAAACTTTTTAAAATTTTACCAGATCTCTCTGATCCGTTGCCAAACTCCGCTCCCACGCGGAAAGACGGAACTCACACCAGTTCAATGCCTATGTGAGCAGCACTCTTAGGTTCCCCCACATTTTGCTGGCTGCGGGCTATTTATAGCTTGCCTACACCCTCCCTTCCAGTGAAAGGAAAGGAGAGAAGAGCACCGGCAAAGCTATTTATAGCTAGCCTGGCTGAACTAACTTCAAAACCTAAAAGCTTTGGTTGAGTCGGTGTGAACTGTGCTGACCCGACTGCACATTGGATACACTTATGTGACCCACGGTTTTCTCTCAGAGGGGAGGAACCACCTTGGTGTCATGGCTGTGATCAGATATTTTTAGTTCGACATTTTTTTAACTGTGTTCTGCGATTTGATTGAAGAAAGAGAACATATTTTTAATACATCAGATTTAAAGAAGATTTTTAGAGAGCTTGCGTGTGAAAGTTTGTTTGAATATTTAAGAGTGACAGGCTTGTTTTTAAAATTTTGAACCATTTTATAATATTTTAAGATAACGTTTCTCTGGTCCTGATTTGGCTCAGAAGAGTCCCCTGGACCTAAAGCAATAAGTAAGTAATGTAATGTTGCTTGTAGATTTTCTTCTGCTCCAACTTCAGCAAAGATTTGGCCACGCTGAAGTTTCAGCAAACGGGCTGATCTTAGTGCCGTCAGTTTTACTGAAGTCAACGCACCCTAGATTCAAAACTGTTCCAGCAGATCTGGTTAAACTGTGGCAGGCCGATATGCCTAGCGGCCATGACATCCCTGCTCATTGGAATCGCTGGGTGAACAAATGGCACAATTCCAACTCTGAAACACCACAAACGACCACAGCAGCTTTGAATGCATGTGACAGTGACATGTTTCCAACATCCACATCCTGCTAAAACTTTTGTTCACCCTGCCAATCACCACGGTGGAATGTGAAAGAACGATTTCCAGACTAAAAACTCTGAAGACATGTCTACGTTCCTCCATTGGTCAAGATCGATTAAATGGGCTAGCACTGATGCGAATCCACAGAGACAGGCCAGTCGATGTGTAACAAGTGGTAAATATCTTTGCCAGAAAGTATCGAAGAAGGATGTCATTGAAAACAGACGATCTCTTGACGTAAATAAGGTGTCTATCTCTATGTCTAACCATAAGCCCTTGTGTATGCATATTTTGGAACATTAATGTGGGTGTAGAAGTTGCCAGCTTCTGATGTGTTTGTGGTATGCATCAAAAGAGCGCAAAAAATGTGAGTACTGTAGGTTTTGTTTTGTGTTGCGTCATTTATTAAGGTTCCTCATCCATTTCCTAAGCCTTTTTCCTTATTATCATTGAGATCATTAAAACACTTGACTATTATCATTATCACCATTATTAAATTATAGTAATCAATAGTAATGAATTTTAAAAAAATTTTAATCTATGAATAAAGTCTTCCAAATGGTTTATCAGTTGAAATGAACAACTTTTCTCAATTTGTCTTTTGCATGTATAATGCCTGTCAAACCCAGTGCCGGTCCCCCTCCCACACCCCACTCCCCACCCAAAAAAATTATTTACTGCTTTAAAAGTTGCAAAGGGGGTTCAGAATTAATTATTAATTTATTAATTTATTTAGTGTTTGAAAATTAAAACATTGCAGTTTTTTTGTCACTTTTGTTAGATTGATTTGCATCCTTGAAAAAAAACATTTCCGGAGGGGTCTGCCCCCGGACCCACCGTAGAAGACTCGGCGCTTGCTTAACCCAATTACAAGTTTGGACACCCTCCCCCCCCCTTCCTCCCCCCTGAAAAAACTTAGGTCCGGCCCTGACAAATACTTGTGCTTTATATTGAGACGTCATGAAGTGATTTGTCACATACTTAATTTAACCTTCATAGGTACCAAATATTATATAACGAAGCATTTTCAACATTTTCGCGGGTAAACTTCTGTGCGCGCGCTTTCTTAGCGAAAGCAAATCAGTGGGACCGATCCATCAATCTGTAATCATATGGAGGGGTGCGGTACGTGAGAGGGTTGGAGGGGGGGGGGGGTATGGGTAAGAGAGCATTGGGAAGGGAAGGGCGTACGCTTTGGGGACAACCCGGTTATTGATTTTAAAGAAAGTTTGCATAATTATAATAAATCTTTCTGACAAATTACTATAGCCTAACGTAATTTTTTTTTTCCTCCAATACGTCCACATGAATCTTTCAAATGTATTTTCTTCTTGTTATTTCCCCCACTGTAAATGCAGTGATTTGGTGGTTCTGGATCGTTCTGGAAATCCGTTGTACTACGTGCTGACGGCCGCTACGCTGCCGGAGCTGCCTGCCTCAACGCTAAACGATGTCTACATGCTGGTAAGCTTCACTTTAGTCTAGGTCTGACGACGAACGTTTTGATTGCAGTCATAGGACATTCATGACTTGAGTCGCTGATTTCGTGAGACTTTCACCGAGTCATCCCAGTCCAGTCAGTTCGCAGCGTGATTTGCGATGATTTTTCACGTTTAGAACATGCCCTAATTGCGACAAACTGATTACTTGTCATTCAGCATGGGAACCAATGAAACGCGTTACTTTGATCACATGATCCTGCGAAAATGGCTGATAATTCTAAGACCGGCCCGCTCAGAACGTTGAGTGTGAAAAATACCTGTAAAGTAATAGAGATGGTACAGTCACATGAATGTTTTGGGGTTAGTCTTTTTCTCTGAACTTAGCAAATTAAATGCTACCGTTAATTGTGATGATGTCCTGGAGAAGATATGCTTATCCTACAAGTGGAGTAAGACTTGCAAATAGATTGGGGCATTAAGCTACCTCTATCAGACATTCTTTACCAAAATTCCAAAGCGATGTGAGAGACTAAATCAAGGTGCTTGGTCACATAAAATTTATATTTGTTCTCGGGTTTTAAAGTATCATTGGCTCACTTTAGGAAATGATTTTGGCTAGTCAAATGACTAGAGTACTCGGTCTCAGAGAAGAAGAGCTAGTAGACACACAACAATACAAATAGAATTACACCAGTCGTATTTATGTGATTTCAACTTTTATATGTTCAACACAAATTCTAACATGGCTTTTAATCAATTGTAATTAATAACTATAACTGTTCAATGTGTTGGGATATTTCTTTAGCAGTTCTTCTTCATCACGTGCTACAAAGTTATATGCTTGGTGGTCTAATATTGTTCCGAGGTTTATTTGACATCAGTTGCAGTTGAGATGGACTTAGCTGCTCAGCGTCTGCGAGTGCTTGAGTCCGGTGGTCACTCTGAGGGAGTCTGGTCACTCTCAGGATGATCGGGCGAGTCTTGTAGCTATGGGGCCGGACGTGGCGAGGTAGAATCTAGGTTGATCTCCTTCTTTTCCACGGGAGCAGTCGTCATGCGTTGACTCCACAAACCGTCCCAGAGCTGAACTGTAAAATCCAGAACTCTGGCTACAATATTCTATTCAGATATATTGGTATTTGGTGCCCTCTGCAAGCATTCTATAGCATCAGACACTTACCAAGTTTCCCATAAGCACACTACGATCTGAATATTAAGGCTAAGAGATATCAAACAAAATACACAACATTGTCAAAAACAATAATCGGCTTCCGTAAATACATATAACATAAACATACTAATACATGGCAATCAATATAATACATAAACATACAAGTATTAGAAAACTACTAGTGTCAACTTACTTCTACTCTCTGGGAATCGTGAAACCGTTTCTAGTCTATCACTTTCTTGTTGATTACTGAGGTTTTATGTTCACTTCAGTTTGCTCCTTCGACCCTCGTGGTTCCACACTTCGCATTCGACTGACTGCTTAATGCTGGGTCTACGGGGATATGCAGGGGTCTCTACGTCATCTCCGATCAATCTCTCTCTCACTCTCGCGCATACGTGAATCTTCTTTTGGAAATTTTGCTCTCCTGTCTGTTACGTCTCAACTTCAAGTGTCAGGGAAGGAACGCAGGGTAGATCTACATGTAAGAGAGATACGAGTCGCATGGCTACTTAGTGGTCAAGTAATACCAGTCAGATGTTAGAGTAAGCTAACTTACATTCCTGTTTAGCGAGTGGGAGTGAACGTCTCAAGGAGGTTAATTTAACATCTGCGAACCTTCCCTTTAGAGAGCTGGTAAATTAACGTCAGGTTTGGTTCAATACTATCTGTTTATCTCTAAGCTGAGTTACCACATCTTTGTCGTCAACATTTCTGATATTACATTAATGCAAAAATCCTTCGTCTCTGCTTTTCACACATTTTGATTTTCGGCACAGCAATGGTAATATCTCTTGTGCTTTTGTTTAGGCGCAGTGACTGTGCGCATGTTTACCCAAATCAAACATTTAAGTGTGACTGCTGACGATTCACAGCGTCAATCCTCCCATTCAAATCATGACTCAAACATTCACTGTCACTGTGATTGAAATCAAAACGTTGGTCGTCAGATCTAGGTTTTAGGATTGGACGCCTCTTTCGTGGGCGCCTCGGGCGGCTTGAGTTAGATCCCGTATCAGCCACCGCCTTGAGCAGCTCTGGAGCTGGAAAATCCCTGTATAAGAACGTTCAAATAAATAACCAAATAGATTGGTGTGGGGCCGGGTAGCTCAGTTGGTAGAGCGGTTTACTAGTAACCGAAAGGTACCTGGTTCGAGTCCCGGATTGGCCAAAGCGCAGACCATATTATTTCCCCCTTATTATCAACTGGTTCGCTTGTGTCAGAATAATGTGACCAGTAGTTGTCTATATGCTTCGGTGTCGTGTGACTATAATCTACAGTTACGTTACCAAATAGGCTTACGCACCAGCGACCTATTCCAACGACTAAAGTTCTGCGGGCGTAGTTTTCAGATAACAGGCTACATTGCAATGTATATTTTTAGCTGTACATTTTGTGTCCTCGTGTGCTCACTGGGATTTTGAACTATCATCCGCAGCTATTTTCTTGTTAGATTTAGAATACTTTCACCCCATAAATAAAGAAACATGACTCGTCTATCGCAAATGGGACCCTTTTGCAAACCCATTCAAACCTATGGTGTTTTTTTCAACTGGAAAATTAACTGCCGCTAGTTTTTTTTTGTTACTTAATCATTGTTTAAGGGGTCCAGCGGGCTACAAGGAGCCGAACCAGGACCTCTTGCTGCCACTGACTGTAGTACATCTTGATATGCACAAGAATGTTTAGTGGTTGATTCGATACAAAAATATGTTTTATGTCGCCATTTGTGATCGAGTATTGTAGACCGGAAACTACGAGTTATACTAAATCATTATCCTAGTTACAGAAAATGAATCTGTTGACATTTGAAGGGGGAGTTTACAGAATACTAACTTGAAGATTCGACGTGACCTTACACATTCTTAACCCTCATTGTAAGAAGGAAAACAACAGTCGCAGTCCTTTGACGGCCTGAAATGCCGACATAAAAATAACATGACCCTGAAACACAGGCAGTGTGTGCCTAATCTTTCGGATGAGAGCATAAACCGAGGTTTAGTCTGTGCACACACGCACGCATTGCATCGCCCGAACTTTAAAGACCCTGACGCTCAAGTCCTGGGAAGGGTGAGAGCCGGCTACACACATACTCCCAGCAAGCACTAGGTCCCTACCCACTTTTAACTTTTTCCCCCCTTTCCAGTTGCCCAGGATGGAACTCAGTGATCTGGGTGCTTAAAGGCTGCACGTGGGCGCCTCGGGCGGTTTCAATTAGATCCTGTATCGGCCAGCGCCTTGAGCAGCTCTTGAGCTAGAGAAGTGCTATATAACAACGATAAAATTTAAAAACAAAAAATTTTGGACCTGCTTAATGTGTTGGCTGTTGGTGGGTGGTTGACAGGTGCAAGAGGCGGTGGAGACCTACTACGACTACAACCGCATTCCGGGCTGTCTGGACAAGAACTCTCCCAACTTCTCTCCCGGCGCCAATGTCGACGACAACACCTGCAAGCCGCCCACCACCAACCTGACCTTCGGCGGAATGTTCCAGACCTGCGACAACATCCAGATTTCTAACGGCGATCTGTGCGCCAACCAAGGTCACGAGGTGAGACTCTGAGTTATGCTGGTTGTTTTGTGTGTGCATGTTTAAACATACTCGTGTTCAAAACTACCCAGATTTCAATCCTAGATTACAGAAATAATTTTGTTCCTAATGAATTCTTTTCTAAAACGTTAAGTTCATTTCCCATTTTTTTCGAACTAGTCCAAGATGTAGATATGTTTTTCGGTGGAAGATGTGTTTTCTTTTCTCTGATGACTTCACCCAGGAGTGTTCTTATGCATTGGAAAATCAGTACCTTGATTTCTAGTAAGTCCAGCTGATACCCTGACGAGTTGAGAATACAGCGGAATGGCCTTCTGTAGGCTATCTGTGACACAAGTCCACCAATGCAGACCATTGGCAGAGAAGGGGAGATAAATCTTTCCTATCATTCCCTCATTGCACGGAGGATGGCAACTAATAAGGATTATATAACAAGACGCAGTCAATACAATCCTGTCCCATCTCTGTAGGCGAGGTACCTACTAGGTCTGCTTGTGCACTACACCTACTTCTTGTCCCCGTCGTGTGTATACGTGTCGTAGGCTTACAATGGTTTACTGTGTAAGATTACTACCTACACATGTCTTACTACTACTATTACTACTACTACTACTACCACCATTTTCACCACTACTACTACTACTACTGCTACCACCAACCACTACTACTATCACTACTACTACCACTACTACTACTACTACCACCACTATTACTACTACCACCACTACTTCGACTACTACTACCACTACTTCTACTACCACTACTACTATCACTACTTCTACTACAACTACCACTACTACAACTACCGCTACTACCACTAGCACTACTTCTACTACCACTACTACTATCACTACTTCTACTACAACTACCACTACTACTACTACCACTACTTCTACTACCACTACTACTACTACAACTACCACTACTACTACTACTATCACTACTTCTACTACAACTACCACTACTACAACTACCACTACTAGTACTACCGCTACTACTACTATCACTACTTCTACTACAACTACCACTACTACTACTACCACTACTACTACTACAACTACCACTACTACTACTACTATCACTACTTCTACTACAACTACCACTACTACTACTACCACTACTTCTACTACCACTACTTCTACTACAACTACCACTACTACTACTACCACTACTACCGCTACTACTACTATCACTACTTCTACTACAACTACCACTACTACCACTACTTCTAGTACCACTACTACTACTACAACTACCACTACTACAACTACCACTACTACTACTATCACTACTTCTACTACAACTACCACTACTACAACTACCACTACTACTACTACCACTACTACAAACCACTACTACTTCTACCACTACTACAACCACTACTACTACTACTACTACAAATAATAATAGGCTTAATAAGTAATAGAATTAATAATAATAATGGGTACCATATAAGCGTTTTTCTCCCCAAATTACCAATCGGGGTCAAAGCGCGATGATTTGTGCCAATATACGGCGTAGCTTGGTAGCACAGTTGGTAGGGAGCTGGTTTCCTCGGTCGAAGGTCGCGGGTTGGAACCCCGCATGGGACGAACTTAGTGACTTAGGTACGAGACTTGCCAGGACACTGAGGGTTTTCTCCCTCCCTTCAATACTGGTTTTGGATGCAGTCAATCTAAAACTTTCCAAAATACACAATTACGCGCTCATGTCCTACACCCACTCTCAAATACACAACACACACAGAGCTATCTCTCAAACATGTGGTGTAAAGGCAGAGAGATCGCTATTAGAAGACGGAATGGAAATTCAGTTTTATAATGTTCTGAAAATTTTAATTGACTGCGTCCAATTCCAGTTTTGAAGCCAGCACCCGGATAACACCCTCGGTGAAATAAAAAGTCTCGTTCCTAAGTCACATAGGTTCGTCCCCTCGTGATTCGAGCCCGCGATCTCCGACATAGGAAACCGACGCCTAAACCAGTTGCGTTATGTGGACAGTTTATAAAACGAAGACTATACTTATGCTGTAAAATAATTGCTACTTTTTTTTTTTTGCTTTCGGCGGTCTTCCAAATACGCCTTCTTCAACTAAAATGGTTGTTATCAGGTTGGAGACTGTTTCAGTTCGCACCACCCTGAGTAGAACTCACTACGTGCGACTGCGTTGCGTTTTGCGTTTCCAGCGCCGCCATTGTTACGAAGTTGTATGTGCATTACAGGTGAACCCACTGACTGGCAACTACTCGTGCCCTGCAGGCTACCAGCAGATCCAGCTGCACCAAGGCTCCATGGTGACCAGCCGCCCAGGGCAGTCGTGTCGCAGCTTCTTTCTTTGGGAGGATTGCCGTGACGAAAACTACGCCAGCTCCGCCACCTACAAAACGTACTGGTGCGTCAACACGGGCTCCGTGCCGCAAGACTCCGGATATCTCTTTGGCGGTCTGTACACCTCTCACGTGGCGAACCCCGTCACCCGCGGTCAGTCCTGCCCGCCCACCTTCTTCCCGCTCAGGGTGTTTGCCTTCGGCGATCTGCACGTGTGCATCAGCGACGACTACGAGATGGGCGAGCAGTACTCCGTCCCCTTCGCCGGCTTCATCAGCTGCGACGCCGGCAACCCCTTGGCCGTCGGCGCCACCTCTAATCCAGTGCATGTCAAGGCTGTGAGCGGTGGCGGTAAGGAGGCTCCAGCCCCAAAGTCTCGCGGCACGCTCTGGCTGTTTTTCCGCGACGCGACCGATGAATGGCCCAAGCGCTGCCCTGGCGGCTACAGTCGCCACTTGGCCATGGTGGACCAGGGCTGTCAGATCAACTACTGCGTGATGACCAGATCCATGGCCGGCCCCATCCTGCCACCCATCAGACGCCCGCCTTACATTCCCGCTCCGCCTATGTCGGCTCCGCCCACCGACAACCTGGTGATCTTCGACCTCCAGACCAACACGTGGAAGCGCAACACCGAGGCCACGCCCACCTCATCTTCCTCCACCTCCACCTCCACCTTCAGCCCGGGGGCCGCTGCCGGTATCTCCGTCGGGGTCACGCTGTGCATCGTGGTGATCGCCACGGTGGCGGTGATTTTGTTGCTGCGCTTTCGGGCCAGGAAGGACAACCGGCGCCCGAGGGCCATCCCCCTGTCCGAACAACCCGGCGCATGATCATCCAACCCCATGTCCTGCCCCGCTGCTGGGGACAGCGGACAACAGTAGACGGACTTTTAAAGTCTATCGGCGTCATAATAATCTCCTTAGCAATATTGACTAAAGCGTACAACGTGCAGCAAGTCAAATGCGGTCCTAGTACTACGATCGCTATCATTACACTCCACTTTGAGGAAGGAAAATTAGAGGGTACGTGGGAGAGGGGGTGGAAGGGTGAGGGGTGTGTTAATGGGGATGGGGGATCCTTAGAACTCTGTTGACCACATTTATCATTGTGATGAACATGGCTGATTGAGGATGATATCAAGAAGACTGATGATATTGATGGTGATGATGATGACGATGACGATGAAGACGACGACAATGATGAAATTGATATTGTTAATCGCTGGCAATAATGATGGTATCAGGAGGTGTTGTGTCCCGTGCCCCCAATAACGTAAGATTGTCGGGGCTCCAATCTAATTTACCAGTATAAAAAAAATGATAACGGATTCCTTGCGAGGAAGAGGGGAGGGGGTTTGTACAGATGGGTTGGATGGAGGTGGGGTGGCGATCGGAGGGGGGAAATAGAAAGAAAGGTTAAAATCGGTCATTCCAAAACAAACAAAAACAATAACGACCAACAACAACAACAACCAACAAACAGATAAATCATGGGACAAGGGTGTAATTCTTTGTACGTGTTTGTTACTATTTTTTTAAATCAATTTTATTAAGCTTACATCTTTCATTCCGTGTAAAATAAAATGTCGCGTTCTTAGTTTCTAGCACAGCCTGTTGTTGGGATTTTTTGCGATGTATTTTTTACTTTTATTTTCTATTTTATCACTGACACCTTATATCATCGTGTGCCTTCGCTTCCCATACGGTCACAAAACAGGCGCTGGACGAATAGAATAAACAAACCCATTGTTCTATCATTAAAACAAAAAGTGCTGTTTGTTAATTAAGGCCTGTTGCTTTCCCCTTCTTATTGCAATCTAAATCGCAGTTTTGTGTTTTGTGATCACTTCAGCGAATACAACTGTATTGAACGTGTATGTTTCTGTCACTCGCTTGTTCTTTGTTTATTTGTATTTATTTATCTTTTTGTTAAAATAAAGGTGATGTTAGATTTTAAACTTTCATTAGCTTTTTTACTTCTCGTTGGAGCTTTTTAGCGAATTAGGCTCTTGTAATAATTAAATCTTTTGTAGTTGATGTTGTTGCATGTCTGGCCGGCTGTGTGTATGTGTTTCACTTGTCTAAAATGAAGTTAACCCAAGTGGAAGGCCATACGACTGCAGCCTTTGATACAAAATCATTGAGATTATAATAATAATAAGAAGAAGAAGAAGAAGAAGAAGAAGAAGAAGAAGAAGAAGAAGAAGAAGAAGAAGAAGAAGAAGAAGAAGAAGAAGCGAGCGATATCTCGGACACACACAAAAAAGTGTATGTGTCCAGCCAATATGTCCAAATAATTTACAATAAAAATGTGCACCAATGTTATTTTTTTTATAGGCGATTTGTTTTGTAATTTATATCGGGAAAACTTATAAAATATAATGACTATAGCGATGTATTAAACAATGGGGAATAGTTTTATTTTGGCATATAATTATTATCGTCACAATATGTACAGACCGACTCAGCCGCAAATGTTACAAGTTTACTCTGAGATTTAGGTCAATTTTCTATACTTCCATCATTTCGGAATTGTAATATACCTTTTTTATACGCTTGCATTAAAACGTGTGAATAATGTAATTTGAGGTGTACTGATTTGTTTTGCTTGGCAGCAATCGTGGTACAGCTTTAACATGCGCGCGCGCACTAATGCCCCAAGCACACGTACACGCACACACGCGCGCACTCGCACAAGTACACACATGCACAAAACATATTCGCACGCACAGGCACACACACACACACACACACACACACACACACACACACCTACTTGCAATACATCAGAAATGGGTTCAATTAAGAATGTAGGAATCGGAAAGTCATTTTTTGATGGAAAAGGGTTAGGGCAAGGGTTAGTTGCAGCGCTGCAACTAACCCTTACCTAACCCTTCTCTAGAAAGTTGACCTATTTCGTCTCCTATAGGCGACAAAGTAGGGTAGGTCGAATTTTGCTTCAAACTTTTCCCAAAATTAACTGTATTTTCTCCGTCCCGGATAGTGCACTCCTATGTACTTAAAACACTCTTATGCACTACAACTGCACTCCCATGCACTAAAAGAGCACTCCCGCGCACTTAGAAAAAAGTGGGTTCCTGGAAAAAAGTGGGTTCCGAGCAAATAAACCCATTTGTTACTAGAAAAGACAAGGTCTGCTACCCATTTGTGCGCTTTTGTGCGTTCCCACACACACACACACACACACACACACACACCCACACACACACACACACACCTGTGCGCGCGTAGACTCAAACGGGCACAACAATACATCAAACAACATGAACATAGCTATATATCACATATATTCTACACAGAAGTCACCGGCCAGGTTCAGCAACAACCCCGTGCTGGACCACTATCGATGGAATATCT
Source organism: Oncomelania hupensis (assembly GCA_036898135.1). Taxonomy (NCBI): domain Eukaryota; kingdom Metazoa; phylum Mollusca; class Gastropoda; order Littorinimorpha; family Pomatiopsidae; genus Oncomelania; species Oncomelania hupensis. The sequence continues at coordinate 23,456,142 of CM072514.1, forward strand.
TAGGTATCGGCGAACTGCGCTGGAAAGGCCTAGGTGAAACAACGACCGACAAAGGTCACAAGCTTTATTTCAGCGGTAGAGATGACAGGCATGAACACAGCGTTGGATTCTTGGTCCACAAAGACATTCTAGCCACTGTCATGGGTTGCCGCCCAGTCTCCAGTAGACTCATTACCATCCGATGCTGACTGAGCCTTCGTGATCTGCAAGGGCATCTGACATGATGCGCTCTAGGAAGATGTGAAGGAGTGTTGGAGAGAGTAGTAAGAATCCTTGACGCACACCGATTGTTGTACTGTGTTTGGAGTCTGTGACGGTGGGTCTATTGTTGCTGGGCTCTGCACAATGGAATGCTATTGCCCACTCGTCTTTCGTCGATGGGGATCGCTAGTAAATCTCCCTGTGACTCAACTTAATACATTTATAGGTTTAGCTCGGTCTGTGTTAGGCTGGGGTACAGAGATAGAAAGAAAATGGTAAAAGATCACTGTCGCACTAGATCTCACACGGCTATGAAACATAGGTAGTCCAGCCACTTGTTAACAGTAAATATCACACATTTATTTCCTCTACTCTATACAAGATCTGCTAATCACGATACTAACTTAAAAGTTCAAATATCCATTTGAATGGTTCGCTCCTTTATAATTCTATGCAGCTACTGTTTCTTCATCGGGCTACTCGTGCGTTCTGCCCAACGGGTCAGTCTTCTGGAAAGATGGACTAGTGATGTCCTTTTCTAACAGGTCGAGTGCACTGGTACAAATGTAACTTAGCTCTAGATTCGATGAGCTGTGTTGTGGTTGATTCTTTGATGAGCTGTGTTGTTGTGGATTCTTCTCCTTGTTGACAGGCTGGTGGGCTCTCGTCGCGCAGTGCTTGAGGCTCCAATACAGGCCGAATGTCAGTGAAGACTTTTACTTGTCTTGCTTCTGATGGGGCCCACGATGCCTGCTTCATCTGCAAAATATGAGACGAATTTCTGCAACAACGTGTATACTAGGTGTGTGCAGAGCGTCTCACCGAAGCAGAACTAGCCCTCAGTGATTAGCTCCATATATATATATATATATATATATATATATATATATATATATATATATATATATATATATATATAAGCGACGAACATTCTGTTAAGTCTGTGGTCCACTAGAATCTCCACTCTAATTCCTGTACATATATAAATATAAATCATGACTAACTATACACATAGAGAATAAAAAAATATTAGACATCTTCTCCTGTACAGCCACTGGTCTGCAATAATACATATAGGCTAAACAACAGTGGGTCTGTAGGGACTACGTCATGGCGTCGCAACCGGTCATGTTCGCCACGTGGTCACACAAAGTTTGACTAACAATCACAATTCTAAACATGGCAAATTTCACAAAATAATAATTCAACAATAATATCAATACATCGCGATGAAACAAAAGATAGTTCATTTACCTTTTTGACAATGTCAGGCTGTGGCTAACTAGGTTGAATAGAATTTCACCAGTTCCTGCTTTTAGTCTTCAAGTAGAGAGATCCCTTAGAGCCGAGCTCTTTACTCGATGCACGTTGAACGCAGAATGACCCTCTACCCCTACGGTCAGCAGGAAGCCCAGGAAACTAAAACTACAAGCGGCTCCTTCTACCGGGGGTATAGCGATACTACTGCTATACATGAGCCGGATGATGTCACTACCTAACTGAGCTAGCGTCAGCATACAAATGTGTAGCCCACAGTAGACTTGTGTCGTCTGCTGCAGAGCAACATTACTTTACTAAGGTTACAACTGACTAAGTAAGGCGAGACGCTATAGTGCTGTGTAAATCTGGCCTCTTATCACAGAGTCTTTGTTTAACAAATCATTTTTGTATCAGAATGTTTTAACAGCGATCTAAAAATGCTATGGAGTTTTCAATCACACTTAAGAAAACATGTTTAAAAACTTACTCCTCCTTCTTCTCCACAGCATCATCATCACCATCAAATAAGGTCAGAGTAAATCAGTACCTTAGAAGCCTGGTCTGCTGTCGTTTTCTCCGAGATGGGTTAGTCTCAAACTGGTGGGGATGTCCTCTGCGCTTGCTTGTGGCTATGGCCGCTGCAGCAGCAATGCCAACAGGACCTGCACAACAAACAATCCCCACAAGAAGATCTTATCAGAATTGTACACACTGAAATTAAGAATAGAGACCAATGCTTCTAACAATGCTTCTAAAACTCGACAAGGTCAGCATAAGACATTTTTGTATTCTCAGATTTACCTAAAAATACTTTTAAATTGTTAGGAATCAGAACAAGCCAAATGTCCATCTGCGACTCTTCCTGACCAGCACCCCGACAGAACATGCTGCCGAGTTTCCTATCCCACAAAATGAATTTCAGCACAGTGAAAAATTTTCAGGATCATAGCACAAAGAGCATAATACAACAAGGTCAGAACTACTTTCATAGTAATAGTATACCACTCAGCAGATACTAGTATACACTTAACACACTTTTCTTACAAAAATCATTGATATAGATTACACTTTTAAGCAAGCATACCATACCTTCAAATTTCTTTACAATGACAGTGCTGAATTTAGGGTCCTGAAAAGTGAAGCACTTTTAAATAAAGGAAAAGATCAATGCAAAAATAGTTAATACATTGTAATGTCACTTTGCTAATTTTACTTTCCATTATTTATCATAGGATCTAACCTATAATATTTATTTCAATAAATTTACAAGCAAATTTTGACTGTATGGTTACTTTATTAGGGAGTGAATTTGAAAGTTTAACAATAATTATAATTCATTACTAGCATAATTATCAAAATCTAATTGCGTGGATTATTATTATTGCGTGGATTATATTATAATTATCAAAATCTAATTGCGTGGATTATTATTTATGTGAGGAAGAAAATTGATGCCAAGTAATATAAACTGTAAAAGTAAATGTGCTGTGGTTACAAAATGTACATTATCATTACTGGTACAAAGAATATAATTCAAATAGTAAGTCAGGGGAAAATAGGCCTACCGGAGACCCACCCCCTCTTCTTTTTCCACGTTCCGCTTCGTATAGCGCGATTATCTTGCCGCCATTTTTGTTTTCACAAGGTCGAAACTGTGGTAAATCAGACCTTGATCTTTTTGTATAACCCGGGTATAATTACACTATCTGATCATTTCGTATCAATGAAAAAGGCACGCCGGAAAACTTCCTTATGCTGTCAGTGAGATAGGAGGATTATTAGAATTGGAATAAGAGCCGTTCTAAAGATATTCTATAGCTATAATAGTGGTCGACTCACCATATCCAGAGAGGGCTACCACCACATTAAAATGTCCGCTACAACTGTAACTGTGATAGTGTTTCTGCGAATAAGATGGTCAAACTCCTAACTGTTGTCCTCGTTGCTTGTAGGCTTACATGTAAACTAAATAAGTTCTACAGACAAACGATTTTAAAATACAGAATCGTTTAGTTTAGTTCATTTGTCGCTTAATATGTACTATTATGCTTAGCAATTCTCTGTTTTATTCCATATATTAAGGATGACTCCGATCCGATAAGACCAAAGAAGAGTGCAATCTCATTCATTAATTCATTAAAATAAAATTAAATAAATAAGTCACAGAATAACATGCATACAATAAAATAAAGCGCTGAAAGGTCTCGGCACTTAAGGCAAACCAGTAATTGTAGGCAACTGTTGTAAGCTTATATAATATTATTAAAGAGGAGGAAAATAGTGCGACAGGAGAACAACATTGGAGTTAAAATGTCACCCGATAGACCCCAATCTATATAATAAGGTTTCAGGCAGGGCGACTATCTCCCCTTCTGGTGTCGTCGTTGTCTATTGTAGAAACTTCTATCAATCTTTTTAACAATAAATCCTGTTTAAACAGGCATTCTTATCGTTTTATCGTGGTCCTGATAGGATTTTTAATTCACCCTGGACTTTGGGGGCTTTTAGCGTAAATTCCTTATATCATAATAAGTTCTTAAACTATAGTCCCCTATATGCTAGGTGTCGGGGACTATCACTGTAACCAACGCACGCAAGGCGATACGCACTGTGTCCGGGGACGTTAATCTACTCACTGAACTGAACGGCGACTGTAGTAGTGTACAGTGGCAGATTTTCTGCAGTTGCACACCGGGATTCAAAGCCAACACTTTTCACAGCGCCACTCTCTTGTGTGCAACATGGTCAGAGCCTTGAAATTATTTCTCAGTTGTATTTGTTACTTAGGGATCCTGACCCAGACAGCTGTTTTTTTTCTCTTTCTTCTTCTTCTTGGGTTGAACAGCCACACTCAATACGTTGATTCATTTGCTGCTACTCTGGTAGGGAGGGGGCAGGGGAGGGGGGCGGGGCTGGTAAGGCAGAACACGTCGCTCAAGTCCCACCACAAAATTATCTCGACAGTCTTTGAATATTATTAGGGTCGCGCACACACACACACACACCCACACACATACACTCACACACACGTGCACGCACACACACTAACACGCGCGCGCACACGCACACACACACACACACCCACACACACGCACACACACACAAGAAACAGAAAGGGGAACCACCGGTACATCAAGTGACCTGTACCATCATATGATTTTGTAGATTGTCATCATTTTGTAGACATAATGACGACAGTTGGTTGCACTTTCGGGTTACGTTTTAATTTGATTTCCGTGAATGCGAGGGCAAGCGACGGGGTGTGTGCATGTGTGTGTGCACGCGCGTGATTATGTGTGATTGCATAATGGTTTGTGCAGAGTGTGGCCTACGTGAGAGTTCGAGCTAACCGTGACCAGGGTGCATGTGTGCGCGCCCGTGTGTGTGAGTGTGTGTGTGTGTGTGTCTAGGTAGAAACGCCGTTATTCTGGCATACACTTGAACCTCTACGTACTTTCTTTTGACGGACCCCGTTATTTTGACGTCAAAACAGTGTCCCGTTAGGTTTAGGGCTGTGTTAGGCTTAGGGTTAGAGTTAGGATTAGGGATAGCTTCAAAAAATGGACAAATTTGTAAAAATGTCAAAGTAACGTATGTAGAGTTTCATGAAAGTCATCACAACGGCGTTTCTACACGGTTGTGTGTGTTTCACTGTGTGTGTGTGTGTGTGTGTGTGTGTGTGGCTAGGTAGAAACGACGTTACTCTGACATACACTTGAAACTCTACGTACTTTCCTTTGACGACCCCGTTATTTTGACGTCAAAATAGTGTTCCGTTAGGTTTAGGGCTGTGTTAGGCTTAGGGTTGCGTTAAGGGTTAGGGTTAGGGATAGCTTAAAAAAATTGCAAAATGTCAAAATAATGTCAAAATGATGGTAAGTGTGTCAAAATAATGTATGTAGAGTTTCACGACAGTCATAACAACGTCGTTTCTACAAAAATGTGTGTGTGGGTGTGTGGGTGTTTACGTCTGAGTTTTTGGTGTTTTTGTTTTTTTGTTTTTTTTCGGGGGTGTGGAGGTGGGGGGGGGGGGGGGGTATTGTTCGGTCGCGCTGGGAATTACGTAGCCTACACTGTCATGACTAGAATTGGTTTGGCAAGAGAGCAACTGTTTGAATCAAAAGTGGGTGTTGTTCGAAAGAGATTAATAGACTGCCAAAGTATGCGGTAATGCCCATCATATTACTGTTTAATTATAATTATATGTTGCTGGGTGTTTTTGGTTTTTTTAATTCCCCAGAAATTGACTGGAATTAGCTCAGCCAGAAGTATCAATTATAATGTGATGCAAGGATCGTGTTTTACTGATACTGTGCTTGTCTGCTTTACAAGAATTATACTAAATTCACGAAGGATGATACTACACGAATGTTAAATCTTCATAATCATCATTGTCGTAGACGGCAAGAAGGAAGTTAGTTAGACCACGTCACGTGCACCCCTACACAGACAAGGACGCTGCAGGGGATTAGAGAAAATTTACTGAAAAGGTTTTTTCCTAGTTACTATCTTTAGACTATACGTACGTTCTGTAGTGCGGGAAGACAAAGCTACTCTACTCGTATTTGGTTCTCGCCAGTACAGGGTCTGAGCGCACACAAAGCAATGCTAGCGCCAAATTTAATAAAGGGCACACTCTAAATGTTTTAAAAAAAAATTAATTAATTAATTAATAATAATAATAATAATAATAATAATAATAATAATAATATTAATAATAATAATAATAATAATAATAATGATAATAATAATAATAATAATAATAATAATAATAATAATAATAATAATAATACATGTAATAATAATAATAATAATAATAATAATAATAATAATAATAATAATAATAATATTTTTTTTTACAATTATTAATTTTGCCCCACTTCACCCATCCCACCCATCACTACCCACCCACATATACATAAAAATCAGGCGCACACACACGCACACACAAACCCACCCGCACACACACACAACGCCCAAACACGCAAACACACGAGTAGGCTCTCACTTCACCACACACAAAACCTACATTTACATTTACGTAAGCCTACACGCTCGCACACACACGAGCACACACACACAAACACACCCACCCATACACACACACACACACACACACACACACACACACACACACGGGCGCGCGCACATTCATACTGGTCACGGTTCGCTCGAACGCTCACGTAGTCTACACACTCTGCACAAACCATTATGCAAACACACATAAACACGTACGCTATGGTGTAAGCATATATGCAGACTTGCTGCATTATTAATTTACTGTATTAAAAGCCTGTATCTGTACGAGTATGGAAGTGAGTGTTTACGGACGTCGAGATCCTGTGGTTATGCAGCTTGGAAAGAGGAAGTGAATTTAGGGGCGAAGTTTCAAGTCCCCGTTTATAGTCGTCGTTGCCACTGACGCACACTACACTTCTCAGGGTCTCTCCACACTGGCAAAAGGTAAGCAGTAAAAATAACATTCGTACCGTTTGTTGAACATTGCATGTATTGTATGTATGTCGTACATTTTTGCGTCCAATCTTTTAATTTTGGTTCCTCTGTCTCTCTCTTGACTGAGTTCGCCGATGTCGTCCAGGCTTCTCATTTGAGTGCAGAAATTAGCGCGTTTAAGAGAAGCAGCGGTCAGTTTGTGTCAGGTTATTTAAGTTTAACTGTGTATGACTGTGCTGATTTACTGATTTATTCGGGGGAGTTTGATCCTGTATCGACCACCGTCTTGAGCCGCTCTTCAACTGGAAAAGCGCTACGCAAGAACTAATAAATAAATAAATTAAATCAATAAATGTACATGTAGGCCTACATGGCAACACTTTCTGGTTGCTTGTGTGTTCCAAACAATCTAGGCCTTATTCTAGTGAAATCTAGGTTTTTTAAAAAAAAGGGTAGGTAAAGGTAGTCCCATAGCCTTGTGGCCGTAGGGGAGCGTGATGTTGGATCACACTTAATTTGGGCCAGCGTAATGAGGGTGATGCCCATCTCTCTCCCTCGCTGCTTTACCTTCCCCACATGTTGTTTTTTTATCAGTTCATTCAGCCCCGATGCTTGAAACCTGATAAAGTGTAACTCAGGTTCGTTTATCCACGCATCCTGCTCACTCAGCAACAAGGCAAAGTCTTCGTATGTAGTTTTCCACTTATATTCAGCATACATCAACACTGCATACAATCGCTTTTTCCACTCTCAACTTTTTGCTTACAACTCTCTCTTATTTTGAAACATTGCGGAACTTATATAGTCTCTACATACTCCAGAACAAACGAGAATATCCCACATGAAACACCACAGCCAATCAAAATTAGTTTCATCATCGCTGTCTCACGTCATACAACCTTATTTGGAATAGAAGCTTCCATGGTTACCATGAGAACTATCCATACGCTTCGATCGATAGTAAACAACTGACTCTAGAAAATTCTCAAATAATATCGACCAACTAAAATTATGAACGTTATACAAAACTTCTTCTAATAACAACGCAAAATCAAATCAAAGGTAAATACACTCTATTATTGCATGCATTGCAAAATAAAACGAACAGATCTATCGCGCGCGTCATACACGAACTATCGTGCGCGTTTCAACGTAACACAGTCACGGTTGAGTCAACTGGGGTCGTTGTTATTTGTCGTTTCACGTTTTGCGGTCACCCATCCAAGTGCTAACCGCTCTGGACGGTGCTTAACTTGCGACACAGTAGCGAGTGCTCCAACCACTGCGCTAACCGACACCCCACTACGTAAAACTAATGTTGGTTTATTCATGCAATTCTATAATATACAATCTAGTTTCGCTTCTAGACGTTTCCGATGGGATAGTGTTTTTGTTTTTGTTGTTGATATTGTTGTTATTGTTGTTGTTGATAATGATAATGATTTCTTCTTCTTCTTCTTCTTCTTCTTCTTCTTCTTCTTCTTCTTCTTCTTCTTCTGCTTCTGCTTCTTCTTCTTCCTCCTCCTCCTCCTCCTCCTTAAAATTGTGCGTGTACGCCTAGTAGAGCACTAAAAACTGTTCCTTTTTTTTTTAATTGACGTGTGCTATTGTATAGATTTGTAAAAGCATTATACTATGCTGAAAGAAGCGAGTAAAATGTGTGCGTATGTCCTACTTCAGTCGTGCAGTGTTTGTTGTTAGCTGTCATCGAGACATAACTAAACAACCTTAATTCACATGCAAAGCCTTAAGTAGGCCTAGTGGCCACAGTTGGCTTACGTTTTACAGCTTATGCATTGTGTCGGAGGTAGTGGTGCCATGTTTATCACGGCCCGGTTCGAATTTATAAACGTGTGTAGCTGTATAATTTCACTACAACAAGGCACTTTTTCATGACGATGTAATCTAATCTTTCACGATTTGACTATAATAATGACACAACTTTACTAAGATCGACACGTGTTGTGTTCTTGGGAAAGACACTTTACTCCCGTTTCCTACTCCTTCGGATGAGATTATAAACCGAGGTCTAGTCTGTGTCGCATACATTCAATCATAACGGACTTTAAAGATCCTGACGCTCATGTCCTAGACGGGTGTGTGCCGGTAACAAGAACACACCCAGCATGCATCTTGGTAAAAAGTGCCATAATGATCAACACCATTGATTGTGGGCATATATACGGCAAGACAAGACAAGTGAATTCAACTGCCCTTAGCTCGCCAAGTCGTGTGTAGCAGACAGGTGTTGCGTTTAATCATGCGTGTCGGAGGAGTTTGGGTGGCCAGTTTTTTCACGATGTTCTTAGGCGTCGTAACCCTAACCCTAACACTAAACCCTAACCCTAACTCTAACCCTAACCCTAATCCTTACTAAGACTACGATAGCACTGTGCGCATGCGTCGAATTTTGTAATGCGTCCACCAATCAGAATGCTCCCAGCCTAAATAAGATACTAGGAACTTTGACGATGTCACACCGGCTTATGTATTTTTGCAGAAGACATCAAACATGCGCTATCCATTCGCTAAGGTGTCCGGGGACGTTAATCTAATAAAGACAGGAGCTGTCCTTGTGAAAGTTTACGTTAGCCGGTGAGCAAGGAAATACACAAGGAATTCATAAGCATAACACAAATGTGGCCGCGTGATACAAGTCAATGGTGCCGAGTGAGTGCATGAGTGCATTAATTACATGAGTTTTGGTCGGAAGGGTAAGTAAATGTAAGCTAAAGTGTAATTATTTCACGATGGAGGTTATACGCTT